>OU426988.1:177472591-178672591 GCA_911387755.1 Chrysotoxum bicinctum | reverse complement strand
ACCCTTGCAGGGAAGGGCTACACAGGCTGGAGTTGTTTGAATTTGGCTTAGATCATTTGAGTGCAGATTAAAGCGTTGGAGAATATTCGCCAGTAAAATGAAACCAAATCCTCGAACAAGATTTTGTCCAATGCATGTCCTCTTCCCAATGCTGAATGGCAAGAAGTGGGGGATGTTCTTTTTAAGGCGTGTCTGTTGTTGTGGAATATCTGCTTTTATTTCATCGATATCTTTACTAGTCAATCTGGATTCTTTTTCGATATCAACTCCTGAATCTGAAGATTCTGAGCTCTTTCGCTTGGTAACAACTGGGGATGGTGGTATTATTTCAACGAATCTTTCGGGATTGAACTTTTCTGGCTGGTCCCAGTACTTTGGACTTGTATTGAGCTCGTAGTTATTGATGAATACTACTGTTCCTGCTGTGACTCCATAGCCGGATACAACTGAATCTTCTGTAGCAACATGTGGTACAATGGGAGACGAAGAGTACCGTAGAGTCTCATAGATAGTTCCCATTGTATAAGGCATTATTTCCATATCCATAAAGTTCACCCGACGCTTTCCCTCAGTAATCCTATCAACTTCCTCTTGAATCTTCACTCCTACTTCAGGATTTCTAACAACATAGGCGATCGCCAGCATAACCAAATTTCCCACAGCCGAATGGCCACCAAGAAAGTCTTCCAGCATGAAAATTATCGTATCCCTTGAGACATTCTTATCTTCGGCCAAACTCTTTAACAGTGCATCGGTGAAATCACGTTCCGGTTCATCCAGATCGATGTTCCTCTCACGATCATTGATCACTCGTTCAAGAATGAATTTCCTAATTCCAGTTGACCAATTGATGATTTTCTGAAGATGTTTCTTATATAATGGAGCTAACCAGGGCAAAAAGTCGACAGCGTAGCCTTGATTGATTTCCCAGAAGATCTCATCGAACCACCAAACGATCTTTTGGAATTCAATGTCGTCATAATCAAAACGCACCGAACACATATACTGGCTGAACATATTGGCACACGTTTGTTGGATAATTTGTTTGATTTCGATTTCTTGACCGGGTGTAATGCGTTTGTCCAATGTGTCCATGAATTCTTGTATCTCAATGCAGCCAACATCATTCATTTTGGAAAAGTATGAAGAGGCGTCACGGGGTGAGCAATGGCGACGGGCGAGATTACGACGTTTCTGTTGCAATTGAGACCAATCGCATAAGGCAAGAGCTGCAATGAAAAAAATTACCAAAATGAGTTTAGTCAAAGAAAGTTATGGACGAAAGGAAAATATTTAATACAGTTTGATTTCAAAAATGGCAATTTAAACAAAATTGTTTGCAATTTTAATTTTATTTTCGAATAAATACAAAATCATCAAAATTGCTTTAAAATTGTTTGAGAGGATGTCGCTGGATAACAGGTGCAATAAACTTGTTAATGAAAAAAGTTACTCTCCATGGAGCAATTTAGGATCTATTTACATTTACTCCAAAATTTTCCACTTCGAATACATTGTGGTGGGTGAAATTATTTTATAGATACGGGACTGTAGATACAAATTACTATGCATATTGGCTTGTCCCCAAGTTGGGTTGGTAGATAGTTTATTTAAAAAAAATTAACAAGGTTTAATTAAAAAAAAAAATCGGATAATTATCACAACTTTATAACATAATAAATTATAATAGTACTGCCTAGCTTTTCGGAGTATATCGCTCCATCATCGGGCGAACTCAATTTTTGCTTCGACTAACAAAATCATTATTATTCGCATTTATTTGAAGTATCTGATTGCAAAAGTGATATAAAATGTGTTCAGGAACTGAAGAAATATACAAGAACAGCCATATTTGCGTTAAGTGAATTCTTTGTAGAAATAATAAGCAGCTGCCGATTCTAGAAGTGTTAAATAAAAATTTCGAATTCTTCCTCTAGACCTAGAGAATCATCTAAAAGCGATTTGTACATTTATTTAAAACAAAGTAACTCAACCGTAAAATCTCCAGCTTGGTTTACGTGTACCATGGACGTAAAAACGTAAAATCGAACACATTCATGTTCGATCTTTAACTTTGATCTTGACGATAGTATTAATAGAACTCAAGACTTAGGCCGGTATTCACCGAGCGCTCATAACTTAAGAAGCTCATAAACGTATTCACCAAGCAATATTAGTGAAGATCTACGAGCGCTCTTAAAAGTTAGGAGTGGTCCCGACCACTCCTAACTTACGAGCGCTCTCTTCGAAAATTTGTTCGCTTGTGCGCACTCATTTGACTCGAATCCATGTGAGCAATGCGCTCCTAAACGGCTCTTAACTTTACGAGGCTCTTAACTTGAAATTTCTGTGCGGTATTCACCAACCACTCGCAAGTGTTTTTCGAAGTTCGAAAATGAGAGCCACTCTCTCTTGTTCAGGCATACCCAAACTGTGAAATGTTGTGTAATGTTGGTCTTGACAGCAAATGGATACTCTTCTACTTGGCATTGCTCACATGGATTCGAGTCAAATGCGTGCGTGGCACACGCACAAGCGAACAAATTTTCGAAGAGAGCGCTCGTAGATCTTCACTAATATTGCTTGGTGAATACGTTTATGAGCTTCTTAAGTTATGAGCGCTCGGTGAATACCGGCCTTAATCTTTTTTGTAAGATTTTTTTTGTAGATTATTTGCTCTCTCAAAAAAAAAAAGTTCTCGCTTTAAAAGTTAATATCTTGAGTTTATTAATAGAAGTTCAAGATTCCGAGTAATATCTTAGAGGCCAGTAATAGCTATCATTGAAATGCATCATTGAAAATTTTCATTTCCATTTTTAAGACGATTAAACAAACTGTAATGACTTTAATTGGTACCAAAATGAAGCTAATATATAGAATTCTTATTTAAAATTTATTTTAAATCCACTTTTATTATTTCACTGATAGAAATCTATTTCAATGAATACCTGATTTTTGTTTCTTTAACTTGGAACACAATCTTTCTACTGAATGAGTTCGATTCTTTTTCTAATCTCAAATGTCAGTTTTGCTTGTTATCAGTTACTGACAGGATTTTTAGTGAAACCAATTTTTCTATGATTGCTTTGAAAGTCATCTCTCTGCACTCTTTACTCTAGTTAGAAGTAGTAAGTTATTCAAGGTTCGCTCGAAATAGAAATGAAATATACCCGAGAAATAAAGAAAACCACAAAGAAGAATCAACGATAACTCTGCAATTTTTTCTAATCACAGCAATTTTATGTGCCATCACATACGTTCCTCGCAAACGGGCTTAAAAATCGCAAGCTGGCTCATCAAAGAATAAAATCATCATTCCACTGATTTCTTCCAATGATGCATTTCAATGAAAGATATAACTGGTGCTTTAGAATTAGGAAAAACGACAGAACATTATTTGCAATTTTTAAAGAGTTTTGAAATGGTTATGATCATGAAACAATATTTCGAAAAATCGCTATTTACTTCTGAAAAAATGAGACAAAAATGTACTAAAAAGAGTGGAGTTGGCCTACAATCTTTGTGCCTAGTCTGCACTATCTATGACAAAACTCTTGGAGACTTAATAATTTCCTAGCAAAAGACAGTAGGTACTAAGGGTACAAGAACATTTTTTTTGATTTCATGTGACAGCGACTACAACTTTCAAACATCAAACATCGTTATTACAAAAATAAATATCAAATGTATTAAGTTTTAATAAATTATCAATTGTTTTAGTTGTAGGACTTTATAATGACGGTCAATTAAAAATGATAAGAATTAGTGTAAAAAAATCCAATTCAAATCCATTGCATGTACAATATGCATACCAAGCTGATGGCAATGATAAATGATGCAAAATAAATTCAATAATTTCTCCAAAAAGCTTCTCCAACGCTTCCTAACTGTGTATATTGCACTTAACGAAAGGCAACAGCAAAGTATTGACATTATCATCAACGACATTCGATAGTTTTCGATTGTTGAATTAGTGCGATGTTAGGCTAGGACCGCACTTGCGATTTCAATCGCACGATTTTTTAGTCGCAAAAATAGAACACATGAATTTAAATGAGAATGAACGCACTTGCTACCAATAAATCATGACGATTTAAAAGTCGCAATTTGTTTCATTTTTCTTGCGATGCGATTGTCGTAAACTTAAATGAAACACATGTACTCAAATGGATATGCCCACACTTGCGATTTTAATTACTACGACTTAAAAATCGAGAAATTGGCATACACGCACTTGCGATTTTTAATTCACGATTTTTTAGTCGCAAAAAGTAAGACACATGGCCTTAAATGTGAATGCACGCACATGCGACTTAAAAATCGTAGCGATTAAAAAAATGAAACAAGTTCTATTTTTTCAAGCGATTTTTCTGTCGCTACTTATTTGTAGCAAATGCGTGCACTCACATAAAAAGTAGTGTGTTTTATTTTTCGCGATTAAATAATCGCGCGGAAAAAAATCGCAAGTGCGTGCATGACAATAATTTGTAGCGACTACGACTTTTTAATCGCCTCGACGAAAAATCGCAAGTGCGGTCCTAGCCAAGCTGTTTAAAAAACTAGGTTAAAACGATGATTTTACAAATTTCAATAGAGTATATCGAATCATACTTTGTCTACCCTTTCATTAAAGTTAAAATCATCAGCTTTGTGTAATGACTCATTGACATTTACAAACGTCAAAACAGGTCTGTTAACTTACGTTATTTTTCATTTGACGACCGGAAACGTCGTGAAGTCTTCTCAAACCATTCCATTGGAATTAAAAATATTCTTCCGACGATTCTGATAAGAGAATTTTACTTCAGAATCAACTCAAGAAGCACTAATACACAATACTCATACATATGTCAAAAATAAAACCTTGCAGAAGTTATCTTGTTTGATTTTGTTTGTTTCGTTTGTGTTTGCTACAATTTAGTTCGTTCCAAAATAAATTATTAATTCTAAAATATACAAATAATAAATAACTGTCGCAAATTTTGACCAACAAGACGATTTACTAATGTCGTTTTCCATTGGTTTCACTCAAGGATCCACTCATTCTGAAATCCAATGGAACGGTGACCACTACTTCTACTCAACTTTGAAATTTTGCCTCTGTATTAGTTAATCGTCGTGTTGGTGAAAATCTACGATAGTTCTTTATTATTTGCTATTTATAATTTATTTGTTTATTTTGGATTTAGTGAATTATTTCCAAACGAACTTAATTGTAGCAAACACAAACGAAAGAAAATCAAACAACAATGCTGCTGCTGGGTTTTACTTTTGACCTTTGAGTATGTGTATTAGTGCTTCTTGAGTCGACATGAAATCGAGAAGCAAAATTCTCTTCTCAGAAGAGTATTTTTTTGCCCAATGAAATGGTTTGAGAAGACTTCTGGACGCTTCCAGGCGCTTCTGGACGACCAATGGAAAATGACAACACAAAGACAAAATTTAAAAGTTAAGTAGAAGTAGTTATAGCTTGAACCAATTCAGTTGGCCAACGGTCGGTTGCGCAGAGAGAGGATTTAAGAGAACAAAAATGGTGCGCAAGATATTTAATGAGTAAAGATTTTTCCTTAAATCTTACAGTGCCTAACTCAACTTTGCTTTGACAAATAGTTAAGGGATTATTGTTTATTTCTATGTTTTATGATTTGTGCCTTAGCAACAGAAAGGTTCCGGGGGCGTTATGTTTATATTTATTTTATGGTGTTAGTGTTTATTTGATATATGTATTTATTATTTGTTGACCTGTGGGGTTTTGGGATTAATTTTAGATTAGTGTTAATTAGTTAGATTAGTGCTTACGAGTTTGAATACTTAGTTTTAAGAACTAATGTCGCACGTCAGGTCGTGAAAAAAGTATTCTTCCTCAGTTCTTATGGCTTTCTCACAAACTTTTCGCCAGTCTTCAGCCGTTATTTTTGAAAATTCTTCCTCTGTTAATTTTTGAACATCCAATAAATTGAATGTTGTGTTTCGTGAACCTACTCTTGCCTTGACAGTTGCCCAAATATTTTCGATGGGATTGAGATCTGGATGATAGGGTATGGTAAACGTAGAACCTCATGTCCCATGCCGTAAATGATATCGTCAATCTTATGCTTTGGGTTGTGTGTCGGTGTCGTTTTATTATCTCATACAGTTCAAGTTTCAACATCTGTATAGTATGCGGAATATTGTTTTCGGTTAGCCATTGTATCATCTCGGATTTCTTGCTAGCAGAAGTAATTTGTTTTTCTTCCAATTTATTGTGGTACGAGGCGTTGTCCATTACAATAACTGAAGGTTCCTCCAAGTTATTCAAAACTTGTTCTTGGATCCATTTACAGAAATTTTCGAAGTTCATGTCGTCGTGATAGTCTCCCGTTTTCGTTCCAGATTTGAATAAAAGTAAGGAGTTTTTCACGAAACCTTTTTCACCACCTGCATGCGCCATTATTACACTCTTTCCCTTTGAAATTGGCGTTTTCAACCCACTGCTACTATCATCAGTCCAAGCCCGTGGCCTTGTATGTGAGCTATGAATAAAGCTTTCGTCGAAATTAATGATATCATATTCTTTTGTTCTGTATTCCGGATTTTTCTCAGATACTTCACTCGCATGAGTTTAATATCATTTCTTTCACAGAGAACTTTCCGGTTGTTTTTAGTTTTTTTTGTAGCTAAATCCGTTTCTTTTTAGAATCCTGTTGGGAGACGTAATACTTAAGTTAAACTCCAGATCTTCCTGGACTCGTCTCAACATTTTTAAGGATATTATCATTTTTTCCTCCTGGTGGAAGTTGTGCATTATACGCCGAATAGCTGCGATGTCAAATTCGCCTAGTCCAGTTTTCCACTTCGTATGCTTACCTTTTTTATTTGGTGACTGCACAACTCCTGTCTCTTCGTATTCCTTAATAATCCTTCTGATTGAACGTTCAAACAGTAGTTTCCACTGTTTGCGTTGTTGCGTAACTTATAGGATTTTCAAGAAACGAATTCTTTTCTTTTTTCAGTTTGTCATTATATATCTTAACAACTTTATTACGCACCTGGCTTACAATAGGTTTTCCTTTTGTAAATAGATCCATTAAAATTTCTTTTAAATGTATTTCAATGTATTATTCTTGGTTGTTTTTTTAAACTGAATTGCAAAACAAAGCAAATATCATTTAAATACGTTAATTCCCTCTGATGCAAAAATTAATTCTTAAAAACTCGTTGGTAAAAATTGTTCAAACTCGTAAACACTAATCTAACTAATTAACACTAATCTACAATTAATCCCAACCCCACAGGTAAAAAAAAAAAAAATATATCAAAATACACTAATAAATAAACACAACGCGCCCGGAACCTTTCTGTTACTAAGCCATAAAACATAGAAATAAACAATAATCCCTAAACTTTTTGTCATTAATCGTATGTCGCAGCTTGCAGGTAGTTTTTTTGTCTAACCCAATTGAATTTTACAATCGACTTATTTTTTTATTATAGGTGCACTGAAATTTGTCCCAATAATAAAAACAAAAATTATTAATTTTATTTTTTTTGAAGTAAAGTTTACACCTAAAAATCTTTTCTTTTTATCTCACCAGAGATGAAATAGTTTTTTAGACATCAAGCTATGAAAGAAAAATAAACCATGATCATATCTTATTCAAAGAAAGTCCATCACTGGAAATTCATTTCTATTTTACTGTGAGCGAAGCTATAAACAAAACTCACCCTCCTAAAGTCCTAAGCAGCGTTGCCGCCAAAAAAAAAAATTTCGTGCCACACTCTTCGAAAAAACGTGCCATTTGTGACATTTTCGTGCCATATAAAAGAAAAAAACTCAAGTTATTCTTTAAAAATAAATTTTAATTCAATACTATTAGAAACAAAAAATCACTTCCTCTGTTCGTGTAGGTACTCGTATTTTCAAGAAACAGGAGTTTTTGACAAGTTAATAATAAGTAATAAGTACTCGTATGTATTATGTAACTACCTATGTATATTTCATATCACTTGATTAGTATTATTATTTTTTTTTTTTGTATAATTAGCGCACACTCAAGGGGTTATTACTACCCTTAAAATGATTAACACAGTACGAGCGTTAGGAAAACAAGGAAGGAAGGAAGGAAGGAAAAAGACATAGTATAGCTTTGTTATAATAAGTTAAATAAATAAATTAGTTGGAGGTTTGAAATTTTGACAATTAGGTATTAGGCTTAATAATTTCATGATGACATTATAGCATAAAAAATAAACAAAAGTCCGTCTACTTATGAAATAGTCAAAAAACAAACAAACAAAAAAAGAATAGATTCTTCTGTATGACATGACAAGACAACTGACAGATCTACGCTCTACTACATTGTATTGAAATGAGTGTATTCATTCATACTACGAGTACGAGTATGATTCAGAATGAATTCATCCAGTTCTATTGAGTTGATAAAGTAGATGAATATTGACACTGAGACTGCGTTTACACTTTCAGCCTTATTTACTAAAATTCGCTTAACTGTACAAATTCAAATTTATAAAACATTTTCCTACCCATCATAGTTATAATGATCTCGTGTCAAATAAAGTACCAAAAAGTAAGAATCTATTACATTAAGCTTTCATAACACTCAGCTGTTTGTGAAAAAAATACAGCTTGTCGGTCCATCGAATTTAATTAACAAAAATTGAACTACCAAAAGCTAAAAGAATTCGAACAATCAACTTTGATTCATCAGATATGGTATGTCATTATCTCTAGCACAATACTGGTAATAAAATTGTTATTCGGTTTATCCTAGCTGGAAATATGTACTCCCCAGACAACTTATTGAGGATAAAATTCAATAATCCAAAGTAAAAATTGCAACACTAACACATACCGAATCTCCAGGATGCGTGAAGAGAGATCACCAACAAGTATAATTTATCTATTTAATTCTTCACAATTTTTAATTCAATTTGTTTTTAATATAATGGTATATTTTAGTAAGTTATTTAGTTTCAATAAATAAAAATAACATAAAGCTTCAGTTTCAATATCAAGTAAAAGGCATTTTATTTTGTTGAATAAGTCACATAAGTTTTATAAATAACAAATTTGTGTTTAGAGGCGCTATAAGAGCTGTATAGCCTTACTCACTATAATGAGTTTATAAATACGGCTGTATGAGTTTAAATTTAGGTAAAATAATCAAAAAAAAAAGTGCCATATTGAAACTTTTCGTGCCACCGTGCCACGAGAAAATTTCCGTGTCAAAATGGCACGATCGTGCCACATCGGCAACGCTGGTCCTAAGTGCTTCAGTATGATCGCAGCAGCGTCATTGACAACAACGCCGGCATGTACATCTTTGTTTTCTTTTTTTCAGTGATTTTTCTGTCTCTTTAAGAATTAAAGAGTAGATCAGAGAAATTTAAAGAGACCTGCGCAGTAGAATTGCCAACTGAATTGGTTCAAGCTATAGCACCGTTCCAATGGATTTCAGAATGAGTGAAACCAACAATTTACTTTAAGTTACCAATAATTAAAGAAGTATGATACTAATACCTTAATACTAGACTTTGACTTTTTAAAATTTTGCCGCATTGTAACTTGCCTTTTCGAACAATCGCTGTTTGGAACAGCTTCATGCAAGCACAAAGATTGTAGTTACAAACAAATAGGAATCTAATAATTGGCTGGACCATCATATAGAAGGTCTTGGCTTCGATTCTCAGCCTCTGTAGGGATTTACTGCCTCTTGCGAGTAATTGACATATAAATTCTCTTAGGTTAGCCGCGCACTGACAACTGTGATCGAAATCAAATAGTTTAATCAGCAGTTGATAGAGTTAGAGCACCGCGCACTGACAACTCTTTACTCACGCTCGCACTCTTTTTCTCTCTTGCGCTTATACAAAACATCTCAACTGTTGTGAATTAATTTAAGGCAACCGTTAAGTTTATGTCAAAAACTCAAAACACAAACTTTTTAGTTGCTCGAATCGAGTTGCTCTAAGTGCGCGGTGTCCCATATAAGCCCATATGTTTCATTTTAGCAACTAAACAGTTGCGAAACTAAAAATTGAATGTGCGCGCCTGGCCTTAGAGTATTTCTTGTCATGAAAAGTGATGCTCATTAGACGTTCGAAATCGGCAGAAAATCGTATGTCCCCTCCATTCCTGGTAACACGCACACAGGAGTTTTTGAGAATTTATTGTAATTGACTAGGTCCTGACTCTCTTCGAGCTGTGTTGCACTACCAAATTTTTTTTTTTTTAAGGGAATCTAATTATTATGTAGAAAATTAGTTTGGTTTGACAATCATATGAGATTTCGTAGTACAGTTAAGAATTGCTTGTTTCTTTTGCTTGCAATTTTACACTGAACAAAAAATTTCTTCAATGTAAATTCATGGTTGAAATAAATTTATTCACCTTGAATAACGAATAGGGGAAAAAATCATCTTTGATCTTAAAACTTTTAACTTTTATATCATTGCATATCATTATTTTACAAGATTTTGTTTGCTTTTTCTTTAGAACATTCTCTATTTCAAATGATTAAATCAGTCTTCGTTTAAGGGGTTTTCTATATTTTGAAATATTCACTTGAAAAATGATAAATATTTCAACTAAAGAAAATGTTATGCTAACTATTAAGGAGTCCCTAAATCCTCATTAATAATTAAAACGATCACATTCTTGTTTATATAAAACAAAATTAAGTAAATCCTCCATAATCGAAGTAATTTTCTCTGATGCTTCTTAAAATATAGAAATGGATCGATCAAAATCATAAACGATAATATTTTCAACACTTCCTAGCTATTATCGTACTAATGCTGTTTTTTTTTTAATAAAATACTTTTGAACACACCTAAGACAATAACAGTTGGTGCAAATAGTTAAGTAATCACGCCTTTATGACATTTTTAAATGTCAAAGTGTTACAAGAAATTAATACGATATTAGAAACCATTTTAACTTTTATAAAATGTCAGAGAAAGTATGATGCTTAATTCGTCAAGTCTTCATTTTAACTTATTTTTATACTAGTGTTATTTTAACATGATTCTAATTCTATTACCCAAAATTTTACGACAGATCTTTAAACTTTTAAGGATAGTTCACGTAGTTTTTAAAAAAATAGCTCCGACTGTCAAAATATTGCACAATGAATTTTTGTTTGAGTCTCGAAGGAATGAATTTAAGTTTTGTAAATAGAACGAGCAGCACAATTCTTTAAAACTTATATTTATATTTCCTGATCTCTTAGATCATGCTCCGATTTAACATTTTATTTTTTCCTTGACACTGATTTTTTTTAAATCTTAATTGTTAGTTAACAAACTATTCGATCACTTAATTATTTAATGAACAATTTTTTTTGTATTTATTTACACATAAGCCAATCGAGTTTCACAGTTCTTAGAAAGATTCATTTAAAATACCACTTTCAAAAAATTAAGTGAAGATTCTAGAATGAGACAACTACACAAAAATACCACTGAATATTTTCAAATCATTCCATACTTATTCATCTCAATAGAAAAGTAAAGTTAAATAACTGTTTTTCATTATTATGCAATTTTCTGATCAAAAATCTATGTTTTTTTTTGTATTTTAATTTAAACCCTTTATTACACTTAATTTCTTAAAATTCTCGAAACACGAGTAAAAACCGCACAAGTTCACCAAAACTATTGCAAACAAATCAAGTTAAACAACACACTCAAAAAATAAAATGGGATCACTTTTTCTACTCAAATTACTGTTCGCATTTTAATTGTAAATTTTGCACAATTAACAAATTTCAACTCACGCATTTCTTGTTTTCAAATGAAATTAAAAAAAAAAAAGAAACAAAGCTACGCAAGTTCAAAATGCGCCAAATCAAACAAAACTTACGAAGCAAAATTTTTGAAACAAAAACCAATTGATTTTAATAATTAATTTTTTTTTCTACTTACAATTATTTCGATCTCCTCCAAATAGTTTATGATAGCGCAAAAAGTCGGGACGACCGCCAAAGAACTTTCCATTCTGATTCAGCACTTCCCGGATGAGTTCCAAATTATTAACCACAAAGCACCGGGTTGTTCCAAGAGTCAACGTATAGGCATCACCGTATTCTTTTGCTATAGCCGTAAATGCTTCGAATGGTACTTTGTGTTTGCCCATCATTGCCAAGTTGCCTAGTACTGGCCATGGAATAGGTCCTGGAGCTTGTTTGTATTCCCTGGTTGTTGTTTCGCTGTTCCTTTGAAGGGAATGTCCTTTGCCAAATTGTGTTGTTGTAACTCGGGCCTTTCGAAAACATTGATAAATCACTTTTAAGTAAGCACCGAAAGCTATGATCACAATGATGAGAATTAATGCGTCGAAAACGGCCACTTCCATCATGATGGTTGGGTTTTGAGATTCTTCGCACAGATCGAACAAATTATATAGAGCAGCGGTTAAAAAATTGTTTGATAAAACTTGACACTTATTTTTTTCGTCTTCCTACAAAGCGCACTTAACAGATTCTTAATGTTCTTAAGAATGCTTGTGGTTCCAACTCGGAGCGCAGCCAACACCAAACTATTTATCGTCAGAAGCAGAATAGTAGACAGGCAGCGACAGATAGACTGGTGGGGCTTGAAGGTTTGCCGTGTGCCGTGTGCCTTTTTCAAGTTACCAAAAATTCTTAACTGAGCACTTTTGATTCTATGCGATGGCTTTTATAGGTGGGAGAAGAAGCAGGCACATTTTGCCTCATTATTCTCGAGGTACACGATACAAACCAGGCACTATACCACGATAAAAAAAAATTAAAATATACCTAACGAAAAAAATACCAATGATGTTGATGACGAACACTCTGAAGCCTGGCTGGTGGCCCAGAGTCGGAATCAGAGTCAGAGTCAGAACCTTAGAAACAGAAGCTAAGAGAACCAGTGACGAATGTATATAGAGTGTGTATAGGGGGCAAAAGAAAATCAGCAAAAAAGTATATCTTCTCAATCGACAACAACAACTGGGAGCGAGCAATCCAATCCAATTCAATCCAATCCAATCCGTATCCCTCATTGACCAGTGACCAGTTTTAGTGTAGATATGCTATCACTGTCTATCGGAGCACAGTTTTTCTGGACTTTAGTATTTGACTCGATTCCTCGCTTTCTTTACTCCCAGAGTGAGTACGCCGCCACCGCGCGGTGTAAATAGATGTTTTGATAGTACACGTTCTGGAGTGTATTATTACACAACAATACGCGTTACTGCAGCGCAGAGCGTAGTGTACCTGGTGGTCACGGTATGTATCTCGAAGATACATTTTTTACATTTTCCTGATGTTGCTCGTGGACGATAGATGGTCAGTAGTTAGTGCTTCTGCTTTGAATTATTTTGAATCTTATTCTAGATAGCATGATCTCTAAGTCTAGGTCCATCCATCCGTTGAGCTTAAGATGCATCAATTCGTAAGGAAAATATAAAAAAAAATTGCATAGATACTTAGAAATGCTTAGATTCTTTTCTCTGGGCTGGATGTGTAGTGTTTTTGTTTTTATTTTTTTTTTTCTGCTCCAGCTTATGTACATTATGTTGTGTGATGTCTGGATAGGGATGGGTGGGTTTTTGATTATGGAATAGAAAAAAATTATCATTATCATTCAGAAAAAAAATAATCGCGTTGTAGCAGATATACTTGCACTCGGGGTGACCATATTTTTAAAACATAATTAAAGAACAATTTCTAGATAGTCGAATTAAGTAAAAGTGCTTAAGATATGAAAGAAATTTCGAAGACTATTATAATTAATATAGTTAATCTTTTGTACAAAACATTTTGACCTCTAACCTCCGAAGAGATTAACCTCAAAAGCAGGCATTATTGTGTATGTACCCGGGAGTGTTTTTTCAAAGTTATGTCAAAATCGGTCCGGCCTAATTTGAGAATCCATAAGTACGATTTAATTTTGTTTTCTAGATTACAGTGAGTGAGAAGATGGGTTTAAAATTAATACACTTGCTATTGTTTTTGAAACAACTAAACAGAATTTAAGAAAAATCATTGTCAATGTTCATTGATATGTGCGAAGGCTTGTTTTCATTAATTTGACATCACCGAATCTATGTGGATCCGGAACTGGATTAATTTTTAACATGTATTACAAAAATATCCTATTCTCTATCTGAATCTATTTCAAAGATTCAAAAATTAGTTTTTTCTCTAGTGAGTAGATGTCTTTTTATGGTAAGGTAGTCTTAATTACGTTGTAAAGAAAAAAGACAAGAAATATTTGAAAATCAACAAACACAAGCAAAAGAGAGAAGGGGTGTATTCATAAACGCAGAAAATCTGCGCTAGTACAATCACAGCTCTTTTCTATTGCATAACGCACTCACAATGCAGAATGTCTGCAGTAAACAAAAAGGCCTGACTTTATTGCCAAAAAATGCATTCTTAATGAAGGTGGTTTCAAAGTATCCTGGCGATTCCGTAGTCATTTTAGGATTTCGAGGTTCACATTCAAAGTAAGCTTCTTTCTGATTATTATACAGTGCCTCCTCGTCCTCCTTTGTGACTGTAAAATTAATTTTATAAATTTCCGCTCTACTGCGGCTGCACAATCTGCCCGACCCGACGTTGAGAACAATTTGATGTTTATGAACAGTATGTATTGCAGTTGGAATAGGTTAGTTCGATCGAAAATCTGACTTTATGAACGCAGATAATGTAGTTCTTAGTTAGACTGACGATTATGAACTCACCCAAGAGCTTACAACACAACTGTCACTATGATCCGTATCGTTTTATTTTTAGGGGTTATAGGCTTTTCACACCGAATTAAAATCTCGGATTTCAGCACCAAGATTACGAAATCTCATTGAAGCGTTCGCACTGAACAGAACCAGGATTTCATTTGACGTTTCTGTCCATTTATCCTGCTTTCTCGGATATAATTTATCTTCTCTCCTTCTCTCCCCACAATTCAAATTTCAAATAGCACTCGAGACTCGACTCCATTATCTGCTTTTTATCTACCTCTTCTCTTGCTGACAATTTGCTGACAAAGCAGAACATTTCTAAAGGTTTGTTTGTTTTGACAATCTTGTTTTTGAAAGTAGATTTTGAGGAGATTTTGTCGTAATCTAGTAGATTTGGAAATCTGAAAATGTATGGGAAATCTAGTAGATTTGGATGAGATTTTGAGAATTTTTCTGGAAATCTAGATTTTGATTTGGTGTGAATAGCGTATTAGTTTATATGAATCATGGGCGATAATAAAACGCGGCTATTGTCAATGTTCATTGATACATGTGAGGTCTTGTTTTCATCAATTTTAACTAACCAAAAAAACGTCAATAGGTGCGTTTTATTATCTAGAGATCTATATGGTTCCGGATCTGGAGTAATTTTTAACACGTACTACAAAAACAATTTGGGAGCCTATTCTCTCTCTGGATCTATTTCAAAGATCCAAATATTAGTTCTTACTCTGGCCGGTAGACGGCTTTTTATGGTAATGTAGTGTAAACTACAATGTAAAAAAAAATCAACAAACAAAACAATATATTTCTGCCATGTGACGAATACCACTTTTTTGGACTTCTCAATGATCTTAATTTTATATCTGAATAATTTTAAGTGAGATGGTCACCTTATTGATACCTACTACACCAACCTGTTAATTGTTTCGGAAAATAAGTTTTCTTTTTTTCAGTTTTGTTTTTCTAAGTTTTTTCAATTTGTTGCACGAAGCTTATGTTTCGCATAAGGATTTTCATTTTCACTGTCCACAGTAAGCCAAGTTGTTTTGATTTTTTCAACAAAAGAATACTTAATCTTAATTAAAAACAAAAACAACAACAACAAAACACATAGAATAAGAATTAATAAAAATGCATAGAAGTTAGGTTAGGAGCGGCAAAAAAAAAAGTGTTTTTCTATTTGTAAATATGGCTTGCATCTTGCAACATGGTTGGTTGAGTTTTATTTTTCTATTCCTACTTCTTATTCTGGAAAAGTGGAAAATCTTGAATCTTGTTAAGCTGGATGTGGAAGGAAGGTAATGAATGACATTGTATGATATAAATTGTGACTCCTGATGAGCGATTTTATGCTTTCAGTGCCTATACACTTCAGTGCCTATACACTTGGTTTGTTTTCGTACTAGAATAGGTGTACTTTCCATTTGTATAATAATTGAGGAAACCTGCTTAGTCGATACGTTAAGATAGATATTTCTTTCGTTTTTGAATAAAACTTAATAATATATTTAGGTACACCCAGTGGCATAACGTAGGGGGGGGCGGGGGTTGGGCGGCCCGCCCCGGGCGGCAGAAGGCTGGGGATGGCAAAATGTCACCAGTGAAGCGTTTAGAGTAGAGATCATTTATGTTTCATGACAGAACGTTTGACTAGTCAACAAACAACAATGACGTACATTTGAAATTTGCACCCTGCCTGTGATTCGTCGTTGACGCTCTCGGCTGATTTCCGTGAATTCATAAACGGTGAGTAAGGCCGTAAGAGTGCATTCCCTTATTGTCACGCGACTAAAACGGAACGTTCCAAAAAGATTCGACGGAAAAGTTATTCTATAGTCTCAGCCAGTCCATATTTTTGCTCCCTCCCACATCACAGAAAGTCATTTCGATTTTGTTGTTTATCGTTTAAATACTTTTGAATCTTCTAAAACTCAACACTTTTTGAAAGTGAAAAAAGTCAATGAAAGCGGTGCGGAATACCGCAAGAAAAAGAAAGAAGCAGATGCGAAGAAGTCTCAAGGTGCATTACTGAAATATTTCAGTTTTAGTTCTAGTTCGTAAGTATATGATTCCTCCATCTAGAATCGTGCGTTGCCTAGAATTGTCCTCCGACCAATATTCATTGTGTACTCGCCTTTGAAGTAATCCTTATATTGTTTCTGTTGCAAGCTGTTTGGCAATTTCGGCTCGAAATTCGCATCTGAAGAAGGATTCAACAAATGGTGGAAGCTAAATCCAAGAATCGGAGACTATGAGAACAGAATGGACCGTGAGCAGAGCTTCTTGAAATGGAAGGAGTTGGAAGTTCGCCTGAACCGTAAGGCAACCATCGATCAGAAACAACAAGAAGTTTTCGAAAGTGAGGAGAAGAAGTGGAGGGATGTATTGTGCCAGTTGTTGAATACGAGTACTATCCAGTTCTTAGCCAAACAGAATCTGGCCTTCAAAGGACATCGAGGAGATGATAGTTGCAACCGCGGGAATTTTCTGTAGTTAGTGCACCTCCTAGCTAAATATGACCCTCATCTAATGGAACATCTGACAAAGATAAAGCTGAGAGCAAGAGTCCCAGTTTCGTTTCTATCTCCAGAAACCCAGAATGAATTGATAAACTTACTGAGACAGCAAGTTCGATCCACCATCATCCGCCGCATTCAAGAAGCTAAATATTATTGCGTAATCTTCGACAGTACACCAGACATCTCCTACAAAGACCAAATGAGCCAGGTTCTGCGATACGTACATATCGAAGGAGAGAAGGTCGTCGTGGTAGAATCTTTCATCGACTTCTTCGAACCAAAAGGAAAAAATGCAGGAGATCTCAGCAACGATATAATCGCGAAGATAACATCAGACGGGCTGGACAAAGAGAAATTGAGAGGACAGGCTTATGACATCGCTGCCACAATGTCAGTGATCCGAAAGCTACATTCGTTGCATGCACAAACCACTCACTCAACTTGGCTGGGGTACACGCTGCTTCTGAATCAGTGACTCCGTGACATTTTTTGGAACTCTGGAGAAGCTATTTGCCGTCTTTTCTGCATCAACTGCTCCGTGGAACGCTTTGGTTGTAGTCACAGGTCAAGCAGTGAAACGAGTCACTGAAACGCGCTGGAGCGCTAGAAATGAAACTGGCAAGATGCTTATAAATACATAAGTTTGAAGAAGTTCTAGAGGTACTGGAAGAATTGATGGATTCATCTCAAACTTCCAACACAAAATCGGGAGCCAGTCTTCTTCTGACACCCATGGAGTATTGCAGTCATTCAATTTTCTCACTTTTCTTGGCTTTTGGGCTGCAGTGCTACCTGAAGTAGATGACGCACAGATTTACCTGCAACAACGAGCTCTACTAGTGGAGAGCAGAGACCGTTTCGTCCAAGCCGCAATCGACTTTGCTAAGACTCTTAGCGAAAAACTCGGAATCGAACTCAAAACGAGAAGAATGAATGCATGGCGAAAAATCTGCAGATGCAGCTTTGTCTCACGAGCATGACCTCCGTCGAGAGGTGTTCGCATCATTTGAGAAGATCATTCAAGAAATGACGACTCGATTCCAGCAAGTTCAATAAATAGCGGACAAGTTCGGATTTTTGACGCCAGCGAAACTTTTGGACAGCAAGTACGAGTGTGATCTTTCCCATGTATTAGAAGATATCGACAAGGACGAGTTTCAGATGGAGCGGAAGCGTCTCCAGCAGTTTGTGGCCAGTTCTGAATCAGAGGAAGATATAAGGGGCAAAGGACCGCTGGAGCTCCTCCAGTTCATTCAAAAACTTGATCTGGGGATTTCGGTTCCAAATATAGTCATCTTGATACGTATATATTTGATTTTGGCAATTAGTGTCACTAGTTGTGAGAGAAGTTTTTCGAAGTTGAAGCTAATCAAAAATTATCTCAGATCCACTATGAGCTCCACTAGACTATCAAACTTGGCTATATTGTCGATTGACCAAGTATTGGCTGCAAATATTAATTTGGACAAAGTTATTTCTGACTTCGCTGCTCGTAAGGCCCGTAGAATCCGTTTGTGAAACCGCTGATCCTATTTTACCTTCAATAAAAGATACCTCATTGCCTGTGAAATGATGTCTCGAAATTTAATTTTAATTAAGTATTGAATGGGGCGGCAAAATGGGTCTCCCGCCCTGGGCGCCGGAAGCACGGTTTTTGAACAATTTCATACGAAGTAAAGTGTAAAAGTGTTCGCCATATGGGTATGCTCCTGCTGTGTTACCGTATTTAAGCGACGTGGACGGTCTGACAATTACATTTTTCCAGCTTTTTGACAATTGCACTTTATAAACAAAAAATGCTAATCATCCTTTGAAATACGCCTCAAGATGTCGTCCGTCGTCGCATTTTTTCATTGTGCAGCGATTCATGGTTAAAATTGCACTGAATTAGGCGTTTTTCTTTTTTAGTTTAGAACAGAGCCTGAGTTGTCAAAAAATAAATTGTGTTTCTTTTTTAGTTCAGAGCGTTCAGAGCTTCGTAAATGTGTTTCTTTTTTCGTTCTGAGCATGTTTTGAGCGTGTTCAGAGTGCGCTCTATAAGCTCAGAATAAAATAA
This sequence comes from Chrysotoxum bicinctum, assembly GCA_911387755.1. Lineage (NCBI taxonomy): Eukaryota > Metazoa > Arthropoda > Insecta > Diptera > Syrphidae > Chrysotoxum > Chrysotoxum bicinctum. The sequence goes on along the minus strand of OU426988.1, from coordinate 178,653,303 downwards.
CTGAGCAGACAGAGTACAATGCTTAACACAGGCATTTGACAGATGGAAATTTAAAAAAAAAATGTCGACAGCTAAGTGTTCCGGTGTGTTTCAAAAAATACTCAGAGCGCTCAGAGCACGCTTGGTTCAGAGGATGTTCGGAACATGCTCGACATGCTCGGACTCTGTTTCGGAGCTCTATACTGAACTAAAAAAGAAAAACGCCTATTGACGTTTCAAAAACATGTGTATCTCAAGTCAATCGGCTGACAAATGTTAAAGTTATTCAACACTTACATACTGACATAAAAGATGACGCACCCGTTATAAAGGGTTTTTCAAGCAGATGTTGAAATCGGATAAAACAAGCTGTGTCTGAGGTATTAACTAAATTCTGTTTTTATTAGAAAGGACACTTCATTATGTATGGAATAAGCTCTTTTTTTCTCCGCTCGGTTTTTTTCGGTGTCACAGATCCGAGTGGTTCAATTTTCAATGACTCTTTCGCATAGATCCGGCTGTATTTTAGCGATGGCCTTGGGTATGATCGCCTTAAAGGCATCGGTCGATTGTGGTTATTCAAATAGACCTGCGAGAGATAACCTTACCCTCAAATCGTTCATGTGGAATATCAATCGTCATGTCCGCGGTTGTGGTACGTAGCGCCATCATGCTTGAACCACATGTCGTCTAGTTCCATATAGTTCAATTTGAGCCACAAGAAATGAGTATCGTCATTCTATAGTGCTCACTATTGGCGGTGACCGCCTTACCAACGTCGTTTTTGAAAAAATACGGACCAGAAGCTAACGCCCGCCCAAAATCCAAACCAAATATGTAGTTAGTTTTTGGGGATTCATTGCTACCTGGTGGACCTCGTATAGTGTCGTGTGGCGATTCATTAAAATAATGCGCTTCGTTGCTAAAGGTGATATTTCTTCCAAAATTGACTACCTCTTCGGAAACCTTTGAAGCACAGTCAGCGAATAAGCGGCCGGCGTTGTTTATGGTCATGAACTTTGACCTCACGGGTTAGTTAGATCTTGTAGGGGTGTAGGTTAAAATTCATGAAGTTGAAGTCTGCGAAAGGCCGAGTTCTTGTCCGCAGTGAGGAATCGACTGCCTCGGGTTTTGCTGTACATGTACACTCTCACGGTTCGCATCGATGTTCTTGGCGATTTTACGTTCCTTTGACGTACGAATGTTGGCTGATTGAAAACCGAGCCGATCGCCTTAAACCTGGTCACCAATTGTTGAAGTGTCTGCTGTAAAGGGCCACCACGTTTACCGTAAAATAGGCGTAACGCGTGCAACGTTTGCTGTTGTTCAATTGTGTAACAGTTTTCACTGGAACCCGAATTGAGCCCTCGCCATTAAGAGACCCTGACGATGAATACTACGAGCTCGTATTATATGCGGCTTTGAAGTCGATAAATAAATCGTAAGTCTCAAGTTAAAATTTGTTTGTTATTTGCAAGATTTGCCTCAATGTCGGGCTGCTTGGTTTGTCCTGCAGCAAACTCACATGTTCATCTTAAGTCTCCTATTTCTGGAGTAGGCGCAATCATCATTTGAAATGGGTTCTTTCTTTGAAGTGATTGGTAGGTTACAGTTGTTTCAGCTTTGATTTTTTGTCGTTTGTGATAGGTAGATATACATTAAGGGGTTCTCTGCAGATCCTGGCAATGTTTGCTAAGGTATGTTAAGATTTATCCCTCGAAGTGAACGCACGACTAAGAATTTGAATAAATGCATTGTATCATTTAGCACATGGAGATTTGGTGAGTGGTTCGACCGTCTGGAGAACGCTACTTTTTTTCATATATTTCTTATTTCTTACCACTTCCTTGTCACCGTATTACAAAAAAGTTATTCGGGGGTGTACTGTTTTTTTGCGAGGAATTGACAAATCCCCTAAGAGTATATCATGAAAAATGGTGCTGCTCAATAGCCTCTCCATTCCTGGTAAGACGCACACAGGAATGGTTGAAAGTTGTAAGTCACTAGGTTCTCTTCGAGTAAAATTACCATTTTTTTTATTTGTCTTTAAATGTCGTAGAAATTTTTTTAAATTTCAAAGAATAAATCAACTCTACCTTCCGTTTATAAAATAGAATTGCTGACCTTTCACTAAGTTTACCCTAATTACTACTGAAATTTCGTTCACCGAAAAAATCACGTGTTAGTAAATAATAAAATGAAACTTCATTCATATAATATTTTCCTTATGTCTTCACAAATATAGAACTTGTTTAAAAATTGAGCTTTTCAGCCCGAAAACTGTGGATTGGGATTTTTGGTTGATTTACTACCTAAGCAAAAATAAACATCCCATTAATGGTAAAAATTAGTCAGGGTCAGCCAATGCACGACTATAGACTATTCTTTTCTTCTCCGCCATAGTTTCACGCATTTAACCATTTTTCAAACCCTAAATGGTTGATAAAAAAAAAACGAAAAAATCATTGCTTCTCTTGTTGTCAACCATTTTTTAACAACTCGTGTTTGCATAAGTTGTCGTTTTCGGTTTTTTTTTTTTATTTGTGCTGTAAGTAGGGTTTTTTTCAATAATTTAAGCATTTTTGCGACTCCCTTTTATAAGTTCATTGGGATTTTGGTGCCGTTCCTAGAAAATACTATTTGCATAACTTTACTTTACCACCTTGCCCATCTGAAAGTTTAATGCGCAGAAATTGGCCAACCTTTATCCCATATTTATTCCAAGGGGATACCAAAAATAAATTAACTCTTATACCATTTATTATGATGTAATAAATTTTGGAAATACGGGAACGTGTAGGATTTACTTAGCATAATTTAAGATATTTTATTTTTGTACAATTTGCTTGAGTTGAGATACTTGGGTATATGCAAGGCAACAAATAAAATTTAAAGTAATAAGAAATATAAAAAAAATAATGTTTCCTTTATATAAGCACATAATAAACTATCATCATTTAATATTTAAATTTTTAGACGTTCGTAAAAAGTAAAATTATTTATTATTCTAATACAATCATAAATCTTATTAATTGAGTCAGCAAACATTCTGGCTCAATCTATATTTCCATAAGCTTCGATATAATTTTTAAAGAATTAATTTTTTTAGCTTTTACCTTTTAACTATTGAGATAAAATTATATTTAAAATGAAACTTTTTGTTTAAAAAAACAACATATCGTCCAAATGCTGCCCATTTCTTTTACCAAACTCTTGCAATCGGACTCTGAGAACCCTCGACTCATGGTGTTCCAATACAAAAATAAGTCGCACCGTGTAAGATCTGCTGATCGAGATGCTCGGAGCCAGTATCAACATCCCTGTACTTGCTGATTATTTTATTGGGTATAATTACTCTCAGCTTGTAAAATGTATTCCAAATAAATTTGACGAAACTACTTTTTTGAGTATTTTACTATCTTTTATTTCGTATATTAAAAGGTATAAAATTATTGTCGGAGCAAAAAAAAAACACTTAAAAATTAAGCTTCTTCTTCTTAACGCTAGTCTTCAAGATTAAAAATTCAAAACCAAAACTGTATCTATGCATTATATTTTCATTGGTATCGGTCAACTGTTAAAAGCGCGAGCTCAGAGTAACTTTAGAATGAATGAATCCAGGAAAGAATTTTGTTGGTGGTGATTTTTCGAAACACAGCTTCTCTATTGAAACTCTAGCTGTGTGAAGAGTAACCACATCTTGCTGAAATTGTTGTTGAACTCGGGAAACAGCTGCTGTTGCTGTACCCAAAACTTGTAAATCATTAGACAATACACCCCAGAAGTTGCTGTATGTGCCTAGATCAAAAAATCAAGGGAAATAATACACAGAATAGACATTTTACACCACATTGTCGATTTTGACAATTCAAACTTTTGTGTGGCGTCCCTTAGCGTTGTAATGGCACCGGTATCTCACATTCTGTTTCTTAATAAGGGTTAAAATTACGAAGAACTCAACATAAACGCATTCGAATCAGGCAGATTGTTAAAGTTAACAATTTTAAAAATCATTTTCGACATTTAATAGTTTGAGCTGAGACGCCAACTCCAAATAAAATAAATAAAGGGTTTCCCCATACAAGATTTCTAAACATTGGCAGTTGCTTGCCGCCATATTGTTGAAACTTGATCTGTTTGTTTAGCTGTTATTTATTAAGTTTGTTTTTCCAATTCAACATGGAGCGTTATAGCGTTCAACTACATTTGGAAATGATAAATTTGGTTTTTGAAAGTGGCTTTGCCGATTTCACAGTCGCCATAATCGTCTGTCCGAGAGGACGAATTTGTTGAATTTGTCACTGTTTGGTTTTGATTTTGGGCTGGCGACCGACAGCGTCAGTCCATACTTCTTTAAGAATTAAATTGGCCAGGCCATCACGGTCCAGTTTCTGTCGAACTTCTGTCAAATGCCGTTAAAGATAAGGTATTCCCAATCCTTACAACCAAATAAAGGTTTTTTTTTTTGTGGCGGCCATGTTGTTTTGGTAAGATCTGTCAAATCTATTGTTTATTATTCAGTTACTGATGCCAAATAACCACGTCAAGTTACACTAATATACAAATTAATTATCAAATGAGTTTTCGTTAGTGCAATCATTGCACGCATTTCGCCTTGTAAGGGAGGCGTGGTGGCCCTTTACAGCCGACTCTTCAACATTTGGTGACCAAATTTGAAATAACCTGTTCGGTTAACCATCAGCCAACATTCTTACGTTAAAGGAACGCAAGATCTTGCCGAGAAACTCGCCGGGGTCCGTGAAAGTGTACAGCAGAACCCGAGGCAGTCTTTTTCAGACTTGGACTGCTTGGGAACTAAGGCCCACACTTGTACAAGATCCAACTGACCCTGAAGCTTAAAGTTCATGACCATAGACAACGCCGCACGATGTGTTCAATAACTGGGCTTTGGAGCGTTTGGAACATGACCCCAATTTTAGATGAAAAATCATCTAAAGTGATGATGCGCATTTTTGGATGAATTAACAAGCAAAATTGCCGTATTTGGGACGATACCAACCCTCATGAGGTTCATCAGGCGAATTCTCAAAAATTTACCGTTTGGTGTGGATTTTGGGCCTATAGCCTCATTAGTCCGTACTTTATAGAAGACGAAATCGAAGAGGCGGTCAACGTCAATGGCGAGCACTACAGACTGATGACCCATTTTCCAGATTGAATCCTATGGACCTAGATGACATGTGGTCGCACGAGACGGCTCTACGGGCAACTGAGCGGACACATTATGTCGACAGATAGAACATAAGCCTTATTTCCAAGTTAATTATAAATACTCCCCGAATACACTACTAACTCTTAGATGAAATCATAGATCCTTAAATGGCCTTACGCATTTTTTAAATTATTTATTGTAGCTGATATCAGCAATGAACATATGTTTTTTTCTTTGAGGATAACCTATATTTTTCGCCGCTTCGCCTGTGAAAGAGTCTATAACAGCACATTCTGATTGGCCGTTTATGACCCTGTCGTCCACATACCGCACTAGTTCAATAGATCCGTTGAAGATATTTCCTTCCGTAAAGATCACATCTTACTACTACTCCTTCCGTATAACTGTCTACCATACATTTTCTCTGCTCGCGAACGAGATATAAGAAATCTCAAGAGCTGCCCAGTTCTTGCAATGTGTCCAGTTCACCAAAAAATAATCTCTTTATTTGACGATCTATGCTGGTGCAAAGCAATGTACAACATAGTTTTAGGTAGTAAGCTTCGAGTACAGATCATTGCCACAATCAGAAGTATTCAATTACAACAAGGTAATAGAAGTTATAGAACACTCAGATGCAAAGAGCCAATGAGCCCTAGAAAGTTTTGTAACATATACAAAAAACCTTTTTGAACTTCCACTGGAAAGTATGTCATGCGAAAGAATTTCTAATGAAATGACAAGGGAATTTCGATTTGTCTTATTGTTGTGCTATTACATGTGTTTGCATTTGATCACTCACTCAATCGGACCACACCACATGCATCCGAAACCATCTACACTTTGCCAAACTGATACAAAATGTCCTTTTGAATGATTGTGCTGTAAATGTGGCCAGAGCAGGGTATTTGCAAAGGAAACAAAGGACTGTTTTCTTTATCTGTTAGTCTGTACAGCTATGATAGTGAGTGTTGTCTTAAATATCAAGCTTCTCTGCATGCTCTCCTATTGGCCAATATCTCCTATAGGAATAGGTAGATCACGGCTGTCTTGCCCGAATCTGCATTTTAGATCAAGCGTTCGGGGTTTATAATAAAAGGACCCAATCCTTCTAGATTTTAGTCTTTATCCTCGCAAGATCATTCCGGGATTGCAAGACGATGGTGATCTAGAATTAAGGGCCTTGCACGCTTCTTTGATGTTCATTAATTCAGCATAAAACAAAATCAGATTCTTTCGAATATAGTAAACCCCAAAAACTAAAAGCCTTCTTTAGTTTCTTAAAATTTCGTGCACTAAAGAGTCTACCCTTATAATTTTTGAGCACAGTGCAAGGATTTAAGAAAATTGTGGAGGATTTAAATAGAAAAAACAAAGCAAATTGGTTTTGGATGGGTCAACTTAGGATGGGATAAGAGGAATCTCTGAAATTAACAATATGTCTAGAGCAGGGCTCAAAAGTTAACTGATGGATATTTCCCGAAGTTAGTTTCCGGACAAAATTCAAGACCACATTTAGTCAATACAGAACCAGCTAGATTTTCCTAAGCATTGGATATTCATGTGTCGAAAACATCAATACCCTCGCCCGACCATCAGTCAGTGATTCATTGATTATTTACGAGTACTTTCGATCGCCAGTTCGCCTGTTGTCCATGTTTTAAGTTCAGTTTAATCAATGTACCATTTTTTTTACATATTTTCTAGTAATAATCCCCATGAAAAAATCATTTTTTCATAATTTATATTTTTTGAACTCTTAACATTTTGGGCTTGAAATATGAAAACTAAGAAAGTCGTCGTGATTAAAAATGTATTCTAAGTTTTAAAAATATGTATGTCATTCCCTTTGAAAGAATATGGTAATATTTTACCAAAATACATTCAAATACAAATACAGTCAATTTTAAATGGAACGGATCTTTTAGATCCAGAACTTATCTATTACCCCATGTCATATGGGCAGATTGTTCCGAAATAAACCTTAACCCTTAGGTGTCAAACATTTCCTTCACATTCGGCTCAGTCTTATAATGGGTGATTTTTTTGCTATTTTCTTTTTGGCAACACTGATTTTGACAGCTCACGCACGTTCCGTGTTTTGTGTCACTATCAGACATCTTCAGTTTTGTCTAGATATAATTTAACCATGAATCGTCTTACAAACGAACAATGCTTGCAAATTATTGAATTTTATTATCAAGATGCGTGCTCTGTTAAGAAAGATCATCGCACGCTTCTTCCATTTTATGGTCAGTTTAATCGATCATTGAGGCGGCTATTCGGGCTATTGTGACTAAATTTCGCACCAAATTTACATTGTTGTACATTAATCCACCAACACGCTTACGTAAAGTGCAAACTGAGGAAAATATCGCAGCTGTATCGGCCAGTGTTAGTGATGACCGTGAATTTTATCGATTCAGCGCCGCCGTTCGCAGTAATTGGGCCTCTGTTACTCCAATACGTGGAAAATTTTTCGGAAGGATTTAGGTGTGAAGCCTTTCAAAATACAGCTGGTGCAAGAATTGAAGCCGAACGACCTACCACAACGCCGTATTTTTTGTGAATGTGCTCTTGACTATTTTTTGTGGGGCTATATTTTGATTCAAATAAAGATTTCATGCATTTTTCTGAATTGTATGTGTTTTTTTTTTTTAATTTCCGATAGCTCTTAAAAAATCACTCGTTAATATAAATCAAAGGTTTTCACGAAATAAATACCGTAAGCATTAGTTTTCTAGCTATTTTATAACGAATACAAATTTTGAACAATTGAAACATAAGACTTCAATAGAACCTTAGCTTTAATTCTACCGACGACATATTGGTTAATTGCGACCATGTTGCTGTTTTTTGATATCTTCGAATTGTAGAAATTCTTCGAAGATGTACTTCTCCTCCTTTTACTTTTGGAAGAAATTGAAATTGAAAAGAAAACGGTAATGCGCAAGATCATAAAAATTATATAGGGTCCCCAACACTAGTGACGAAACCTTAACACGTATTTTCGTTTGTTTTATTGATCTAGAAGTAAATACGTTATTATGTATACCAACAACATAAATTTTCACAGGTGGTGAGTTGAGTAGTAAAATATACAAATTGCCAACAACAAAAAAAAAATACCCATTGAACTAATTTGAAGAAGATAAGTTTAAAGTTATTTTTGGCACGCAAGACGATAAAAAAGGAACATGCTTTTTTAAAGACTGAGGAATAAAAGATTTGCTAAAATTGTGCCATTTTTATTGCTGGTAGTTGGTAGTGCAAGTTCAAATTTAAATTAATTCATGAAAACTTATGATAACAGAAAAAGGAGTTATAATTTGCCCACTATATCCGTATTCTTTTTGTACTAAAAAGGGTACGGCAGCATCTAACTGATGATCCCAACTTTCATGCTTGGACGAAACGCATTTAGACAGAGCTCGAAAAATGATTTCAATTGACATACGCAGAATTGTAACAGGAAATTTTTAGATAAAGCGGAAAGAATTTAGTAGGAGATGTGGATGCACATGGTGAGAGAAAAATCGAAAAAGACAAAGTATTTAAAATTCGATTAGTAAGACTAAAGGAGGAAACCCCATATTTGGCGGTACGTTCGAAATTATGATCAAGGATAAGCTGATGAACATTCATGGCTATAGATGAGAATTAGTGCCCCTCTAATAATACAGATCAAAAGTCACGCCTCGAAGTGGAATATAGAAACTGCAAGAAAGAAGCGAAGAAGAAGTGCGCCCAAATTCAAGCAAAGAATACAGAAAACCTGTATCGGGAGCTGGATGAAATTTCTACCACGACAGCTGGTGCTATTCAAGAGCTACGGCAAAACACGAATAAGGGCGCAACTATCTTCAAAATAGCCGCTCAAAGAAGAAAAATGCCCAGGAGATTTGTTCGCCAAAGTTCATTAACAATGCGTAAGGCCAACTACTTGTGGAAGACAACGAAATTCTTCACAGGTGGCGACAGTATTGTGACGGACTTCTAAACGAACAATTTCCAAGGCTATACTTTCCAATAGCTTCACCTAACTTAAGCGAAGTATCCGACGTCACAGTCGAAGAAGTTTGTGAGGCGGTAAAATACTCCAAAAAGGGAAAAGCTGTTGGCCCAGACGAAATACCCTCAGAGTTTTGGAAAAAGATGGGAGACATCGGGTTTAGATGGCTCATGATTCTTGTCTCCAAACTTATACGAGGTGATCGCATGCCTAATCAATGGAGGGAAAGTTACCTTCTTCCAATTTATAAAGGAAAGGGTGATACTCGAAGCTGTGATAATTACCGTTCGATTAAGCTGATGTCACACACCATGAAGATCGTTGAGCGAGTCTTGGGTAGCCGACTGCGAAAAATAATTAGGCTATCTGATGACCAGTGCGGGTTTGTCGGGGGTAAGTCAACCACGGATGCAATCCAGAGTATAAGAATAATTATGGAAAAGCATCGGGATTCTTTGGAGGATTTGCATGTCGTATTGGTTGATTTTGAAAAAGCATTCGATCGGCAACCACGAGATCTAATATGGGTGGCCCTCAGGCAACGAGGAGTTCCAGAAACCTATGTGCGGATAATTATGGACATGTATGATGGAGCAGTTACTAAAGTAAGATGCGCAGCTGGTGTCACCGAAGAATTCGAAATCACAGTAGGTGTACACCAGGGAAGTGTCTTGAGTCCCCTGCTCTTTATTACAGTTCTTGATTACCTGCTTGAAGGCAAAGTGACAGATCCAAAAGTGCATCAGTTATTCTTTCTGACGATGGAGCCATCATAAGTGAAGACCCGATATCCCTACAACGAGCCCTTGACGTATGGGTGGATGTTCTGGAAGGAAGTGGGTACCGCATAAGCGCGAAAAAGACAGAATACCTATGCTGCCCATTTTCTGATCCACACAGGCCTGTTCCAGGCATTTATTTGAATGGAGCAGTGCTTCCCAAGTGTGAAAAGTTTAAATATCTGGGGTCTATGATAAATAACGAAGCTACTTGTGATGACGATATCAATCATCGCGTAAGCGTAGGGTGGATGAAGTGGCGGGAAAATTCTGCTATCTTCTGTGACCGAAAAATGCCCCCTAAGCTGAAAGGAAAGCTCTACACTTCAGTTGTGCGTCCAGCACTCACATACGGTTCACAATGTTGGACAATGTACAAAAAGTATGAGAGTAAGCTAACGGCAGCTGAGATGAAGATGCTTCGTATGACAGCAGGAGTTACAAAGCTTGATCGAATTAGAAGTACGAAGATCCGAGGAAGCCTTCATGTTAAGAATACCATTTCCCAAAAAATTGAACACGACCGACTCAGTTGGTATTGCCATGTTCAAAGGAGAGATCCTGAGAACCCCGTCAAAAAGGCAATATCAAACAACGTTCCAATTCGAAATAAAAAGAAAGGTAGGCCTAAACACTCCTGGTACAAACAAATGCAAAAACACCAGCATTCAGTTGGCCTCAGAAATGGAACAATACAAAACAGGGAGGCTTGCCGCCGATTTCTGAGGTCAACCCGGCGAACCCCACAGGCGGATCACTAGTGTGAAGCAGATACGTGGGAGAGTTATGATCCCCTCGACATCGAGATCATAACAGCGCCGAAGAAAAGGAAGAAAAAAAAAAGATGAGAATTATGGCGGAATTACTTGAGAGAAGAAATGCAACTGGCTTTTTCATCTGAAAACTGTTGATAAAAAAGATTGAAAAGTATGAAAGACAGCAGACGTTACGACGACGGTGTTCAAGAGAAAAAAAAGTAACACATCATATACGTTTTAGGGCCTTTCTCTGGATTCTTTCTAACCAGTTCAATTGTGTTATGGGGCACTTATAGATGGTAACTAGCTCAAAAGGAGACCGTATCTTCATCTATTATCTTTTGAAAATACCTCATTGCATTTCATTTGTTGCATTTTTGACAAAGTTGAATAAGAGATTTTCAATAACATATACATATAAAAGGTTATTTAATAAGATCGGGTAATAGAATACGACAAGCTGTGTCTGAGGTACTAACAAAGTTCTTAAAATTTTTATTTGAAAGTCCAATGTATGTATGCCCTTATGTATGAAATATGACGTCGTTCAAATACCCACCTACACTGTACATTGTACATTCTTTTTATATGAATGGCGATCATTCAGCCAAAATCATTAATTTTTAAGAAATATTCATATGAATAATGCTAGAATTCATAAAAATTAATTTTCGTTTTATGACCAAGTCATGATTTTCATGAAAAACCATTCATAAAATCCAAAGCAATAGAATTGTTGTTAGAAAATCAGATTATGATATTTTACATTTGAAGTATGAACAGTTCATAAAAATTTTATTGTAAAGTTTTATGAAAAATTTCGTAAACCGCTTGAAACTGTTCTTTTATTGTAGGAACAAAGTGACTGATTATATGAAACCACATTCATCATCATGAACAAGTGACATTTTATAAAAAACTACTTTAAATTTTTGAAACTATACATTTTTTATATGCAAAATATCATTAAATGCATGAAACCACATTCATAACATTTTTTTTTGTTGCAAATTCCAAGTAGGAAACTTTACATTTGAAATATGAACAATTCATAAAACGCATGTTTAAGGTTTCTTTCTTTTAATGAACTCGATTCTTGGCCCGTTTTTAATGAAGTTTTTCTTTAAGAACATGCAGTTTTTCCTTGGAATCATGTACCTTTTTGGTTCAGTGATAGGCTTCTTACGTTACCACGGGTTCTAGTGTTCGAATTTTCAATGGCCCTTTCGCATAAATTGGGCTCAAATTCAGTGATGGTCTATGCTATAATCACCTTAGGGGCATCGGTTCATTGTGGTTTATTCACAAAAAGTCTAGCAGGGTCAAATCGCATGACCATGGTGGCAAATTCACGTAACCTCTGCGAGAGATAACCTTACAGTCTTACCGTTTATCAGAATGTCAATCGTGGCGTCCGCTGTGTGGAACCTAGCTTAGTTCTGCTGTACTGTAACCACATGTCTTCTAGGTTCATATGGTTCAATTTGGGCCATATTAAATTCAATATTATCGTTATGTAGTGCTCGCCATTGACGGTGACCACCTCACCAACGTCGTTTGTGAAAGAGAAAGAAAGAAAAAAGAAAGGACATATGATGCCGCGGGCCTAAAACTCGCACAAAACGGCAATTTTTTAAAGATTCATTATCACCTGGTGAACCTCGTGAGGGTTGATATCGTCCCATATACAATTTAGCTTATTAACATATCCATGCATTAAAAAAAATTGCCTCGGCCCTAAGCATTCAGCCCAGTCAGCAAGTAAACGGCTCACAGTGATCGATAAAGGGGAAAAAAAGTCAAAAATTTTGCGCCACTCAGATTCGCATCGAAAATCCATTCTACAAGTTTTTTTTCGGGTACATATTATATGTTGTAGAATAGAGATCCAATTCCCCCCCTACGAAAAAAAACATAAACATTATTCAGAAGAGATAAAAAATTTACTTGTGCTTGAAGATAGGGATGAAAATGATGAAGTTAATGATGATTTAGAAATTAATGAAGAGCAAAATTATTGAAAACATGAATTTCTGACCATAGGGGGGGAATTGGATCTCTATTCTACAACATATATGTACCCGAAAAAAACTTGTTGAATGGATTTTCGATGCGAATCCGAGTGGCGCAAAATTTTTGACTTTTTTTTCCCTTTATCGATCACTGTGCGGCGGTTGAGGTCAGTTGGATCGTGTGCGGCCCAAGTTCCGATGCAGAATTCGCCAAGTTGAAGTCTGCAATAAGCGGAGTTCTTATGCACTATGAGGAATCGACTGCCTTGGGTTCTGATATATCACTTTCACGGCCGATCTAGCGTTCCTTAGACGTACAAATGTTGGCTCATTGATTACTGAACGGGTCTTCTCAAATTTGGTAAACAAACGCTGCGGAATCGACTATGAAGGGCCCCCACGTCTACCATAAAATGTTTGCACTAACAAATACTCATTTTTATAATAAGGTTTTATCATTTGGAAGTGAGTAACAATCGAGTAACTTGAAATGATGATTTGAAATCAGAACAATAGATTTGACAGATATCACGAAAAACAACATGGCCGAATTCATCGAATTCAATTGGATGGTCGTGATTTCGATAAAATAAAAAAATATCTGAAAAATCGATAATTTGCACTTTTTATAATAAAATACCTGCCAACTTTCACATAAATATATATGTAACAGTTAAATTCAGTAAGTAAATTATTGCATTTCTATCTTTGTACTATATGAATGTGTGCGGAAATATATTTCTTACTTTTTTCTTACTTTTATCAAATCTGAAAACACCCCACGTAAATCCAACTATGAAAAAGTGGAGAAACGATCTTAACCAACTTAGGGGCCAGTTATAGCTCATCAGAAAAGTCCATCAGAAAAATTGGAAGAATCGAAATCTAAAACATTTTTCTGATGGCCGGTTATAGCTACCAATAATTTTACGTCAGAAAATTTAATGTCACTTTGACATCTTGTGTTTAAAGAAATTGTTTTATTTGGTCTGTTAAGTTGAGAAAAATCTATTATATTATGACTCGTGCCCAGGACCGGCCCGAGCTAAATTAGAGCCCTGCGCAAGCTTTATCAGTGGCGCCTCTCATTTGGATTGGATTGGCGGAAAAAGTCATTTCCTCATTACCCAAGGGGTACCCTTTGCAATGCGTTTTTTTAACGAGGGATCCCCAAGAGGCCTATTCCTAGATAATACTTATATTTAATTAAAATAAATATGATTTTTATTAAAAAGTAAGAAATCAAAAATATATCACAAAAATAATAGTCAAAAAATATATCACAAAAATTTAGGAACTGAAAAAAGTATTTTTTGAAGTAAAAAATATTTAAAAACTAATTCAAAAACATAACAACATACAAATAAATAATGAACTCATTAATTGTTGTTCATGTAGGAAATAATAATAAGATTATTATTTTAATAAAAATAAATAGAACCGAATTTATTGCAATAGATTAACTTTTCTGGCTTCTGTTTTAGCCCACTCAGTTATCAGATCATCATAATATAATGACTTGACAAGCTCTTTCTCTATAGCCATGATTGATTAGTCAACTTATCTTTCCTGAGTCATTGGGGTCCTGAAGTAGTTTTTTATTAATTTTAGTTTCAAAAAACTGTTATTTGAGGAAACTGTGATGGTATTTATAGATTTAGAGCTATGGTTTCAGCTGATTGCACGTTAGTGAATTGTTCTTCTGATCGCATTTCCACTATAGAGTTTTTAGTAGCATATTTAGTAGATACATTAGCAGACAAAGTTTGTAAATACTTACTAGTTATATTGGCGCAAAATTTTAAACAGTCTATTATTAAGGTATTAGTATGATACTACTTAACAATTTGCGAACTTTATAGTAGTTTATTAACTCATTCTTAATTTTAAACATTTTCTCACTAGTATCGTACTAAAAGAATTTCCTTAACAAATTGCTTTGAACACACCTAAAACAACGACATTTCGTGTAAAAAAAATAAGTACACGAACCTTTTTTGATGTCTGCAAATGTCAGACTCATACGAAGCTAGCAAGATACTAAAAAAATAAAGTAGGTATTCGATGATTTTAACTTTAATAAAAGTGTAGAGAAGTATGATGCTATATTCGATTAAAATTATTGTTTTAACCTAGTATCATACTAAAACAGCTTTAGCACCGTCCTTATTCAATTAAAATTTTGCGCCATTATTTTTTTCTAAAATATCAAACTAGATTAATATGCAACATATAAACTTGAAACTAAAATTTTACTTCCTAATGACAGCATGTTTCTATTCTCAACGTTTCCAGCCTCAGATATTTCAATAAGAGCTTCATATTATAGCTTCTAAGATTTTTTTGAATGGTTTTAAGGCATTTAGTCTACTCCCATCTGGTTTCAGAAAGGGGTTTTAAGCGAAATTTTTTGTATATATGTATGTCCCAACGCATTGTTGAACCTGATACAAAGTTTTATATGCATTGAGCAATGTCAAAAAACTTAACAGCTTCCAATGAACAGCAAGCTGAATCATTAAAAACCAACAACAACCAAAGGGAATGCAAGCAGCCTGAACAAAATAAGCTCTTGGTTCAAGACACTTAATTTTGTTTTGAACACCAGTTTCTTTTCCTTTCATGTTTGAACCATTATCATAACCTTATACATACATACTCGTATACACTACTAAAATAGTAGCGTAGCAAGTTTTATTGTAAATATAGATTCCCTATCCTTTCTTTTCTTTTGAGTTTTTTTTACCGTGATACATAGACAAATAAAGTAATTAGATCAGTCAAAAAATCCCTTTTTTAAATGTAAACAATAACTGGCAAGAACAAAAAAATAGAGAAAAGGAGAAATTGATTAAAACAGATTCACTCATTAACGACAAACCTCTACCACAGATAATTATTATATATAATTATCTGTGCCTCTACATTAATCATTGCATCATCATCACTCAAGTATTTCCATATTTCAACCCTTTGTCTCATTCTCGACACACGACAGTGATAAAATTTCACTCTTAAACAGAGGCCAGTGCCAAACTAAAACATAGTACAAGAAACACTCAACCGGAAGAGTTTAAATTCCTAGACGCAACTTTTAATTCTGCGCACTGAGTATGAATTTTGTACCTCAGAATTTCTGTTTGAGTAACATTGCTGACTTCGATTTCATATAGAAGAATTGGCATCGTGCGCATGTTACGAGTTTTATTAACATGCATACTGTTAATTGTCTGTATTTGCTGTTGAAATTCTGTTTTATGTTACACTGCATAGTGGAGGGTTATCAAAATAAAATAAATGCCTTCACTCATACACGCGATGGTGAGTGTGAAGAATAACGAAATTGTGCACTTTGTAAAGATTTTGTGATGTAGTTTTTTTTACTGTGGGAATGGGGGTGTGTAAAGGAAATAAAACATCGACTTATTTTTGGAAAAGTAGATATGTATCTATATATGTATATACACATGTATATCTGTCTTTAAATTCAGAATTAGTTGTTAGTTATACCTATAATAAATACCAATATTAGAGTGAGCTATAAAAAGAAATGAGACTTAAAAAAGATGGTAGGTGGTGGTTATGAAGTAGTGGCTTTTTTAACGCTTGCCCAAGGCGCCTTTTGAGTTCAGCGCCCTGCGCATTTGCACAGCTTGCACGTATAGCTTGTCCGGCCCTGCTCGTGCCAAAAATAAGAAATCTCAAATGAAACAAACAATTTTTTCCTGTCATATCATCAGAATGCATTCGGAACAGAAAAAATCGGAACACAAAAGAAAAACGAAATGGAATATATTTTGAGTTTTGACAATCAACTGTTCAGAAAAATTAAATTCCATCAGAAAAAAATATTTAAATCCATTTTCTGAGTAAATTTAGCCCAAGTAGTGCGTTTTTTGAAAAGAACTATTGGCCGAAATGAAGCACCCACCGCGCCTGCTGTGCACAAGTTTGTGCAAAAAGGACAACGCTCAAAGTCCCCAGCACAGACGAGAATGTGGCTGCGGTAGCCGAGAGTGTGAGACTCAATTCACGAACATCAATTCGTCGTCGATCTCAACAGCTCAACATTTCACGCACTAGCCTTAGGAGAATTCTGCGCAAAGATCTCGGATTATTCGCTTACAAGATCCAATTGACTCAGCAATTGAAGGCGCATCACAATCCATTTCGGAGTTTGGGCCTTAGAGCAGCTTGAATTGGACAACTATTTTGGGCGAAAATCATCTTTTCTGACGAGGCACATTTTCATCGCGGCGGCTACGTTAAGAAACAAAATTGCGGCATCTGGAGCTGGGAAAACCGTTATTGTCCAGAAGCCAATGCATCCACAGAGAGTGACAGTTTGGTGCGGATTGTGGAGTGGTGGCACCATTGTACTATTTTTCTTCGAAAATGAGGCTGGGAACAACGTTTGGGTAAACATTGGGCGTTACAGAGCCATGTTAAAGCACGTTTTTTTTTTACCGAAATTGAAGACATGGGTTTGGGCTTTGGTTGATGCAGGGTGGAGCACTATGCCACGCAGCCCATGCCACAATGTTTTTTTTTGCGCACCAAATTCCCAAAATTATGTTATCAGCTGTCCTGGCGATGTCAATTGGCCACCTCGGAGCTGTGATTTGACCCCTTTGACCTCTTTTTTTTGTTAGGAACCATGAAGAACCGATGTTATGCCGACGATTCAAGCACTTAAGGCCAATATCATCCAAACAATACGTGAGCTACAGCCGGAAACCATCAACTAGGTCTTGAAAAATTGGAGTGACAGAATGAGCTGCTTCGAAGCCAGCCTAGGCAGTCACTTGAAAGACCTTATGTTCCATAATTAATGGGAATGTTTGCTCTTACAAATAAATACATATTATAGGGAAAAAATTTAATTTTGTTCATTTTATTGCATTTTTAAAAAAGAAACTTTTATTTGGCCCACCTTTTACAATAATTTAATTGGTTCAATTGAATAGAAAAGTATTGGCTGATCCTTACAAGGAACTGCCTATTGTATCGACTAAGCTCCATTATATTAAATTATGTGCTATAGGGCCCCAGGATGGCTTAAGACGCTTGTTTGTTGTGCCTGGGGCTTATCCTATACTGTAAGCTTCATCTAAGGTAAGATGACAGTGCTGTTTTTTTAGAGTTGATACTTGTGGTCCAGCATTGCAAATATTATTGCAGATATTTATAACTGTCTTTGTTTTTATTCCAGCCTAATCTCGTAAGCTTAAATAACGTGTAGGTATAAGCATCATATACGAGCACATACATTCAAATATGAATCTAATGATAAAAAGAAATCCTTAAAATATACAAAATCTAAAAACGTAATGGACTTGAACTATTCTTCAAGTTAAGCTTTCAAAAAAGTCCAACATTTGATTGTTCTTGTTAATGTAACTTTTATTCCCAACTTGTATTTTCATTCATAAGCAAACACATCCATTAACTTTTACAAAATGAAATTAGGTATATAAATAAAATAAACCTCATAGATACACAGCATAGGCATCAATAACATAAAAAGGTACTCTAGGCTAGGCACTACTTGATTATGCCTACCTCTGCCTGGAATAAATTCTCCTTCAATTCATCAGTTCCCATGGCCAGTCAAGCAGTAAATCGAAATCTCAACTTCATTATCAATGCAGTACCTGTAAATTTTGGTTAAAGTCCAATTACACCGCCCTCCCTCATCGATTTCTCACTATATATTAAATATACCACAATTCTCTGAATTACAAATTTTTACATTTGCCCGCAGCATAGGTTTAAAATTCACCAAATAAAAGGAGGAGTTGATAGGCACATATTACATTTTAATGAAAGCTAGACAACTGCGCAGGCAACCCAGACTCGGATCTATAGCTTCTTCAAAAGCATACACCTGGGTGTTTTTTTTTGTAACATAAAACGAATTGACGTCATTGATTATATCTTTGGGACGATGTTTATGGGGACTTTTCAAATTCGAGTCAAAATAATATGAGCAAATTTGTCGATCAATTTAAGATTCACTTCCATGAAGTCATAAGTTATGTCATACACATAATATGACAAGCATGAAGGTGGTAGGAGCAAAAGCAACAGGAAGGTGCTTCATGAAAAAAAGATGAAGATTATTTTAACTTGTACATGGTAAGATACAATAAAATTGGTCATCTAGACTTCTTTTCTGGTTTCCATTCTGTATTTTGAAATTTGAAATCAAATAATGCAGAAGCGTTTCTTCTTTTTCTCCAATCTTTTGCTTAAAAACATGCGAAAGACAGGAATCAAATTAATGTGATTTTTAAGGCTTTACAGAGAACTAACCATCTAACTTATCCTGCTGGGATTCCATTAGAATTTTTGCTAGATCGTTCGAAATTTGTAAAGATTGGTTCGGAAAAATAGTTTAAGCGCTTAATAATTGCTCAAGTGTACCACAGGGAAGTCACCTTGGACCTGTTGTTTATGTTTTTCATTAATGATATCCCCGCTGTTTTTAATTTCTCACGTTGTTTTTAACTTTTTGACTTTAAGATCTTTAAATCAATTAAGTCAGTTGCAGACTGTTTAGATTATTAGGTTAACAGAAATGTGTACATATATTAATTGAATGAGTGCTAAATTCATGTCTTTTTCAAGATCACTAATGCCTATTATTGTCACCGCTAATAAGCTGAAAAACTGTGAATGTGAACTTCAAATGGTAATGAGCCAAAAGGATTTAGGAGTAATTTTTGTTACATTATTTCAAAAGATAACTCTATTTTTAGATTCTTATGCAGGAAATCATCTGAATTTGAAGTTCCATATACATTGAAGTCGTTATTCATAGCATTAGTTCACCCCATTCCTGAATATCTTTGTGTTCTATGGTCTCCACTGTATAATAAAGATATATTGTGTATATTCAGAAAATCCAAAAAGGATTCACAAAATATGCGCTTGGTCTGATGTATTGTCATTTTATAACACTCGGTCGAGAATCTTCGCAGTCGATTAAAGGTGGAACGAAAAATGTCATCGTGTCTCTATATTGGAAAATGAACTGTGTCTATAACATGATGCGATAACACCTCTGTGCGAAAACCATAGTTTCCAGTTTCCAATGGAAGAAATGTTTACATTTCCCTTAGGCCCCAGTTATAGCTTTGATTGATATGCATCATTGAAACAAATCAGTGGAATGCTGACTTCATTTTTTTGACTAGCCAGTTATAGCAATCATTGAAAAATTGGTTTCAGCAAAAGATCCTGTCAGTGGCTGATTACAACCAATTCTATGCATTAGAGTTGATCATTGAAAGGAAAACTGACATTTGAGAATAGAAAGAGAGAGAATCGAACACATTCATTGGAACGATTGTGTTGCATATTAAAGAAACGAAAATCAGCTGTTCATTGAAATTGATTTCTATCAGTGAAATAGTAAAAGTGTATTTAAAAGAAAGTTTAAACCAGAATTTTGTATTTTATAGAGTAGAAAAATTCTACTACTCATTACCTTCATTTTGGTACCAATTCAAGCCATTGCAGTTTCTTTATTCGTCTTAAAAATGGGAATGAAAATTTTCAATTATGCATTTCAATGATAGCTATAACTGGCCCCTTAAACTAACACTTTCAATTTATTTCACATTTAACTAAAAATTATTTTTACTTGCGACTTATAGGTACTTTGATTTGATTTTTTAAGACCAAAAATAACGGTACCTGCCATACGATTTTTTTTCGAAATTTTATAAATATTTTTTTTTCTCAAAAACTGCCCCACAGATTCAAAAAAAAAAAACGGTACCACCGATTTTGATCATTTTTTTTATGTTAAGGCTTCCCAGCAGTTTCAATATTATTGTGTATTCAAATTTTGAAAATTTTTTTTTTTGGATTTTTAAAAAAAAATTCAAAATTTTTTTTTGAAAACTCAATATTTCGATAACCTTATGCCCGATTTTTTCAAAACTTGATAAATAAAAGTTTTTTAATATAAATTATAAGATTTAAGAAAAAAAATTTGTTTTACCTAAAAATAACGGTAGGTACCCTCCATACAAATGTTGAAAAATGGTTTTCGAAAATCGTATTTTTCTCGAAAACGGTTCCGAGAATTTTACTTAAATTTTTTTTCTTTCAATTAATTTTTAAGATCTATGAAAACAAGATATTACTGTCTGTACCTACCATAGAACAATTTTTTAAAATTTTGAATTTTTCATTATCGGCATAACGGATTTTAATGAAATTTTTTATAGAGAAGCTTTTAAAAGTTTAAAAAACATTGAATTTCAAAACTTTAAGAAAAATATTTTTTTGAATTTTGAAAAAAAAAAAATCGTTTTTTTCAAAACGGCTCAATATTTTTTTTGAAAATTTAATTTTTATTCAAACAATAATAAAAACTTTAAATTGGCGTATCAAAATTTTGTCTTCAAAATGTTTTAAAAATTTTGTATATAAAAGCTTATTTTTTAAGAAACCACTACAAAGACTTATAATTTTTGTTCTTGCACGAACCTATATTTGTTTGAATCACATGGCATTCTATTTTTACCTCCAACTACTAAAGAAGTTGTTTTAGTCGTTTAAAAAATTAATTTTTATGCTTATGAACAGTTTTTCTCTAATAACATTAATTTTTAAAATTCTTAGTCTATTACATAGGAGCAAGTTCGTGCGACCCAGTCGTGCATTTTATTTTTAAATATAATCCACAAAATGTGAGAAAAAAAATTTATTTTACCTAAAAATAAAGGTACCCACCATAGGTTAGGTTAGGTTAGGTTAAAGTGGCTGTCATTAAAGCGTCCGACACACTTAGACCATTAGAGATCCATTGTGATACCACGATCTAATAGGGACCAAAAAAGGTTCCCTATTAGTTAAAACCATTTGGAGCTTCTGATGAAGCGAAGGAGACTTTTAATGTCTGTGTTTATGAGATCGCTTGGTTCATTATAGAAATATTTTCCTAGATGAAATTTGCGTTTGTAAGAGAGAGAAGGGCATGAAAAAGAAGGTGTGGTATTGTCTCCTCTTTCTCCTCGTCCAAGCAACTCCTAGTCCACAGCGATCTGTCCATTTGAGTACCTTGTTGAGAGCGGTTTGTATGAGTTCTATTAGAATTTGATGCTTTCATGATACGGCAATGGCAATATCGCCATCACTTTTAATCCCTCTTCTTCTAGGTCTATTGGCAGTTCATTAACTACCATATTCCATAGAAGTGGGGATAGGCACCCACCATACAAATGTTAAAAAATGTTTTTCTCGAAAACGGCGCCTAGAAATTTGATAAATTTTTTTTTCTTTCAATTATTTTTTATGATCTTTGTACCTTTCATAGAACCATTTTCTCTAATTTTGAATTTCTCACTATCGACATAACGGATTTTAATGAATTTTTTCTAGAGATGCTTCTAAGTAGTTTAAAAAACATTGCATTAAAAGCTTAAAAAAAAATTTTTTTTTGAATTTAAAAAAAAAAATAATTTTTTTTTTGGAAAATTTGATATTTCAAAAACGGCTCAATATATTTTTACTGAAATTTAATTTTCATTTGAACAATAATAAAAAATAAAAGCTGGCGTACCAGACATACAGACAGACAGACGGAATTATCGGACCCACTTTATTCGCTTTCGGTATCATCGTAATGTTAACTTTGATCAAAATCTCGAGTTCGATATTTTTCCATGCTTTTTGATTGTTGTTTGAACCTTTATGCACAGAAGTACTTAAAATAAATGTGAATCAACAGAATTTCGATTTTACCAAACTCAAAATGTGTTCAAATTTGTCCAATGACATTCTGCAGAAATGCTTGTAGTCGCTTCCATTTTTCCAAAGTATGGTTGAGTTCGTATTTATGTTTGTTGCCCCTGCCCTGCCTAGAACATGCTTCCATTACATTTATGAATACAATTACAAAAGCATGTGTGCAGTCATCATACTTTGTTAAAAATGAGTTCATAATTGCCAAAATAGTTCGATATCAGCATCGGACCAGATTTTGGCCTCGTATTCAATCCTGTTGATGGATAGTTATTAATTTCTTATCATAGATGTGAAAATCAATATTTGTACGATTATAAATTAATTTCAAAAAAAATAAAATGCACGACTGGATCGCACGAACTTGCTCTTATGTTAAAGTACTTTGGAATTTAAGATACATTTTATAAATATAAAACATGGATTTAATGAGATAATAATGTTCAAATGCATAAAATTGCCGTCTGGTTTCCAGAAAAGTAGATAGATAGATAGATAGATAGATAACAAAATTTTATTTCAAAAAGAAAAGTGGTACAATATTAACTTAGCTTACTTTACTTTAAAATTTTAAATTATATGACAATAACTTATAAAGTTGCCTGTCAGGTTAAAGTGTTTTAATATAAATAATTAGCTTAAGCTTAGCGATGTTTTATGAATACTCATTAATAATTAAATTTCGATAACGTAGTGCATTTTTGAGGAAGTTGTACAGTTGGTTATAACTTTGTCCATTGAGTATATTAAGGAACTGGTCTCGATTCAGATGCTCACTGCCGAAAAACTTCATTCTGTACGTCTTGAATATTGGACAAACTCCTACAAAGTGGTACGTATTTTCTGCTGCATCAAGGTTACAGATTGTACAGATGCCTATAGACTCTCTGTTGAATGCTCTGGCGTTAAGATTAAGCAATCCACATCGGGACCTAAAAACCAGACTAATCAACTCACGTGGATTTCGATCATTGAAGTAATTTGGAACCTCTGCGTATCTAAGGTTGCAGTACTCATCGTGAAATTGTGATTGTTTAGCTCGTTGTGTGTGTTCTGTCCAGTATTTTTCTCTTAGTTTAGTGCAGGTTTCTGTATGCAATGCACTCCACTCAGATTTCATAGACCAATTGAACTCGATTCCGCTCTGTTCGAAGATCGTTGACCATTCATTTGCCCAAAATATTTGTTTTCTAATGATGATGTTTGACAGTTTACGCGTGAGTCTGTTCTCAGGAAGGGTGTATATTTTTTGGATGTATCTGAAGTGCAATTCTAGTGTTGTAAGAAAGGCTT
This sequence comes from Chrysotoxum bicinctum, assembly GCA_911387755.1. Taxonomy (NCBI): domain Eukaryota; kingdom Metazoa; phylum Arthropoda; class Insecta; order Diptera; family Syrphidae; genus Chrysotoxum; species Chrysotoxum bicinctum. Next base: position 178,629,538 of record OU426988.1, on the reverse strand, counting down.
TGGGAAGTCCTGTTTCTATATTTATGGCATAGTTGGGTGTATTGTTTGGTAAAAAAAAGCATCTTTTTACAAAAAAACGTTGTAGTTTTTCTATTTCGGTGTGTTCAGTATAACCCCAAACTTGGGCACAGTAGTTCATAACTGATCTTGACGCCGCTTCGTATATTTTATGTTTTGCAGAATGCAGAATGTTTTTATTTTTGACGAAACTTGACCATGTAGCGGTGATTGAATTTTTTGCGATCGTAAGTCTTTCTGATAGATGCTCTGTCCATGACATGTTATAAGTTAGTGTAACTCCTAGGTACTTGTATTTATTACTGATTTTGATTTCATCTTCGTTGAAGAACCATTTTTCACCAACTGCCCGACGGCCTCCGTTTCTGAAAATCACTATTTCTGACTTATTAAGATTAACAAGTAGATTCCATTTCAAACAATAGTTCATGAAGCTGTTTATCATTGCTTGTAAGGATGCAGGAGTGTCGGAGAGAAGAACAATATCATCTGCATATAGTAAAACTTTGATTGAAACATCTTCTATTGTTATGCCCCCAGGTAGTGCAGAGTCCAGGTCATTCAAAAAAAGGATGAACAGTACGGCACTAAGAACGCAACCCTGTTTAACGCCTTGATTGATTGGGAAAAAACCGCTGGTTCCAGTACCATTCCAAACAGTTGCACTATTGTTGTTGTAAAGAGCTTTAATAATTGAAACCATTTTTGATGACAATCCTAGAAGCGTAAGTTTATAAAACAATGCATCTCTATTTATGTTATCAAATGCAGCTTTCAGATCAATGAAATAAGCATACAGTTTCTTCTTCTGATTTAATTGCAGCTGTATGAGACACGTTAAATTATAAATTTGATCAACAGATGAATAATTTGATCTGTATGCTGCTTGAAATTCATTTAATATTTGGTTTTCTTCAATCCAGCCATTGATACGTCTTAAAAGAATTGTAGTAAATAATTTATAGATGGTATCCATAAATGATAGACCGCGGTAATTAACTACTTCGTTGGGATTACCTTTCTTATAGAGGGGAAATATAATAGATTTTTTGAACGATTCTGGTATATTTTCCGATCTGAAGATATCACAAAAGAGGCGATAGATTTCATTGATTAGAGCCGGCGTAGCATTTTTATAAAATTCAGAGGGAATGCCATCGATGCCAGGAGCTTTATTATCCTTGGCTGACCATATCGCATATTCTACTTCATCTATTTCAATGTCCTTGTCTAGCAAGGTAATATATCTATTAAGATGTGGAAACTCGTATGTCGTTTGAACATGTGATATTGGAGTAAAGAGTCTTTGGAAGTGTGTTTTAAACTCAGATGCCGTTATATTCATTTTTGTATTGTTCTTTTTGCCGCGCATTATTTTAGCCAATCGCCACCAGTCCTTAGATACTGTAACTGACGAAAGTTGTTTTGCGATGTTGACGTAATATTGGCGTTGTTTCGAGAAACATAGCTGTTTGTATCTTTTGTTTGACGCTTGGTAATTTTTCTTGAATACGTCTATGTTATGTTTCCGGTACATTTTCAGATTTTTAAATACTTCCGTTCTTGCATAATAACAGGCTTTATCAAACCATGGTTTCTTTGGCTCAAAATTTTGACTTCGTTCGCTATTGACAATGTATATGCATTCTTTGATTCCAAGACATCGTGAATCCACTGATAGAGATGTTGTTATGCTCTGTATGTTTGAATCTAAGATGCGAGTGTATGTGTCTCTTTGATTGTCTCGCCATTTAAGCCTAGGTAAAAGTTCTATGTCGCGATTGCTGGATATTGCTTCTGATGAATTTAATTTCACTATGAGGGGCATATGATCAGAGAAAGACTCGCATCCAACTGAAAAGTTCTTGATTGCCCCAATAGCGCCATATGATGGACAACAATAATCTATAACTGAAGAACCTCGGCTGCTCACAAATGTGTATTCACCAGTCTTATCCCCATATCCTCTGCCGTTCAATATAAATCCACCAATTTCCTCCATAAATTCAATAAACGAATTACTATTTCGATCACAGTTATTATCTTTTGAAGTTCTGTTTATGTTGACTTGTGGTTCATTCCCAATTTGAATATCAATACTGCCCTTTGTACCTGTTCTGACGTTAAGATCGCCTACCAAAATAAAATCATCCAGTTCTGTTTCATAGAAAAAATTGGTTAGTTTTTCGAAATCGCTTCTCCAGTGGTTGCAATTAATGTATGCCGGTACGAGGTTAAGAAAGGATCCTCCAAAGTATCCTCTGAGATAAATGGTGTCAAAGTATTTGATGAAACTGAGTTTGTGTGTTATTTCTATGCATTTTTTATATCCGTACAAACAGCCACCACTTGCTCTTCCTCTTGTTTGCTGATGTGTTCTTGTCGCAGGAATCCATTCTAGTTTGAACCCCATGAAAAATTTTTCGTATTTTTTAAAGTTTTCATCTGTTACAAAGGTTTCGTATAAAAAGAATATATCATAATTACAAACAAATTTAAAAAAGTTACATAAAATGGTTTTATTTCCGAGTCCAGCAATATTATATGATAAAAACTGACAGGCTTCTAATTGTTAAGCATTATTTGTAAGATTACTTGAACCTAAAATACTTTTATATTTCTCTTTAGCAACAACTACATAGTTACATTCTACATTTTTTAATAAACTTTGAATATATTCTTTGTCTTCGTGGCTAAAGGCTGTAATAATTCCTTCGGGGCTGCATTTGAACCTATGACCATTAATTTCTATTGCCCAGTGCTTTATTTCAACTCTTAGGTTGCAATTTGTTTGTAGAAGACACTTTTTAATTTGTCGAAGGTGAAATTTTTCTTTTCTCTCATTATATGTAAGGTCTCTGTTGATAAATATTTTTGTGTTTCTTTTGTGTTGCAGATAAAACCGAGTTTACATCATTAACGTTTCCTAGCTCAAAGACGAAGCTTTTTGATTTGTTTCTTAATCCAATTTTTCGGGTGTTGGTTGTTGTGACATTTACATCAAGTGTTTGGTCAGAAAAGTATGAATGTATGCAAATAAACTTTAAAAAATCGTTTTATTATTAAATACATTTTTTACATAAAAAATTTCTCTAAAATTTTTCAAGAAAAAAATGTGGGATGCGAATTTTAAGTATTAAATAATATTGATTTTAGGAAATAATTTCAAAAAATAATCGTTCATAGGTTTTGAAGATATTGATTTAATTTTTTTTTTTCAAAAAAACCCAACAAATATTTTTTCAAATATTTTTATATACAATATTATTTTACACTTAAGGGGACTCCTGCTAAAAATTTTGGGTTAAAATCCTTAGAGCCGTTAATGAGAAAGTCGAAAATCAAAAAAACGGGTCTATGGCAGGTACCCCTAATAACATTTCCCCCCTAATTTTTTTTTGACCAAAATATAGTACATGCCCATAATATCACACTTAATTTTTTTTATCCAAATCGTTAGAGCCGTTTTCGAGATAAATAAGATTTTGTATTACGGGTGTATGGGGGGTACCGTTAGTTTTGGTTAAAAAAAAAAAAATTCAATTTCTCCTCTAGGGAATCACCGAAGACCCTTAACTACCGAGTTTGAAGAAAATACCTCTGGTAGTTTAGGCTGTAGTTCGAGGTACAGACATACAGACATACAGACAGACAGACGGAATTGTCCGACCCATTTTTTTCGTCTTCGCTATCATCGTAATGTCAACTTTGATCAAAATCTCGAGTTCGATTTTTTTTCCAAATGCAGAACTTGCCCTATAGTACCTATATCGCAAGTAATTTTTTTTTATTTTCTCTTTCAGAACATTATCACAAAAAATGCATTAACAAGAGCAAGTTGTTGCGACCCAGTCGTGGATATTATTTTGTAGCGCGTTCGATATTTGGATCTTCTATATGGCGTTCTCTGATGTGGCAAAGCATTAAATTCAAAACTATTTTTTGCGGCGTGCTTCTTTTCTTTAGTATCATTAAAAATTCGGAAAGTACCTATACATTGCCTACAGTCTCGAGGCGTTCTGCTTCCCTCTTATTTTAATTTTATTGTTGTTCAAATTGTATGATATTCTATTTCGAACGAGAAAAAAACCAAACTCCCGTTGGTTTTAGTTTGGAAAAAAAGATGCGTCTGGCATGAATTTCGATATATTTCACGTAAAGTGAAGATTTCAAATTAATGCGACCATTAAATTATTATTATTTGAGAGTGCTAGTGGAGGATCGAAATGGAATCTGAGATGGACGAGTATTTTATTTATTCACCTTGACGTATCATGGGTATTATGTTCAAACAAAAAACAAAAAAAAATTAAGGTGGGTAAAATACCAAGGTACTATATCCGCACACTCCACGTTGACTTGGAGTTAAATACAAATGAAATCAACTGACCCTGACAACAAAATTTTTATTAATTCTCGACATCGTTAGTTCGTCAAAATTGGGAGGGGAGCATAGGCCAATTTTGTTTGTATTCTTAAGACAGTGTTGTGATATAAAGCGAAGTGAGGTTAGGAATCGACAGAAGGAATTGTAAAGTGTCATTAGGCCAAATTAGTTTCAAAAATAAGAGGAAATATAGTAAAATTTGGGTAAGTAAATAAATAATCCGTAGTACCCCTGGCATAATGCGTCGGACTGTCATGCGGAAGGTCTCGAGTTCGATTCTTAGCCGCTGCAAAGTTTTTTTCAGGGGTGTACTGCCTCTTGCGAGAAATTGACAAATTCTCCAAGAGTATCTCTTGTCAAAGTGCTGCTCATTAGCCGTTCGGAATCGGTAGAAAATTGTAGGTCCCCTCCGTTCCTGGTAACACGCACACAGGATTGTTTGAGAGGTTTGTAAGTCACTAGGTCCTGGTTCACTCTGAGCTGTTGCACCACCAAATTTTAAATAAATAATCCTCAGTTATTTTTGTTCGGGCTCGTAAAACGTGACGGTGCTTAGACGTGCGCCCGAAAGATAAACTGCATGAGTTTTTACTTCCGATATATGGGTAAGTTTAATATTGAAAGCATGGTCTACATTTTGGTGAAACGGCTTTACTAATTTAAATACAAAATTTTATACAGAATATATTATTTAAGACATTGAATTAGCAAAGCACATTTTTTAGAAATATTTTAAAAAAATTTCTTATATAAAATATCATTTAATATAATAAAAATACTCTAACAATTTTAAAAATGCATTTTGTGCATTTTGTCATGGCCTGGGCCGGCCATGTTGTTTAGTTGACATCTGTCAAATATGTTGTTTATTATTCAGTTGGTGATGCCAAATCACGATAGTAAGTTATATGATTGAACAGCACGTCCAAATGATAAGACTTGAATGAATGAACGTTCGTTAGAGCAAAAGTTACTGGGGCGAGCATTAAGCCCGTTTTATGGCAGACTTGGTGGCCCTTCAGAGTTGACTCTTTAGCGTTTAGTGACCTAATTTCAAATCAATCAGCCAACTTTCGTACATCGAAGGATTACAAGACAGACCGACATCGGTCCGTGAAAGTGTACAGAAGAACCCGAAGCAAGCAATTCCTCGACTTGCATAAGAACTCGACCTTTCATAAACTTCAACTTGGCACATTTTGCGTTGGGGCTTTGTCCGACATCTTTAAAAGATCCAAGTTACCCAGGTGCTTAAAACTCTCATCAGTTTGTTCGCTGATTGGGCTTCAAAGCTTTTGGAAGATGACGGCTGTGTTAACAAGCAAAATTGCCGTATGTGGAGCGACACTTAACCACACGAGGCTCACCAGTTGACAATGCGCCCTCAAAGAGTTAACGTTTGGTGTGCATTTCGGTTTTCGGGCCGGCGTGCGGCGTTGGCGTTGGCGTAATTAGTCCGTACTTTTTCGAAAACGACGTTGGTTATGTCACCGGTGAGGTCACCGACAATTGAAAGCGCTATAGAACGATGATAACCAATTTCTTATGGCCCGACAACGGACGCCACGATTGATATTCTGCATGAACGATTTTAGGGTAACTGGCTGAACACAATGGAGACGGAGCTGCAACTGAAACTGCAACTGGAATAGCTGTCAAAATATTCAATACAGGTAAATTCAATGTTACGAACACAACACAACGCAACTGAAGCCGGTGCTGCAGACGGTGCTGCAAGAGTTGGCGAATTTTTAACTTTTTCGTGCAGCAATTTTGACATTTCAAATTTTATATATCTGTCAGTGCTTTTAAGTGTTGTTTTGTTTTATTGTGATTTCGTGGTTAAATTTTAATTAAAATAATGGACCAAAATCTTTAATTTCAGTGTCCATTTTATAGTTTCAATTACTTAAAATATTTACAATTTGCCAAAGATTCAACACCTGACCCAACAAATGACAACAAAACATGAAAGCTGTACAGCCTCATTGTGGGCGCATAAAAAAAAGTACGTACGACACTTTTTTACAGCTCTTCCAGTTGCAGGTGCAGCTCCAGTTGCAGCATTCTATTGTGTTCAGCCAGTAAGTTTATGTCTCGCTGAGGTGACGTGAGGTCATTTGTACGTGCTGGAATTTTCCTGTGGGGTATTCCGAAATCTTTAAATATAATTTTAGTTCTCAAAGACTGTCACACAGATTAAAAAAAAAAAAAAAAAAAATACAAACATTTCAGTTAGTTAAAGCGAAAAATGGTTATTAATGGCACCGCTCTTGGAACCATTTTTTTTTTTTTTTGATTTTCTTAAAAATGGTACGAACGATTTTAATCTTTTTTAATGTGTAAACATCTTTGCCGGAGGTAGGGTAACTCAAAAACGTGTAAAACTTATAAGTACGTTCCTTGTAGCCCGTTATGGTTACACGTTTCCTGTAGCAATTTCAATTTACCTTACGCAAGATTGCATTTAAGACCCTGTTTACATTGGGAATATTGCGTACTTACCAGTTACTACATCGTGTTTACATTGGAAACTTTGAGTACTGAAATCTCGATTTTAATACTTTCCATTTCCAGCTAGAACTAAATATATTCACTCGCCCAACATCTCTTCACCTCTCGACCAATATGTCAAGAAGACGCTAGGGATGGACGATTAAATTTCATTTTAAGCGAAAAATGCTTTTTTGGAGTTGACATTTAAAAATCCGAAAAATGTTGTTCAGGGCAGTCAATTTACATCTGCAACGAAATATTCTCGATACGTCAAAATTCCATTTGTCCATTATCTGTTATACCATATTATAATTTTAAAAAAATGTCTTGTTTTTCATCCATCAAATATTCATCATGCCGTGCTTGTCAAACAAATTTGAGAATGTGAACGCCCCTATTAATGCTCCGAGCAAATAGTTTTAGAATGACTGCTTTTCAACGATGCAATTTTAAAGCATGTTGACGAGAGACGTATGTGGTGGCGTTGTTAAACTCAATTGCTGGGGTTGAGAAAAATGCGGAGTTAAGCTAGGACCGCACTTGCGATTTCAATCGCACGATTTTTTAGTCGCAAAAATAGAACACATGAATTTAAATGAGAATGAACGCAATTTGTTTCATTTTTCTTGCGATGCGATTGTCGTAAACTTAAATGAAACACATGTACTAAAATGGATATGCCCACACTTGCGATTTAAATTACTACGACTTAAAAATCGTAGTCGCAAAGAGAAATTGGCATGCACGCACTTGCGATTTGTAATCCACGATTTTTTAGTCGCAAAAAGTAAGACACATGGCCTCAAATGTGAATGCACGCACATGCGACTTAAAAATTGTAGCGATTATAAAAATGAAACAAGTTCTATTTTTTCAGGGGATTTTTCTGTCGCTACTTATTTGTAGCGAATGCGTGCACTCACATAAAAAGTAGTGTGTTTTATTTTTCGCGATTAAATAATCGCGCGGCAAAAAATCGCAAGTGCGGTCCTAGCCTTATCGTTCTTTCTTCTTTCTGGTTTCCTTTATTTCTCCAGTATGTTTCATTTTCTATTTGGCGTTCGCTCATTGGAATTCGCTTAACTGAGCAGGGTAAGGAGTGGGAAGAGGTAACTCCTTTTCGCTTGAATAAAGTTAACTTTACTCGTAGTAAAAATCGCTGTTTGAAAGCACGAAAGAGAAACAGAGATTAAAAATCGGCTTCGTGTATTTCGTATCAGATAATATCTCTGTTTGAATAGTAGTGTGAAAACGTAATGTTGTCTCAAACGTCATCCCTGTTTAAACATAATTCTAACAAACTTTACGTTACGTAGCGCAATCCAATGGTGCGTTCTTTTTCTTACAATATTTAAATTATGAAATAGATAGGTTTATTCCTTTATTTATTTATTTATTTATTTATTTATCTATCGAGTTTCTTCCTCTTACAGATATTTAACGCCTACTAACAATTTAATTATAAATTTCATTTAGATTAATTTTAAACAATTTTCTTTCAATAGTAAAATCAATTTTAGAACATACAGTATTAAACAATCTCATACATCTAGAGAACGGTTCATTTAAGCCATAATTATATCTATGTGGGGGAACACAGAAAATTTTTCGCGGGCGGATATTTCTTTCCGCATAGACGTTAAAATATGTCTGAGGAGTAAGTAAAATTCGAATGTGAACACTGTCTTAAAATTAAAGATTAAAAAGTTAATGATAAGCTTAAAGGATGGCTTCGTATGCTTTGATTTTTCCTAAAGATTTCCATTAAATCTTGTTTTATAAATTTAAAATATTACCAATTTTCAGTAGGAGCATAGTATTCGATTGTCGTACGAATCTTAAACTTACCCTAAATTACCAACCTATTTCATGGGTTTATCCAATTAGTTGGTGGTTAGTTGTCGCGCAAGTTGGAATCAGGCTGTTAGTAAGTTTTAGAGTGTTCCGAACGAAATTGCAATTTTGTTATTAAAATCGTCAAACTTGTATTATTTCCTCAACCAAAATGATATACAAATATTTTCGGATAGTTAAACAACTAAAATGGCAAAAACGAACAAAAACGAACAAAAAGAGGTATATATTTTAGTGATGCAAATATTTTTAAAGTAAACCAATTTAAAACTGTCGAAGTGAAAAATTAATCTTCAACAAACGAAATTTTAAAGACGACGAAATTAATATGTTTGAAAATTTATATTTTTGAAAAGAAATTTTGTATCTAAAAAGACTTTTTTAGGTATTTTTTACACAATACTTTTTAGATAGAAACTGTTAGGTATGTTCATAGTACATTTGTCATCCATTTTATAGTTCGGAAACTAAATTTTAACAAATTGCCGAAGCCAATATGGAATATAATGGAAAGAAATATATCGTAATGCAAATATCCTCTACGGGAGTTCTTGCAGGAATCGATTCTGAGAAAACCATTTTCAGTTACTTTTCAACACATATCGGGCTTTAAGTCGGGAATAACTTAACCAATATTCTTTTCCAAAGAGTCGAGAGATTGCAGATTATATTTATATACGTAAACACGATCTTTTGCATAGTCCAGTTATTGAAATTGAATCTTAAAGAGATTTTCGATAAGTGCGGGTAGAGGTTTAAAATTAATAAAACAAGTTGTATTAGAGGTTTCAACAAAATTCTTTTTTATTTAAAAGGCCCATTTATATCATTAAATATGACATTGTTCATTTCGGCTTCTTACAGTGGCACGGATCCGAGTGGTCCAATTTTCACCTTAAGGATATCAGTCGATAGTTGTTTATCCGCATTATCCGCATAGACCAGCAACTTCAGCATACCTGACAAATCGCCACTGACGATCACCAACGTCATTTTCGAAAAAGTACGGACCACTGAACCCACCGGCCCAAAATCCAGATGAAACAGTAACTTTTTGAGGATGCATTGTCACCTGGTAAACCTGGTGTGGGTTAGTTTAGTGCTATATATGGCAATTTTGCTTGTTAACACAGCCATTCATCCAAAAATACGACTCGTCGCTAGATGATTTTTCTGCGAAATTTGGGGTCCTCTTCTAAACGCACAGAAGCCCAGTCATTGAACAAACGGCGGCGTTGTCTGTGATCATGAACTTTGAGCTCCTGGGTCAGTGGGATCTTGCACGGATTGCCCAAGTCCCGATTCAAAATTTGCCATGTTTTAAGTCTGAGAATGGCCGAATTCTTATTCGACTGCTTTGGGTTCTCTGTACATTTGCACGGACCGTGGTAGTATTCTCGGTCGATCTTGCATTCCTGTGGCGCACGATCGATTGGCTGTCTTAAATTTCGCCACAAAACGTTGAATTTAATTGAAAAACCGTTTAGTTTAAATATAAATTAAATTAAATCAAATTTGGTGGTGCAACAGCTCGGAGTGAACTAGGACCTATAGTGACTTACAACTCTTAACCATTCCTATGTGCGTATTAACAGGAACGGAAGGGACCTACAAATTTCTGCCGATTCCGAACGGCTAATGAGTAGCGCTTTCCATCACAAAATATACTCTGGGAGAATTTGTCAATTCTTCGCAAGAGGCAGTACACCCCTGAAAAAACTTTCTTGCAGCGGCTGTGAATCGAACACGAGACCTTTCCCATGACAGTCCAACGCACTAACCATTATGCCTACTTAAATATAAATACATAAATCAAATAAAATGCACGACTGGATCGCACGAACTTGCTCTTATGTAAAAGTTCTTTGGAATTTAAGATACATTTTATAATTATAAAACATGAATTTAAAATTAAATTGCCGTCTGATTTCTAGAAAAGTATGAATTTATGCAAACAAACTTTAAAAAATCGTTTTATTATTAAATACATTTTTTTCATAAAAAATTTCTTCAAAATTTTTCAAGAAAAAAAATGTGGGATGCGAATTTTAAGTATTTAATAATATTGATTTTTGGAAATAATTTCAAAAAATAATCGTTCATAGGTTTTGAAGATATTGATTTTTCAAAAAAAAAAATTTTTCAAAAAAACCCAACAAATAATTTTTCGAATATTTTTATATACAATATTATTTTAAACTTAGGGGGACTCCTGCTGAAATTTTTTGGTTAAAATCGTTAGAGCCGTTAATGAGAAAGTCGAAAATCAAAAAAACGGTTCTATGACAGGTACCGTTAATAACATTTTGCCCCAAAATTTTTTTTTACCAAAACGTAGTCCATGTCCATAATATTACACCTAATTTTTTTTATCAAAATCGTTAGAGCCGTTTTCGAGATAAATAAGATTTTGCATTACGGGTGTATGGGGGGTACCGTTAGTTTTAGAGCTAAAAAAAAAATTTCAATTTCCCCTCTAGGGAATCACCGAAGACCCATAACTACCGAGTGTGAAGAAAATAGGTCCAGTGGCTTAGGCTCTAGATCGAGGTACAGACATACAGACAGACAGACAGACAGACAGACAGACGGAATTGCCGGACCCACTTTATTCGTCTTCGCTATCATCGTAATGTCAACTTTGATCAAAATCTCGAGTTCGATTTTTTTTCCAAATGCAGAACTTGCCCTATAGTACCTATATCGCAAGTAAAAAATCTTTCTGTCTATTTTGCAGGCGGGAGGGAACGATGCGAGGGCCTTATACTTATTATTGTATTGATTTTTTTGTCAAAAAACCTTTTAGAATAGGTGAGAAATGTTTTACCAAATTTCAGTTGATATTATTTTCACATTCAAAGAGAAATAACTTCCCTTAAGAAAATTGAAATTCACAAAAGCCGTGTTGTTTTGGAATTTCTAGTAAAGTATGTACTTTCTAAAAACACGTATCTGCAGTAGACTGTTTTCCCCTTGCGATATAAAAGAAAAAGGAAAAACTATAATTAATATAAATAAACTATTCAACTCTTCTTCCTTTTCTTCGGCGCTGTTATGATCTCGATGTCGAGGGGATCATAACTCTCCCACGTATCTGCTTCACACTAGTGATCTGCCTGTGGGGTTCGCCGGGTTGACCTCAGAAATCGGCGGCAAGCCTCCCGGTTTTGTATTGTTCCATTTCTGAGGCCAACTGAATGCTGGTGTTTTTGCATTTGTTTGTACCAGGAGTGTTTAGGCCTACCTTTCTTTTTATTCCGAATTAGAACGTTGTATGATATTGCCTTTTTGACGGGGTTCTCAGGATCTCTTCTTTGAACATGGCAATACCAACTGAGTCGGTCGTGTTCAATTTTTTGGGAAATGGTATTCTTAACATGAAGGCTTCCTCGGATCTTCGTACTTCTAATTCGATCAAGCTTTGTAACTCCTGCTGTCATACGAAGCATCTTCATCTCAGCTGCCGTAAGCTTACTCTCATACTTTTTGTACATTGTCCAACATTGTGAACCGTATGTGAGTGCTGGACGCACAACTGAAGTGTAGAGCTTTCCTTTCAGCTTAGGGGGCATTTTTCGGTCACAGAAGATAGCAGAATTTTCCCGCCACTTCATCCACCCTACGCTTACGCGATGATTGATATCGTCATCACAAGTAGCTTCGTTATTTATCATAGACCCCAGATATTTAAACTTTTCACACTTGGGAAGCACTACTCCATTCAAATAAATGTCTGGAGTAGGCCTGTGTGGATCAGAAAATGGGCAGCATAGGTATTCTGTCTTTTTCGCGCTTATGCGGTACCCACTTCCTTCTAGAACATCCACCCATACGTCAAGTGCTCGTTGTAGGGATATCGGGTCTTCACTTATGATGGCTCCATCGTCAGCAAAGAATAACTGATGTACTTTTTGATCCGTCACTTTGCCTTCAAGCAGGTAATCAAGAACTGTAATAAAGAGCAGGGGACTCAAGACACTTCCCTGGTGTACACCTACTGTGATTTCGAATTCTTCGGTGACTCCAGCTGCGCATCTTACTTTAGTAACTGCTCCATCATACATGTCCATAATTATCCGCACATAGGTTTCTGGAACTCCTCGTTGCCTGAGGGCCACCCATATTAGATCTCGTGGTTGCCGATCGAATGCTTTTTCAAAATCAACCAATACGACATGCAAATCCTCCAAAGAATCCCGATGTTTTTCCATAATTATTCTTATACTCTGGATTGCATCCGTGGTTGACTTACCCCCGACAAACCCGAACTGGTCATCAGATAGCCTAATTATTTTTCGCAGTCGGCTACCCAAGACTCGCTCAACGATCTTCATGGTGTGTGACATCAGCTTAATCGAACGGTAATTATCACAGCTTCGAGTATCACCCTTTCCTTTATAAATTGGAAGAAGGTAACTTTCCCTCCATTGATTAGGCATGCGATCACCTCGTATAAGTTTGGAGACAAGAATCATGAGCCATCTAAACCCGATATCTCCCATGTTTTTCCAAAACTCTGAGGGTATTTCGTCTGGGCCAGCAGCTTTTCCCTTTTTGGAGTATTTTACCGCTTCACTAACTTCTTCGACTGTGACGTCGGATACTTCGCTTAAGTTAGGTGAAGCTATTGGAAAGTATAGCCTTGGAAATTGTTCGTTTAGAAGTCCGTCACAATACTGTCGCCACCTGTGAAGAATTTCGTTGTCTTCCACAAGTAGTTGGCCTTGAGCATTGTTAATGAACTTTGGCGAAAAAATCTCCTGGGCATTTCTTCTTCTTTGAGCGGCTATTTTGAAGATAGTTGCGCCCTTATTTGTGTTTTGCCGTAGCTCTTGAATAGCACCAGCTGTCGGGGTAGAAATTTCATCCAGCTCCCGATACAGGTTTTCTGTATTCTTTGCTTGAATTTGGGCGCACTTCTTCTTCGCTTCTTTCTTGCAGTTTCTATATTCCACTTCGTAAAATATTGTAAAATATTAAACGATTGTGAATATGAAGGTTATGGATACATAAAAAAAATCGAACTCAAGATTTTGATCAGACTCTACATTACGATTTCGCAATATTTTTTTTTCTAAACAAAATCACAAGATTTCAGTAAGTTAAAGCTTAGTAATGCTTGAAGATAAATTTTACGAAAAATGGTTTTAGTTGTACCCCACCTAGAACTATTTTTTTTTTATTTTCTCAAAAATGGTACAGCTGATTTTACTCTTTTTTTTGTGCTAAAGCTACCCAAGAGTTTGGTTTGTATTGTGTATTTTTTTTTCAAAACTCAATATGTATTTCGAAAAAAACCTTTGCTCGATTTTTTTTAAACTTTGAAAAAATAAAAGTTTTTTAATATTATCTATAAGATGTGAGAAAAAAATTGTTTTATCAAAAAAAAAACGGTATCCACCATACAAATGTTTAAAATAGTTTTCGAAAATCTTGTTTTTCTCGAAAACGGCGCCTTCAATTTTGATTGTTTGCAACTTTTTTTACGACCAAAAATAACGGTACCTGCCATACGTTTTTTTTCGAAATTTTATAAATCCTTTTTTTCTCAAAAACTGTCCCACAGATTTTTTGAAAAATATTCAAAAAATGTCGTTTAGTTAAAGCTAGGTAATGGTTAAAAAAAAATTTACGAAAAATGGTTATTTGTGGTACCCCCTTGGAACCATTTTTTTGTTTTTGATTTTCTCAAAAACGGTACAACAGATTTTGGTCTTTTTTTTATGCTAAAGCTCCTCAAAAATAACATTCACTATGTAAAAAAATTATTTGCAAATAAAAAAAAAATCATTTTTTTTCCAATGCTCAAAAAACCCCATGCTCGATTTTTTTAAACTTGATAAATAAAAATTGCTTAATACAATCTACAAGATGTGGTTAAAAATTGTATTTTAACTAAAAATAACTGTACCCACCATACAAATGTTAAAAAATGGTTTTCGAAAATCGTATTTTTCTCGAAAACGGCTCCGAGAATTTTGATATTGTTTTTCTTTCGATTCATTTTTACGATCTACAATTTAATAAAAAAAAATTGAAATTGAGATATTATACTAACTGTACCTACGATAGAATCATTTTTTCGAATTTTGATTTTCTCAGTATCGGCTAAACGGATTTTAATAAATTGTTTTTTATATAGAAGCTTCTAAATAGTTTAAAAAACATTGCATTTTAAGACTTAAAAAGAATTTAAACTTTTGAAACAAAAATCTATTTTTTTTTTGGAAAATTAATTCTTATTTGTACAATGATAAAAACTTTTTAAGCTTATTTTTTAAGAAGCCACTACAACGACTTATAATTTCTTGCATAAACTAATATTTGCCCAAATTACATGGTATCCTGTTTCTATCTCCATTTAGTTAGTATCTAGGAATTGTTTTATTCATTTAAAAAATGAATTTTATCATTATGGACACTTTTTCTCTAAAAACTTTCATTTTGGAAATTCTTAGTCTTTTACATAAGATCAAGTTCGTGCAACCCAGTCATGAATTTTATTTTTCCTTTGATTAATTCTTACGCTCTATACTCCAATGCAACAAATTTAAAATTAAGGCTTGACTGTACCTGACATTGAACAATTTTTTTAAATTTTGAATCTCTTATTATTGGCATGAAGGATTTTAATTAAAATCTTTTATAGAGAAGCTTTTAAAAAACATTGAATGTCGAAACTTAAAAAATTATCTTTTGAATTAAAAAAAAAATCATTTTTTTTTAAATTCTATATCTCAAAAACGGGTCAATATTTTTTATTTAAATTTATTTTAAGGTCTTTTCTGAGTTAAGCTAATAAGCTTGATCTGTTCCTCACATATAATCCTAGTAAATAAACTATTACAGCCTTATTTATTATTTTTCACTAATACTGGGTTCAACCTCGAAATAGTTAAACCTAGCCGAAGCACTTACTTCGAGTTTACGCCACGTCAAACAAATCCTTATTTAATATATATTTTCTTAGCCGTATTAGCTACGCCTTCCTTATGTCAAATATACTGGGAAAAAAAGTCACAAATCTAAAACATACACAAACAAAAACCCCAGCAAACCCCAGCTGATTTCCATTATTATTCATTTTATTATCATTGTATGCATATTGGAAATTGGATACATTTAAAATTGGATTGTAGGTATAAAGTTAAAATCCAATAAATAAATGTACCAACCAAACCACATTGCGTTCCCAATACCGTACAACTGTTAGAGCGTTTGGAAAATATAAATAATTTATGCAAAATATCTATCCTTTTTGTCTTAGTAAGAAACGAAAAAAAAATTGCTTACACTCCTTTTTGTAAATTTCACAAGATGTCATCTCATAATGACATTTAGATACTAAAACGGCCTTAAACCTCCTATGAACCAGTTTTAGCCAGTGTTGTTCCATGTAGACAAAAAATGTAGACTACACGATTGTCTACGTGTAGACAATTCAACGTATACAATTCCTGATTGTCTACATGCCAATGTCAACAATGTAGACAACGTAGACATTCAATTTTTCTTATTATGTTTCATCTAATAAATCAGAGCTCGAGCCAAAATCATTGTCATCAATCAAAACAATCATAGAGACATCGCCGGATTAAGATGTCGCAGGTGATTGGGATTGCTTACAGGCATTGCTTTCGTAAATGAATGTGAAGGCATTATTATTAGGATATGAATATGCTTTTTTTAACAAATTTTTATTTACCTGTACAGTATTTTGTAGATTTTTGTTGCACACTGTACAATATGCTACAAATTTGTTATTGTTTTCCATTAAAAGAAAACCTAGGTGATCGAAACCTTTATTTTTTCGTCGACCAATATTTGAATAAAAACTCAAATTAACACCTGAAATTTTCTTAAATGAAGTAAACAATGTGACAGAGAAATCAAGAATGACAAATTGGCTGGCATGCTTTGTCTACATTGTCGACACCATAGTCGACATTGTCTACATTGTCGACACAATTGTCTACGCATTAATGTAGACAATTAAAGTCGACACGTAGAGGAACAACACTGGTTTTAGCTTATTCCACCGCTATTCCTCGTGTATTTTCATTATAAATAAAGCTAAAACGAGTTAGTAAATAAGGCTGTTAGTGTACAAGCACCTCTAGACAACTGACGACTACATAATATCAGCAAATTTCTCATGCTCCACCAACACAGATAAGAAAAAACTCCAAGGAAAACCGTTTGGCAATATGAGAAATCCGAAATCAGGCATTATTCTCAATGAAATGTAAGCTTATATCCCCAACACGACCAAAGGAGAAGGAGAACAAAGTTCTTACATGACAAAAGTCTATGTCAAAATATAAGGCAATGTCCCAAAGGCAGTAAGAACTTTTGGTCTTTTGTTAAAAACTCTTCCAAGCCATCGGTTTCAACACTAGTTGACAAAAACAAAACACACCTTTTGTCAGCTCGCAAGAAAAAACTAATTTGCTTGCAACGCAATTTGCTGCTAATTCGACTTTTCCACACAGTGTTATGACTAATCCTGTATACATACTTGAGAGCGTTAATGGGACAAATTTTCTTTCACACTCGTACAATCGCAAAGAGTCCTTAAGGATTTTGAAATACATAAATTCGCAGATCCAGATTGTATAACCCCTTTAGTTATGAAACGTTGGCAAAACCTTTGCTTACACTTTTCTATCTGGGGCCTATTGCATTATCTTACAAAATTGTGATTACAAGCATTTTTTAAACAAATTTATAAAAATCGAGTTTTTTTCATATGTAATTTTTTTTAATCACAAATTTGTGCTTGTAATTTGTAGTTGGTGCAATAGCCCTCTGATATAATCTTTGTGTAGTTTTCCGAGTAGATAAAGAAGGGCATTTGCCCAATGTTCTTTTTCCCACTCCAACTATCGACTAATTGCACTGACGTCCCTACTTTCAAAGGTTATAAAAACTCTGATAAACAATCAACTTAAGAAATAGTATATCGAAAAACGAAAGCTCTTAAATGACAGACAGTACGGCTTTCATAGCAATAGGTCCACTGGTAATCTGATAGCATGTCTCACGGAAGTGAAACCAATCCTTACATCATTTTGGAGACACAATGGTAATTTTACTTGATATTTATTTCTAAAGCATTTGATAGAGCTTGTCAGGAAGCTCTTTTATCGGGGCGCTTAATACAAGTTGTATGGAATGTTTCAAGTCTGATATTTATAAAATGAATTCTATGTGCCTCAAGCCTCCGTTTTGTCTCCGAAACTCTTTCTTATCTTCTTAAATGATCTTTTGTCTGAAACTTCTAATCCACTTTATTGTTACGCTGAATACAGCATCCTCAGATTTTCACATCCGTTTCCAGACTCACAATCATGTTCTTCGGCTGTTGAATTGAAATGGCAGCGTACGCTAAGCTCGTTAGATTCCGATCGCGATAGCATAATACAATAGAGTTCTCACAACAGACTGGTGTTTGTAGCTTCGAAAGCACAAAGCTGGCCTTTTGTTGGCCAAGCCAGATATACCACCCATCAGTGGTGCCACTTTACTTTAATTGAAGTAGATCTACATACATACTTCTACGCACCATCCCAAAATATTGAAATCAAGCAAGGTCATTATATTTATGAGGAATTGAAGGGAGCTGGAAGCTCACTTCAACCTTATATGTAACCCTGCATCGAGTGTTTTGACTAGTTCAATTTCGAGACATCAAAAGTGCTGCCAGGTCAAGTCAAAAGTTGACCAACTCTTGTAATTACTACCTATTGTACTGCCAATCCTTTGGCAGATGAGTTGCGTTGAGTTCGTAATATTGAATTTGTGTGTATCCAATAGACATAATATCTGCTCAAAACTTGAGTATAACTTTTATACCTGTTGGATAGAATTTATAATAAGAGACATACATATACTCGTAAATTACGGAAACACACTGTTTGTGTCTCTTGAACATTAACGTAACTTATCCTGTCTTCTGGTAAAGAATGCTCAGCAGTTTACCTTGAAACTAACTTCGGACTTATTAGAGGTTCCTTCTTTAGCCGCACTGCTAGAATGTGGAATACTTTGACCCTCTAGATTTGTCGACCTCATTGTTATACACAAGCCTTAAAGACCAATGTATATCCATATCTTTTATAAAATCCTCTTCACTTTACTTAAACGCACAGTGTAACGCCATAACATTAAGGACAGTCATAATCCCTTGAGTGTGTGCAATCAAATCAAACGCACGGGTCAGGTATTAGAAAAATAGATTGTATTTGCAAATCTATTTCATCATGGAATGATATTGTAGATATTTTTCAGTTTAGATTGTTTACCATCGAAACATTTTGGTGGCTATTTTGGTTCATCAGTCACATTACTCGCAACGCTCTTTTACAAATCTCTTAAAGATAAGAAAATATAAATGTGTCAGAATAATTTTGATGAACGTTCACTTAATATTTTTCTTACCTGAAAATATCGACAGTGCTTCTCATATCAATGTACAAATTTAAGTTCGTTTGATATAAATATTTAATATTTGTTTCATTCACTTTTTATGTATATTTAAGGAAATATTTACTGCTTAAATTTGATAAGACACATCCTTATTGGAATTGGAAACCAAATGTAACCCAAGAATCACGTTCACGTATGTCTGATGTACATACGTTAATGTTTATCATTTATGGGTTCTTACATGTAGTCAATACGGCACATATGTATGTATTTGTAATGAACTTAGCATATTATTGTTCCTTGAAGTCTTAAACCTCTTAAGCGGTCCCTAGACTATCAATATTATTGAACAATATATTGCACAATATTATTGACTGGTACCCCACACTAAACAATATTTTGCACAATAAATCATTTGACAGTTCTTTATTTGTGCTTCAACATCATGCTCGATGGTATGGATTATTGTTGTGTGGCAATTGCTCTTGCTATTTCATTAAAAGAAAAAAGAAAAAAAAAAAAAAAAAACGCAGATGGATGAAGGACTGGTACAAAAAACGAAACGTGTTTACTCATCAAAATTTATTAAATGAGCTGGCTTTGAGCGAACCCAATGATTTTAGAAATTTCCTGAGAATGGACGATGGATTTTATAATGAACTGCTTGAAATGATTACGCCTATAATTATAAAGAAAAATACCAAAATGCGAGATGTTATTCCCCATTCCCAGCGTTTGTCATTTCGACATTTAATTCCGGGAGATGTTATCACACTATGAAAATTCAAAACAAATGACAAAATATTGTGCAAACACATCCACAGACTATACAATAAATTTGGTTGCACAATAAATATCAAAAGTATTTTGATTTTGTACAATATATTGCACAACCCTTCAATATGAGCCATAGACTCGCAATAATATTGTGCAATATCAAATATTGCACAATAATATTGATAGTCTAGGGGCCGCTTTACACACAAACATACCTGCTTAAATAATGGTTTATTGAAGGTGATTGGTCAGATAGAAAATTGTGAAGGCAAAAAATAGTTTGGTTGGAATTTTTTTCCTCTTCACTTATAACTACTTAAATCGAAAACAGTCTTAAAATATCTCTATTTAGCTGTACATTACGCTTTCCCCCAAAATACATACGTATTTTCGGACCATGTCCTGTAACTATCGCATCGATAGAAATATGAGCGGCAAAGGCGCCAGTTATACATATGCATACGTAGCCATCATTTAAACTTATCATTAACTTTTTAATCTTTAATTTCAAGACAGTGTTCACATTGGAATCTGACTTACTCCTCAGACTTATTTTTTTATATCTCTGTAGTATAGTTTTAAATTAAAAGAACAAGCCTATCTATTTCATAATTTAAATATTGTAAGAAAAAGAACGCACCATTGGACTCCGCTACGTAACGTAAAGTTTGTTAGAATTATGTTTAAACAGGGATGATGTTTGAGAAAACATTATATTTTCACACTAATATTTAAACAGAGATGTTATCTGATCCAAAATAGACTGTTTTTACAAGAAACCGATTTTTAATCTATGTTTCTCCTGGCTTTCTTTCGATTGCAAGGGTGCTTTTAAACACAGCGAGTTTTACTATAAGTAAACTTTGTTCAAGCGAAAAGGAGTTATCTCTTCCCACTCCTTACTCTGCTCTGTTAAGAGAATTTCACTGAACGAATTTCATAAAGGCGTTTACATTCTCAAATTTGCTTGACAACCACGGCATGATGAAGATTTTGTGGATGAAAAACAGGAAAGTTCATGGAAAATGAAATTTGCTTTAGGCTTGACGAACATGAGTTCACATTCTCAAATATGCTTGTCATGCAGCCAAAATATCAAAACATTTTGAAATCCATTCAGCATGTTTGACAAGCCAGATGCAGAGCGTTCACATTATTAAAATTAAGCCAATCATGCGGTTCTTGTCAAACATATTTGAGAATCTGGCCGCGCCCAATTTTCTGTATTTTATCTTACTCCTTCTGTCAGAGATTTATAAAATGATTGACATCATAGTATATAATTTAAACATATGTATATATTTAATTCGATAATTATTATTATTAGATGGTATGACAGATAAGAGATTCATTAAATTTTGACGTATCTAGAATATTTCGTTGCAGATGTCAATTGATTGCCCTGAACAACATTTTTGTTTTGTCTTTCATCTCTTTGACATATTGGTCGAGAGGTGAAGAAATGAATGAATATATTTAGTTCTAGCTAGGAATGGAAAGTACTAAAATCGAGTATTCAGTACTCAAATGTAAATACGATGACGATGTAGTACATAAGTAAGCAATATTCCCAATGTAAAGAGTGTCTTAAATGCAATCTTCCGTAAGGTAAGTTACTACACGGAACGTGTAACCATAACGGCCTACAAGGAACGTACGTATAAGTTTTACCCACGTTTTTTAGTTACCCTACCGCCGGCAAATATGCTTACACAACAAAAACAGTGAAAACTAACATCAGTTAAAACAACATGGCTGCCATGAACTGTCAAAATGTTCTGTTCCCAATTGGCTGTGTATGCAGTTTTTGAATTAATTCAATCAATCTAATAATGCCGGACACCGATATACAATGTACATTTTTTTGGATGCTTTAAGTTAAGAATGTTTTTCAGATGAAATGTAAGAGAACGGTGCCTCTAATAGACGATCATTTAGTATAGAGCTACAAAAACAGTTCGATTTCAAAAGAAAAAACAATTTCATTCAGGGAAGTAATATACCAATATTTTTGTTTTTTTATTCTTATGGGTTTGAAGCACCTCAGAGCCTCAAGCTGAGATTATGAATGAATTTGATAATCTCTGGTCTAAAGTTTACGAAGTTTACAAAGTTGTTATCAATGTCAATTTCAAAATGTGTTGACACAGCTGTCATTACGTCAAGAGAATAGTAGCTGTATTCGGGTACTTTCTATCGAAAATTGAAAAATGGTGAAACTGCGAAATACCGATTCAATTGAAATGGCTAGGGCTTTTCATCGTTCTGAAGCGATGTTCCTTAAAGTATCAAAGTGGCTTCTGACAGAACTCACATTTCTGCTCTAAAAATTCGCAGAAAGGTTCAAATAAGCTACTCCATCCTGAGCACTCTCTTCTGTGAAAAACTACTCATTTTCTGCATATGCGAATACGATTTGACTTAAGTTCGTAGAGCTTTTTAAAAAACCATAGTTTTGCGGAGTACGCGAACAGAACTAATAATTTGAGATCAAAATTTCAATTGATTGATATATTTTAGCAATTATCAATTGGTGGATAAGTTAATATGTTGTTGAAAAGATGAAACACAAGTCAATAGATTTACATAATCCAACATCCGAGAAAGTTTATTTCTTGTAAATCTTTCGTCGCGGATTCTATTGGTGTTTTACTTTTATTTCGATTGGACTTCACTTTCATGTTTCAGCTAGGTTCTATTAATCAAATATTTCTTAATCAAAGAATTCATTATTGACTATGACTTGAACTGAATTCAACTAGAACTAAAATAGCTAATCTTTTTCTATCACTTAATTTATGAATAAAAACTGTATTAAAAATATTTCTACTTTTGCCAGTGATTTTATGTTCCTTTTTTCAGAAAAATCACCTGCTTTAACAATTTTTTAATACCCACCTTTTCATTTATGCTGTATAATCAATCATTGATACAAATAAAAATTAAAATAATGATGCACTCTTCAACATTTTACAAACGTAAAAAACACTTCATTCGAAACCGGAATTCATTGATTTTCAATGTGGACTTAAATTATACGATTCCCATCAATAAAAAACCAACGCACTTCCTTTGATAATGAACTTAAACTGAATCTGCCCCATAAATGTTCGTCTGAACTGATCGCCTTTTTGGGAACCAAACGCTTCTTGACTTTGTTTTTGTAAATCAATAAGAAAAAATAGCAAACAAAACGTGATTCTTCTGTCTTAGGTCAGAAAAGTTGCATAAGCTAAAACTCATTGTGAGATTAGCATTTGGAGCCAATTGCATGCAATTGACACAAGTATAAAATATGCATCAAGCTCTGCAGTATATCCAGGACATCTAGCTTTTTTCTACAGACATATCATCAGTCTTCTCACCACAGAACGCATTAGAAACCTTAGTTTAGAATTTGAATATTTCCTGGTTTAGATATGTATAGGAATCTACGGATGCAGTCGTAAATCAAATATACATACGTAAAATCCAGTTCCGGATCAATCTACAAAAAACATAAGTATTATAATTTTGGGGGGCGTTCAAAACACACATGAATTGAAGTCAGAATTACGACTTCAAAATTTCAGTTTCAAATTGTTCATCGACCCTCAAAAAGCCCCTTCAACATTACTTTTTCTTATAGCAAATATATTTTTAAAAAATCATGGACAAATTCTCTTGTTTTTGGATTTCTTTAACCGACTACAAGCCGTATCTATGAGATTATCTTAAACTTGCCTTTAAATGATAAAACTTCAATTTGTATCCTTAATCGATTTTTCATTGGTTTTTAACCAAACGATGGTTATGTCACGTAACGTAAAAGAATGTGAAAATCTATAGTACAAAAACAAAACAAATGCTGCTTCATTTTATACAACACAGTTGCTATGTGACACCTTAAATTAGAAAACATTTGGAAGACACATTTTTATATCTGTGAAATCACCAGAAACAAAAGAAAAAGATCTGAAAATTGGGATGCTTCCCACAAGAAAAAATTAAAAACAACGAGGACGTGTGTCGATACAAACACTTCAAAGGCTAAACGGGAAGCGTGGACGAAAATTCTTTGCGCGTACACATATTTTAATCAATAAAAATTTTCTGTATCTTAATTCTTTGCATTTTATAATTCTAAAATATCACAACAAGCAATACAAACTCACAATTTGAAACTTCAAAATTTCAAAGATGACAAATGATATGTCAAAATACATTGTAAAATGTCTTTAAGTAACCTTTAAACGCGGTGGATGGCGTTAAAGTTGAGCAACCTTTCAAACTTCTTTATAGATTCGGCTGTATCTGTTTAAATAGTGTCTAAATAATTGGGAGTATGCTTGATTCAAAATTAAACGCTACTTTAATCAAAGTTTATGCAAGCAGTTCCAGTGTCTTATTTAGAAAACTCTTAGACAACAATGGAAAGTCGTGCTTTATAACTTTGTCAGTCTTATAAACAAACTTTTTTGAAAGCAGAGAGCCGTCTAAGTTCTAAAAGTCATATAAATTTTAATTGTTTTCTAAGGAAGTCTTACTAAGAAACTCAAATCGAGTGTCTAAGTCTTGACTAACTGTCTATTAAGAATTGTTTATATGATTTTCGTACTAGAAAACGATCAAAAGAAATCTAAAGTTTACACGGCTGTGTCTAAAGTTAGACAAAGATTATGTACAGTTTTTCTCTACTGCGCCAAATTAACTCTCCATTTAATCGCTGTCACTGTGCATCACTCCATTATCTATCAAAAATACCTGTTTCATTAATCCAGAGTTTATGTGTGAAGCTTTATGAACAAAAATAAGACGTACATTTTGTAGCCTTCATGGATCAATAGAGATACGGCCGGTCGTGGGACGGGCGCCACCAAACTGCATCAAGACCCAAGATGTTTGCCAATTTATTGAGTGTTATTCAATTCTGGTATAATTTCTTGAATCTGCATTTAGGCCTGTGCTGTCTTTTGCATTAGTATAATCTAATGTCATGACGTTAAGATCGAGCTTGGATGCGATGTGTACTTTTGTTAGCCTAATTTCGCAATAAAAAGTTGCATACTGATTTTATTTGTGTCGGCTTTTTGGATGATGAATAATATAAAATTCTGCGAAGATACTCTAGATTCAATAGACGCTTTAAATTTGAATTTGTTTTTTTTTTGCGATTGTTTCGCGAGTATATCGAAATATTATTCTATCATTCTTGATGAAGGAATCTATTTAATATATTATACCTGACCTGCAATGAAAGAATTAGGTACTTGGAAACAAACTTTTCGTTATTTTTTTTAAAGTTCTTGCGTCATAGTCTCAGTATCACACGTCGCAATTGTAGGCACTTTCATGACTTTGTTTTTTTTTGAAAATAATCATAAAATCTTGGTTATTGTGTAACAAGTAAGAAGTTCTTGAACAACTTGAATTTTTAATACGCAGGAATGACAATTCAAATATACCAGTAGGAGAATGGAAATTACGAGTATACAATACTTAGTTAATTAGCGAGATCACGATCCCCAAAGGGTCCCGAATATGCTGCTTCCGGTTATCCTGACCAAGAGTTCTTCGAATCGCTGGTCGATGACTTGACCTCTAAACCGTGTATTTGGGTTTACTTGTTACCTAAAACTTGGTTAATGGGGTGTGAAGAATTTTTTGGCATCAGCATAGCTATCTTGTCACCCAATTTAGTCGGCGGTCAGCCATCAGACGAATAGGGGGAATAACATGTAGCATACGAAAACATGCACGTGCCGTAACTATTCGGGACTGGTGGAAGTCTGATCATAGCCTCTTCGTGGCGGCCGCTAGAAACAAGCCTTTAAAAAGGTTTGGCTAATATGATCAGGCTGGTTCCTCAGGTTGGCGACAGGTTAATTCCCTGTCCCGTAAAACTTTTGAATTACGAGACCGACAACAAGCCTCGGAAACGGACTGATCACACGACGACAACCAATGCAACGAAAACTGAAAAATGATTTACGAATTTTCTTATGGAACGTACGATCGCTCTATAGAGCTCGAGCTGCTCAGCAGCTAGCCGATGCCCTGTCAAAATATAAAGCTGACATAACAGCTCTTCAAGAAATCAGATGGACAGGGAATGGTGTTCTACAGAAGAAAGAATATGACATATACTATAGCTGTCATACAAAACACCATGTGCTCGGGGTAGGCTTCCTAGTCAGCGAAAAAATGAAGTCTACCATCATCGGCTTTAACGCTATAAGCGAAAGGCTATGCACCCTTCGCGTGCGAGGCAAATTTACGAACATCAGCCTCATTAACGTTCACGGACCTACGGAGGAGTCCTCAGACGAAGAAAAAGAGACTTACTACGAACAAGTCGAGAGGGCCCTCAATGCCTGTCCAAGGTATGATGTTAAAATCATCCTTGGGGATTTGAACGCAAAAATAGGTCGGGAGCCGGTATTCAGGCATTACGCAGGCACCCATAGTTTGCATGAGAACACTAATGACAATGGACTTCGAGTCTTAGAATTGGCAGCATCGAAAAACATGGTCGTTGCGAGTACCAGGTTCCCGCGTAAAGATATCTACAAAGCCACCTGGGTATCACCTGATGGAGTCACTCGTAACCAAATAGACCACGTGTTGATAGACCGTCGCCACTACTCGAACTTGATGACGGTACGAACGTACCGAGGTGCCAATATCGACTCGGATCACTATCTTGTTGGTATGGTTTTCCGAGGGCGGATTGCCTTGCGAAGACGCATTGCATCCGCCGATCAGGTTCGAATCAACACGGCTGCCCTGCGCAATGAAAACACCAGTAACACCTTTGGTAATGCGTTAGGACTCGCCCTAGAATCACTTGATTTAGGGAGAGTAAGTCCTGGAGCCAGTATGCTGGGCGTAAATGAGAAGTGGACACGCCTTAAGAATATTGTCATTAGTACTGCCAACTCCATCTTAGGCAGCAGTCGTAAAAATCGGAACGACTGGTTTGATGATGAATGCAAGCTAGCGACTGAACGTAAGAATGTTGCGTACCGAGCAATGCAACAATCTCATAGAACGCGGGCACGCGAAGAGGAATATAAAGAGCTCAGAAGAATAGAAAAACGGCTACACAGACAAAAAAAATCAGCCTGGGAGAAGAACCTAATCTGTGAAATTGAAAATAGCCGAGAGCGAGGTCCGCACCAGGCGCGGAAGTTCTACCAATCCGTCCGAAACATGACGCAGTACACACCACGCTGCACATACTGCAAGGACGGAGAGGGAAATCTGATCACCGATCCTGAAAGCATACTGGAGCGATGGGAAGTGTACTTTAATGAATTGCTAAATGGTCAGCTCACTGCAGAAGTGGAGGCTCCACTACTTCAAGAAGAATACTCTATGTTGCCGCCACCAAGCATAGAAGAGGTTGAGAAGGCTATAGGCCGGCTTAAACAGAACAAAGCCCCGGGAGCCGATGGCATACCAGCCGAATTATTCCATCACGGCGGGCCAGCCTTACATCAAGCAATTCATAATATTATAGTACACGTATGGGAGCAGGAAGAAATGCCAGAAGACTGGCGAAAAGGTTTAATATGCCCCATACATAAGAAGGGAGATGTCACAACGTGCAGCAATTATAGAGGTATCACGTTGTTGAGTACCGCCTATAAGATACTCTCCTCTATCCTACAAGACCGGATAACCCCATACGCTAAAACCGTTATCGGACAATATCAGTGTGGTTTCATTCCAGGCAAATCAACAACTGATCAGATATTTACCCTTAGGCAGGCGATGGAAAAATGTCTAGAATTTAACATCCCAACATACCATCTGTTTATAGACTTTAAGGCCGCCTATGATAGCATAGCCAGGGTAGAACTTTACAAAGCCATGAGAGAATTCGGCATCCCAAATAAATTGACACGACTATGTAGGTTGACCATGACCAACGTAACAAGCCAAGTAAAAATAGCCGGATTGCTATCCAGACCAATCAACATCTTTAATGGACTCCGACAAGGGGACGGTTTGGCCTGCCTCCTCTTCAACCTGGCGTTGGAGAAAGCAATCCGTGACTCTGGCACGGCAACAAGAGGGACCATCGTCAACAGGTCCAGCCAGTTACTGGCTTACGCAGACGACATCGACATCATCGGAAGAACCGAACAAGCTGTACACGATTCCTTCATCCAGATCGAGCAGGCGGCACAAAATCTGGGGCTGCACATTAGTGAAGGTAAAACAAAGTACATGGTGGCGTCGAATGCGAGAGGAACAGTTGGTCAAACAATCAAGGTTGCGGAGCACGAATTTGAAGTGGTGCAATCCTTTAAATACCTTGGGTCAATAGTAGCAGCCGATAACAATATAGAAGAAGAAATACGCGGGCGGCTTCTCAAATCCAACAGAGCCTACTATAGTCTGTCAAAGCTCTTCAAATCCAGAAATCTCACCATAACTTCAAAACTACTGCTGTACAGGACCATGGTCCTGCCAGTACTCACATATGGATCCGAGACTTGGGTGCTTAGCAAAAGGCACTCCGACCTCTTAGCTGCGTTCGAGAGAAAAGTCTTAAGGAGAATTGTTGGCCCTGTATGTGAGGAAGGACGATTCCGGAGACGGTACAATCATGAACTGTACGCAATCTACCTTGAAGCAGATATCGTGACAAAAATTAAGCTCGGTAGACTCCGGTGGGCAGGGCACCTAGCTCGCATGAGCGAAGAGGAACCTGCTCGGAAAGTTCTTTGTGGTACATTCTATGGTAGACGACAGCGTGGTAGACCATGCTTGCGCTGGAGAGATGGCGTAGACCAGGACGCCCGAAGCCTTGGGGTGCGCAACTGGATGGCGTCGGCTAGAGACCGGGATAGGTGGAGAGACTTGTTGAAAGAGGCCAGGACCGGAACCCGGTTGTCGAGCCGATGATGATGATGATGATTTGATTTTTTGAAATACCTACACCTTTAAATTGGTACAGCCAAAACATAGAGTTCGGGGTTGTTTTTTCTAGCAAGTATGTTTATTGTTCTTATACAAGAATATTTCTAGAATATTTCTACCCTGGATCTCCAACAAAGTAAGAGGCGATCATAGAATTAATACTAACTCAGAGCAGGCCGTCCTCATATATAGCTTCAGCTAACGAGTGCTGTCTAAATGTAAATGAAAATGAAATGAAGAAAAGGTGATGAATCTCAACTTGAAATACGTTGGTCATTTCCAGCATTTAACTAAACTGAACAGAACTGGGGTGGAATCGGCTAAGGTGATTGATGATTATCACATTTGTGATTATCATTTGTGATCACCTCTAATTTTACATCTGGGTAAGGTGATCACAAAAAAATATTTAAAATTTGGCATGACTTTAGAAGAAAAGCATTGACGTTTGTTTTTCATCTCAGTGTTTCTTCTATTTAATTTCAATTTTTGCCGCGCGAAGTAGAATTTTGTGGAAAACAAATTATAATCGAAACAATTTTGATAAAGTAAAAAGTTGAAAATGTAAGTAAATGTTAAAATCCTATTTTAAGAATGTTATGGAATGAAATATAAATTGTTTTCTATAGGTCACAAGCCAACAAATCACAGATAGATTTGCTAACTAACTACATGGAACATCATCCGCACAAATAATAGATATAATGTAGAGGTACCTCCTGGGATTCCAAATTTTTCAAAATAAAATCTTTTTGTTGTCTCCGAGGTAATAAATTTGATTACCAAAGGACACAATTTTCTCTCCATTATCTTCAAAGTTGCTTTAGTGACCTCACTAGCGGTGCTTTGTCCCATCGGAGTCGACCAGTCAAAGCCAACTTGCCTTTGGTAGGCCCCCCCTCAAAGAAAGTTCAGCGTCACATCTAACTGCAGGGTGGGTGGTATATGGGTGGACCGAACTCCAGTGGGTAAATCCAAAAGCCGTAAAATATATGAAAATGTCTCTTTAATTACGCGGAAATTTTTCAGAAATCTATTAAATCAAAAAACAGTTATTAAGACATAAAAAATCATGAAAAAGAAAAAAAAGCTTACTTTGCATTTGGTAACTCAAATATATTTAATTTTTTTCGCAGATTCAGATTTATTAAACGAACTTGTCTGCGGTAATTATTTTCACCGTCATCATTTTCGTTTCTAAAAAATAATTGCATCGGCACAAACACGTTCATTTTGTATTGAAATATATGAAAAATTAACAAAACGAAGTTGAAACACGACAATTTTACTTAGAAGTGATAACAAAATAGCTGTCACAAGAAAATGTCACAAAAATGTGATTATCACATGTGATAGTCACCTTACGCAGATCAAATTTGTTTTTTGTGACTGTCAACTATCACAAATCACCTTAGCCGATTCCACCCCTGTTTTTTTTTTGGCCGGAAGTGGGGTATCTTGTTGGCCTACAGGATGATATAATCACGCATCTTTTAGTAATACTGTTGGATGACTAGGTTACCTTCGTGTCTCGAAGAACTCGCGGTTTATAAACCGTTGACGTTGATTCTATCACGTGACTCTTCGATTTCTTAGAGCTCGGAGGTTGCGTATGCTCTCTTATTTCTAAGCAGGATTGTATTTTTTTCTCTTCTCCTTGATCGATTATCTTGTCTTGCTGCTTCACGTACTCAATTTCTGTCACATCATTCACCATCATAACGGGGGTTCTCTCGGTGGCTTCGTCTGCATTTTTGATGATATCGTGATACAGGAACCACTGATTATTGGTATAAAAGGTTGGTGAATCCACAACAGAGAACTTCCTCGATCAGGTGCTCTCTATAGACTCTGGAAATTCCAGATATGCTTAGGCTAATTATTCCTTCTTGGCATTTCACAATTTCTTTATATTTTAGCCGAGTTCTGAATTTTGGTCAAAGTCGAAAATTGACCCTTAAAATATAGGCACGTCTATGATTTCTGATACGTGCCTTGGGTTGATAAGCACATGATTGATTTGGTTAGTAATTCGACGGTCTGCATAGCGCCAATTGATTGGTGGGTTCTAAGCATTCGAAAACTAGTCCTACTAGCACCGTAATACGAGTTTCTGCAAAGTCTATCAGTCGGAAGAAGTTATCAGTTGTCATTTCTTAAAGACTTTGCTTACCAACACGACTTTAGCATTGAAGTCCACGCGCACAACTTTGACATGGTACTCCGGACAGGGTCCGTAAACGCCGAAGTACAGGAGGTAATATCTACATGTCCTCTTTGATAAGTTCTTTAGCTTGATCGGTAGGGTCGTCGCTTGTTAGGCTTCTGTTTCGGAAAGTGAGTTTGACAAGGATCACAGCCAATTATCGGCTAAAAGTCATTTGACGAACGTTCGAAATAAGGCTCAAGGGTGAACTGATGAGTGTACTCCTAGCGGAAATAGGTATCACCGATGAAGGAATGCAACTGGCTACATTGAGGGAGCATTACTTGTGAATGAAGCGATAAAACAAGGAAATGCATGAAACCTTCTACGATGTTTAAGAGATGGAAATGATTCCCATGATAGTTCTTGTTTCTTCTATGTTTTAACACTTTGTTCTGGATTCTATATTATGAATAAAGAGAAGTTTGGGCTGCATCTGTTCAAGGATGCGAGTTGTACTCGAATTTTGAACGTATAAATTGTATCTAGATCAGAGGGTGTGAAAAATTTCTTTCACCGAGAAATCCTAAGCATTTAACAGCGTTTTTGGCGGTCTAAAGAATGTGTTCATCACAACTAAGGTCATAATTGACACACATAGCAAGTAGTAAAAGCTTCTCGGCTTCTTAAATGCAAGTGCCATTCAGGGACAATGGCATAGGGTGTACATTTTTCTTCAACACGACAATAGACAGCATTGAGTTGTCGAAGCAGTAAACTCCACATGATTTTGTATACCCCATTTAACAATGTTGCAAAGATTGGAGTTTAAATAGCTTATAATACGATTCCTTTACAATTCCACTTCGGAAGAAGATGGACTTGATTTGAGAAGAAGTATGAGAAGCTAAGAGTAGAGTCGTCGGATAAAAAAATGAACTGACGCCTTATAAAAATGATAAAAATGAGGAAGAGGATCGGAGATAGATCGGAGCCCTGGGGAACGCCAGCATTTATTTTGTGAAGATAACACTTGAAACCGTCCGATACAACATTATTTATTGAAAGATCCAGAAGGATCTAAAAAATAAGGGTTTCATTGGTACGCATTTTCGAGAAGAGAGCCTGGTCCCAAACTCTATCAAATGGCTTAAGATTATCAAGAACAATGTAAAAATCTATTCTAGTTTTCAGTGAGATATGCCATCAGATCACCGGGGGAACGATAGCTGCGAAATAACAATAACTATTGCCGGTCATTCAATAGTTTTCGGTCTTCGAGATATTCCATAAGCTTATTATTTATTAGAGATTCCATGACGTTCGAAAGAAGGGTCGTAAGTGAAATTATTCAGCAGGAGAAGGGGGAGCGGAAGGTCCCATTTTGGATAACAGGCTAGACAAATGCTGTTTTCTATCTTCTAAGAACAAATTCCAGAACGCAGTGGTTTTGCCAGTGCGGAAGAACATCTCTTTAGATGAATGGGAGTATACCATCAGGACTAGCGAACTTGCTCATATCAAGATTTCGAAGGACCCTTGCAAATGTAAGAGTTTGGTTCTTTCTAAAACAGCGTTGCAATGGTGTCTGACTTGTTTGTATACTTTTTCCGATTTTAATCAGTTGAGTTGGCTTTGTAAGAACGGAAACTTACTTCTCTCAACCTAATAGCTTCTTTACAGGTTGTATCGAAGTAAGACTTTTTCTTAGGTAATTTTAGGATTTAAACTATTAAACTGTATTTTTGTTTTCCTTTTTCAAAATGGAAAAAACTTAAAATTTTTCATTTGAAATCTCGCAAAATTCTAACTTTATAAGATCAAAATTAGGTACCTACGCTTTTGAGAAAACAAATATTCTTTCACCTAATATTCTACCAACCATAGTAATATTTGTAAATATTATCATCGTTGTTTTTGCTTCTTCTCTAATTGATTTACATATGTATTACAATTTTGCAATTATTCGACCACACAAAGTGTGTCCATATATGAGCTACGCGAATTGAACAACGGAGTTTTTAAGTGAATTTGAATTATTTGGTATTGTTCATTCAAGTATGACGTGTGAGTTTATTGATGTTGATTCGGCATATTATATATTACCTTCCTATACAGAATACTAATATCAAAATAATCTGTCACACTGCGAGTCGAATTTGACATATCTCCATATTAAGAATGCTATCTATATGCAATTTAGTTTGTTCTCAACGACAGGAACCATTTTGCGTTTTTAAAGCTAAATAGAAAAAAAAACTCTTAAACTTCTCTACAGAACCTTCTTATGAAAAAAGTTTTTTTTTCTCTTGTATATGAATATATGTCTACTTCCTTGGACCTTGAAATACCGCCGCTGTACTTTACCTATACACGTTTTACATGTTTAAATATGTACATTAAGGTACTTGTTTTCTTCTTTCCAAGCGATCGTTTCTAAGGAAATGTTATTGGTTTCTTGAACATTTCGATTTGATACTCATAGTTTCTCTAGATCGAGGTACCTTGGAGAATACTTGAAGCGATTTTTTCTCAGAAGGGATTTATATAATCGTATTGGGTTTTCCATTGCTCAGACTTCAATCTAAGAAACCATTTTTTTTCTTGGTGACTGAAATTTGGTTTCAAATTGATTGCAATTTCGTTTCTGTATTATTATTTAAAACAAAAAACGAAATCTTCATACTCTATCTATTTATATTCTTTGAGTAGAGAAATACGAGTATAAGCGCCAAAAATTAACCGATGCATATTAAACTGCTTCCATTTTTTGCTTAAGATAATTTCCATCAAGTCGTGGGTAAGATTTTCACACTTTAAATAAATTAATCAAACCAACAAATAAACAGAGAAGTGATAATTTAAAAACTGAGTAGAAAAATCATAGGGAACCTAAAACTAGTGACTTACATATAACTCTCAAATATTGCTCTGCATGTTAGCAGAATTGGGATACTTTTCAAATCCCTACCCGGTCCGAACGGCTTAGATGAGAAGTACTTTTCAATACAAGAGATATACTTTTTAAGGATTTGTCACTTCTTTGAAAAGGGACAGAAAATCCCTGCAATTTATTTGTTTTGCTAATAGTAAACCGATGGTATTTCTTGTCCAGTTGGTTATTAAACAAATAAAACCAAATAACACCTTGAGAAATATTTATTTGACCACCAAACTAAATCTCAACTGTCAAACGAGAAACTATTCTCTTCCGTCATCTGAAATACATTTTTACAAAATTGGGCGTTTTTCTTTTTGAGTTCAGAATAGAGCTCTGAATAGAGTCCGAACATGTCGAGCATGTTCTGAGCATCCTCTGAACCAAGCTTGATCTGAGCGCTCTAAGTTGTTTTGAAATACATTTGATGAGTTAGCTGTCACCATTTTTTTTTAAATTTCCATCTGTCAAATGCTGTGTTAAGGCTCGGTCAAACAGAACGCGTTTTTACGCCGCCTTTTACCACCGCGTTCAAACGAAGCGTTGTATTACATTGCAAATTGCAATACATGTCCCATGTCACACTGAACGCGTTTTTGACGCCGCGTTGAATTCACCATGGCGTTGCAACGCGGCGGTGAAACGCGACGTTGTGTGAAATTACAGATTATTTCTAACGCTGCGGCAGTCAAAGGAATTTTAAATTTTTTCAAGATGGAAAAATTAATTGAATTGGTGAGAAATAACCCATGTCTATACGATATGGGTGATAAATCGTGTTAGAACATTGTTTTACATACATATTTAATTATTATTATTGAAATATGAGACAAATTTGTCTCTCATCATAAATGCCGCATTGATAGGTCTTCTGTTTGTTGGCCTTCAAGATGTGCGACTCTTCTTTTTTTGTTAATTGGCATGTACCCAAATTCTTTTTCTTTTACGGGAATTTCGTAAAATAGCAAATAGAAGCAATAATTCCTCCTCCGAATCTGAACTGCTTGAAATTATTTTTGTTAAGGAATTATTGTTTCGTTTGTTCATTGCTTGAAAGCTATCTGTTTGACGTCCTCTGACGCGGCGGTTGCAACGTCGCGTCAAAATAATCTTACCGTCGCGTTAAAAAATCTTAACGCGGCGTTGAAAACGCGTTCTGTTTGACCGAGCCTTTAAGCATGTAACTCTGTCTGCTCATTACCTTTATTCTGAGCTCACTGAGCATTGGAGCACACTCTGAACACGCTCAGAACATGCGACGAAAAAAGAAACAAATACTCGAAGACTCGAACCTCTGAACTTAAATAGAAACACAATTTATTTTTTGATAACTCAGGCTCTGCCTTGAACTAAAAAAGAAAAACACCTATTGATGGTCAGTCTCACGAAGGAAGATTGTCTGAACGTTCCGTTGTAGGACAAAAGGCTTATCTGAAAGCCAATGAGATTTTTTTTTGTGGGACGCGTCCCATGCATTTAATACTACGTTTTTACCAAAATATAATCCGAGATTTATATCTTGTTTCCACCGCATTTAAAGATTAAAAGAAGATTAACTTTGCCAGAACCTACATATATCAAAATCTTAATATAAATTGTAAGCGACAAAAAGAAAGTATCATTTGTGCCAAACGCTAAAAAATCAGCGACATTTATGTAATTTAGCACGATATTGTTAAAAATCAGTTCGATCTATTATTATTATTATTATGCGCGCCCCTTTCCCCTCCCAACCCGCGCGCGGGGTGGACCTTTTAAATTATTTTTATTTTATTTTATGTTCATATATTTTACGTTTTATAATCATATGTTTCAGTTATTATTATGTTATTTTTTATTATTTTTTGTTCATTAAGAATAAAAATAAAAGTAAGGTTAAAGAGTACTTAGCATTTGATTTGGCTAAAAAGCCATTTGGTAGATTAAGATTTATTTTAAATTAACTATCCGATTTTAAATGTCTTATAACTTCTTTTTTAAATTTTTTAATATTGTTTAATGATTTCATTTCATTTGGAAGATTATTAAACAACTGAAGTCCTTTAAACATCACTGTGTTCTGCGCTCGAGCTGTAGTTTTAAATTCAAGTCTAAAGTTTTGTGCATTTCTAAGATTATATGGCTGAGTGTCACTGATATATTTTAAATTATTACTTAAATATTTTGGAAGCATACCATTTCTCAATTTGAAGACAAACAATAACACATTTAATTTAATTGTTTGAGTTACGTTCAACCAATTAAGCTTCTCCAACATATTTCTTATACTAGTAAGTCGTGAACATTTTAAAATAATTCTCATCGCTTTGTTTTGCAGTTTTTGAAGTCGTGATAAGTCTCCTTGAGAAGATAAGAATAAAATGGTGGAGCAATATTGAAAATGAGGTTTAACAATCGCGTTATAAATCGTAACTGCAGTATTAGTCGACAATTTTTTTCTAATTCTACCAAGAAAGTAAATTTTGTTTGATAATTTTTTACAAACATATTCCGTATTAGCTTTTCGATTTATTTTGTTGTCAATAACCACTCCCAAATATTTAAATTCTTCAACACTTTCTATATTTTCACCATTAATGTGTACAACATTCTGTTCCGTACTATTTATACACATATATTTTGTTTTTTAATGTTAAGTTTTAATTTATTTTTCTTTAACCATTCATTAATGGACTGTAAGTCATTGTTTAATTTCATGGTACATTCGCGCATATCTTTTCCCGAAATAAAAAGAAGGGCATCATCTGCAAACATACATAGACGACAAAATTTAACCGATAAGTTTATATCATTAATATATAGTAAGAACAGGAACACACCTAATACCGAGCCCTGAGGTACTCCCGTTCTCACTTCATTAGCTTGTGACACGCTATTGTTTACCGAAGTACGTTGTGTACGAGTATTTAAATATGACTCAAACCATTTTAATTCATTATTTTTAATTCCATATTTTGAAAGTTTTTCCAAAAGTATTTTACGGTCGATAGTTTCAAATGCTCTCTTAAAGTCTAAAAAAAAAACAAAAAAAATATTTTATAACAAGTGTGGAAGATATTATTGCAGAAATCCCAAGAACAACATATACTGATAAAATTAATGTCACTAACACTCTCTTTAACTTCAAATTGATTAATAACCGAGAAATAGTTGAAGTATTGAAGTCTATGGGTAAAATAAAAGATTATAAGTTTATGAGTGCGCAAATGTTTTTAGACGGTTTTGAAATCCTTGGTCCACTATTAAAGGCAATTTTCAATAAATCTTTTTTGTCTGGTTATTTTCCAAGTAAATGGAAAGAATCCCGGGTAATACCTATTCAAAAAATCCCGAATACAATATTATGTGAGGAATACAGACCAGTGAATATGCTGCCTATTTATGAAAAAGTCTTAGAAAAACTTGTAGAAAAACAATTACCAAAATATATTGAAAATAATAACTTAATAATGGATCAACAATCAGGTTTCGGAAAGAGTTTCTCGTGTGAAACCGCGTTAAATTGTGTGATAGAAAATTGGAAAAATGAGTTTGATAACAAAAATATCGTTGTATATCTTGCAGAAATATATTCTTCCCATAACCGATTTTGGTTTCCAAATTTGAATTGCTCATATTTTAAAATTTTAATATGTTTTAATTTTGCTAATTTCCTATTAAACCATTTACATTTACCAAAATTTACTTTTTTTTCAACAATCATTTCATTCACTATGACATTCATTTCATCAAACATCAAATCAGCCAATTCATCCACACTACTGTTGACAACATCCACACCAATGAGTCCACTCGCTAATAGTTTAGAGAAAAAAGAATCTTTATTGTAGTTTAATACTTTATATTTTATGAATTTACGTACAAAATCTGGCTTTTGAAGAACTTGGTGATCTGTAAACCAACAGTATTTTTATCATAATATTTCGATCACCAATATTGATTTCCAGACAATCACATCCTTCCTTGTTTTTGACCTCGTTAATAACTTCAAAATTTAATTCTTTTTTAACATAAATTAAAGAAGATTCACTTTTAATCTGTGCAAAGTTGTAATCCTTTAATATCAATTCAGAATCATTAATATTATTTTCTGTTACATGTGTTTCACTTAAGCATATTAAATGAGGTTTTTCTTGACTAGCCAACAGCTCAATTTCATCGAAGTTGTTAACTAGGCCTTGGACATTCAAATACACACACTTAATTATACTTAGCTGCTAGTACGAAATTTTCTCCCTCTCAATTTTCAGCTTTCTTTGAAAAACTGGACAATTGGCATCCCTGGAATCGTGGTTCACGTCTTTTATGTTGTTATCAACGTTACCCATCCTCTCCTTCATTGAAACACAGTTTATGCATCGAGGGCTCCTTTCACTCATACACTCACTCACTTTATGATTTTCACTACACTTTGCACAAATTTCTCTTTCACTCTTACATTTAGCTGCACTATGATTATACCCACAACATTTAAAGCATCGTTTAACATTTATATTTTCGTAACAAATGCACTCATCCCATTCAATATAAACAATTTTCGATTTCATAACATTAGCAAAGGCTTCACCATCCATTTCCACAATTGCATTGTAAATTTTCTTATTTTTGGGTGATTGATAAACATTTAAGCATTTAATTTGTTTAAAAGTAATAGACTTATTTTGTGCTTTTAAAGCCACTTCCACTTGCTCTTCATTTAGTTGATCTCTTATGCCATGTATCAAAATTTTTGGATTTCTCATTTCACTCACTTTAATGTCATAATTATTGTCTAGTTTGTTTATTATTTCTTTTGTAATAATGCTTCTTTCTTTTTCGTTTTCACATTGAATAGTTACCGCTCCATCTTTTTTATTAGAAATTTTATTAATTTTTACTGACAATTTAGAAGGATTAATTTTTTCTTTAACTTCTTTTATTGTTTTTTCACTCTCTTGTTGATTTTTTGATTTTATATAAATGGGCGCTCTTAACATTGATGCATATAAAGATTTTTGTTTATTATTCTCACTCTCATCTTTTGCTTCACTAACTGCTTCTTTCACACACTTCTTTAAATTGTTAACTAACTGTCTCTTTATTTTTATTTAGTATTATTTCTTATGTTTATTTTATATAATTTTAAATGTAAGTTCTATCGGACACAATAAATAACACGACCGTCTTCACTGAGATCACTCTCTCTTTTTTTCTATAGAACAATTGATCAAATGAAAATTGACAAAATTCTAATCTACTACATTTATGAAATAAATTTGAAGGTTTATGATAAATCCACTATATTTCTGGTAAAAACGTGGTATAATTTTTCGTTTCACAAACAGCGTGTTCAGAAAATTCTGATAAGTTGAATGCCGCTTTCCATTGGTTTCGCCAGAGGATTCAATTATTTGAATGTTCAATACAATGTCTTAAATGCTTTTCGATTCAAAATAGATTTTGTTGGCCTTTCGTTCACGCAAAAACTGGATTTTCATCCCTGCCATCTCACATTATCATCAGTTGAATGTTAGAGCCTTGTCAATATGCTTCTTTTTGTTAAATTCAGTTTATCTAACATAGATCTTTTGACAAAAATTCAACGAATATTAAAAAAAAAAGATTTTATAATACAAACTCTATATACTACTGAAATAAATCAGCCAATTAGTGCTTAAACGATTTTCTTCCATTTTGTTTTGATTTTCAATGGAATGTAATATGAACTGGAAACATTTGTGCAACTAATGTATTACTTTACAAATTATTAGAATGCCAAAAATGAAAATTAAAAAAAAAATGGCATTTCACATGCAATTGCGCTTGTGCTGGTTTTTGAATGCTGTAATTTTCCATAGATTTTTGATTTAGTGTTTCACTTCGTTTCGATTCCATGTTTCCAAACAAGAAATGCTTTGATTTTTTCAATCATTAATAATTTTGACTAGTTTTCCAACAGAGCCCATTTTATATATAAAGGGTGGTTAAATTTTAAGGGCCGATGTTGAATGTGAACCACACCTAAACGTCAACTTTTTTTTCTGCATTTCATTTGATATTGAGGAGGTTGCATTGGAGTGTCCGAGAGTGCAGACGTGTTTCTGCGTCTGCACTCTCCAAAAAATAAAATTAACATAATTCTTGTAAAAACGTGTTTCGGTTTAAATTAATTTTTTTCCGTTTTTAATGTCTTTTTTGACTAAATTTTATTCGCTTTTACTAAAAGCGAACTTCCTAAACATCCTAAATTAAACTCAACGCCGGATGGTGCTGTGATTACAACGAAAAAACTGGATCACTTTTTTAACACAAAGTGCCCATTAGTTCTCCCCAGCGAGATAAGAAAAAGTAGAACCTCAAAATGAGGCATTAACCTAACAAGTGGATTAAGCAACAGTGTAATACACTACACAAAAATCGACGATGCCGATACATGGCTCTCCCAGCAGGAAGCGAACCTGCACATTAATAAAAATCCGCAACTGCAGTTCTGCGGGCAACAGTCCGCCGAACAACAATCGATGACGCCATGTGGCTAATTCCCAGCAGGAAGCGAACCTGCACATAAATAAAAATCCGCAACTGCAGTTCTGCGGGCAACAGTCCGCCGAACAACTATCGATGACGCCGACATATGGCTAATTCCTAGCAGGAAGCGAACCTGCACATTAAAAAAAAATCCGCAACTGCAATTCTGCGGGCAACAGTCCGCCGAACAACAACTAAATCTCACTTGGGTCTGGAACTGAGGATCTCACGGCGATAGGCAACAACTGGGGCTTACAAAATCACCACCAAACGCAACAAGTAACGGATCTGATTCCAGTGTTTAACAACTCGTAATAATCGTATATTTATATTATATATGTATAAGTATAGAGCCATCGCTCTCAACTTATTATCTCTGTCATGTGATATTAGTGTAATCGTATAATCTTCTCACTCATTCTAAATGTATAAATATAAGCAGTATAGAGCTATCGCTCATATCTGACTATCTTTTTTTACTCTATCACTCCTCTAGTGAACTAATTGCATATTCAAACATAAAGAGCGTTCTCGCTCTCATTTTCAAAAAAAAAGACAAGAAATATCAACATTATATGTTAAAAAAAAGATAGCGCATGGCGCTTTTTTAGTTTTTAGCTCTTTAGTTTTTAAGTTAGTATTAGTTTATAAAATTGTAAATATGTATATAGTCAACGAAACATCCGTTTCACGCAAATGTATATCGCTCTTGAGCACGAGCAGAACAAAACTATATTATTATATAAAAATTGACATGCCACGAGGCTTAACCTTAAATAAAGTAATTGTTAAAGAAGGCCATACGCTACAGCCACTTTTGTACCTATGTTAAAGTTAGAATAAGATGAAACGACTTTGTAATTGATACTTAAAGACTCAATAAAACATTCATTCATTCATTTCATTTGATATTTCTCAATTTCAGACTAACTCAATTTGAACCATGGAAAGATACACAATCGAGCAACGCGTTCAAATCAAAATGAATATCGTGCACTTCGTGATTTTTTCGGTCAATTTAATTGTCCAAATGTGCGTACAATCGGAAAAATCGTGCAAAAATTTGAGCAAACCGGGTCTGTAGGAGATGCGAAAACACCAATGCGAGCTCGCACAGCTCGTACTACAAAAAATATTGCTACTGCTTGCGATAGTGTGGCTGAAGAGCCGTCCACCTCAACTCGTCGTCGTGCCCAACAATTGCACCTCTCACGCTCGTCGTTGATGAACATTATGCATAAATACTTGCATTTACACGCTTACAGAACTAAAGCCTCATGACCATTTCAAGCGTCGTCAATCGTCAGAATGGTGGCAAGAAATGGCAACAGTGGATGATCAACTTTCGAAGAAAATCATCTTCATTGATGAGGCACATTTTCACCTCAGTGGATTCGTCAATAAGCAGAATTGCCGCATTTGGGCGAATGATAATCCAAGAGTGATTGTTGAAAAACAAATGCACCCACAAAGAGTGACTGTTTGGTGCGGTTTATGGGCTGGCGGCATCATCGGGCCGTATTTTTTCCAAAATGAGGCCGCTCAGGCAGTTACTGTGAATGGTGTTCGCTATCGTGAGATGATAACGAACTTTTTATGGCCCGAATTGGAAGATATGGATGTGGACGATATGTGGTTTCAACAGGACGGACGGTGCCACTTGCTACACAGCTAACGTAACAATGGCTCATTTGCGCGACAAATTCAATGGCCGTGTTATCTCACGTGGTGGCGATGTCAATTGGCCGCCAAGATCATGTGATTTGACACCGTTGGACTTCTTTCTTTGGGGTTATTTGAAATAAAAGGTGTACGTCGATAAGCCAGAAACAATTCAATAGCTGAAGGATGAGATAATTCGGCACATTAACGGCATAGAACTTCAATTATGCCTCAGCGTCATCGAAAATTTGGACCATTGGATGGAGGTGTGCCGCCGAGGTCGTGGCGACCATTTGTCCCATATTTTGTTCCATACATAATTGCACCATACCATTATTATCATAATAAAAAGAAATGACAATAATTTCGTAAATAATTTGTGTTTTATTCAAAATCAATATCGGCCCTTAAAATTTAATCACCCTTTACATTCAGAGTGTTCTAAGTAAATACGAAAAAGCTTTGGGAGTGTTCAAAATTCAAACTGGGTGAAACAAGAATTTAAGTACTAGATATTAAATAAAAACGACATGAGTTATAACTTGAAACCGAAAAGACAAATTCTCTTTTTTGAATCGTCAGAAGAATTATTCGTTGCCAATAAATAAAGCAATTCTGAATTCAAATGTCAAATGGAAACTTAAATATTGGAACATCATTTTTTACTTATTAGTTTGCTTATTTATTTTGTTCGAAGAAAACACGCCTCTAGAGCCTTCAGATTAAAGACAATATAAACCTAAAAAAAGAAACACAGATCTCTGATAGTTGTTGATAAAAAAATTATAACAATTTTGACAACCCAAACTAGGTACCTATATACAAAAAAGTAAAGACCTATAAAGAGCACTTTTGTCCAACTCATCCGGAAACATTTAATATAATTTACAAAATAGAAAATGATAAATGAAATGAAATAAATGTTTATTTTCTTTATTGGCAGATAAAGTGAAATTGATTTATTTATTATACAAACAAAACACACTGACGTTTCACCATCTTCATCTTCATTGAGAATACGTAACTCAAATGTAAAAATAAAATGGTAAGGGTATTAAACGAAATTTGCTTATATATTTTTGGTTTTTCTGAAACATCCTGTTGGAATTTAATTCACATTCGTATAAAATCCCGTCACTCGCAGTGATATTTATTTTAGATAGAAGATTTTAATTAATTAAAACAAAATTAGTAAAGTGATAAAGTGAGGTGTACTCTAGGGCTGATGATTCTACCCGGGTAATCAACTACCCGGGTACCCGGTTGCCCGGATTGCTTGTACCCGGGTAGTAAATAACCCGGGTATTCGGGCATTACCCGGGTACCCGGGTATAAAAACGAAAAACTCCTTTGTGGCTATGTAAATCGCTTTTTCAAAAACACCTACAAATCTTGGAACAAATTATATAATTATATGTATGACACAATTAGGTACAGCGACAAAATTTCAGAAAAACTAAATATTTTATTCAATAGGTAGTCAAAAAACATAAAAACAATGCTCTGAAATACAATAATATTAATAATGAGCAAAGGAATTATCAAAATTTCATAAATTGTTGATGTGGAAAATTTGATGGGTTTAAATTCTAATTTAATAGATATTGATTTTTGTGCAAGAACACCAACAAAGAAACATTTTCTGGGGCCAAACATGATCTTTTGGCATTAATAATATTGCCTGCAGTCGAAAAGAGCCTTTCTGAACTTGCTGATATAGCTGGAACAGCAAGATATCTTGTTGCCAAAGATGCCATAACGAGGATAGAGCGTTCTCTCGAGCGCCACCATACAAGAGGGTCCAAACGGTTCGATATACGAGGTTCTGCTATGTACTACTCAAACTGAGAGATGTTGTCAAGTAATTGCCCTTCAGTTGCAAAGAGGAAATCCAAATCTTGGTCATCACTACCACTAGGTTCTTCTTCTGTTACTTTGTCAGAGCACATTCCCAGAATTTTTTCCTTAACAAAAGTACGGATTTAGTCTGTTACTTCACTGCTCTCAGTTTTAAGGTCCTTGTACCTTGGGTGTAACAATGATGCTAGTTGGTAAAATATTCTCGGCTGGGGACATTTCGCCTAGGTGAAAGCGCGTTTTTAGAGAAAAAACGATTTTATTTTTGAATATGGTGGCTGTTTCTGTGTCTTCGAGCTTAGGTGCAGTGCATAGTGATTTTCAATCAGAGTTTTGATAACCAAGCGCACTGCAGAAAGCGTTACTTTACTTTCACGAGATAGCAGTTTTGTTGCTATGTATAGTGGCTTCAAAACTGTGGTTAACTCTTCCATTATTCCCCATTCGTAGTCAGATATTTCCAGGTTCAGTGCTGTAGAAGAACTCGTATAGCTGTTATCACTTAGAACTGCAATAACGTCGGAGCGATTGTATTGCAAAATATCACACATAAAATAAATGGAATCCCATCGGGTTGGAGAATTTTGAACTAAACGTTCCTTCTTCATTCCTAGCTGCAATTGTTTTCTGTTTAAGGCCGACGTAAAAACATTCGATTGGTGAAAATGTGATACCACTCTTCGACATTTTATTGCGACAATTTCGTAGTATTCAACAGACTTAAATATATGCTTTACACAAAGTTGTAGGGTGTGAGCAGCACAATTAACATTGTCACCCACATTCATTAACGGTAATAATCCAAACCAATTTGTATTCTCTCTTCTTGAGTTGAATCATTTTGCGAACTTTTACAAATCTCTTTGTACTTGCAAAACATTATGAAAACAAGTTCAGGTGTTCCATTTGTAAAACATACCTAAGCCTAACCGTTGTATCTGTACTTTAATAAGTGCATTTCATTGTGTACTTGCTAAACCTC
This sequence comes from Chrysotoxum bicinctum, assembly GCA_911387755.1. Classification (NCBI taxonomy): domain Eukaryota; kingdom Metazoa; phylum Arthropoda; class Insecta; order Diptera; family Syrphidae; genus Chrysotoxum; species Chrysotoxum bicinctum. The sequence continues at coordinate 178,584,576 of OU426988.1, read as the reverse complement.
TTAATCTAAACCATCCTAGAAACGAATAGCGGCATTGATTCGGATATATTTTATTTAATAGAGTTTAACTTCAATGTCTTTTATTTTGCTGTACCCGGGTACCCGGGTATTACCCGAATTACTCGGGTACCCGGGTATTACCCGGGTACTCGGGTAGCCGGGTATCATCAGCCCTAGTATACTCTGTCCAATAAAAATATGCAGTATGGGCAAGATAGGACGTTTGCCTCGCATTCTGACTACAGTGGATTGCATAAATCTGTCCTTCATTAAAGCTCTCACAGGGTTGTCGTAGTGTTGATTTTAAGTGGACCCTTTTTTTAAAGCTCTAAAATCAAAAGCACCTCAACAGAAACCCAAGGAAAAAAAAACGGAACAAGTTACCAAATGAACAAGGGTAACTCTGATTGCACATCAATATTTAATAGGGGTTGAAATTAAATAGCACCAACAGCCACAGGCCACAGCAATTCAGTGCACACGCCACACTCAGATGTGCGGTCAATAGGACGTCTGGTCTGCGTCAGATGCAATCGAAAATTTACAGGCGTGCAAACACTTTTTTATGGAGGAGTTCTTTCAATTTAGTATGGTGCAAAAATATAGCACGCTAATGATTTTGAAAAAGCTCTCCCATAAGACGTGTACTGCATATTTTTGTTCGACGAAGTATAGTTAAATGAAATTAAATATTTCATTTCAATTTCGTAAATTTTAAAAGGAAAAAAAAAACACGATGCTATAGATTCAATAATGGCAACACATTTTAGACATCGCTATATAACTTCTATACATATCGCCTAGCTAGTTTTCATTATTCTGAAAGTATATCTACAAATTATTTTGGCCTTGTTTCTAGATTTATTTTATTTTATTTATGGTCATAGTTTTTATTTGATCTTGGATCCTTCCAAGAATTTAGAGATCATGTACCAACAAGGCCAATTCGTAATACAAAAAAATATATATATAAGGATTTTACAGACCTTCTTTCCAAGCTTATGGAATAAATAAACAAATTGTGGGTGCAACAGCACAGGAGAACCAGGACCTAGTGACCTACAACTTTCAACCATTCCTGTGTGTGTGTTACCAGGATGAGAATCAAACCCAAGACCTTTTGCATGACAGTCTTACGCACTCTTTTTTTTAAATTCATTTTAATAACATTAATCAAGTCAAGTGCACATTAAACTCAAAGGTCCTATGGAAAAATTTGAAAAGTTACGGCGTTATTGATATTAAAAAACCTAAATGCTCTTATACGCCAACTGAAATGAGCCTGGTTCTTGCGCCAGATTCTTCTGAGGCGGTATCTTTTGAATTTGGTGAGTTTTCCTCTGACGACTCTTTTGAATTTAAGTGTGAAGTGATTTTAATGTTCAGATGGCAGTTCGCTCAGTCAAGTCAAACGCAGTGGGACCCGATGATATGTCACCGAAATTTATAAAATTAATCCTTCCAGTTCTCCTTCCTTACTTGGTGCATATATTCAATTACTGTATCTACAGTTATAAATTTCCTAAAAAATAGAAAAATGCCAAAGTTGTTCAAATCCCAAAAAATCCTAACCCAAAAAGCCCTTCGGATTTCAGCCCCATCAGTCTTTTATCATTGCTGTCGAAGACGTTAGAAAAAATATTGGCTGAACAGATGCAAGAAAATTTGGACAGAAACAATAGCTTAACAATATGACAATCAAGGCTTAGGAAGAAGCATAGTTGTGAATCAGCTGTATTAAAACAGTAATTTCTGACTTAAGGAGAGCAATGGATTGTGATGAAATTAGTGTAATTGATCAATAAATTCTTATGTGGAAACTATTTTTTTTACCCGTCAACTAATCTCGTATTATTTAAGAAATCGTTTCGTACGTGTCGAAACTGAACTTGGAAGTTCTAGCCCATTTCTTGCCAATTCAGAAACGTTTTACTAGAATTGCAATTCGGATATTGCGTTGGAACACGGATATGCCTTCATATAATACCATGTGATTGTTGTTAGGCATTCAATCCTTGTAATCACGACGTATTTATTTCGATGTAATGTTTGTCAGAGATTCAATAAATTATAAAATCAATTGCCCTCACTTGCTTTCGTTGATTGGCTTTCATGTTCCTTGTCGTGAATTACGTAGTAATCGTTTATTTTGTGTACCCTTTCATAGGGTCAATTATGGAATCAATGAACCCTTAACTCGCTGTTTAAACAAGCTAATTTTAATTTATATTTAAGTAGGGACTGTTTAAAAAAAAATTGTTATTAATAATAAACTTCGGTGGTTAGTGGTACATAATTGTACATTTTATTTTTGTTTTATTTATTATTATTTATATAAATTTACTATTGTTCTAAGTATTCTTTAAGAGCTGTGTCTCTGCTTGATGAATAAATAAATAAATACAGGTGTCCCGCAAGGTTCTGTTTTAGGCCCTCTTCTATTCTGTCTCTTCAGAAAAATGATCTTCCTGACTTTATTGTAAATTGCAATGTGCGTATTTATGCAGATGACATAACAATTTATCTGTCTGGAAGACCTGGATTGTTAGAAGACTGCGTAGTCTGAGTAAATGAAGAACTATTACATATTCAGGGTTGGGCTGAGTTGAATAAAATAAGATTGAACCCGTTGAAATCATACGAATGGTGTGTGCAAGAAGTGAAATATCGGTATGTGATGTTCCCTCCCTCAATTTAAATGGCTTTATCTTACCTTATGTTGATCGAGTTAAATATTTCGGCTTTATAATAAACAGTAAAATGAGTTGTTGTGACGCTACGTGGGATTCCATTAGAAGAATATACGGTGACTTAAAAATCTTAGAATATGTTCAAGTTTGTTTAGTTACTCGTATATGAAGATGCGACTGGTAAAATCATTGCTGTTGCCTTTCTTTTCTTACAATTGTATTGTATACTCTTGTTTAGATTATGAATGCAAGCGTAAAATAAATGTTGCATTAAATGACTGTTTGCGGTATATCCACGGTTTGCCAAGGTTTATAAGCGTTTTGCGGCATAAAACTTCGCTATTGGGAATGAATTTGGATGACTTTTACAAGTTTAGAAGGGTTCTGAAACTCCATAATATAATTCATTATAACCTTCCTGAGTACTTGAATGAATGTCTTAGTTTCCTTCAATCACCTAGACGCCTTAAGTTAGTTTTAACAAGATTTACACATAATGTAGAAGAACGATCATATTTTGTCAATGTAATTCATAATTTTACGACTAACTTACTGACACTTTAAGTAAACTTATATTCTTTATTCTAAAGCCTTTTGGCCTAAAAATTTTTTCTATACTAAACTATATAAAGTGTATATTTCTCGAGAAAATGTAAAATAAAAACTCGGATGCTTTATCTTAATTTTTGATTACAAATTAGAAACTAAACTAAAAAACTAAAACTAACTAAAACACTACCTAAAACTACTTAAAGCTACTTAAGTTAAACTAAAACAATTTTTACTTTTACCTTAAATCTATGTAAGTCGACCAAGAGATAAACGTTAAAGTCAACTTTCTCTATCATTAGACAACCAGCAGAAGTGTCTCACCCTGTACCTTCTATCGCCATTATATCCTGGGTCAGCCCTCGACTGTGTAAGTATCAGGCGGGATAAGGCCGGTAGTTAGTCCCAAATATTAGGTTGTTGGTCGAGGATATCGCTCTTGCAATAGGACTCCGAATCAGCTTTATCAGAAAATTATCAATTCAGTTAATGTTGGCTGCGTTACATAGAACCTGGTTGGAATAATAATGTTTGTAATCCGACTCTGGTGTTCTGTGTAATTTAAGGCAAGGTTTAAGACACTGCTTCTTAAACACCCGAATCTTTTCAATTTGAGATGGACAACGTAGAACCATGCACCGAGCACCCATAAGCAATCATCGGCCGAATGAGGACCATGTACCAAATCACCTTCACTTTGCAGTCAAGCCGGCTGCTGTAAAACAACCGTTTCGTCAGCTCATAGGCTCTCCTAGCATTGGCAAGAGCAGCATTTATATGTCTGTCGAAATACAAATAATGATCCAACCAGATGCCAAGTTACTTTACTACACTTTTACTCGCCAGTGGCTGTCCATGTGGCCATACGATCACCTCCTCTACATCGTTTTAGATAAAGTGAGATTAAGCCTTTGATAGAGTTTGGTATCAAGCTCTCTTATCGAAAATGTATGCTTTTGGTATTGATGAATTTATTCTTTGTTGTATTAAAAAATACATTTCGAATCGAAATACAAGTTGTATTGGACGGTTGTAAGTCTGATATTCATAAGATAAATTGCTCGTGTGCCACAGGGCTCCGTTTTGTCGCCAACTCTCTTTCTCGTTTTAAGAAACGATATTTTGTCTGAAATTTCAAATTCATTTTTTTTTTGCTGAAGACAAAATTCTCCGATTTTTATATTCGCTTCAGGCCCTTGTCCTTCGGATTTGGAATTTCGTAGTGTTTAATGCTTCAAAAACTCAATGTTGTCTTCTTCCATTGAAGCGGAACCCCAGCAGAATATTGCTATCCATGAATGAAACTTGTATTAAGAAAACCAAATAGCTCTCAGTTCTCGGTATTTGAATCACAGACCACCTTGTGGGGTATGATCACAGTATTCGACATCGCGTTTAGGTTTTTTTCGAAGATGCAAGAAATGGCTCACCCCTTCCGATCTGGCTATAATCTTCAAAGCCTATATTCGTCCAAGGCTTGAGAGCGAATCCAATTTTTGCAAATCCAATTTTTAGAGAGGTGCTCGAATAAAACCCTTTCATTACATATATAACCATTATTTTTATAAACAGTATTCTAATGAAATAGGCAGTTGCATTACTTCCCTTAAATAGTTCAACCGTAATACTCGCGTCTTAGGGAATGCCCATTAGTTTACCCTTGAGCTGAACTTCAGCAGATATTCTTTCTTTAACCGCACTACCCGAACGCGAAATGCTTAACCCGGCCTTATATTCGCCTCCTAGTGCAATGTTCGAAATCAATGTGCATCGGACTAACAGTAAACTGGGACCATTATGTGTTGGTGGAGTTTGCCAATTGTTTTTCATTAAACTCGATAAAATGGCAGAAAATTTGCAGTAAATAGATAACCGATACTTGCAAGTTTCGTTTAAAAAAATCAACCAACTGCCGGCTGATGTTTTTGAACGAAGCATTTAGTGGTCTAATTTCCAGAATTCTGTCCGTCTGGTAGGGGTATAGTTTTTTTTGTTTTTCGCCAAAAATTATGATGTAGGTAGTACATTTTTATTTTTCGTTTGATCCTACAAAATTTGACAATCTCTGTACATATTAATGAACTTAATTGTGGTGTGGTCGCCATGTTGAAAAAAAACTGACAGCTGACAATTTATTGACTTGATCACGAACACGTCCAGCCTAGATATTTATTGTTGAGTTTGTTTTCGGGTGAACAAAAGTTGACCCTTCAGGTAATAAACCGATCGATCCTATCACACTTCTGAAGGTACATCGAGCTACAGCTTACATTGATTAAATTAGGTAGGTATTTCCTTAAAATTTGGTACGGTCCCGGTAGAGTGGGTGCGAAAATGCGAGCATTTTTTATCGATAATTCTTTTCTTCGTTGGATTAGAAATTACCTTTCTGACCATTCAATTCGAGTTGCTCTGAACGGTTTAAGTCTGATATTCATAAAATAAATACTGGTGTTTTTTTAAATGATCTTTTGTCTGAAACTTCTAATCCATTTCGTAGCGATGAGCGATGACAGCACCCTCAGCTTTTATATTCATTTTCAGACTCACAGCCTTGTTCTTCGGTTGTGAAACTGAAACGAAAAGTATGCTGTTGCATTCCTCCCCTCAAACAATTGCTCCGTAATACCTGGGAATGCTCATCAGTTTAACATTAAGCCTTACTTCTGATGTACTATCCGCACTACTAGAACGTGGAATAATTTACCCCTTTTAGTTTGTCCCCCTCATTATGATGTACAAGCTTTCAAGTCCAATGTGTATCGAAATCTACTTTCGAATCCTCTCCAATTTACCTAAGTTCTAGCATTGTGTTTTTCTTGTTGTATATTTTGCATGCACTAAAGGGATTTTGACTCCCCTAAATACGTTTGAGCACAGTACGATCGTTAGGAAAGTCAGGGAGGATTTAAAAGGAGATATCGGCCGATACATATTGTTTTAAAAAAATGACTGAATATCTCAATGGGAGGGAAATATTAAGCCTGGTAAAGCATTCAACATTCGTGTAGTGCGGTTAAAGAAAGAAAGCATTCCACATTCGTGTAGTGTGATTAAAGTAAGAATCTCTGAACTTAACAGTTCGTCCAAAATCGAACTCAATTACATTATAATATAATTAGTGGACAGAAATGGACTCGTCGAGTTTCATTTATTTTGTATACCTATCAAATCAAGAAATCAATGTCCATATCCTATTTCTATATCAGAACTAACAAACAATTAAATCTATGCATTAAATAACTACGCAATATCTGCACCCTTCCTTCCCATAGGTATAAACAGATACATTTATTCCGTATAAACTATAAAAACAACCTCGCACGAAAAGTATCTCGACCATTACAAATTTATTCAGCTTGAGGTAAATATTGAGTTAAAATCAAAATTAAATCTCCAACTTCAGTCTATCAATTCAATACTTATATATCAACCTATATATACCTACCTTCACTTCACGTCCCTTTCCATGTCTCGAGCTAAGGTAGGCATGAAGATCATTTAAAAAAAAAAAAAGATTATGTAGATAGAAAGATACAAAAGGAATACGGAGACGACCTAGTACTCTGCTGCCAATCCCAAGTCCCGACCAGAATAAGTTATAGGTATGAGTATCTTTCCGTATTCTTCGATCTTTCTGTGATTCCAGGTAACTCAAATCTACACCACCAACAAAACCTTCGCTTGATGTTTACTTCTTCTACACGTGGCCAATTGGGTTCTAATAAATACCTAAAAATGCGATCTTCAAACCATATCACATCTAAAAGAAGAACAAGAAGGTTCTGCTCTCACAGCTCACTCACACTAAATACAATTGGGTCTTGTCACCTTCTCCTTCGTTCGTTCTAGTTAGATACAATAGCTATCTGCAAAAGAGGCCTCTGCGATCGGTGCCTTCGTATCAGAATCCGACTACGATACGAAGTTTCAACTCTAACTCCACAAATTTAAAATTGTAAATTGAAACCGAAAAAAAAACAGAAATAAATTTGAAATGGTTGCGCCCCTTTTGTGGATCTTTTTTCGCTTTTTAGTCTGCAAAAGAAATTGATCTGAACAGAAGTAGCTGGAAACAGTGTGCCAGAACAAGTGAGTCCTAACCTAGTCCATTTTTTAAAAAAAGGTTTTATTTTTGTTTTGATGTATCATAATAACACTTCGATCGATATATAATTTAAAAGAGAATTTTTTAATCTCGAGAGTGCAATTTTTTTTTCTTAAGAGAGAGTGAGAACTTCAAAAAGAGAACTATATTATTTTCATTCAAATTTGCAAAGAGAGACATAAAAACAACAGTTATTCAGTGAAAGTGAATAAATGCTATTTTTTTGTTTACGAACAAAAATAAATAAACAAATACCTACTAAGTAAAGCGAAATTAAATGGACAAAGTTTTTAAAACTATGACAACTTTAAGAGAACATTTGGTAAGTAATAATTATCATACTAAAAAAAATTATTAAGTATGCTAAGTGGGCGACATTTGTATATCACTCTTACCTTAAAATTATTAAAAGTTCTGAAATTTTCAACTGAATTGATGACACTTTATTATTAATATGTTAACTTAAACTGAAATTGGAAACCGAATTCAGTGGCATATCACAAAAAAAAAAAAGAAAAAAGAAAAAGAAAATTGGCTCGAAATCGATTCCATAACTAGGTTAACCCAGCAAATGGATAGTGTAATTGTGAGTAAGAATTGATACATTTTACGAGTATGTATTGTAGATACGATTATTGCAAAATATGACAATATGACAATGAAAATAACTTTAACAATAATCAACAATTCTTTTTGACCATGAATTAGGGCGCTAGCGCCATTAATATTAACATTAAATTATTGGGCAATATTGTGGCGCGATAAGTTTAATTTTATTAAACAAAAATTGGAGCTATTGCGTCTTTCTTTTTTTTTTTTCTTCAAAAAATTGTTGTCTTTGTCTATTTCAAGTTTTTCATTAACTTAACAATTTTGGCGGTAAAACTTTTTGTAGGACATACATGTGGACATGTTTTGTTTTTTTTGTTTTTGTTTCCTGAATTATACTTATGGAGTGGCGTGACAAATATTAACTTAACTTACCTACATATCTATCAGTGGGTCATTCACCATATGGTGGGGTGGTTTTTTTGTTTTTTATTTGTTAATGTAAGTTACTTTTTTCCATAATTATGAATGTACCAAGTTACTTATCATAGAAAGTTGGAAAGTTGCATTATGAATTTAACAAAGTTCGTATTTCGATACGAAACAGTCTAAGCAAATGTTACTGAAATCGGTTCCACTTTTGTTTCTGGCACATTTCTAAATTAATTTCCTTGTGTTTCTGCTAATATTTAGTGTTTGAAAATTTTGTATAAATGTCATATATCTGATGCACTTGCAACATTTAAATGCACATTAAGAAATTCGAATATCATATTTCATGAGCGGTTTTTTTTTATAATTTGGTGCTCAAGTAAAGGGTGTATCATACACCCTTCAAAATGTTTGACAAAGAGCGAAGCATAAATCTCTATAAATCTAAGACATCGCCTCTTAATGGAGATCATCTTGTTTGATGAAATTTTCATCAGAAAACTCTGAGAACTCGACTATTAAGTTTAACTACTTTGCTTAGTCAGCTAGCGGTCGATGAATGTTCTCTACCTGAGATATCACAACTTTTCATACTCAATGATCTCCAAGCACTCTGGTGCTATCCGTGATAAATTGGTTTCTAAACCAATCGTACCTTGACTGAGATTCAAAGACTCCCTTGACTGGAGCATTGTGGTTCATTTGTTCGTTGCAGAGTTGTACGATTTAGTTCATTTGACTGATTGATCAATTTAGTTCAAATCACGCTAATGAACTAGTTCGTTCGTTTTAGTTCAAAATAGTTTTTTAACAGGAAAATCTATAAAAAAAAACCACCTTCTTAAGGTACTAGTACGGTTTAGAACGCCAAAAAAACGCACGATTTTTGGGAATTTTTTCTCGCAAACTTTATTAGGTAATAACATAATTTTCTTAAAATAATAAATACATGCGTCAACAGTACAGAAAGGAAAGCTCTACACTTCAGTTGTGCATCCAGCACTCACATACGGTTCACAATGTTGGACAATGTACAAAAAGTATGAGAGTAAGTTAACGGCAGCTGAGATGAAGATGCTTCGTATGACAGCAGGAGTTATAAAGCTTGATCGAATTAGAAGTACGAAGATCCGAGGAAGCCTTCATGTTAAGAATACCATTTACCAAAAAATTGAACACGACCGACTCAGTTGGTACTGCCATGTTCAAAGGAGAGATCCTGAGAACCCCGTCAAAAAGGCAATATCATACAACGTTCCAATTCGGAATAAAAAGAAAGGTAGTCCTAAACACTCCTGGTACAAACAAATGCAAAAACACCAGCATTCAGTTGGCCTCAGAAATGGAACAATACAACACCGGGAGGCTTGCCGCCGATTTCTGAGGTCAACCCGGCGAACCCCACAGGCGGATCACTAGTGTGAAGCAGATACGTGGGAGAGTTATGATCCCCTCGACATCGAGATCATAAAAGCGCCGAAACAAAGGAAGAAGAAGAAGACATGCGTCAACAGTACAAAAAAATTTGTTTGTAGATTTTTGGCCGAATTATAGAGGGCGCCAACGTCGACTCATCAAACAACACAGTTAATCTCCGGATCTACTGAATCGATTTTCAAAAAACTTGTTGCAACTTTATTGTTTTTATGTTTTCTTAGACAATTTACTACAATTTGACCAAAAAGTTATGAACAAAAAAAAATGGCGGCCCAAAAATGGCAATGGGACAATGTATTTTTTGTTATTCGACATTGGCGCCCTTTATAATTCGCCCAAAATTCGAAAATTAAAAAAAAAACCTAAAAATCATGCGGTTTTTGGCGGTCTAGACCGTACTAGTACCTTAAACCAGATAGTCCGTTATATATTGCCGCTAAAATTTAAAATAAAAAATAAAAAATTAAAAAAAAAAATCATCTAAGTCACTTGATAGAGTTTGGCACCAGGCTCTCTTATCGAAAATGCGTGCGTTTGGCGTCAACGAAACCCTTATTCTTTGGATTAGAAACTACCTTATAGATCGTTCAATACATGTTGTATTGGATGGTTTTAAATCTGATCTTCACAAAATAAGTGCTGGTGTCCCCTAGGTCTCCGTTTTGTCTCCGACTCTCTTCCTCATTTTAATAAATGATCTCTTGTCTGAAACTTCTAATCCACTTCATTGTTTTGCCGACGACTCTACTCTCAGCTTTTTATACTCATTCAAAAATTCACGTCCATCTCCTTCGGAAGCGAATTTGCAACGTATGATAAGTTCATTAAACTCAGATCTTAACAGCATTGTTAAATGGGGTATAAAAAACCGTGTGGAGTTTAATGCTTCGAAAACTCAATGCTGTCTATTGTCGTAAAAGCATATTCTCGAGACCGTCAAAAATGCATTTAGCAGCATTAGGAGCTTAGGATTTCTATATCGATGTAAGAAATTTTTCACCCCTTCTGATCTGGCTACAATTTATAAGGCGTTTATACGTCCAAAACTCGAGTATAACTCACACCTTTGGGCAGATTCAGCACAATCTTCTCTCCATTTATTCAATAGAAGTCAGAACAGAGCGTTAAAACTGATAGGAAATAGAGCTATCATGGATTCATTCCCATCTCTTGAACACCGTCGGAATGTTTCATATATTTCCTTGTTTTATCGCTTCTTTCATCAGCCAGTAGCTAGTTGCATTCCTCCCTTCAATCAGTCCACCCGTGTTACCCATTTCACTATGAATGCTGCTCAACAAACAGCTCAGCCTTGGTCGTACCGTGAAATATAGCACAACACGATTATGGAATAACTTACCCGGCAAATTAATAATTTTTAACATCCCCTTAACCTAGATTTTTAAACATATCCCTTAAAGCAATATAAATCAAAATTGACTGGAAAGATTAAGTTTTTCAAAAATGTCCTACACCAAAAACTTTATCAAACATCGGGAAAATATTTATATTTTATCTTTCCAAAAATATCAAATTCCTTAAATTCCAAGATCATTAAGATTTATTGGACTTTTCTAACAATTTCGAAAATTTTCTAAGATTTATTGCATTTAGAAAATCTTTCGACCACAATACAAATTATTTTTCTTTTTCTATATTTAGATCTTTTTGTGGTTGAGCCAATGCAGTCGAAAGTCAATGTGTTTTGACTTTCTGGACTACATCCAAATCTTGGTACAGTTCATAGAAGGTTTTGTAGAGAGCGCACTTTGTTTTACAATATGATGAGAAGTTTTGAATCCATTTGTTCAGTCCATTCCAGTGGTTTCCTTAGGTAATTTTTAGTCCAATTTCCACAAAAGTGCCGTTCATGGAGTAATACCCCAAGGTAGATGAACTCCATTTGGAAGTTGCTTATATCAAAAGTGATTTTGACAAATCTTTGTATAAATGCCTTTTCGATTGGGGCGGATAGATTTTGACGGCCTGTGGCGGCCATGTATTGTAATGGTGACATAATATGCCAAATCTTTGTACATACATATACATATACATAGTTTCGATATAAATCAGTAAAAATTCGAATTTAACTTTTCAGTAGTTAACAAATTATTAATATAAATTTTATTTCAAAAAGAAATTTAAAAAAAAAGACAAAATCGTCTAAATACCATCCATTCCCCTTAACACGCTATTGCAATCAGACTCCTACTGTTAGCCATCGACTTAGGGTATCCCGATTAAAAATTCGCACCGAGTAAGTCCTGCTGATCGCAATGCTAAGGATATGTACAGTACATACTCGTATGTCCCTGTACTTGCTGATTATTTCATTGAGAAAAATTAATCTCAGTTTCTCTATTCAAACTCTAGCTGTGTGAAAAGTGGCCTCATCTGGCTTAAATTGTGTTCTGTTGTTGAACTCCGGAAACAGATGCAGTTCCGGTACCCCCAACACTTGTCATCCATTAGGCAACACACGTTAGAAGTTTCTGTATCTTCCTAGTTGAAAAAATAATGGTTAATGGCGTCCCTTATAGTTAATGTCATGCGAGTAAAATAGTGCAAACAAACTCAACTTTAACGTATACATCTATACAAATAAAGCAGATTGTTGAACCTTAGACTCTTAAAAATCATTTTCGAAGAATATTTAATCGAGAGAACCCTAAAATTACACACATACATAAAAGGTTTTCTTATGGGGTTATCTGAGCTTTTACAGGTGATTGCGGCCATATTTTTAAAGCTACATCTGTCGAATTGGTAGTCATTTATTTAGTCTCTATTGCCAAACAACATGGAGAGTAATACTCGTAGCACTCAACAATATGATTTGAGTAAAATTTCGCACGCTTCGCTTATTTTACAGTCGTCATAATCGATTCGCGTTCGATTCTTTTTTCAAATGCAAAACTTTTTCCCTATAGTATAGGAAGCAAAAAAAGTTAAAATGTGATACAAGACATAAGACAAGGGGCAATACTAAAAGTAAGTTTAGGAAGAAACACATGGATTATGAAGATTCTAGACACTTTTCTGAGTGTGTGAAATCTTATCAAATAATTCGACGAAACAAACATATTTGTCATATTTGGTAAAATGCACTCAATATATCAGTTCTTGTGATGTTATTTCTCGTAAAATATTTCATCACTGTAATACTCCAAGGCACTCTTCTTGGGCCCCTCTTATTTTACAACTTTCTCTTACGCACACGTCAACGGATGGAACTGAAGAACCTATCAATAAAAAACCGCACGCTAATGAAAAACCGGATACCAAAATCGGAAAAGAAGACACCTTCGGCAAATTAGTTCGTAAAAACACCTACGAAACGACTACAAATAATAATTTTCGACTAATGCATTGATATTATTTGGGGGTGGCCGTGGCACGATGGTTGTGTGCTCGCCTGTCAACCTCATGATCACAGGTTCGATCCCTGCCGTCGCGTCGTCTATGTCGTTTTAATTCCATTAAAAACCTTCTAAAAATTGTCATCAATGGATTGCTGGTTTACTCATTACATGTTATTCAGGCATAACACTAACAACATGTAATTGAGTTAAACTAGTATGCCCAACAACGATGAACACGAATAAAATAATGTGAATTATAAGCGACATAGAAATAAGACACGGCATTTCTCCGCTTTAGCTCAGCCGCCAGCCCTGGAGATAAAAATATCTGAGACAACCACCAACAGTCTCAGAACATCGTGCCACACATCTTTCCTATCCTTCTTTCTCTTCATTAACTTCACGCCCGCGCTGTGTTGAAACATTTAAAGGGTAATCATAATCCCTTGAGCGCGGGTAGATTATAAAAAAAAAAAAAAAAAATATTGCAGCAGCTTGTTTTACGGTGATAAGTAAAAGAAGAAGGTTTCTAAGGCTAATGATCAACAAATCAACCTACGTTCGTACATTTCTAAGGGAAAACTTTGACTTTGATTTTTTCCTAGTTGCGACTAAATTTCTAGTTTTACTATTTAATAAATTAACATTAAGCTACTTTGGAATAAGACCATAGTTCTTATTCGATAGTTCCCATTACTAGTGCCAGTATGATTTGTGATAGGTTGACTATGAACCAAAGCTCCACATTAACAAAAATAATGGAAAAGAACAACGAATATCAAGTCTAGATTCAACATAATATTTTCATATGATTCATAGAGAGGAACATAATACATGTAGGTAAGGCCAAAATATAGATCAAGGGGAAACTAATCTAGTAGTGTCGTGGAAAATACGCAATGCAATATTAAACTAGGGAACAGCTCTATTAAACTATTTGACTAGGAAATTCGAGAAATTCTTTTTTTTTATTTGAAAGCCCCATTATATATGGAATATGACATCATTCATATGTCCCTCTCGGATTCTTACGATGGCACGGATTAGAGTGGTCCAATGACTCTTCGCAAAAATGCGGCTGAATTTGAACGATGGACGTTGTGATGTTCAAAGTAAAGGTCAATTGTGGTTTATTTGCATATATCTGTGACTTCAGGAAAGCCCACCCCAGACAGCTTACAAATGGCGTTGTCTATGATCATGAATTTTGAGGTCCTAGTGTAGTTGGATCTTTTACGAGCTTAGGCTCAAGTCTCGACGATAAAATTTGCCAAGTAAAGTCTGCGAAAAGCCAAGATCTTGTGCACTGCCTCAGTTTCTACTGTACACTTTTACGGACCGATTTTGCGTTCCTCTTATGGAAGAATGTTGGCAACTTAATAATTTGGTCACCAAACTGTGAAAGGCCACCATGTCTACTGATAAATAAGCGCAACGAGTGTAACATTTACACTAACCAACGCTCATTTTGATAATTAAGTTTTATCAATCGTGTTACTTGCCATGTAACTAAATATAAAACAACAGATTTGACAGATGTTACCAAAACAACATGGCCACCACAGGTCCACAGCCACCAATTCAAAAACCCTTTATAACTGGCATACTTCAACTAAACTGTGGTATAACTGGCATATTTCCTCTAGAAATCGGATAACATTCTATTTTTAAACGTAATACTATTATAGGAGATGTCTTAGAAAAATAAGCAACGAATTTTATGAGCTTTTCATAAATTACAATACATTCATGTTTTCATAAATATTGATTGAAGTGCTTAGTAATTATTAAACTCAATTGAATATTATTTCGAATTTCGTAATTATCTCAGTTCGAAATGTAATTTTGTATGGAAAATAAGAAATTTTCTAAGTGGAATTATTCTATTATTTTTCTAGTAATAAACTTTTTCTTCTGTCAAGCTTAATTTTTTCTGTTTTCTCATCTCACGTCTCAGCTTCCCCTAATTTGCACTAAGCTCACATTTAACGTACCTATTTTGTTGTTAAATTGTCCAACATGTGAGTGCTAAGTATATTTTTTTTTTAAACATTGCGTAGATTTATTTTCAAGATACAAAATTCACAATCAGTTTCAAGTTTCTCTCAAAATGGACTTTGTGCACTCTTTACTTCCAGTCTAAAACTTGCTTGTCTTTCTTTTTTTGTGTATCTGTTATATAATGATTTTTTACGCTACACATGGCATTTTTTCATAAACCAGCCCCCTTGGTAATCAAACAAACAAAATAAAACTCCTACCTTAAAAAAAATTGGAACAAAAATGCATCTTCTTACGTCAAATTAAAAATGTGTGTATTTATAAAATATGTAAAAATTAATTTCCTAAATGCAGAAATATGTAACCCGATATCTAAAATGTTTTCACTATCATTTCCTTATGATTAAATTCAGAATTTTGTTGGTTTGTATTTTCGTTGGAGCAGGTAATTAAGTTCTGCTCAGGTTCAACACGCGTGAATCCAATTTATTCTGGCAAACACTAATTAGGTTTGAATTTTTTTTACAGAAATAAAGTCAGAGCTCAACATGGTCACATGCTCTGGCACTTGAGTTTGTAGTAGACAAAGAAATATTTAGATAGAACTTCCTCTCTTTTTTGAGTTCGAATCTGTTAGAACTGTATTTTTGAATTTTGGGAAAAAGATGCCTAACATTTCGGTCTTAAGCCAGCGTTAAATCTTAAGAAATGTATTTCAGTCAATTTTATTCGCGAGTTAACTGTGAGTTAACTCTGGTTTAACAGAACAGATATTCTAACACGCACGCATGTCAAAAACTTATCGAAGTCAAAGTGCGACATTAGAAATGGGGCAATTAGTGTGTCACATCGATTTCGATGGGTCTTTGACAACTAAAAGTTAAACTCACTCCTTCAGTGAGAGCCTGGATCTATATCATCAAAAAAGTTAATCTTTTTTTGTTAAACCAATACTTGGGCTTAAGTAATCTGTGGACAGAAGCAAGTTGAAATCACTTGGTAACAATGAGATTTGGTTGATTGGAAATTTTTAATTCGTTAATGTTTGTGATCTGGCAAGCAATTTTTGCAATAAGTTATAGGCATGCGTAAATGCTTATAAAAAAATTGTGAGCTTACTTAGCTATCAAATATCCTTGTTGACATATTTTTGTAAATGAGCTCGTGTTCCATAATGGGAGTTAAATTTCCTTCACTTGCAGTTTTTCGATACCAAGGTCACCATATGGGTTTGTGTATCCCATATTCATACATATAATAATATAAAACTGTATACTGTATAAATATCGCAGAAAGCTGGCGATTAAGAGTTTGTATGAATATTAGAAATTCAGGGTCGGATTTTGAAAGGGAAAAAGGCTTCTATATCAATGCAATGAAAGATTAACAAAATGCTAAATTCTTAGGGTTTCATTCGTCAATTAACAAGTTGATTTGAATAGGTCTAACTAGCAATTATTAAAAATTAAATGATTCATAGTTGTCAAACTGACTGAAAGAACAAAATCATAAAGGCTCTTCCAACAAAAGGTTTCATACTAGCTTTCTCGTAATTTTATAATTATCATCGTTAAATAAAAATTAGGCGGATATTGATTACGGCTATAATTGCACAATTTGTTGAAATTTGGTAAAATTAACACAAAATTGGTGAAAATATAGTGTAAATATTTAATGATAATTTACACAAAATGAGTGAAGAGAATCATTTCTATTTGTGTGGGTACTTTAAGCAACAAATCTGACGCCCATGGGTCTCGAAAATATCAGAGTAATAATGAAAAACCATCTTCATCTACAACGAATTACAGGTAGGAGCAGTTTTTAGAACTGCCGTTGGCCCATATTTCTTTGAATGTTATGGACATGAATTTAGATGGGCAACGTTTGAAAACCTCAATAAATTTCGATCAAATGGGGAACCACAAGCGTA
Organism: Chrysotoxum bicinctum; assembly: GCA_911387755.1. Classification (NCBI taxonomy): domain Eukaryota; kingdom Metazoa; phylum Arthropoda; class Insecta; order Diptera; family Syrphidae; genus Chrysotoxum; species Chrysotoxum bicinctum. The sequence goes on along the minus strand of OU426988.1, from coordinate 178,567,515 downwards.
GAAATTAATGCTTCAAAAACTCAATGCTATCTTCCGTCGTTAAAGCAAACTCATTTCCCATGCTGTTATCCATATGTGGCACTTGCATTAAGGAAACACACCAGCTGTCAGTTCTCAATATTTTCATCACAACCCACCTTGTTTGGAATTACCAAAATTACCAAATATTCGACGTCGCCAAAAACTTTACAAAGTGCTAAGGTTTCATATCGACGACGCTACGACGATGCAAGAAACTTGTCGCCCCTTTTGATCAGGCTGTTGTAGTAAAAGCATATATGTTCGTCTTAAGCTTGAGTATAATTCCCATATTTGGGCATGTACTCCAATAACCCACTTGAGTCTCTTGGATATGATAGGTGGTAAACAATTCAACCGTAATAATCGCACTTCAGGTACCTACCTACTTTTTTGTTGAAAACAAACCTACACACTGAGTATTTAGAAATTTCCTCAAAAATTCGTATTCTTACTAGAAAAATCGGCTTAATCTGACAATTGGTTATTCAAAATCAAATGTGGAAAATAATTAATAAATTATAATAATTAAACGATTCAAAAATCTGGCTCTAAACAGTGTGTTGAAAATTGTAGACCTATCGCGAAACTTCCAAAGATTTTCCCAAGATTTTTGAGGTTCTCATAAAAGACAAAATTTATCAATTTATCATGCTATAAATAAGAATAAGCATTTCTCATCTTTGCAACATGGTTTTATGAAAGGAAGATCAGCAGCAACAAATCTAACACTTTTTACAAACTTTTACGTGAGTACAATGGAAAAAAGAGCTCAAATTGACGTCATTTATACAGACTTTGCAAAAGCCTTTGATAGAGTGAACCACAAAATACTTATTAAGCTAGGTTATTTTGGATTCAACGGCCCATTACTCAATTGGATAGCTAGTTATCTTACGAATCGTATTCAATACGTCAAATTAGGTTCAAATCGTTCTGAAATAATATCAAATAAATCTGGAGTTCCTTAAGGAAGCCATCTGGGACCCTTGTTATTTTTACTTTTCATCAACGATCTCCCTCTTAATATTTCTTTCTCTCAATGCTTATTATTTGCTGATGATGTTTAGATTTTCAAAAGGGTTGAATCAATGGATGATTGCAAAAACCTTCAGAGCGACTTAGATAATTTCTATGAAAGGTGTGGTCGTAATGATCTATCTCTAAATATCAATAAATGTTGCCAACTCTCTTTTACAAGATCTCTCCTTCCGTTAATTACTACAGAAAAATATATAAGGTTTGTTCGTTGAGCCCTGAAGTCACCCTGGGGTCGCCCTAAATCGTTTTTTGAAAAACCTGAAGTCACCCTGGTGAGTAAATTCTGTGTGTTTTGAGACCTGGGGTCGCCCTGAACTCGCCCCGAAGTAGACCTAGGTATTTTGCTGGGGCGAGTTCAGGTAACGATCAAAGTGTCAAAAGTCATTGGTATGAGATTTCATATGTATATTTCTTTTGTTGCCGTTTGGCGATTCGCATGTTGCATGTTATTGCTTGTGTTTGCAATTAAATGTTTGTTGTACTCATCAGATAAAACATTCAGCAACAACGCAAAATTGTTTTCGTTCATTTTTAAAACTAATTTATAACAAATTTAAAGTTTTAACACAGCACAGAATTATTTTGTCTTGCTTTGAGTTGTCAACAAAACAGTTGACAGCCCTTGGGTGTTCTTTGAAAACCAAAAACCCTAGTTTTTGTTGACAACTCTGAGGGTTGTCAAGAAAACCTGGGTCAACCCTGGGTAAAGTTGAACGAACAAACCTATAATCATAAGAATCTAGGAGTAATTTTTGATTCCATGTTGATTTTAGAATGCGTGTGGACTTCATCATTTTTAGAGCTAACTCTATGTTAGGCTTTTTAATTAGAAATTCTAAAGACTTTCGCTGTCCATACACATTGAAAAATGTTTTTGTTAGCTTTGTGCGGCCAATATAGGAATATTGTAGTGTTGTGTGGTAAACCTGTCACAAGGTGCTGTAAATTTTTTAATAAATATGCAAATGTTATTGATCTTGAATGTTCTAAGGAAACTTTTAAATTCAAAATATTAAATATTATATCATTCGATTTTTAGATTAAGAAATTTTGCTTATACATATTACATATACAATACCTACTTATTTATCAATATTTTATTTATATTCACTATTATTATGCTGCTTAGTTCAAGTCTACGAAAGTTTATACATATAGACAATAAATAAATAAAAAAAAAGGTAATACTCTAAACTTCTTGAAGTACTCCAACATATACGCCCGGTCCTGCTTTACCACAGATATAAACCGAACATACTCGTACACAGGAACAATGACAGCCCATCATAAGTCTCTATGGAGCCGGTACACACAAATTATTTCTTGGATTTAGTTTGTGGATATTTGTTGAAAATTGTATGGAAAACTCTTAAAAACACTATGTATTAGCGCTAAGTTATTTTTAAGCGAACTAAAATCATTCCTGTGTTTTCATCGGCAATCTCCCGGGGAATTTCATTCCCAAGGGAATTTGTTTCGTATCGTGAACTTTCATCGATATGAAATTCTCTCTCGAGAGATATTACTAACCTTAAAAAAATGAAACTGTTATAAATCAACTTCTAATTGCGTGCAGTTTCATTATAGAGTTCTTATTCCTCAAAATTTACTGTACATTAAAACTGAATATCCCAATAAAATTTCCTTAAATGTTGAATTGTAATAATAATAACTCTTAAAACATTAGCCGGTTTTCTTTTTTAGCCCCGAGCGGGTAACCGAGCTGTCAAAAAAAGGAACCATGTTACTTTTTTTTAACTCGGGGCACTCCGAACGAAAAAAAGACTTAGCAGATCAAGCAAAAAGCTGTGTGCAGCTAACTTCATTCATTTTGTTTCCATTTTGAAAAAATTGAAAAAATAAATTAAAATAAAAAAAACAAATTTCACAAAGAAAGCTGAAAATTTTGACAGTACAGTTTATTGAGACATGGTACAATGACAGTTCAGTGCTCAATTGTGTTTCTGAAACAGATTAGAGCACTCAGTTCCCGCTTGGTTCGGAGCGAGATCTATTCGCTCAGTCCTATTAAGTTTATTTCTTTATTTATTCATAATAATTGAAAGAACCATTTTTGTTTTTTGTATAACAGAATAAAAGAAATATGGAGTGCACATTTCCTGATTTTTGTTTTATTAGTTGACAGATTCTTTTTTGGTGTAATAAAATTAATACGCAAAAAAGGAGAATGTGTATTTATTCTATTGTTTTGACAGCTTTTGAAATAAATGTCTGATTTTAAAAATATTATTCAAACATACATATTATGTATGTATGTAATAATAAATTTAAAATAAAAACAACTGAATTATACAAAATGAAACAGAAGAGATATTTGCAGATGACGAGTATAATATTTGTCAGTTTAGTTATAAGGTATGGAATTCCAACAACAACTGACTGACATTCTATTTGTTTTAGTTTTGTTTCCTTATAAGTACATTCTTTTATGGATAAACAATTTGCGTTTCATATCTAATCCAATTTTTATCCCGAATTAAAAAAAAAAAATAAAATTAAAACACACTTGTAGTTGGCAGTGAATTGGATAAAAAAAAGGATAAAAGTTTTGTCCTAAGTAAAATTTTTGACACTAATAAGATTGACTTTTGACTTTTTTTTAGAATAGTATATAGTCTTTCAAATAATAATATATCTGTTTTGACATTTGAGTATTTATTTCATTTCACATACGCCAAATCGTGGCATGACGCATTAGAAAGAGAGGCGTTTCCTTCACCACTCCTAAACACAACGCACTTCACAGATGTGGTTCTAAGCATATAAAACATTATTGGAGCGTAGCACTGATCTCTATAATACACTGGATAGCGCATTCCCTACATTGTATAACAGATTTTTTGACTCCAATTGAAGATAACAGATGGTGGGCAGCTTCATAATTTGACGTCTTCTTTTCACAAAAAAAAATATTTTGACATGAGAAAGAGGAAAACAAATGTGACTGCACTCGTTTATGCGGGAAACAGATTGACACAGCAAGTTCAACAGTAACTTTAAAGCCAGGCGCACACATTCAATTTTTAGTTTCGTAACTTCTTAGTTCGAGCAACTAAAAAGTTTGTGTTTTGACACAAACTAAACGATTGCCTAAAATGAGTTCGCTATTTTGTGTAACATGTAATTACTTGCACCTGCGCGGACATTCAACCAAATAGTTCATCTCTTTTCTATAAGCAACCAAACAGTTACAACGAAAACTTTAACATCAAAAGTCTTGTGAAATAGATTACAACGTGAACAGCGTTTTTGACAGCATATAATCAAAATAAATTCAAATGCGAAATGATTTCGCCGTACATTTAACGATAAAAATTAACGTAAATTGCGTCAATGTATACGACTTGCACAATTTGTCGTACTAAAATTTTTTTGTTTTTAGCAATTCTTCCATTGTCAAAACCAAAATAAATAGACGAATCAAAAAGATGGTTGTTACATTTTCATTTAAGTGTTGATACTCGTCCTACTGACAAATTTCGCCTCAAAATTAGTAGCATTTGTACAGCGACATCGAATTTAGGGTTAAGGTCTAACGTTAATGTCGAAGTGGCTGTGTTAGGCTAGGCGCGCACATTCAACTTTTAGTTGCACAACTGTTTGGTTGCTTATAGAAAACAGATGAACTATTTGGTTGAATGTCCGCGCAGGTACATATGATTATATGTTACACAAAATAGCGAACTCATTTTAGGCAATTGTTTAGTTTGTGTCAAACCACAAACTTTATAGTTGCTCGAACTAAGAAGTTACGAAACTAAAAATTGAATGTGTGCGCCTGGCCTTAAAGTTACTGTTGAACTTGCTGTGTCAATCTGTAAGCAGTTGCGAAACTAAAAATTGAATGTGCGCGCCTAGCCTTAATGTAATCAAAGCAATTTAAAACAGTGGCCCTACAAAGAGTGACGTGGTTGTTAAAGTTGCTGTTAAAGTTACAGCAACAGATTGACACAGCGTCAATCTGTTTCTCTTATTTCTCGCATTATTTGTAAATTTTAAATATTTATTATTAAAATTAAAAAAAATAAATTGAAAATTGGACGAAAATCATTTGTTTTGATTGACAAATTGACAATTTAATAAAATTGAAGGAATGTTGTTTCAGCTCTGTTTTTAAGGCAAAAGACTGGCAAGCACAGTAATTTTTTCATTTATTCAGCGATTTTTTAACACTCCCGATAGTTTCTTATTCTTTATTACTTTTTGGTCACTTAATTTTGCAATTTTAGTTTATCAAAAATTATTTATTGTTTTTTATTCACACGATAATTTCAACCAAAATAAAAAAGTAGCAAAATGAAAAAATTATTCTGTTCTATTTTGATTTGCATTCTGATGCCACTAAATATTGCAGTGGGAAAGTTGACAATAATGCACCAGCAACAGCAAGTTTAGGACTTTGGCCTAACGACGCTATTGGCGTTGCTGTTGCTGTTCTTATGTGTGTTGAACAATTGAAATGCATTGGTTCTAAATTAATGGCGTCCGCTGTTGCTGTTGACAGTGCTGTTGCAGGTTCAATCTGTTCCGCGCTTTATGATGCTGTTTTAGATGTTATTCAGTTATACTTTTATACGGCACCGTGGTCGCCTTCATAATATAAAAATGTTCAATTGGAGTCAACTTTTTTTGATGAATGCGCTATCCAGTGTATTATAGAGATCAGTGGAGCGTAGCGACACACCACCAGGGCTGTCGTTTCATTCTTTGGGAACGCAGTACTTAAAAAAAAGCAGTACACAGCAGTACGGCAATAAAATGAAACTTTTGTCATAAAATATTTTTTTTTTATTTTCAACGAAAATATAGTTTATAAAAAAATTAAATTGGTCAAATTTATATTTATCTCATTAAAATGTTTTTTTTTTTTTTCATTAAATTCACAACTAACAAAGAATTATTATATTTTTTAATACAATGGCGCAAAATTTTAAACTTTTAAAAGCTGCTCTAAATCAATTTTAAAGTGGGAGTCGACTCTAAACATTATGAATAAAACGAAAATCGACTTTTTGTTAATTTTAAAGGACATAAACCATTCGCTTTAAATACTAAGTAAATTATGTTTCGATAAATAAATTGCACATGTTAAAAAGTTTGAAGATGATTTCCATTCATGTGTCTGGTAACTGTCTAACAACGACTTGGCTGAAAGGATACCGCTTACTGTAGTCACATTTAAAGAATTTCTAGTTTTTGGTTTAATCAAATTTACGTTTAAAAAAACTCGCTTACAAGTAGCACTACTGTGTGGCAAAGCAAGTAAGGATCCAATAAAAATTTGTATATTAGGGAAAGATCTCCTCCCAAGCCATTTCTGAGTGAAAATACATCACACCAGAAACGTTCTAGTTCAAGTTCTTTAGACAAAAAGTAGAGCTCTCCATTCAGATTCCAGATACTCAAGCCTAATGTTGAGCACAAGGTTTGGAAATAAAAAAACGAGTTCTACTAAGCTTTCACCTAAATTTCTTGAGTTTAGTTTTTGTATTTCTATTAAGGTTTTATCGTTACGATCAAATCTTTTTTGTATAGCCTGGCAAAGAGTTTTATAAGTTTTATTTATATTGGAACCGGTTAACCCGGTTTGCCTACAAACTAAAAAATAGTGGCCCGTGGTGGATTTTACCAAAACACGCAATCTATTCCAATATTATTATTTTCACAATATTAAATCACGAAAATTTTTGAAATTTTATGAGTTTCATTCAAAGAGTTTATTCAAGAAATGTTAAAACGGTTAATATGACGAGAGCAACAGAAACAAAAACAAACGGAGTGAGAAGATATAAGAATACATTTTTTTTTTTTTTTTTATAATTAGCACACACTCAAAGGTTTTTTGTATACCCTTAATATGTCAGAGACACAGCGTGAGCATTAGGAAAAAAGGGAGGGGTTAGAAAGGAGGTGTCGGTGTACATTGGTTTTGAATTCTTGAACATTGCAATGACTGGGAAAGACAGAGCGTGGTAAGGAATTCCACATTCGCGTAGTACGGCTAAAAAACGAATCTCTGTACTTCACAGTACGACCGAAGTTGGGCTCGAGGGTAAATTGATGGGCATTCCTAGAAGTGCGAGTATTACGGTTGAATTGTTTAAGGGGAGGAATGCAACTGGCTATTTCTCTAGAGCAAAGTCCGTTAAAATAACGGTAAAAAAGGGTGAGGCAAGAAACATTACGACGATGTTGGAGTGACGTAAATGAGCCAATGATGTTGTTGTCACCAATCATTTTAAAAGCTCTTCTTTGAATACTGTCCAAGAGACTTAAGTAAGTTACTGGAGCACCAGCCCATTATAGATGGGAGTTATACTCAAGTTTTGGATCCGTATGGCTAATGGCTTGTCGCTTTTAATTTGATTTTTTGGGTATGTTTTAGTGAATAGTTTTTGAGTGCATGTAGATAGCAGTGCATAAATAATGAAAATTAAAAAAAAGATTTTTTACGGAAAAGTTGACGAGAAAAAAAGGCAGTACTCGGCTATTTTTGCAGTACAGCAGTACGGAGCTTCAAAAGCAGTACAAATACTGCAATTGCAGTACTTATTTTGACAGCCCTGCATACCACAACACAACACACCATACGAGATAGGTGTTGTTCCAGCTTTAACAACATGTTTTTCGCTTTTGAAAATAGATATGTATAATATTTGACAGTCATCATTAAGTACCTATAATACGATTTGACCTACAATTAAAATAAATTTTTTTTGTTATTAAAATTTTTTTAATTTTGCTCTGCATTTTTAAATTTTCCCACACAAATAAAGACTGTAAAACTCCAGAGAAATAACAACAGAATTCCTATGAAAATATTATTCATGATTGCAATAATTTCTTAGGACATTTCGAATATACCTAATTCACGATACGAATTTTCGAGACTTGGAAAATATTTCTCGGGAAATCTTGTTCACGGTCCCTATCGTGATACCTACTATTAATTTACTAGTTATTTCACTGTTATTTTAACACCACAGAACTCAAGGTTAGACCTTAAAACCAAAATAACCAAACTGACGTATTAATTAATGAATTCCCAAAAAAAAACTAGTACCTCTCCACTGAACGCCCAAACACAAGTTTGTTTTCAATTTTCCTTCAATTCGAAATCGGTTCAAATTGAACTACACGTCTTGATTCTATAATAAGGTGATTGTTTCCTGTTTCTCGAACGGCAACTGTCGCTAACTTCGCTATTGATTGTGGAGTCTCTGCAGCTAAACTTGTATCTATGAAAATATTTAGATACTTTTCCAGAGACAATCTAACTTTCGGATGTAAAACTTGCACTAATGTAGTGTCCCTATGATATATCATTTGGGGTTGTCGCTTTATTTAAAGACTCTTTCGAGCTGCATTGCATACCTAGAAAAAGTACACTCATTTCCAAAGGTCCTATGTGGTCACTACGAAAATGATTTTTTTAAGGATTTTGAAGTTTTAAATTGTTTGTAATCATTGCTTGTAGTAAATGCTGTAAACACTTTTCCCTAAAATTAAAATAAGATAACACCAAAAGATAGGCGTGTCCTATCAAGGTACACAAGTGTTAGTAGACCAATACATCATCTTCTCTTATACACTATCAAAATTTAATCGATAAGAGCTAAAAGCAAGTTAACTGATTATACTGCATCGAAATACATAGTATCTACCTTAAAATATACCCCAGGCTTCCTACCATTTCAACCTTCTGGTAAATCAACTTCTTGAGAATTTAGAATTTTGTGTCATTTATAAAATAAGAAAAAGTGTTTGTCAACCAAGATAAAAAAAAAACAGTCTTTTCCTGGTCCCATGTCACTCTTCTAATGGAATGCACTCAATCACTTGCGCATTAACTTTCCTTTCACTTACACGGCTAATGGGTATCTTCTTCCTTATTCCCATCAGTTCTTCAAATATATGTACAAACAAGAAAAAAAAAACAGAATGCACATTCCTCCCCGCAGCAGTAACAGCAGAAAAGTTCTTGAGAGTCAATTCCGAACCTAAATTATAAATTCAATTTAAGTATGTTCATATATCCTACTCGGTACGTGTAAGGCAAGATTTTATAGCTTCATACACCTGAACCATCATCATCTGCCATGCTGCATTGGCAGCACAAACAAAATTCAAAGCACATCCAAGTCCATTGCCGAGTTCACTTAATCATGTTACAAAACCATTGAGTGAAAAAAATTAATCACGTTACTCTCGTAACATGAATCTAACCGCCTTTGGTAGTCCGCCTCGTCCCGTATGACTTCAAACAGCCATTTATATCTTAGCACGCAATCCCCCACGAAAAGGGAAATCTGCATCATCAACATCGCCGTCACGATCATGCATCAATTAAATGGTGGAAAGCCTTCGCATTTGCCTCCGAATCTTCGCTTCCCCACCTCTCACCAACAAACAACCAAAACCAAAACACAAACAATCCAATTATTGACCGACCGGTCTTCACTTTTCCTTTTTGACGTCCTTCCTTCTTATTCCACATCGAAGCATTGGAGCTGGATCACGAATCCAAGCCACAACTTCACTTCACTTTTTAATTCACTGTCGATTCCGGGATGTAGAATATTGTAGAACCGGTATGCTCCAGCGGCCTGGTCAGCGATCATCCAGCAAGGAAAAGAGCAACCCGCCTGTCTCTTCTCGGCTCATTACGTTAGAAGTGTAATCTCTGATGTAATGACAACATACCTCGAGGACACGTCTTCAATCTTTCTTCTTCGGTGGTGGCGGGTGTGCCAGTGCCAGTGACAGTGCCAAGTGCTCTTCACGTAACCGGTTGAAATGGTTCTTATCCGACTTGGTGATCATTCCCATTTGGTGAAAACAACTATTTGATTGGTTGATCTTCCTTAGCCAAAAAAATCTTCATCCCGAAAATGCTATAATCGAAAGGATGCGTGCCCTGCTTTCAGCCTGCCATGCATGACAAATAAATAACAAACACTCCTTTGGCAAAAATTCATACTCGAATGGGTTTTAAGAGGTCAACCGTCTTGCTTCCTACCTTCCTCTGAAATTCTTCGGACCAGCAAGTTCTTTAACCTAAAACCGAAGAGGAATCCACATGCGAAAGGAGTTGGCGCGTGTTGTAAACAAAAGCAAGGAGGCAAGAGGGGCGAAGCTGCGCAAGCCTTGCTCTTGGCTCAAGAACGAAAAGAAAATCAGGTCTTCAGTGCAATTTCCTTAATTGTAAGTAGTTGTGTATGTGTATTCAGCACACATTAGAGCGATTGTGTTTTGTTTGTGCTGTTGTTGTTATTGTATGTAGGTAAGATAAATGACTCTCTTATTGAGCTTTATGTAATACTTCCTATATCCTACACTGAAAGGATTTTTTTGACGATATACCTATTCGTCGAACTATGCAGAATAAAGTCATATTGGCTTGCCTCCATCTTGATTCTATGGGAACACGTGACATAGAGGCAATGCTAGTTTTTAAGTTTTACATTGATTGTTTATAGATAACAAACAGTTTTTGAGCCTAGTTCTAGTTCCGTAAAGCCTCGAATCCTAAGGTCTAGATTAATCAAAGTTCTATCTCAAATTGAGATCTAAATTAGAGCTCGAATGCTTTAGAAGATGATACAAAAATGAAATTCTAATTTTTATTTAAACTGAGTTTTAGGGGTTGGAACTACGTCAAGAGATTCGACGTAAAAGTCTTAGAAAAAGAGGCTAAAACAAAACTATATCTTATTATCTCAAAAACTTGATTTTTCGGCTTTGCCCCAAACTAAGGAGAAGATATTCTATTCTGAGCAAATTCTTTCTTTTGACGTTCTTCAAGGATTCTACTAAGGATTCTATACTTATAAGGAGTTTCCGGATTAGGTCATATCAACTTTGAACTTTGACCCAATGACAAGACTGTGAATGTCAGTATATTCAGTGAAAACAACATTTCCATCATGCTGAAGTTCTAGAACGAAGAATGCTTACAAATAATTCAAATTTATTACCAACCTTCGCAGCCGAGTTGGTGACGGCAGCCTTAACATTAACGTCGTGGTCGTCATTCACGTCACATTAGACAAGCAATTCACACTCTAGTGAACAAGTTTGGGTTTAAATTTTCTGCCAGTGAGACAACAGGTTGGTCGAAATCAAAGTGTTGAGAATAATGCTGCGGCTCAAGCGTCCGTCACAAAGGAACTAAAACAGTCAATTCCATTGCGTTCTCTTGAGTTGGGCTAAGGGATGTACAATAGACTTTCCCGTCGTTGCACAGTGGGGCAAAATGGCGAAAAGATGGCATTAAATCAACCAACAGGTCTAGAAACTTGAAATTTGGCACAAATACTACTGATACCAATGTTAATACATGGCCAAAGTTTCTAATGGCCACGCCCATTTATAGGGTTACCACCCATACAAATTTCATTAGTTTACGAAACTACTCAAAAACGGCTCAAACGATTTAAATGAAACTCTGCGTGTATTGCATCCTTCGTGATTGTAATACAACTACATACAATGAAAAAAATTAAAAAAAAAATTATAGGGTTACCATTTCGGGATATTTTGTGTTACTAATTTTTGTTTGCAAAACTTAGTATCCTTTCTTCAATAGAAATAAATTCTTTGCTTTTCAGCTACATGTACACTTTTAAAAATTCAGTTTTAATAGGTCTACAATATCTATTTGAGCTTGGACGTGAATTTTTGTATATTATTTTAACACCAGAAACTAAGCGAAGTGGAACAAGGCAAGTAAGAAAAACAGTCGATTCTACCTGGTTCAATTCATAAAAGACTTACTTATTTGAATAGTGACCAAAACTCCTATCAAAGTCCCATTTAGAGTACAAGCATACATTTATCAATTCTTAGTGAAGTGAATTAATCTCGTCTTTTTGGAGAATAATTAAGCCTTTAACTGTGAAGTTTAACAAACTTTGTAAACTTGTACTCACAGATGTTTTCGTAACAATGATATATGTTCAGGATCGGGATAGCAATTTTTTTTAATACTACTGAACTATTTTATACGAAGGAAATAGTTAAGAAGCTTTTGATTTGATAATTTCATATTGAAATTTAGATAAGCCTGCTTCGAAAATTAACGCAAAAGCTTCTTCACCATTCATCGAAGTAGGTTAAATGGACTCTCTTAAAGCTTTCCTACACTGTTTGACTATTCTAGGACTTTGGGGTACTTCGTGAACAAGTTTTGCAGCTACCGACTGCCCATATGTTCTCAAACTAATTTCAGATGAAAGAAAGAAGAAAGAAAGAATGTATGTTATTTCAAAAGTTACCCAAGTATTGAGTTTGCCTTACAATTTCTTCCTTTAAAAAATCCATCTGGCTATTAAATCCTTGGAAACTTGACTTCTTCTTTATATTAAAAAGATCTTGCCTGGTTATTGGTAGTATTTTTGATTTTGTTGGACGTAAGAAATGTCAAAAATACAATAATATTGACGAAAAATATCTTTTTCTAGAAAGTGACGTCACCAACAAAAATGTACACAACACACAGGGGAGCAGATTGGAGCAAGAAAATTTTGCACATTCTGAAAGGAGAATGTACACTTAACAAAATGACATATAAAACTTATTGGCACCTTACGGCGAACACAACTAAACGTCTAAGGATTTCAGAAAAATGCAAAAAAACAAGCAATTTTTTACCTTTTTTTTTATATTCAACTACGAATTAAAATAAAAAGAATTTATTTTTTATAAAAAAAAAAACATACAAAAATGCTCCTGAGCTTACTGATTCTATTGCAATTTAATTTAATTTGATACACGCAATAAATAATAATCTGTACACAATTTACTTAACCAACTCGAAATGACAAAAAGAGGTCTGCGATCGACTCAAAAATTGAACTTACTCTTCATTTGAGACGATCTGCAGAAGATTACGTGATTCAAATAAACTTTCTCTCTCTCATTTCTAATTCTCTATCATATTTGGAAGAGAAATAGAACGGTTATTTAAGACAAAGCTCAACTTCATAATTTGATTAAATGCCAGCTTTTTGGCGTTTTGCCCCATTGTGCGTTGTATGAAGAAAAAAAATTCTCGAATTTTGTATCGAATAGGGTATCAAAAGTTGCGTAGTATAGCTTGAACCAATTCAGTTGGCAATTCTACTGCGCAGGTCTCTTTAAATTTCTTTGCTCTACTCTTTAATTCTTAAAGAGACAGAAAAATCACTGAAAAAAAGAAAAAAAAGATGTACATCGCAGCGTTGTTGTCAATAGGGGGGTTCACATTCTCAAATATGTTTGACAAATGCTGTTTGATTGGCTCGAATTTGAAAATGTGAACGCTTCATCAAATGGATTGTCAAACATGCTTGATGATATCAAAATATTTTGATATTTTGCTGATTTGACAAGAATATTTGAGAATGTGAACGCATGCTTGTCAAGCCACAAGCAAATTTCATTTTCAATGAAGTTCTCGAGCTGTGCATATCGTAAGAAAATATTTCAAAATGAGTCATATATTCAATAGCAGTAATTTAGGTGCATTTTATTAGATTAATATAAGTTTTCTGCAGACTTTTAAATATAAAAATGCTAGTAAATTTGCTCAACTAATATTTCATCTATGCTCTGAGTTGGTGCGCCATGCTGAGAATTCTAATGAGAAGTGATGTTTGATAGCATATTTGACGAATGTGAACGCAAATGCTTTCAATCCGTCAAATACTCATCAAACCATATTTGTCAAACATATTTGAGAATGTGAACCCCCCTATTGACGCTGCTGCGATCATACTGAAGCACCAGTGCTGCCACTCAGAAATTTAAAAAAACATAGTAAAAAAACATGATTTTAGTTCAAAAAACATGATTTGCAGTTCTGAGTTGGAAAACAGTAAAAGAGATATTAAAAACCACATCGTAACAAGTAAAACAAATATTTTCAAAAATTAACTGAGAGCATTTATTAAAAAAATACAAAAATGGACGGAATAAATAAAAATAAAATAAATTATTAAAATTTATACATATTCATGTGTGCTATATTATTTTTTTCACAATTTCAGGTACATAGAGGTATTATATAGCACATTGAAAATCAAAAATATAAATAGTAGATATAAATATTTAGTATCCATATTTTACACATTAGGTAATATTGTGTTTCTAACAATAAAAACTTTACAAAACAACATTTCAACATTCAACATTCATTTTTAATTAAACAAAAACATACCTTAAATAAATTGTCAGGACAAGCCAATATCGCCATCGAAAAAATTATAAATAGTGAAATGCCAAAAGCCAACGAGTAAGTTAGAAACTTGAATTTGGAGCATGGAGAAATGAAAAGAAGCATAATCTCTGGATTATTTTCGCTGAGAAAGTGTGTGTGTGTGGTGAGTAGCTAAAATGATGAGCTGTATAATAGTATGTATTCCTTTCTTTATGAATTTCTGTATGGTGAATTCACATATATTCACAGACAAGAAATTATATTACAGACACAAAAATCTAGTTTATGCATTTGAGTCAAAGGGTCATTTTAGCTATGTTTGTGTTTGTAATGTTTTCGATTTCCGTCGTTTCAGGTTATAGTGTAGCTTAGACATGTCTTTTTTAAGCGATTATAAAAAATAACATTTTTTTTTTGAAACTAGAAAAATCATGATTTTGGACTCGAAATCATTTAATCATTTTTTGGGTCCAAAAAACATGAAAATCATGATAAATCATGATAAATCATGATTTCTGGCTGCCCTGTGAAGCACTTAGGAGGGTGAGTTTTGTTTATAGCTTCGCTCACAGTAAAATAGAAATGAATTTCCAGTGATGGACTTTCTTTGAATAAGATATGATCATGGTTTACTTTTCTTTCATAGCTTGATGTCTAAAAATCTATTTCATCTCTGGTGAGATAAAGGGAAAAGATTTTTAGGTGTAAACTTTACTTCGAAAAAATAAAATTAATAATTTTTGTTTTTATTAGTGGGACAAATTTCAGTGCACCTATAATAAAAAAATAAGTCTATTGCAAAATGCAATTGGGTTAGACAAGAAAAACTACCTGCAAGCTGCGACATAGGATTAATTACAAAAAGTTTAGGGATTATTGTTTATTTCTATGTTTTATGATTTGTGGCTTAGTAACAGAAAGGTTCTGGGGGCGTTGTGTTTATATTTATTTTTTGGCGTTAGTGTATATTTGATATATATTTTTTTTTTTGACCTGTGGGGTTGGGATTAATTGTAGATTAGTGTTAATTAGTTACATTAGTGTTTACGAGTTTGAACAATTTTTAACTACGAGTTTTTAAGAATGAATTTTTGCATCAGAGGGAATTAACGTATTTAAATGATATTTGCTTTGCTTTGCAATTCAGTTTAAAAAAAAACAACCAAGAATAATATATTGAAATATATTTAAAAGAAATTTTAATGGATCCATTTAGAAAAGGAAAACCTATTGGAAGCCAGGCGCGTAAGATAGTTGTTAAGATATATGTATAATGACAAACTGGAAGAAGCAAAGAATTCGTTTCTTGAAAATCCTGTGAGTTACGCAACAACGCAAACAGTGAAAACTACTGGAATTTCTGAACGTTCAATCAGAAGGATTATTAAGGAATAGGAAGAGACAGGAGTTGTGCAGTCACTAAATAAAAAAGTGCAGCATACGAAGTGGAAAACTGGAATAGACGAATTTGACATATCCGGCGTATAATGCACAACTTCCACCAGGAGGAAAAAATGATTATATCCTTAAAAATGTTGAGACAACGAGTTCAGGAAGATCTGGAGTTTAACTTAAGTATTACGTCGTACCGTCAAATATAGAGATTCGTTTTTTAGTCGCACAACACGATTATGGAATAACTCACCCGGCACAGTTTCCCCTTGCCATTTCAATTTAAAAACATTCAAAACCGATGTTCATCGACACCTCCTTTCTCTCCCCTGCTAATTTCTCCCTCGCCCGTGCTGTGTGAATTATAAAAAAAAAGAAAAAACGGATTTAGCTACAAAAAACTCAAAAAAACCGGGAACTTCTCTGTGAAAGAAATGATATTAAACTCATGCGAGTGAAGTATCTGAGAAAAATCCGGGAATACAGAACAAAAGGATTTGATATCATTTATTTGGACTAAAGCTATATTCATAGCTCACATACAAGGTGGTAAAAAAGGTTTCGTGAAAAACTCCTTACTTTTATTCAAATTTGGAACGAAAACGGGAAACTATCACGACGAAATGAACTTCAAAAATGTCTGCAAATGGATCCAAGAACAAGTTTTGAATAACTTGGAGGAACCTTCAGTTATTGTAATGGACAACACCTCGTACCACAATAAATTAGAACAAAAACAATTTACTTCTGCTAGCAAGAAATCCGATATGATACAATGGCTAACCGAAAACAATATTCCGCATACTATACAGATGTTGAAACTTGAACTGTATATATTTGGGCAACTGTCAAGGCAAGAGTAGGTTCACGAAACACAACATTCAATTTATTGGATGTTCAAAAATTAGCAGAGGAAGAATTTTCAAAAATAACGGCTGAAGACTGGCGAAAAGTGTGTGAAAAAGCCATAAGAACTGAGGACGAATACTTTTCTCACGACCTGACGTGGGACACAATTTCGGATTCAATTATAAATAATCCAGGTGACTATTCTTCAACCGACTATGAAAGCGACATTAGTTCTTAATGTTAAATACTTTGTATAAAATACTTTAAATAATTTATTGAAAACTATATTAATCTAAGTTTCTTTTAATATTATGTTTTATTTATTAGAAAAATATATTTAGTCTTCAATAAAACTTCTTAGAATAAAATACTTATTTTATAAAAGATTGAATTCTTCCTTTTTCTATTATTTTTGATCTTCAAGCACATATCATTCTTAGGTTATGGGCCCAGGATACGATTAAAGAAAAATTATATTGAAGAAATTTCTTAAAACAATTATTTTTCACTGCAATTAAGAGATCTTACTAATTATTTTGGAAAAAGAAAAGAAAAATGGCCGATCATTCTACAATCATCAAAATTCCATTGTTTGATGGCACGAATTTCAGCAACTGGAAATATCGTGTGGGTATTTTGCTGGACGAGAAGGTTCTTAAAAAATACATTGAAGATGATTTAGAAAACATCCTAGCGAGGACTGTGGTGGATAGCCATGATATGGTAAAATTAGAAGAAAAGAAATGTATTTCAATTTTGGTCCAGACTATTCACGATGGACAACTGGAATATGTGAAAGAGAAGACTACAGCTAAAGAGATGTTCGACACGTTGTGTGGTATTTTCGAAAGAAAAAGTATTTCGAGCCAGTTATTATTGAGAAAACAGCTTCTTACGATGAAATATAATGAGAGCGACGACATCATTGAACACTTTCTTCGCTTTGATACCAAGATCCGTCAACTTAAATCAACTGGAGCAAAGATGGAAGAGCTAGATGTTGTTGTTCATTTGTTACTTACTTTGCCATCAACCTATGACAATTTAGTTACTGCACTAGAAACAATGAATAAAAGTGATCTTAAATTGGATTTTGTTAAAACTCGGTTGATGGACGAATACAACAAAAGAAATGGTGGTGCATCGTCAAGATCAAGTAAGCCTGGTGCAATGAGCGTCAAACCCAAAAAGAAGCAACTTATCTGTTATGGATGTGGTAAAGCTGGCCACATCAAATCTAAATGTTTTTCAAAACAAAAGGAAAAGAAGGACTCAGTGAGCCCCAATAAACCATTTCGAGAGAAGGACTCAACAATGTGTGCAGTTGTAAATAAAACAAGCCTAAAAGAACATGCAGCGCAAACAGTAGAACCAATGGAAAATAAAGTAAAGTTTGTCTTGGATTCTGGTGCTACACAGCATATGGTCAACAACAACCAATACTTTGAAAATTTGAAGAACATCGAAGAAATTGAAATTTCAGTTGCAAAGAAAAATCAGAGCATATCAGCAACTCAAATTGGAGATATTTCAGTTAAAACTTTTTATAATGGTACTTCTTTTGCAAAGACCATGAAAAATGTTTTATTTGTGAAGGATTTGAAATGCAACTTGATGTCGATTCGAAGTCTGACTGAGAAAGGATACCGTATTGTTTTTGAAGGGGACCAGGCATATGCGTCGATCAATGGTATGCCTATGTTTGAAGCACATACAAGAGGAAAGCTGTACGAAGTTGATCTGCATGTTGACAGAAATGGATTTGCTGGCATATTAGGTGAGAGAAATGTAAATAATTTATCTCAATATTTATGGCATTACAGAATGGCACATTTAAATGCGTACGATTTGAAAAAGCTGGTAAGTCATAAAATGGCTAAGGGACTAGAGAAACTGAATGTTGACATTAAATCAAAATTCTGCGAATCTTGTGTTTTTGGAAAACAAACACGTTCGTCATTTCCAAAGAACAAAAATACACGGTCCGATCGCGTTTTGGAATTGATTCACAGTGATGTCTGTGGTCCTATGTCAACATCGGCATATGATGGAAGCACATATTTTGTTTCATTTACTGACGATTACTCGAGAGCTTCAATGGTTTTTTGCATAAAACGAAAAAGTGAGGTTCTCAACAAGTTCAAAGAGTTCATAGCCATGGCTGAAGCATTACATTGCAAGAAAGTTGCAAAACTGAGAGCTGATAACGGTGGAGAATATACTTCGACTGAGTTCAAAAATTTCTGCAAGTCAAAGGGTATTCAAATTTTGCATACAGTTCCCTATAATCCAGAGATGAATTCTGTATCTGAGAGATTAAATCGAACGCTTCAAGAAAAAGCAACAACAATGCTTCTAGCGAGTGGTTTGGACCATAAATTCTGGAACGAGGCAATACTTACCGCAAATTATTTAAAAAATCGATCACCAACAAGTGCAGTTGGGAAGCAGTTTGCAAATAAGACACCTGCTGAGATTTGGTTTGCAAGAAAACCAGATTTGTCCCACTTGCGAATTTTCGGTTCAGAATGCTACAATTTTCAACCAAAGGTTACGAGATCGAAATTTGAAGGAAAATCAAACAAATGTCTGATGCTTGGCTACACTTCAACACTCGGTTCTTATCGTCTCTGGGACATCAATGAGAATAAATTGGTAATTGGTCGACATGTAACATTCAATGAAGATTCTGTGTTTAGGAGGCCGAAGATGACAGAAATATCGATTTCAGAGGCGGAATATAATAACAAGAAAGAAAAAGTTAAAAGCCTTAATAATACTTCTG
Source organism: Chrysotoxum bicinctum (assembly GCA_911387755.1). NCBI lineage: Eukaryota > Metazoa > Arthropoda > Insecta > Diptera > Syrphidae > Chrysotoxum > Chrysotoxum bicinctum. Next base: position 178,548,211 of record OU426988.1, on the reverse strand, counting down.
ATGATCAAGAAATCCACAGCTCTAATTTGGATTGGGCTGGTAACAGCATTGAACCGATAAACGATGTGGATGAAAATCAAAATAGCTGTATTGAAAACGTAAACAAAAGTTTTCAACGAAAGAGTGAACGTACTAAAAAGAAAATTGATAGACTTGGTATTTCGACTAATTTAGCGGAATTAGAAAATGCTCATTTTGCCCTTACGGCTGAACAGTACGTTGAAGATGATCCAACTACCATTGCTGAAGCGAAAGCAAGATATGATTGGCCAGAATGGGAAAAGGCAATAAAAAGTGAGTACCAATCATTAGTTAATAACAAAACTTGGACTATGTCCGATCTGCCAATAAACCGAAAACCCGTAACAAGTAAGTGGGTGTTTCGACTAAAGCGCAAAGTAGATGGACAGATAGACAAATACAAAGCTCGATTGGTAGCGCGTGGATTCACCCAAAAAGCTGGATTCGACTACACTGAAACATACGCACCAGTTGCTAAATTAGTGACATTAAAAATATTGCTTTCAATCGCAAATCAGAAGGGAATGCATATTCATCAGATGGATGTCAAAAGTGCTTTTCTGAATGGTGAGCTGTCTGAAGATATTTATATGCAGTTACCAGAAGGTATTGACATTAAAAATAAAGTGTGCAAGCTAAATAAGGCACTTTATGGCTTAAAGCAAGCGTCCCGAGCATGGAATAACAAGTTCAACAGTTTCATGATTCGGATAGGATTCAAGCGATGTGAATCAGATCAATGCGTGTATGTTAAGGACCAAAATGGAATCGACTTCTTCGTCCTGCTGTACGTCGATGACATACTATTATTTTGTAAGAACATTAAAATGATCAACATTATAAAGCAGATGTTATCAAAAGAATTTGAAATGACTGACATGGGAAATGCAAGTACTTTTCTTGGAATACACATTCAGCAGGACATACAAAATGGAACGATTGAATTAAGTCAGCGACAATATTTAACAAAAGTATTGCACAAATTCGACATGGAAGATTGTAAACCAAGAGCTACTCCAATCGAAAAAGGTTTACACATAGATGAGGGTGACAAAAACAATTGTACAAATCATCCCTATAGAGAATTAATTGGTTGCTTAATTTACGCAACTGTGGGTACAAGACCAGATTTATGTGCTGCAACTGGATACATGAGTCGATTTCAAAGTTGTTTTGATGAATGCCATTATAATTATGCGAAACATATTTTGCGATATATCCACGGAACAACTGATTTAAAAATGGTGTATAGAAAAGAAGATGTAGCAGAAACGCTTGTTTGTTATTGCGATGCTGATTGGGGAGGTGATAAAAATGATAGAAAATCCACTTCAGGTTACGTGTTTAAGTTATTTGGAAACACTGTGAGCTGGGCATCAAAGAAGCAATCAACAGTTGCTTTGTCGTCAACAGAAGCTGAGTTGATTGCATTAACTGAAGCAGTATGCCAACTCAAATGGATTCGCAAGTTGCTAGGTGAACTAAACGTCGAATGTTCTGTTCCAGTAGTGATATTTGAAGACAACAATTCATGTATTAAAATTGCTGAAGATTCAAAAGAAAGCAAGAGAATGAAACATTTGGACATCAAATACCATTTTATTCGCGATGAAATAAGAAATGGTATAATACGACTAGAACAAAAACCCACTAGCGATCAACTGGCTGATGTGATGACAAAAGCACTCGGAAGAACTTTGTTTTTAAAACATCGTAAAGAACTAAATTTGATTTAAATAATGTTAAATGAATTTTGCAATTTCAATTGGGTTTATAGTTTTTATTAAATTAAGAGGCGGTGTTAAATACTTTGTATAAAATACTTTAAATAATTTATTGAAAACTATATTAATCTAAGTTTCTTTTAATATTATGTTTTATTTATTAGAAAAATATATTTAGTCTTCAATAAAACTTCTTAGAATAAAATACTTATTTTATAAAAGATTGAATTCTTCCTTTTTCCATTATTTTTGATCTTCAAGCACATATCATTCTTACTTAAAACTAAGTGTATTATTATTTAAATTATATTATTCTTATTTATATTGTTTTTATTTTATTATTATGTTTTATATTTATTTCTGAAGTACAAATTTATAATAATTATTTTAAGGTAAAATAAATTCTTAAAAACTCGTAGGTAAAAATTATTCAAACTCGTAAACACTAATCTAACTAATTAACACTAATCTACAATTAATCCCAAAACCCCACAGGTCAAAAAATAGTAAATACATATATCAAATGAACACTAACACCATAAAATAAATATAAACATAACGCCCCCGGAATCTTTCTGTTGCTAAGCCACAAATCATAAAACATAGAAATAAACAATAATCCCTTAACTAGTTGTCAAAGCAAAGTTGAGTTAGGCACTGTAAGATTTAAGGAAAAATCTTTACTCATTAAATATCTTGCGCACCATTTTTGTTCTCTTAAATCCTCTCTCTGCGCAACCGACCGTTGGCCAACTGAATTGGTTCAAGCTATAACGAGTAGATTCTGAATATGTATTCACTTCTTGATTTGGACACATTTTGTGGACTCTACCGCGGCTTAAAGATCTTGAAATAAAGTAAAAAACTATATTTTTGTATTGGTTTGTTTTATTTTAATTTATTGACTTGATTTATTAAATGAAAGTTAAGATTAAAAAATAGATATTTTAGTGTCCTTGAAAAATATAAAAATAAAATGTTTACTTTAAAAAATAAATAAATATATTTTTATGGCAAAAAAGGTTGAAAAAGTTAACAAAAAAAACGTTAAAGAAAAATTGCATTGAAAATTGACCTTTGAAATTAAAAGAGAGCATATTGCTTTGTGGTTTCATGTTATTTCTTGTAAGTCCTTCTCTCGACTTTGCTCCAATAACACATTGGCTTGCTTCGGTCACAGATTTGATGGGTCTTTCGACACTTTTCGAGCGATAAGGAAATTCTGATATTTTCAGTTCTTTTCTTTGCACCAGCAATGAAAGTTCATTATCAGTCAATTCATCTAGGCAAGGTGGTGGAGCAATTTGACATTCATTCCAAAAAATTATGTTGTGTTTGCGGCTTAAATATTTGATTTGATATGTGGGTTTTCCTCGCTTTTAAAATTCGTTTTAGAGCAAGCTCTGTGACATAGACCCTTACGTCGAAGAGCATTGCCACTAAAACGTTTTCAGCATGTGCGAAGAAAGCATTTCTTTCAATGACAGGATCAACTATTGATCTATCTTGAAAAAGAGATGAGTTCAAAAACATGTTGCGCGCCATTTATCAATAAGGGTTTGTTTCTTATATGGAAAACCACATTGGTGCATACACTTTCATGATATACCTACTGCACAAGAATTTTAAGATTTTTAGATAAGTTACTTGAACTAATGTAAAGTCGAAGGATTTTGTTAGCTGTTGTAAGCCATCTTGAATGTGCCATTTTTCCAGGCTGTCGATTTGCTAGTGCGGGAGAACGGTAACCTGTTTTTATAGCTCTACACATTTCGAAAAGTTATTTTTGTTCAGTACTCAATTGATCTACGATTTCTTGCTCGATTTCAGGTACATTTCGGGTCATAGGTGAAAATTGAGCAAAATCAGTAAGTTGGCAATCGGTTAATGACTTACCGTGAAGAGATGTCGTAATGGCAATTCATTCGCGTGAAGTAAGCATATTACGGAGGGCTCAGATGAAAAGAGCTGTGGCTACACTACTTCGATTGGATTGACTTGATCTAAAGTTTCGTTTGGATCTACTGTATGAAAAAGTTGATACCGTAGTAGATTAAACTCTTTGACTATCTTATGCACTAAGCATTTTATTTAGTCACTTTTGAATTTTTTGGGTTTCAACCTTGTCAATAGCACCGATCACCATCTTTGTGTCATTTCTCTGATCTACTAAAAAAGATCTATCTTTCACTAACAGGCACTTCTTTATCCTTTACACAATGTCATTAAAGGAATCACACTTACACTATGCAATGTCAAAATGTTGTGTTTGAAAGTTCAATAAAATCTTGCAATCTGTTGTCATAGCTTGTATTTTTTTTACCTGCGACTTATAGGTAATATAAGGCAAGTTATGCATTCGTAAAAAAAATCGAACTCGAGATTTTGATCAAAGTTGACATTACGATGATAGCGAAGACTAAAAAAGTGGGTCTCGCAATTCTGTATGCCTGTCTGTCTGTTCGACTACAGCCTAAACGGATCGGCCGATTTTCTTTAAACTTGGTAGATATCACTTTTAATTTTTCCCCCCCACACGTTTTTTTCTTTTTTTTAAGACCAAAAATAACGGTACCTGCCATACGAATTTTTTTCGAAATTTTGTAAATAATTTTTTTTTCAAAAACTGTTCGACAGATTTAAAAAATAAAAATGCAAAAAAAATTCATTTAGTTAAAGCAAGGTAATGGTTAACAAAAAAAATTCCGAAAAATGGTTATTGAGGGTACCCCCCATGGAACCATTTTTTTGGTTTTTGATTTTCTCAAAAACGGTACAACCGATTTTGATAATTTTTTTTTTGCTAAAGCTAGAATTGTGTACTCAAATTTTCAAATAAAATGTTTTTGGATTTTAAAAAAAAACTTCAAATTTTTTTTTTCAAAACTCAATATTTCGAAAACTCCATGTTAGATTTTTTTAAAATTTATAAATAAAAGTTTCTCAATACAATCTACAAGATGTGAGACAAAAAAATTTATTTTACCTAAAAATAAAGGTACCTACTATACAAATGCTAAAAAATTAAAAAAAATGGTTTTCAAAAATCGTATTTTTCTCGAAAACGGCACCTAGAATTTTAATAAAATTTTTTTTGTTTCAATTAATTTTTACGATCTTTAATTTAATAAAAAAAAATTTGAAATTAAGATATTACAACTTGTACCTACCATAGAGCCATTTTTTCGAATTTTGAATTTCTCATTATCCACATAACGGATCTTAATGAAATTTTTTAAAGAGAAGCTTCTAAAAAGTCTAAAACATTTAAAAACTTTAAAATAAATATTTTTTGAATTTTTGAAAAAAAAATCTATTTTTTCTTTTTTTTTGGAAAATTCGATATCTCCGAAACGGGTCGTAAATTTAGCTTTTGTTCGAACAATAATAAAAACTTTAAATTGGTGTACCAACATTTTTTCTTGAAAACCTTTTAAAAAGTTTGTATATAAAAGCTTTTTTTTAAGAAACCACTACAACGACTTATAATTTTTGTTCTTGCATAAATTTATATTTGCATAGCATTCTGTTTTTGTCTCTACTAAAAGAATTTAAAAAATTAATTTTATCCTTATGAACAGTTTCCTCTAATAACATTCGTTCTTAAAATTCCTTGTCTATTACATAGGAGCAAGGTCGTTCGACCCAGTCGTGCATTTTATTTCAAATTTGAGTATCTTTTAAGTGCGTCATGTATTTATCAAGTGGAATTTCTTTATTTGTATTATTGGACTATGACACACAATTGGAATCGACGTATTCGATGCCGAGTCGAGTTAGGACAAACAAAAACTCTTTTATGGTTGGGAAGTTTTAAACTATTTTTTTAAGAAACTTAAGTTAAAAAATACCTAGTTAGTCAAGTAGGTACCTGCAGAAATTGTTGATAGAATTTTTAGATTTTTATAAATATATCTACATAATATATAATTAACCTACATAATTAATTCTCAAAAAAAAAAATGTTAAAAAGGAAGAAAAAATTGCGTGTATTTTAATAATTTCAGCGGGCGGTAGAGGCCCAAAAGTACCCTCCAATTTTCATTTTGTTTCTTGTCATAGACGATAAAACGATCGATAGTACGGTCGATATAATTTAATGTTTTAAGATTATTTCATGCAAATGTTGGCCGCGTCTGAGCCTCAAATGGTCTATCCGCTTAGTCGAATTTTGGCATACTCTTTCTCACATTTCGGCCGGTATCTCACGAATAAATGCTTCAATGTTGGCTTCCAGTGCGTCAATCGAAGCGGACTTGTAGCTTTAGACATGAGCCTTAACATAGGTCGACAAAAAATAGTCTAGAGGCGTTAAATCGCACGATCTAGGCGGCCAATTGACCGGCCCCAAACGTGAAATAAACTGTTCACCAAACTTGCTTCTCAATTGGTCCATTGTTACGCGTGGCTGTGTGGCATGTGGCACCGTCTTGTTGAAACCACATATTATGCAAGTCAAGCTCTTCCCTTTTGGGCAAAAAAAGGTTTTATATCATCGCACTGCAACGCTCCCCATTTACAGTAACGTTGCGATTTGACTTTTTCTGGATGCATTGGTAACTGGCTGCTCTTCACTCCAAATACGGCAGTATTGCTTGTTCACGTATCCATTAATGAGCTTTGTCGCTGAACAAAATTTTTCGATAAAAAAGTGTATCTTCGGCCGTTCCTTATCTGCATAAAAGATCTCTTGTTTGAAACTTTTAATCTGCTTCTATTTTTCGCTGGCGACATTACTCTCAGCTTTTCATATTCGGTTTTCAGGTTCACTGAAATGGCAGCGTTTGCATTCTGACCATAAGACTATTACACAATGGGTTATTACCAATCGCATTATGCCATTATCTATCATTATAATATATACATACATATATTGAGTAAGAACTCTCATATCTATATTCATTTACTCTCATATTACTCACTTGAATATGATCGATAGCATCCAGGATATGGAAATATGACTTATAGAACACACACCCATTACCGAAGTTTTGTTTCTGCCTTTCACTGTTTAATCGCTTTTCTCAAATAGCCAGTTGCATTTCTCCCTAAAACATTTCCGTCTTAATACTAGTTAATCTATAAATACGCATCAGTGTGCCCCTGAGCTTAACTTTCGACATGCTGTAGTATATTGAAGTTCTTTCTTCGCTGCACTACAATGTGTAAAACTTTGCCCTTATCGATTTTCAGCACGCATTGTGATCACTGGCTTTCACGGTCAATTGAAATCTCTTATTAACTTCTCTCCACTTTACATTCACTCTCTTGAGTGTGTGCAAATTATTAAAAAAAATCCTGGGTACCTGCAATAAGCCCATTGGTAAAGGGCTCTAACATAAGCAGAACTTGAAAAATCAGTAGGTGTGTTTTTTTGGGAAAATTATCCGTAGTGAAGTAGGATTTTATACTTTTTACAAATACAAAGTTTTCACTGCCGATAAAAGTAGAAGTAGAATCCAACTGCGGATAGAATGTTGACGTTTGCTAGAGTCTCGAATACAAATGTTGGTACAATTGAAAACTCTTTTGTATCTCGAAGGCATGTTCGTAGAGTACGAAAAGTAGTTTGTTGTTTAGCATTTTCCATTGGGAGTTTACGTCTTTTTTTAGAAAACCATTTTTATAAGAAAAACCCTGCATTTTGTATCGTGTTGGTGTCGAACTCTTATAGAAAGCTGTTTAATAACTAAGGCGTTTTTTTAGGAGCGAAATGTCGTGGTCAGCTGTTATACTTTAGTTAAACAGCGACATTTAAGAGTTACTAGCGCGACAAAGCCTTATTATGAAAAAAGCTGTTGAGAAATCCAAAACTAACTAAAGTCTTGACTTTTGTGGTGATAATTGTCAACAAAAAAAAAATTCACAAACAAAACTTCTGCTTTATGAAGAATGGCTGGTGAACAGAAAAAGTAAATACAAAATAATTTAAATTGAAATTCATAAATAAAAACCTCCATATATATTTTCAGAAACAAGAAAATTACTTGGCAAAAAGTTATTGGTTGTTTTTTTTCAATTAAATATTTGACAACTAGTCAGTGATACCAACTTTAAAGTAGAAAAATCGCACAACTGCGGATACGTTTTTTTGGGAAATCCTACTTCACTACGGATAATTTTCCCAAAAAAACACACCTAGTGTTATCCTTAGTCAATTATTACAACTTCTTCCTTTAAACTTGGTAGTAACTCACTTAAATTGTCGTTTGTTAAATTCAAATCCTCAATCTCTTTTTTATAAGCCATCAGAGTTTGATATTAAAATAATTTCGTTGAAGAAATTTAAGACGCAAAATTAAATTGTGATTTCTATTTGGCGTTCAAGTCTTATCCAAACGGTTCTTTGAACAATATTTTATTACGTTTTACTTCACTTCGATTAATAAACTTTTGGTTTTCATAAATGAAAAGAAGTCAGTACAAAAATACCACGAAAATATGAAAATGCTCCTCTGGGCATTCAAGTAAATGGGTAGGGAAACTGACTAGGTAACGTGTTTCCCAGAAAGCATCCATCAAGCCTTCTGCCTGTAAACGATAAACTAATTTTGATTCCGCCTTTTTGTACACCGTCTTGAAACCAGAAGAACATCCTTTGATAATATAGTCATACCTTTATATATTAAGACTAACAATGATTTGAAAGTGAAGTTTGTAATTTAATTTGCGATGCAGACAAAAATGAACTGAAATTATTTTTCCGACAAAAAAAACATAGGATAGTAGAGCGTCCTTAGAATTTTTATTGAAATTATGATTTATGTATATGATTTAAGAATAACTCATTCTGATTATTTCTCTCAGCCTTGGGAAGAAAAGGAGAATATTCGTTTAAAAAAAATGGATTGTTTTGAATTTTATTCAGGCTATGCAAAATAAATATATAACGAGTTATTATAGCGAAACAAAATATTATAACTGCTTTTACTATGAGAGAACTATGACCTCTTAATATGATGTCTCAACTTCATCCCTTAGCGAAAATCTCAGGGGCATTTACCTAATCTGTTTCATTAAGGTACATCTGCTCGAAGGAGTACGTCCAAACTTGTGCCGAAACTGTCTTGGGACGAAAACAACAGACTCATTACAGACCTCAATAATGGCAAGCAATCCAAATTCATGTTGTAGATATCATCAAAATAATTCTAAGTAACAATTTTGTAAATTACAAGAAAAAAATATTTTTTTTTTTTGGTAGCGCTTCACCCTGTACATATAATATAAATTTGTATATGTACAATTTAACAGTACAATTTTTAAATCAGTTTTTTTTTTTATTTATATTTTTTCTAAGGAATGTCTTTTCTTTTAAAAACACTATCGATTCGTTAAAGATAAGAAACAAGCATATATTGGAAAATACAATTTATTTTTAAATATGTATGTTTGTTCTTGTTGATTCTCACTTAAGACAGTGGTCACTCGTAAAAATTTAATTGTTTTTATAATGAAATTGCTTAGTATTATTTCGAGATACGTGTGATAGGTAAATCTGTTTTTCTTAAGGGATAGGTACCTACACATTAGAAATTCAAAAAACAAAATCTGCAATAAAAAATGTATATGTAAAGTTTTTCATGAACAATATATAGCAAAGCGAGATGTTCATATTTTTGATATAAGAATAACTTTGGCTTGCCAAAATAAATCTCTTTTAAAATTAATTACAACTCCTTACAAAATACAAAAAATGGTGATGCAAAAGTTCGGTGAGAACGAGGGCCTACAACTCTCAACCAACCATATCCCGGGTTTGTCTGTAGGAATGGAGAGTTCCTACAATTTCGTTGCAAATTCGTAGAACTTATAAATTGCCTGGTTATCACTTTTTTATAATAAGAGTAACTCTTATAGAATTCAACAAAATTTCCCTCGGAATTTTTCCCATCTTCGAAAATTCGAAACGACAATACTTCTGCAGTGTTTAATGTAAGCTGGCGGCTGGCTTTTTTAAATGAGAGCCCAAGTCCCTATTGAACTTAATTCTCTATATCAATAAATTCCAAGTGAAACTTTCGGCATTATTCAAGTTGACAATTTTGAAAGTTGGTTGTTTTAAGGTAGCAGAGGCTGTATCAATTCCGGTGGGGTACCACCTCTTCCAAACCGAAACAAAACCAAACCTATCTTTGCCATTTCGTAAAATTTTCACGTTTAAGGTCATAGGGAGTTTACAAGGATCTAAATGGATCTAAATCCCAAAGTCAAAAATTCACAATCGAGTTATTACCTATTTGTGTGAGTTATAAGTTCAAAATTCATAACTAAGTATTATTTTCCCACCTGGTTAGCTGAGACTACATAATAGGGTGTGTCACTTTTGTATGGCCGCAAAAAAATACTCTAATTTTTAAATGTAATAGTGCTCAAAAGTTGTATTAGGGTCTGAGGTTTAAGAACATGTAAAAAAAAAATAAGATATCGTTAGTCTTTGGCTCGCTCAAATCGGTTAAAGTTAAAAAAAAAATTTAATTTACAGTTAATTTTTTTTTATTTTTTACGTATAGGTATCTACTAAAAAATAAAATGCACGACTGGGTCGCACGAACTTGCTCCTATGTAATAGACTAGGAATTTTAAAAACGAATGTTATTAGAGAAAACTGTTCATAAGGATAAAATGAATTTTTTTTAATTCTTTAAGTAGTAAGAGATAAAAACAGAATGATATGCAAATATGAATTTATGCATGAACAAAAATTATAAGTGTTTGTAGTGGTTCCTCAAAAAAATAAGCTTTTATGTAAAAAATTTTTAAAACATTTTTAAGAAAAAATTTTGGTACGCCAACCTTAAGTTTTTATTATTGTACGAATAAAAGTCTAATTTCCAAAAAAAATACTAAGCCGTTCTTGAGATATCGAATTTTTCAAAAAAAAAATTACTTTTTTTTCTAAAAATTGAAAAAATATTTTTTCTTAAGTTTTTAAATGCAATGTTTTTTATACTTTTTAGGAGCTTTTTTATAAAAAATTTCATTAAAATCCGTTAAGTCGATAATGAGTAATTCAAAATTCGAAAAAATCGTTCTATGGTAGGTACAGTCAGTAATATCTATATTTAAAATTTTTTTTTATTAAATTATAAATTGTAAAGATTAATAAAAAGAAAAAAAATTTTAGCAAAATTCTCGGAACGGTTTTCGAGAAAAATGCGATTTTCGAAAACCATTTTTTAAAATTTGTATGGAAGGTACCGTTAGTTTTAAATAAAACAAAATTTTTTTTCTCAAATCTTGTAGATTATATTAAGAAACTTTTATTTGCAAAGTTTGAAAAAAATCGAGCATGGGGTTTTCGAAATATTGAAATTCCAAAAAAAAATTTTGAATTTTTTTTTAAAAATCCAAAACATTAAAAATTGAAAATTTGAATATGTAATAATATTCAAACTTTAGAGGAGCTTTGGCATAAAAAAAATTATTAAAATCGGCTGTACCGTTTTCGAGAAAATCAAAAACAAAAAAAATGGACCCAGGGGGGCTACCGAAAATAACAATTTTTTGCAAAATTTTTTTCAACCATTAGCTAGTTTTTACCAAATGAAATTTTTGGAATTTTTTTTAAAAAATTCTGTGGGACAGTTTTTGAGAAAAAAAAATATTTATAAAATTTCGAAAAAAAATCGTATGGCAGGTACCGTTATTTTTGGTTTTAAAAAAAAATAGAAAAAAACGTCCGAGGGTAAAAAATTAAAACCCATATCTACCAAGTTTGAAGAAAATCGGCCGAGCCGTTTAGGCTGTAGTCGAACCGACAGACAGACAGACAGACAGACAGACAGACAGACAGACAGACAGACAGACAGAATTGCGAGACCCACTTTTTTGGTCTTCGCTATCATCGTAATGTCAACTTTGATCAAAATCTCGAGTTCGATTTTTTTTACGAATGCATAACTTGCCTTATAGTACCTATAAGTCGCAAGTAAAAACTAAACAAAATAGAGAAAGAATTTTTGTCTTTACAAAAACATATACCATGATATTGTTTTCTTTTATTATTTCATAGCTTCTTTATCAAGTGTTCAATTTAAACAATTATAAGCTTAAAAGTGTTACCTTGCAATTATCTTTCACTTGAAAGCCTAAAAATATTTTATATATTTTTTTTTGTATCCACGCGGAGCAATTTAAAACAACACATATTTCAAAAATCTTGAAAAATCAAAATTTTTTGGATTTCATCCTATTTTTGAGCGAGCCAAAGATATTAATTAAAATGAAAATTGTAAACGTAGGATTTAATTTTGATAAGCAATGCAACTTTTAAAAGCTAATACTCGTACATTTGAAAATACCATAGTTGAGCACTTTGACACACCCTGCTACATAATGAACTATTTAAGGTATTATGGGGTGATGATGCGGCAAGCCGTATCACCTCACTCGTATCTCAATGGATCAATTGTGCTGACCATGATGTGAGTAATGTAGGAATGGGAAGGGTAGTGGAAGTCTTAGGATGACTCCCTGAACCATATTATAAGGCAAGTTATGCATTCGTAAAAATGATGATAGCGAAGACGAAAAAATTGATATACCCAGTCTCGAGAACAGACGTTCCTATTTATGTTTTGCTTTCATTGTAAAATTAATTGACGGTAACATAGACTGTTTGCACCTTCTGTCCCGTATTAACTTTAATATTCCTCAAAGAAATTTGAGGAACATACCAAAGATTATACATATTTCAAACTATCGTACCAATTATGAGAAATTTTCTCCATTAAATAAAATGTTTAAACTATTCAATTTCTACAATCATAAATATAACAATTTGTTTGATAAAACAATAATAAATTCATGTCAATTTAAATCAACATTTTTTCAATGAAATTGTTTAAAATATTATTATAAACCTTTGTTAGAAATTTCGAAATTTTTTTTTTTTTTTTTGTAAAACTAGCAATTTAGTTATGTTAATAATAAATAAATAAATAAATAAATAAATAAATAAATAAATAAATAAAAAATGGTTTTCGAAAATCGTATTTTTCTCGAAAACGGCTCCGATAATTTTGATAAATTTTTTTTCTTTCGGTTAATTTTTACGATCTATAATTTAAAAAAAAAAATTAGATATTGCAGACTGTACTACTGTATTAAGAATTTCATACTTTTTTAAGCAATGATAACTATTAACTATTGCTTGGTTAAAAGCAAGTAAATGTCATATTATTAATGAAAATAAAAAGATAGAAAAGATTGAGTTTTTTGAATATTCATAAACAGAAATGTTCAAAAACGGTATGATAATTGCCACACCAAATTAAAAATGTTATTTGTTAATAAATAATAAATAAAATGCACGACTGGGTCGCACGAACTTGCTCTTATGTGAAAGACTAAGAATATCAAAAATGAATGTTATTATAGAAAAACTGTTTATAAACATAAAATAGATTTTTTAAATGACTAAAACAACTCCTTTAGTAGTTTCTTAAAAAAATAAGTTTAATATACAAAGTTTTTAAAACATTTATAAGAAAAAATTTTGGTAGATACGCCAACTTAAAGGTTTTATTACTGTACGAATAGAAAACAAATTTCAAAAAAAACATATTGAGCTGTTTTTTTTAGATATCGAATTTTCCAAAATTCATTTAAGTCTTGAAATGCAATGTTTTTTAAACTTTTTAGAAGGTTCGCCGTTCAAAATTTCATTAAAATTCGTTATGCCGATAATGAGAAATTCAAAATTCCAAAAAAATGGTTCTATGATAGGTATAGTCTGTATAATATGTTAATTCCAAATTTTTTTTATTTAATTATACCGTAAAAATTAAACGAAAGAAAAATTTTTTTATCAAAATTCTTGGATCCGTTTTCGAGAAAATACCTTTTTCGCAAACCCTTTTTTTAAATTTGTGAGGTGGGTAAATTTAGTAAAGTGTAAGTATTTAGGTAAATTAATTTTGTTCTCAAATTTGGTAGACTCTATTGAGAAAGTTTTATTTATCAAGTTTAAACAAAATCGAGCATGGTGTTTTCGAAAAATTGAGTTTTAAAAAAAAAATTGAATATTTTCTTAAATTAAATTAATTATATATAATTAATAATTTAATTAATTAAATTAATAATACGCAATAATATTCAAACTTTTGAAAAGCTTTAGCTTAAAAAATTATCAAAATCGCTTGCACCATTTTTAAGAAAATTGAAAACGAAAAATGGTTCCAAGGGGGGTACCAAAAATAACCATTTTTCGGAACCATTATCAAGTTTTAGCTAAATGAAATTTGTCTATATCTTTCTTTTTTAAATCTGTCGAACAGTTTTTAAGAAAAAAAAAATAAAATTTCGAAAGAAATTCGTATGGCAGGTACCGTTATTTTAGGTCTTATAAAAAAAAAGAAAACAACGTGTGGGGGAAAATTTAAAACGATATTTACCAAGATTAAGGAAAATCTGCCGAGCCATTTAGGCTGTAGCCGAAAAGACAGACAGACAGAATTGCGAGACCCACTTTGATCAAAATCTCGACTTCGATTTTTTTTACGAATACATAACTTGCCTTATAGTACCTATAAGTCGCAAGTAAAAAAGTGGTATAACATGACCCACTGTTTACCGAAACGTTGGCGTTCCCAGCCTCATTTTCGAAAAAAAATGGAATTCTCCTCAGGCTAGTGCGTGAAATGTTGAGCTGTTGGGATAGATGGCGAGTTGATGTTCGTGAATTGAGTGTTGTACACTAGTATACCAGTCTCAAGAACTTTTTGCATAAACTTGTTTACAGCAGGCGCAGTGGGTGCTTTATTTTGCAAACACTTCTTTTCAAAAAAACCCACAGTTTGGGCTACGCAGCACTCATTTTGGATATAAGTTTTCAATATTTCCCAACGTTGTAAAAGTTTAAAGCGACTCATTTTGTTCTGCGGAGGTATGATACTGACTTTTTGTCAAAATTTCGAGCGGAAAACAGCTGTCAGTTTCAAATTAACCTATTACTTAAAAAGAAACCACTAGATGGCCCATCCTTTACTCGCATTGACTTCGAAGAACAATTGCGTCTTAGAAGGGTAAGAAACGCACTTTGTAGTTGAGGTCGTTCGAATTTTCAATGAAATTCGAATTGACACCAAAGCGGACCTAGCTATTAGTTTGTAAAGTCTAAGTGTGACAGTTTTTCGAAATAATATAAATGCTTATATCTTAAAAGTTTGAAAAAAATATTGGTTTGGGCAAGTCCACTTTCGTCAGGAATAAAACTGAATGCAATGGAGTTCCTAATTCTTTCTAATTTGGTACTTATTTTTTTTTTGTTTATAGTTTTGACTTTTTATTCTTGATGCATAATATTTGACTACCATCATAAGCTGATTGACTCAAAATTTGGTGAATAACCAAATTTTCGAAAGTGATACTCTTAAGTTTATCAAAAGAACCATTCACAATAGGTCCGATTGCTGAATTTTTTTCCTTCCTTTGCTTAAATATTGTGTTGATAGTAAATGTCTAACAATTGTAATAGACTTCTCCTTCTTAGAATTGTATTCTCAACATTTTCAAAATTTCAGAATTTACTAATATTTTACCAGATAATATTGCAGTTACTTCCACATTTCACTGAAATAATTTCTTTAATGAATAAACAGGTCAACATGAGACTCGCGTGCTTACAATTTTTTCCATTTGTTACATAATTTATTCATAATAATAGTCACGGAAAACTGTACACTGTCTGATGGCTGTTTGTATTTGTATGCTTATAAGAATTATGCAAGTTCAAGTTCAAAACCAACAAGCCAAGAAATTGGAACTTCTTGTAGAATGAAGGAAAAGTGAAAAAAAAAAAGAAATAAAAAGTTACCTTTCAAATACATAAATAGATATGTACCGTACGAACGTGATTGGTTTTTCTAATTTGGGTATATTGCTAACAAGTAAAAGGATGGTTAACTAAAAGTCTGTTTTATACGACTAATTCAATTCAAGAATATGGTAAAAATTTGGAAGAGGTGGGCTGAATTTTAACTTGGTATACCTAGTTCTTTATTTTGTGTAAATTATTCTTGTAGTTAAAGGTAACTACCATCTTTACTTTTTAACTTGCAATGCTGTATAAAAACTATAAAAGCAGATATAAAAAACTCAAAAAAATGGACTTTATTGAAAACGAAGACGTAAGAAGTCACATAATGTGATGCTGGATTTTAGGGGTTTCTTGAGAGACGTGTCAGAAAACTACAAAATTATCATCATCAAATTTGTCTCGATAGTAATGCCCTTTTGGTTATATCTATCTGATGCAGCTCATTTCAAGAAATAAAAAGGCAAAAAAGGAGTCTTCCAGCGAGAGAATTCTCGAATTATTACAATAATAAGGCGCTGTGCTTTTTGCAGCCTCCGAATATATTGCTCAAGTTCAAGTTCCTTTATAAAGCAGAATTGTAAAATAATATACTCTTTTGTGAATGCAATCTGTAATGACTTTAATAAATTCATTTGAATTCAACTCTTTGCAATAATTTGCATTCATTTTAATTCTCGTACAGTCTTCGCATTTATTTCTATTTAAAGGAAAGCATTTAAATGCGAAGCATACAAGAGAATAGAAGATTGCAATCAATTGGTTTGTTGTGTAATGTATGGTGAAATGAATGGTGATTGCAATTTGAAGTCGCAGTCTCAAAGTGAAGTCAATGAATGCAATCTTTTAACTGAATTCAATGAATAATTTTTAAAGATTGCATTCACAACAGATTGTGTTCTTTTATAACCCCGTTGCAAATGGTATTTTTTTAATTAAAACTATCATTACGGTGTCGAAATACAATTGAACATAAAACGGCGCATGAACAGCACTGACAAATCAAACTAATGGGTTTTTCATTAAGCGTTTTCTATCTTGAACTTTGAATAAAATAAATTATAAATTATTTATTTAGAAAGACCCATATATATATATACATCATTCAAATCTCCACCACTGATGGGTGGCACGCATCCGAGTTTTCCAATTTTCCATAACTTTGGCACATAAGTCGGGCTGAATTGGACCAATGGCATTAATTTTGTTGGCTTACAGGACAGAAGTTCATTGCCATGGACCTGTGACTTGAATAAACTCCACACAACTCTAACAAGGTCAAATCGCACGATCTTGGTAATCAATTCACATCGCCTCAGCATGACATATCCATTTTCGGAAAACCATTGTAGAAACGTCCTGTTGAAACCACATGTCACTCATATCATCTAATTTGGGCCAAAAGAAATAAGTTATCATCGATCGAAAGCACTGTTGATGATGATGTCCTGACCAAAGTCGTTCTAAAAGAAGTATAAGCCGAGGATGTTACCAGTCCAAAATCCACACCAAATAGTGTCTTTCTGTGGATATATTGCAATTTGGTGGATCTCGTATGGATTCCTTCGTCCCGAGTTCAACAATTTTTCTTATTGACGTACCCATTTATCAATAAATAGGCCTCTTCATCTTCACTGAGTATGATTTTCTACAGATATTGGGGTCAAATTACAACTTCTCAAGAACGGGTAACTTCTAGGCTGGATTAGGAATCTCCTTTCTGACCTTTCAATGCAAGTTGTTTTGGACGGTTTCAAGTCTGAAATTCATAAAATAAATGCTGATGTTCCCCCAAGGCTCCGTATTGTCTCCAACGCTTTTTCTTATTTTTATAAATGATTTTCTTTCTAAGATTGCCAATTGCTAATCCACTAAATTGCTTCTTGATGACGGCACCCTTAGTTCTTCATACTCCTTTCTTGACTCACCCCCTCTTCATCGAATGTAGAATTGCAAATGCTTCCAAAACTCAAAGCTTTCTTCAGTCGTTAAAGCGGAATATACCACCTCTGTCATTATACTTGAATGAAACTTGCATCGAGGAAGCTGCAATTTTTCGATTCACCTTTGTGAAGAGACCACATATCAGATATTGCTAAAAATGCTGCGAAATGCTTAGATTTTCTCAGACGGTGCAAGAGTTTTTTTCCCCTCCTGAACTAGAGTATGACTCTCATATTTGGTCAGGCGCATCCAAAATATCACAACACCTACTGGATAGAAGTCAGAATAGAGCTTTAAACTGATAACCGACAGATCAATTTCGGAAACATTTGTTTCGTTGGAACACCGTTGATATGTCTCTCGCTTATCACTGTTTTATCGCAACTTTTTCAACGTTGCTCTGTTGAAATATAGCAAGTTGCATTTCTTTCCTTAAGCAATTAAACGCTTTGCTAGAAATGTTCATCAGTATCCGGTCGAGCCTAACTTACAGAGATCCTTTTTTAGCAGTACCACACGAATAAGGAATTGCTTATCTAACTCTCTTTTTCCTTCCCATTTCATTATCCAGACATTTAAGACAAATTAGTCCAGTCAAAGCGTCATTTGACCTTGCGCGGAGAGGCATGGTCTATTTTGTTTTCATGGATCGATAGGTGCTTATGAGAAAAGCTTAAAACCAAATTTACACCACATGACAACTTTTTTTACCAAAGTTATTGGTAAAAATGTGTTTTGTGTGATTTTTTGGTCATTTGCGAATATATCGGCTCCACTATCTCGTACAAACAAACCTTAAACATATACTTATTCCTAATAACATTATCTATTATGTTATAAAAAAAGCATTTGTTTAAACAAATTAAAAAAAAAGTTATAGTAAGTTAAAATAATTTTTTGTTATTAAAAAATCACTTTTTCGTGATTATTAAGAAAAAAGCTCATTTAACGATGAAATTTTTATTTTTATTATTTAAGTTCTTGTAATTCCCTACAATTTAAAAAAAATCAACATTCTACGATGAACGAAAGCCGAGTAATAAATTATTGAACATAGGTAAGTCAGCGCACCCACGCAATTTTATGTTTTTATGTTTTGATTAATATCTCAGCCCCAGTATGTCGCAAAGTAAAAATAAAAATTTATATTGCTAATAACAATATTTTCTATCAACTTGCATTTATTTTAATATGCTTAAGCAAAAACATAAAAAGTTACCGTTGATTTCAACGTTTTTTTTTTTATGAAAAACAACATATTATATTTTCCGCAATATTTAAGTAAATTTTATGGCAGGCACCGTTCTTTTTTATTTAAAAAAAAAATGGAAGAAATGTTACAGGGGAATAATAAAAGAATGCTTTCTTGCAAGTTAAAATCCAATTGACTGAGCCTTTTAGGCTGTAGTACAACAGCAGATGGACAGAATTGCGAGACCATCTTTGCTTCTGTTGCCTATCGTAATATCAAGTTTGATCAAAATCTCGACATCCACTTTTCTGCAAATGCATCAATTGCCAGTTTACGTATATCTTTATACGTGTGTATGTAAATAGTACCGAAACATACATCGCAAGTAAAAATATGTCATTATAATAATAGAATGTGCAATGATAATTTCTATTTTAAGTTTAAGTTAAGTTCTTCAAATAATCAATTCAAATTGACGGTCAATAGCAGACAATAATTTTTTGGTTTGTTTTCTCTTATTAATATAGATTATTAAGACCAAGTCGGGCTCTTTATCAAAAGCAAAACAAAAATAGGAAATCAATATTTACGAATCAAGAACTTTAATCATTAATTTCACTTAGGTACGCAAATATCATTAGACAAGTATTGTCTTACAGAATGTACTCAATTTATTGTTGTTGAACATCTTTAAATAGTTTTTTTAAAACATCAAATAATGTTAGCAAACATGATCCGAGTACCTTTCAGTTTTCAATTAGATTGTGAAACACTAATTCCAATGCTCAAGGGTAAGCTGATGGGCATTCCCTGAAGCGCGAATATTACGATTAAATTGTTTAAGGGGAGGAATGCAACTGGCTTTTTTACTAAATAAAAATAACGGTAAAATAATGAAAAGCAAGAAACATTGCGATGGTACTCGAGATATTCAAATGTTTCTGTTATAGTCCTATCACCTATCATTTTTAAAGCTCTTTTGGATTCTATCCAAGAAACTTAAGTTTATTTTTGGAACACCTGCCCAAATATGGGAATTGAACTCGAACTTTGGACGAATATAAACCCTATAGATTACAGCCTGATCAGAAGGTGTAAACAATTTCTTGCAACTTCGAAGGAAACCTAAGCACTTGGCAGCGTTTTTGCCAACGTCAAATATGTGGTCATTCCACGCAAGGTGGTCTGTGATGCACACACCGAGAACTGAGAGCTGTTCAGTTTCTTCAATACAAGTGCAGCTCATGGATTGTGGCATTGGGGTTGAGTTGCACTTTAACAACAGAAGACAGCATTGCGTGAAATTTGAAGATAATAGCTCCAGTAGCTTAGGCTGCAGATCGAGATACAGACATATAGACAGACAGGCGGGGTTTCCGAACCAATCTTTTTGTATTCTCTTTCATCGCAAATGCAGGACTTGCCCTATTGTACCTTAAGTAAAAGCATGTATATATTAACCTACAAATTTCCTTTCATTTTTCATGCAAAAGATACTTTTGAATGATTTGGCGCTTCTTTGTCCAGACCACCAGAATTACAGTTCAACGCTCTAACTATTATGAAAGGGGTACTAATTCTTTAATTCTTACTTTTTCTATTTATTTTATTTTTTAATAAAAATTCAGTGTATCATCTTAGAAAATATAGGGTTTTTTGTTTTTTAAATCTGATCTGAGCTTGACCATGTCAAGTACGCTCTATAAACAGAGTTTAAACTCTCAAAGGTGTCGATCACCATTTTTATTTGCTTTTTTTTTTGCCGCTCAGCTTTTTACACCGTCATTCTCGGTGCTCTCCGAGCTAGCTCTGATTGAAAAAAAAAACACAACCAGTGTTACCGAAAGTACTACTATAGTGGTATTGTACTTCTTTCGACACCTCTGTACTACCGTAATTCGCCTTTCACATCCGTACTATTTTTTTCAAAAGGCCAGACAAATCTAATAACATTTTTTACATATTTTCCTATCAGCTGTTAAGGATTTTGGAACATTAGCCTGCTTCGGTACACCTGTTTTTGGAGAATTCTTTTGAATCTTATGACAGCAACCTATAACTTGTTCACAAGATTCAAGAAGGGTTAAATGATACAACAAAATTGTATTTATTATTTCTAGACTATGTTCTTCAGTTAACTTAACAGCTTAACTTAGAGTTCCAGTCTCAGTACTTCCGAATACATATTTTGTTTGCCATATATCAAAACATTTTACAAAACCATTTTCAAAAATTTATCAAATCGCAGTTTTTATCTGACGATTTTTTATCTAATCCAAATTTTTCTGACAGTTATTTCAAAAATATTGATTCTGTGTATGGTGGGGCGAAAGCTGAACTTTTTCTTAAATTATTTCCAAATGCATTGATTTCGATGACAAAATGTTGGAATCCTTCCAAGATTTTAATCTTTTGAACTTGTCAGAAATGTATCCATAATTTTCTCTTGTTTAATAAATACAAACAATATTGAAAATCTTGTTTAGAAATAGCAAACACTTATTAATCAAAACATGGGGGCAAAATTTTAATTGAATTAGTATGATGCTAAAACTGTTTAGTATGATACTAGATTAAAACAACGAATTTGCAAATTTTAATCGAATCTAGCATCATACTTTCTCTACCCTTTTATTAAAGTTAAAATCATCGATTACCTACTTTATTTTTTTAGTATCGTACTAGCTTCATATAAATCTTTGATATTTACAAACATCAAAAAAGGTTCGTGTACTTACTTTTTTACACGAAATGTCATAGTATCATACTAATACCTTAATAAAAGGCTGTTTAAAGTTTTGTGCTATTGAATACCTATTTTATTTTTTTATTATCTTGCTATTTACAAATGCCACAAAAGTTTTTTGCACGAACTGTCATTGCTTTAGGAGTGTTCAGAAGCAATTTATTAAGAAAATGGCTTTAGTACGATACTAGTTAGAAAATGGTTAAAATTATATATATAAGCTATAGTATTATCATGGAGCAACGATATTCTGGTGGTGGCGCTGAAATAAGCGCACGGTTTTACAGTGCAGAGTAGGATAAGATACAAAACGATTTGTAAAAAATCAAATTTTTTGTTATTAAATTTAGCAGAGACAAATCGAACAAGTACTATCGCTATGCTTAAAACGTCGCCTCAAACTTTCGTCTTCATGAGAGTACTATATATTTTTTAATGAAAAATAATCAAATAATACTGAATAAACTTTTGTTAAGAATTTTGTTTCAAAGATTTTTTTTTGTTTAATTTCCTAAAACTACTTCAAAAATTTTGGATCTACTTCAGTTTTTTTCCCGTAGTTACTTCGAAAATTTAATACTCGATTCCGAACCCTGATTCTAGGTCACTTTCCTCTAAGTAGGCGAATTTTATTTTTGTTAGTTCAATAATTCAAGATGGTGGGAACTTGTTTGTTTTTATTTTTGAGCTTTCCTTAGTTTCACTTTGTAAATAAAAAATCGTATATAATTGAATTTAATTTCTTTACTTCCATTTTAATTGGAATTTTGTATTTGAAAATAAATATTTTATTATTCTACATTAAAAAATAACAAAAAGATAAAAACAAGAGCATTGATGAACCCACGCGTCGAGAAATATTTTTTTAAAATTCCTGAACTCGTTTCAACTTCAGAAAAAGGTCAATATTTTCATATTAGCAGCAAGCGCCATATGTCCTCATTGGGATGCATGAAAAAACACCAATTTTTTGAACTTGTTTTTATTGGAATCACATTATGTCTGATGTCTAAATATTATAATGGGATTTTCTGCCAAAAACCCAAAGTGTCTGTGCATACATAAATAGTCGCAGGCAAAACGAAATCAAAAATAAAAACAGAAATCTATTTTACATTTGTGAACTCACGCTACCCAAATGCATAATATTTTTAGAATTTGGAAGATAGAATAACACATATAGCACATGGAATAGATTTAGAACTCAAATCGGGTCAACATACCCCAAAATCATTAAACAAAAGCACTCTTTTGTATATTATGTGTTTTTAAATGCGTTTGATGTTGTTTTCTTAGAAATTCAAAAGATTTTTTGTTATAAGTGACAAAAAAAAAAAAACACTGTACGAATGTATGTATTTATTCAGGGAATGAAAATTGTATTGTTTTTATGTGATCCTGATTTGGTGATATGAGGTCAAGTAAATGCCGCAAAAGCTACAAAGTTATTTTTTGCATACACTAACTTACCCATGTTATTAGAACTCCTATTTCTATGCAATACAACTTAATGCGAAAAAAAAGCAGATGATTTTAAAATTCAATGCTGCAAGCAGCTACGCATGCATATTGCCTGAATATATGTTAGCTGGTTCTGCTAAGATTAAAGCTTGGTTGGCAGCTGGGTTAAAAATGTATCTTGGTTAAGTATGTAGCCTGGTTTGTTACATCTGCAGACCAACATGTCACACAGCTTATATTTTGTTTGTCTTTCCAACAGTATACGACTTGAGTAAATCGGCCCAACAATCATCAAAAAAAAGCCGTTCGAAATTTCAAAAAACACAATTTTTCGCCGTTTTTAGAAAATCGCTTGTTTTTAGTCATTCCGTAAGGATAGACAAAAAAGTATTTAAAATACTTTAAAGATCTCATATGGAAGATATTGTTTTTACAAAACTAAAATGCACAAAATCAATGAAATCGAATAATAAATGTGGAAGTTATGAAACAGTACGTGAAGGCAGACCATTTCAGTTTTTTTTCTTTTTTTCATAATTTTTATTGAAAATATGACGTATTGCCATAGCTGGGCACCGTTAATCAAACAGTTAACTTCGTTAATCGTTAATCCGCTACTAAAAAAGTTAGCTTCGTTAAACGTTAAAGCGTTAAATTTCGGAAGAATTAACGCAAGTTAACGTTAATCGTTAATCCGTTAACATGTGATAAAAAGTGCATTTTTTATATTTTTTTACTCTGAGCACCGGCGCGGCGCGGCGCTAAGTAATGCCGGTCGTCTACTAAACTTGGCGATCAATGCACAAATTTCGAATTCAACGCATTCAACTCTAATGTACGGTGCCTTCAATTCTGTTCAACCAACGGGTTGGATCTAGTTGTTGGCCGTTGCTCAACGAATTGCGCAACCAGTGTACGGGTAGTGTACGAGCTCGTGTTGCTCCTTGAAAATGTTCGATCAACACGTTGAGCAACATTTTCAAGATAATGTGTTGCACATTATTTGTTCAACGCGTTGATCAACTTTTTAATTTTCTTTGGGATTTCACGAGCGCGGTGGGATCAATCGATTTGAATTTCTCATATATTTCATTGAAAAAACAATTTTCTTCGCGACTCAAGAAAAAATCATCTACCCAGAATCGTCTTGGCTGTTTTTTCTTCCTTTGTCGTTCATTTTCTAATATTATTAATGCGGCAGCCACTTTTTTTTTTCTTAGAGGAAATCATACTCATACGGAACAAATTTAAGAATTTTTTAAAGCGAAGGCGTGCGACAATAAATGTACATACATATGTACCGAACTGAAGTCAAAATTATTTCAGGGGCCAAATTACCGCATCAGTTATCGAGTAATACGTGACTGAATTATGTGACTATGGCATTACCGCTTACGTCAACTAGCAACCGATTACTCTAATTTGACGTTTTCATTCGATCACTGAAGGGACTCACTCACTCGTTCACTGATGCGGTAATTTGGCCCCAGGTTTGACATTTGAGTTTTTTGTTTATGGTGGTGCGTTCAACGCGTTCCCAACGAGTGATCATTGGTTAAGTGTATGAAGGTATCAACTCGTTCATCAACTGGTTGAGCAACAATATCGAAAACGCAGTTGATCAACTCGAAAAAAATTTTTTCTGTCAAAATCGAACAAGTTTATCAACTAGTGTACGAGGTTGTTCAACATTTGAGTAAAATGGTCAACTAGGTGTACGGAGCTATTCACAACTAAAATAAGTTTTAAGAGTTGATCAACTAGGTGTGCGGGGTTACTCAACATATGGGAAAGTTGGTCAATTATGTGTACGGGGTTCCAAACGCATTTTGTTCAACTTTAGTTGCTCAACGTGAATTACGTAAGTTGCTGCATTAGTGTAAGAAGTTGTAAATTCGTTTATCCAACGAAAGAGTTGAATAAAAAGTTGAACGAAGTTGGTTGAACTTATCGCGCACATAGTGGACGACCGGCATAATTAAATGATCAAACGAAATGAATCTCTTCACAGTTTTCTCACTCGCATGCGCCGTCAAAATATAATACGTACCTAGCTGTTTTTGTTTCACCCGCGGCACGCGCCGCACGGCACTTATCTCATACTTGTCTGAACCTGTTTTTGGCGCCGCGCGGTAAATAGTAGGCATTGGATTAACGATTAACGGACTTAACATGGATTAACGGATTTAACGTGTCCGTTAACATTTTTAAAAGTTAACTTGAAAGTTAATCCGTTAATCAAAATGTTAACTTCGTTAATTAACGATTAACGGATTAACGAGTTAATGCCCAGCTATGCGTATTGCTTACACTTCTTCTTTTATGTGGCCTTGAATTTTCGCGGAGTTGCATCAACCAGTAGTCACTCATCATATTTTGGTCCCAAAAGCCCTCATTATGTACCTCTTTTCCATGATTGCAAGGTCCTGGTGGAATCCTTGTTTTTGAAACACTTATCTGCTAAATACTCACCAATAGCATGGAATGAATACCATAATTTTTTCGATCAATTGACCATAGTTTGCACTTCTGGTGGTTTCCCAAAAAACCATGAACTACGTCTTGAAAAGCATTACATGCTCTTTTCTCGTATTTTTTTTTTAGACAGTTCAAAAATCCGGTGTCACTAAACAATTTTTTTTATCTGTGGACCAACGAATATGAATGAATGAATGAATTGTAGTGGGGGTTATTGCACTGCGACCTGTAGATCTATTGTGCCCCCTCTTATAAAAAAAATGATGAGCTGGCTCATCCTACAGTTCTTCCTCCAAACCTATTGCTTTTAAGAATTTTAGTATTTGGAGCACTTTGAGAGAGGATAGGTTGCTCTCTTCCACCTGGTACTGTCCCAGATGTGTTTTCCTCTGGTGCATGATTGGATAACACTTTCCCAGTATGTGTTCCGGCGTTTCCTCATGCATGTTGCAGAATCTGCAAGTGGCACTGCTTACCACACCCAGTAGGTTAAGGTGTCTTCTAAGTTTGCAGTGTCCTGTTAGAATACATGTTATTACTCTTAGGTTATTCCTACTTAGGTTGATACAGTTTTCGAAGCGTTGCCGGTTGTAGTTGCCCAGTAGCAGTTTCGCCTGTCTCATCCTAGGGAGTTCATTCCAGTTTTTAGATCTGTTTGCCTCCTCTTGTTCTTTAATTTTGGTCTTGATGACATTTTAACCTATTCCGCAATAGGGTTCAGGCCCTGTTAGGGGGGTTGAAGCGCCTATTTTTGCTAGGGAATCTGCCTTTTCGTTTCCAAGAACACCAACATGCCCAGGTACCCAGTAAAGTGTGACTCTGTTCTGTTTACCTAGTTCATTTAGTCTGCTTATGCACTCCCACACTAGCTTAGAGCTGATGGTGTATGAGTTTAGCGCCTTGAGTCCTGCTTGACTATCTGAAATGATGGCAATGTTCTTGTTACGATAATTCTTTTCGAGATTGCGATCTACGCATTTCCCTATGGCGTTTACCTCCGCTTGGAAGATGCTGGTGGACTGCCCCATCGGTATAGAAAGTTTGGTTTTTGGCCCAAAGATTCCTGCACCAGTCCCTTCGCTTGTTCTCGATCCATCAGTGTACCACTTGATGGTATTTGTTTCGAGTGTGTAGTTTGTATCCTCTCCTACCCAGTCTTTCTTGTTACCAACGAATATACCCGCCTTTATTTTTTCGGTTGACAGCTTGGGAAACTTTGTTTTGATATACAGGGTGATTTGCATAAGGTGTGACAAAAAGCTAGGGCGTGTAGCTTGGACTTAGACAAGAAAAAAATCGTATGGGAGGGAGGACTATTTCCCCCCGTTTAGGAGGGAGGGGCAATTTAAGAAAAAATTCACTTAAATTTTGAAAAAAAAAAATGAAAATTTTGTTTTTAAACAATTTTTTCTCAAAATTTTACGTAATTAAGTATTATTTTTTTATTCAATATTCAATGCTCTTATTAATTTTTGATCAAACACAAAATACCAGATGTCAAAATGTTTTGTAGTTTTTGAGAAAATTAAAAATAACAAAAACTACTTTTGTTCTAAGAAAAGCCTTTTATTTTAGTTTTTACGTTTTTGGATTCTTAGGTGAATTTACGATTGAAAGGATTAACTTTCTTTTTACTATTTTTTTAATTATCGGTCTTAAAAACATACAATAATGTGACAAAGTACTGGATTAATCATATTTCACACATTTTTTCATTGAGAACACCTGCGTGAGAGCATTGGTTTAAAATTGACCTGCCACTTTTTTATTACGGTGGGGTCGGCTTGGCGACGCGACCTGTTTTGTTGTACAAATTATTTCTAATTTGAATGTCAAGTCGTCAACATATCACGATGTCAAATTACTCTCGTGCCGAATTAACGGATATGCATTACTGCTACGGTAGTATGGTCGAAGTCGTGAAGCGCAAAGACTCTACGCTGAAATGTATCCCAATAGGAGGTGTCCCAGTCATACGATATTTTCAAGAATCCATCAACGTGTTCGAGAACACGGAGTACTGGAGCACCCACGGAGAGAAAGTTCATCTTCTGCATCAGTACACATACAGGAAAGAATTTTGGATATGGTCCGACATAATCCCTACTATGCTTCAGTTGCCCCAAACTAGAGTATGGGCAGTGCTTCATACCGAGCATTTACACCCGTACCACACTACACCAGTTCAGGAGCTAACCGCAAACGACAAGTTACTGAGAGCGGCATTTTGTCGAACATTATTGCTAAGAGATGAAACTGAACATAATTACTTTGGAAGGATATTCTGGACGGATGAAGCTCAGTTTACCAGAGATGGAGTAACGAATTTCCACAATTTGCATCACTGGAGTAACAGCAATCCGCATAACAAGAAACAAATCAAATCTCAACACCGCTTCAGCAGTTGTTCTCAATGAAAAAATGTGTTAATCCAGTACTTTGTCACTTTATTGTATGCTTATAAGACTGATAATAAAAAAATTGTACAAAAAAAGTTAATCCTTTCTTTCGTAAATGCACCTAAGCCAAGCCGACCCCACCATAATAAAAAAGTGGCAGGTCAATTTTAAACCAATGCTCTCACGCAGGTGTTCTCAATGAAAAAATGTGTGAAATATGATTAATCCAGTACCTTATCACATTATTGTATGTTTTTAAGACCGATAATTAAAAAAATAGTAAAAAGAAAATTAATCCTTTCAATCGTAAATTCACCTAAGAATCCAAAAACTAAAATAAAAGGCTTTGTTTAATGTCAAGAGGTGTTAATTCACCCTTAATAATAAAGCGTGAATAAAGAAAGAGACAGCTCTCGACTGTGACAGTAATATATTTTCGTATCTCATACCAACTTTAAAAAAGAAATGATTCAATAAAAGACCAGAAGAATTTTGTAAGCCAAGGAAGCTGAAGTGTTTTATTCTATTTCAATTAACTTCTTTTTTTTCTCACTCCGAGCAAATTATAAGTTAAGAATTTGCATTCATCTAAAACATTGGTCCTTCAAACCGCGATTATTATCAGTAAATTTCAAAATAAAATCATTTTTTGCAAATTTTACACCGGCACCAATCGATTGTGTCGCATCCTAACCTCAAAAATCGTGCCAACCCGCATGGTATCTCCGATAATCATCCACATCGCATTCAACTCGACACGAGGACACCGCTCAAAGGAACCATCGTGTGAGCAGCTGGTTTTTCAGGACTAGAAAAATCCCCAATTTGAGAGGTAAGTGACTTTAAACTTTTTGTTTGGCAAAATTAAGACCGATATGCCCGAGGACGAGATAGAAAAGTCAGTCTGCCCCACCGAACAACAGCAATTGGTGGCGGAACAACTTGACTTGCTCCAACAACTGCGAAAAGAACGCCCAAATTTCGACAAGGATGGCCCTAATCGAAGATCTAAAGGGCAATTTATGACACGTCTCAATCGAATTGCCAAAAACCTTCAAATCTTTAATGAAAATCATCGAAAATTAGTTCGTTTAAATTTATCTCGCGACGATGCGTATTTCAAAAACGATATTTTTGGATCTTTTCAATCCGAACATGCGGATGCCATAGATCACATCGAAACCACATTCGATCAAGTTCATCCCGACCGCCACGCCACCACGAGTCCACCTTCTTTCACGCCATCCGCTCCAGTTACAAGCGACGCAAATAATACGATTATACGTGAGGTTTACACCGACAGCTCTTTCAGACCACCTGAATTTAAAATTGAAAAATTTGACGGTGAGCCCACCGAGTGGCCAACATTCTATGCATCGTTTCAAGCTATTCACAACAACTCAAGACTTTCAAAACACCAAAAGTTCGTATATCTCAAATCATTTCTAACTCAAAATGTGACCTCCTCTATCGCTCATTTGGATGTAACAAATGATACATATGATGAAGCTCTGGAAGATTTGAAAGATCGTTATAGCAATGAACAAGTTTTGTTCCATGGCTTTATGAAAAAATTTATGAACTTGCCAAAATATTCTCAACGCGAGTCAGCTGCTGAGTTGAAATCGTTACATGATTCTGTACGTGCATGCATTTTCCAGCTAAAAAACCTCAAATTCCATACCGAGGAAAATTCCGAGTTTTTCGCATTTTATCTGCTCGAAAAGCTATCTCCAGCTACGCGTCTCGACTTTGAAAAACACCGCAAAGATCCAAAGAAAGTTCCAAAACTTAATCAATTGCTCGATTTCCTTAAATCAACATTTCTAATTGCTGATGCCGCCGCACATACTACGAACAACATCGATTCTAAGTCATCATCGCCACATCAAAAATCAATTCAATTATCTAATAAATCTTTCGGTCGAAAAGAAATACGAAATTTTCATGTCTCAAAAAAATCAATTGTTTGTCCACTTGAAAAATGCAAAGGCTCTCACTTTTTACACAAATGTCAACAATTCTTGCAATGGTCACCAGTTGAGCGTAAAGATTTCGCTATTCAAAAGAAATTGTGTTTCAACTGTCTCAGTCATTCAACATCAACGCAATGCACTAGCAAGCATTCCTGTTTCACTTGCGGTGGTCGACATCACACTCTTTTACATTTTAATAGATCAAACTTGTCATCAAATTCAGCTTCATTTCCAAATCCAAATATGACCTTGACTTCATCTCAACTGAATCATGCACCAACAGTTAATCCGCAAATCGTCTCAAATAATTTGGTGAACACTCATTCAACGGTTCTTCTTGCTACAGCAATTGTAAATGTACTTGACGCATGCGGTCAACTGATTCGACTTCGGGCATTAGTCGATAATGGAGCACAACAATCAATTATTACAGAGCGTGCCGCTCAGCGATTAAAATTGGCATTCATCCCATTCTGCATTGGTTATCGTTCCATGGGCGAAACTCAATACAAAATCGCCGACAAGGGATTGAGTCTCAATGTTCATTCAATCATTAATCCGAAATTTAATTTTACTTCGAATTTTGCCGTTCTTCCATCGATTACGTCAGAACTGCCCTTGCACTCAGTTATAACAAAACCGTGGCCCCATCTTCAAGGCTTGCCACTCGCTGACCCTCATTATGCGAATCCGGGTCAGATCGACCTATTGTTGGCTGGTGATGTTTACGGAAAAATCATAGAGGAAGGTCTAAGCAAGGGGGAATTCGGTGAACCCGTCGCTCAATGCACGTCTTTGGGATGGATATTATTTGGAGAATTGTTTCAACAAAATCATGTTCTTACATTGCCATTGGTTGAATGTCATAACCTCTCGACAATAGAAATTGGTGGATATTTAACAAAATTCCATGAACTAGAGGAAGTACCAACAGAAAAGATATTGTCGAAAGAGGATGAATGGACAGAGAAGTTTTATGAGCAAACGACCACACGCCAATCAAATGGAAAGTTCATGGTGCGTTTCCCATTTAAATCATATTTTGATTCATCAGTTCAATTGGGGTCGTCATATGATATGGCACTCAAACGTTTTCAGTCACTACAACGTCGTTTCGCTCGAGACGAAAAATTCAAGGAAGCATACTTCAAAGTATTCAACGAATACAAAACGCTCAATCAAGTCAAACTCGTTCGTGAGATAAACGAAAAACATTTCTATCTGCCCCACCATGCCGTACTGAAAGAAACAAGTATCACGACAAAACTTCGTCAAGTGTTTGATGGTTCGGCTAAATCGACAAATGGAAAATCATTGAATGATATTTTGACTCCTGGTCCCGTTTTACAAGCCGATTTAGTTTCAATCATTCTAAACTGGCGAACCTACAAACATGTTTTCATTGCGGATATGGAAAAAATGTACCGTTGCATCGATGTACACCCGGACGACACTCACTATCAATACGTTTTGTGGCAAGATGACGAGAATTCAGGCATTCAGACATACGCTCTTCAAACTGTCACGTTTGGACTTGCACCATCACCGTATCAAGCAATCAAAACCATTCATAAAGTAGCCAAACAAATAAAAGCCATTTCACCAGCTGTCTACACAGCCCTTAAACTTGAAACGTATGTGGATGACGTAACTACCGGTAGCGAGACCATCGAAAGCTCCATAAAAATGATTCAAATTTTAATTCAAGTTCTGCGAAATGCCGGTTTCGAACTTCGTAAATGGGCTAGCAATTCACCTGAAATTCTACGACAAATTCCCACCGAATATCATAACCAAAACACGAAATGTTTATTCAATGCTGAAGACGCCATCAAAGCGCTCGGTTTAGGATGGTCAAGCAACAAAGATTTATTTACATTTTCCGTTAACTTTCCCACTCACAAGCAACTCACAAAACGAAATGTCTCATCCACAGTAGCTCGCTTATTCGACCCACTTGGATGGCTCAATCCATTTGTTACAAAACAAAAGATGTTTTTGAATAAATTGTGGGAGAGCAAATTTGATTGGGATGACATCGTAACGTCAACCGAACTTCAATCAGAATGGGATAAGACTATCGATCAACTTCAATTTATCAAAGACATCGAAATTCCTCGTTGGGTCACCACTTCATCAAACAACAAAAATAATCAGCTTCATGTTTTTTGCGATAGCTCAAACAAAGCATACGCTACATCAATCTATCTTCGAACCGTCGATTCAAACGACCAAATCCACGTAAGTTTGATCATCGCTAAAAGCAAATTGACGCCAATGCACAAGCCGTTAACGACACCTCGAGCTGAACTATGTGGCGCTGTCCTAGCTGTCAGATTGCTTGAACTGGTCAACAAATCATTGAGAATCTCATTCAATGAAGTTTTTATGTGGACCGATTCCAGCGTGGTCTTATCATGGATTCGAGGAGACCCAAACCGTTGGACAGTTTTTGTTTGTAATCGAATTCATAAAATCCTTTCGTCAACTAAAATTGTACAATGGCACCATGTCCGGACGCATGAAAATCCAGCTGATCTTAATAGCCGTGGTCTAAACGTTTCTGAGCTGCGTGATTCACAACTGTGGTGGCATGGTCCACAATTTCTTTCAATGCCTCAAGCTGATTGGCCAGATTCACCATTCGAACTTCATGAAGATGATCAAAATGAACTTCGTTTAAAGTTGAAATCAATCAACCTCAACATCAAAGAAGTGTCCAGCGTCAACAGCCTCATCCAACGTTTTTCAAATTTTAATCGCCTTCGTCGTGCCGTTGCATACGCCCTTCGTTTTGTTCAAATTGTTCGCTCTTCAAGCAGGCTCAAATTGCAACGACCACCAGTTTCAATGCTATCAATTCCAACAAGACAACTCATCCAACAAGTTGCCCCGCTCACAGTGACTGAAATTCAACACAGTGAATATGCAATTATTCGCTGGATACAATTCACTGAATTCTCGACTGAACTCAAAACGATTCAAGATCAAAAACCAATCACAAAAACCAGCAAATTGTATCGGCTTAATCCATTTATCGACAACAACAACATTCTACGTGTCAACGGTCGTTTACAAAATGCTTTCATGTCATTTGAAGAAAAATTTCCAATAATTTTACCTTCGAAAAGTCATATTGCAACGTTAATCACCGATTATTATCATCGTCTTACGTTACACGGTGGTCCACAAGTAACGGTCAATCAAATTAGACAAATTTATTGGATTCTCGATGTGCGCAATTTCGCTCGCCATTTTATTCACAAATGTGTCATTTGTTTCAAGGCGCGTCCAGTTTTATCACACCAACAAATGGCCACATTGCCCACTGTTCGTGTCAATACAAACTCAAGACCATTTGCATCGACTATCATTGACTACGCGGGCCCATATGACATCCGTGCTTCAAGAGGTCGTGGCCAAACATCATACAAGGGCTACGTGGCTGTTTTCACTTGCATGACCACGAAAGCGGTCCATTTGGAAGCAGCTGGTGATCTAACAACACAAACATTTCTGCATGCGTTCGACCGATTCATCTCCCGTCGTGGATTTTGTCATGATGTGTTTAGCGATTGTGGAACCAATTTTGTTGGTGCCAACAACGAGAATCAACGACTCTACAATGAAGTTCTTCAATCAATCGAAACTGAAATCATCCCGGCATTAGCAAATCAACACATTCAATGGCATTTTAGCCCACCAGGAGCACCCCATTTCAATGGATTGGCCGAAGCAGCTGTAAAAATAATGAAATTTCATTTAACCCGAGTCATTGGAAATGCGAAACTCACCTTCGAAGAATTCTCAACTATCTTGGCTCGCATTGAAGCTGTGCTAAATTCACGCCCAATTTCACCAGTCAGTGATAATGCAAACGACTTCACAGCAATAACACCAGGGCACTTTCTTACGGGAAATGCTCTTTTATCACGACCTCACCCACCATCAGAGTTGAACCCAATCAAACGACATCAACTAATGGAACAAATGGTTCAGCACTTTTGGAAACGATTCAAAGAAGAGGTCTTGTCCAGCATGCAAATTCGAACAAAATGGCAAAACAAGCAACCTAACATCAAAGAAAACGATTTAGTAATAATCAAAGACGATCGTTTTCCAGTTGGTCAGTGGCCCATGGGTCGTGTCATATCATTACAGCAAGGCAGCGACAACCTCGTTCGAGTTGTTACCGTCAAAACACCTGCTGGCGTTTTCAAAAGACCGATCGTGAAACTTGCTTTGATACCAAACGCTGCCAAGCCACAAGATTCTTAATTTTTGCCATTCAGGATTGTTTTTAGTCACTTACGCTCCTCGGCGAGCAGCGATAAGAAGAACACATCATAAATATCATCATAAAATTTATTTCACTCACAATAGCTATTCATGTACCTACATTACCTAAATGATAAATTTATTATAATATTTTTTTTTCTCTTAAACTTGATCTCATATATTAGTATTTACATAGTTGTAATATGCATTACTTCAAAGCAATCATTTTTGTTTTTATTATTAACTTTTGTTTATAACAACCATGTTGTCATTGCCGGGGGAATGTTTAATGTCAAGAGGTGTTAATTCACCCTTAATAATAAAGCGTGAATAAAGAAAGAGACAGCTCTCGACTGTGACAGTAATATATTTTCGTATCTCATACCAACTTTAAAAAAGAAATGATTCAATAAAAGACCAGAAGAATTTTGTAAGCCAAGGAAGCTGAAGTGTTTTATTCTATTTCAATTAACTTCTTTTTTTTCTCACTCCGAGCAAATTATAAGTTAAGAATTTGCATTCATCTAAAACAGGCTTTTCTCAGAACAAAAGTAGTTTTTGTTATTTTTGATTTTCTCAAAAACTACAAAACATTTTGACACCCGGTTTTTTGTGTTTGATCAGAAATTAATAAGAGCATTGAATATTGAATAAAAAAATAATACTTAATTGCGTAAAATTTTGAAAAAAAATTGTTTAAAAACAAAATTTTCATTTTTTTTTCAAAATTTTGATTTTGAAAATTAATTTTTCAAAAACTATTCACTCGAACAACCTTATTTAAAAACAAAATTAAAGAATGTAGTTCTGGCTTTTTAAAATGCTATAGCACTACTCTGTAGGTATCACCGTTATTTTTTAATAATTTTTTTTCTGTTTTAAGTGATTTTTTTCTTAAATTGCCCCACCCTCCTAAACGGGGGGAAATAGACCACCCCCCCCCTCCCATACGATTTTTTTCTTGTCTAAGTCCAACCTACACGCCCTAGCTTTTTGTCACACCTTATGCAAATCACCCTGTATATGTCAATCCTTTGTTTTCGGGATCTTTTGCAAACCCCCAGTTTCTCAGTGAGAGTTTAAACTGAACCTGAACTGGAGTTTAAATTTGAAGTTCAACTCGTCCGGTTTCACAGTCTCATCTGAACTTCAGTTCATTGAACGTGGTTTAAGTAAATTGTTTTCTCTGAATCAAAAAAAAAACAATGAAGGAAAGTTTGCTTTGTTTCAGTTGTGACCTGTGGCAGGAAAATAAATTTTAAAATGAAAAGAAATTCTATTTTCAAATGTTTGAAGGGGTTGTCAACCTGTGGTTTAAACGGCAGAATAGTGTCGTTTAACTCAAACTGCAGAATGAACTCTGTTCAAGGACTATGAAACCAAATTTATTGTTGAACTGAAGTTTAAACCAAAAGTGGGGCTTAAACTTGGAAGTATTACGTTTTGTTTTTCAACGAGTGCTTTTTCAGCAACGTTGATCTTTCCTACTACATGATGTTCACGAAGTGGCCAATTTCGTTGGATGCAATGTTTTTCATCTGCTCTGCTATCCCAAAAACACAGAAAACAGCAGTATTTTGTGTAGCCACCCTGCAGGCCAGTACGTGACTTCTGCTGGATGTAGCTCCGCGAAGATTCAAAGCCACATAAAAGAAGAAGTGTTAAGCAATACGTCATATTTTCAATATAAATTACGAAAAAAAACTGAAATGGTCTGCCTTCACGTACTGTTTCATAACTTCCACATTTATTATTCGATTTCATTGATTTTGTGCATTTTAGTTTTGTAAAAACAATATCTTCCACCTGAGATCTTAAAAGTAATTTAAATACTTTTTTGTCTATCCTTACGGAATGACTTTAAACAAGCGATTTTCTAAAAACGGCGAAAAATTGTGTTTTTTGAAACTTTGAACGGCTTTTTCTTGATGATTGTTGGGCCGATTTACTCAAGTCGTATACTGTTGGAAAGACAAACAAAATATCTGTTCAAAAACATAAACTATATGTTAATTAGTTGGACCATTTTTGAGAATCAGGCTCATACATGAAAAAGGAGCAAAAAAACGGTTTTTTGCTCATATCTCGAAAACGCTTCTTTGAAAAAAGAAATGAGTGCCATCAGAGAGTCAAAATTAGTCTAGAAAATACTTTTTTTTTGAGGTACTTTTTTTGTGTATACTAGTGATAATTTAATTTTAAAATAAAAACACGCACGCAAGCAAAATTTTCATAAGATTCGTATACACGTGAGTGTGGTAAGTTTCTAAGCTTTTAAAATTACTCATTTGTGTACTTTTATTGCGTTGACATTCATTTTTGATTGGGAATTTTGGTGCTACCCACTACATACTCGTAGAGTGAATAGAGAAAAAGAAGTAGATTTTGGCATTTTTTTGTAAAACTAAAGTAGGTTGAAACAGAGATTTTTAAAATGAAATAGATGTCAGTATTTTAATGATGGTGCGAAGTAGGAATTAGATTTTAAAATATTTTGAAAAAAAGAAGTAGATCTATTTTAATTGAAGTAAAGCTCCCAGGTATTTCATATCCTGGGCGAACTCTTCTCTTGAGAACTGATCCAGTTCTTTTAGCCAATCAGCGGCCGCGGTTTTCGTTCACGTCATCATTCAGCTACTCTCCGCCATCTTTGCTGGAGAGAGGCCGAATGTAATTGAAAATCAGCGGTCCTGCTTACTCGCACTTTCTCCCTGAAATATGCATAATCATCATTAAATTCGCCGATCACTGGTGTCACTTCCAGGAGTTGAAAAAACAATGAACGAATACAGTCATCAATAACCATTTTTTAAATTATTAAAAAAAGTTTTCAGAAAAGAAAAAATCTATTTCGCGATCAATTTTCCCTCCGAATAAGACAAAATCAACCCATAATTATGGAACGTCTAAAGGAGGATATTGACAGCAATATCATTCGCGGAATTACTCAAAATCGTTGGGCTTCTGTGCAGATTGGAGGGAATTAAGGACTAGCGATTAACGTTTCATCTTTGACATTATCATAAAAATATAAATTAAATACGTTGGGCACTCGGCCATTCTCAAAATGAGTAACTTCTAGAATTCAGGGACCAACAAACTGCCACCCGTGCTTTTCGGAATTAACTCGTCTCCGTCGGTTTATATTTGAGTAGTGAAACGGTTATCGACATTTAAGACCATAATGATTTCGATTTTGTTCCTCCAAGATACTGAGAGAGTGCACGGATGGCTGATGGAGAATGGCTGCCCCACTCTCTCTCAGTAAAGTGAATAAAACACCTGTAGGAAAGAAAAAAAATACTGGTATGGAAGGAAAAAGGAATTTGGAGAATAGAAAGAACGATTTTTGTCGATTTTTAGTGAAGCCACTAAGAATTGTGTACATTGCACTCTTCTGTTAGAGTAGTTTTACTGTGCTGAAAATGAGAGACAATTCTTTAGATAGAGTCGGACAGTGCGTCGAATTCGTCAGAAGCCAAGTTACTCCAAACTTGGGCTGCGATAGATAAAACATGTACGAATGATGTACTTCGGTGAACTTAAGTTTTTTTAATTAAAGAAATGCAATATTGTGGTGG
This sequence comes from Chrysotoxum bicinctum, assembly GCA_911387755.1. NCBI lineage: Eukaryota > Metazoa > Arthropoda > Insecta > Diptera > Syrphidae > Chrysotoxum > Chrysotoxum bicinctum. Next base: position 178,510,592 of record OU426988.1, on the reverse strand, counting down.
TTGAAAGTGTATCAACATTTACAGCACAGAAATTATTTCTAAGCCCCCGAATGTTGCTGCAGTCGACTATTAAAAAAAAAAAAACCAAATCAGACAGTAAGCGATGATGATATCGGGCTTGAATTCCAAAGTAACTTCAAACTGCAATTTACTATTAGTGCTATGGCTTGATAAACGCTCCTAGATTCCCAAAACAAATAATAACAATAAATTTATTTGATATTCGTTTGGTTCAATCAGTTACACTTCCACACAATGTATGCTAACGAAAATACCTAATTTAATTTAGTCAATTGAAATTCAAAACCTCATTTGTCATAATTCAAAAACAAAAGAGGTCCATGTGCAGATCCTTGTGGGACACCGAGATTAATTATTTTGGAATAAATCAGACTAAGAGTATTTAGAATTTTTTTTTTGAGTTATACTCGTATTATGTTGTAAGAAGTATGAGTAAGAAGTATACCAGTTTAAGATTAAACCGTAAAACTCACACAGTACAATTTGTTAATAGATGATCAATTGTAGCAAAAGCTTTTGTAATGTCCAGAAAAGGTTCAGCACAGTCCATTATTTGTAAATTTTTTTATAAAAGGCTAGTAAAAAATCTTCAGTTGAAACGTTTTACTTAAATTAAAAGTGATAATAACTATTAGAAAATACAAAACTTTGCTTTTTACACTTTTGAGTATATCAGAAAAGTGTACATTTAAAAATATATGTTAGGAGATTCAGTAGGTACATACTTTTGTGTTGTGTTAAAAAAATAGAAAGAAAATCTTTATTAATATTTTTACATCAATATGTATGTACTCGTATGCATATCGAGTTCTTATGAACAGATAATGCAGATGTTTACAGAACATTCTTCGGGGCTTATGTTTTAATTTAATACGGTTCAAAAAAGATTTATTATGTTTATTTATATTTATTAAATCCGTTATCAATATATTCATTTTCCTGGAAGACATCTATGTCAATAGTTTTTTTTAATCAACAGTACTTATCTTCGCAGCTCCCTTCCTTTCCTTATGATATGTTGGGTTATTAGCCATTCCACCCAATAGTGAAAAATGCTTGGACTTCAGTCGTATTTAAGAATTCGTAGTTTTTGTGTGTTGTCTAAATTAATGTACCCTTCCGCTTGTGATAAATCCTTTTGCTACACTGTTAAACTTACTTAAATAATAAAATCTATTGTACTTTTTTCAAAGATGCCATGACTAAGTTCGATGGTACTCGAGTCTCAATACTATAAACCTTTTGATAGTGATAAGTTCCATGCATTACAAGCGTACATTTATGTAGATATACCCTTTTATTTAAAACTGAAGTTTTTTTTTCATTGAAACTAACAGAAAATTACAAATCGTTACGTTGTTCCTATGAATGCAATAACTTCTGATAAAACCATACAGTTGCTTTTGAAACTGATTCTGTGAAAGACGTGTCCTTTAGATTTCGATAGTTTGTTATTTAAGCATATAACTTTTTATATATAGCAAAACTGAATTTGTGTTTAAAAATCAAATTAATTTATAAGGAAAAAATGTTCCACATACGCCCTGTAGTCCCAAACCTATTTTAAAAATAATTTAGAAATAAACAAACTGTGTTGATGGATTAATTTTTTTTAACAACTATGCTGTTGTCAGAGGTATTTTTGTATGGATAAATTTATCGAAGATTCTGGGTTCGACAGAATAGATGATTTAATTATAATAACGTAAAAAAAATATTTCTTCAGAAACTTTAACTCATCGCTATCCCTCGATAGTGACGTGCACTCCAGTGCGGATATGATTACAATTTTTTTTTTTTTCTGATTAAGAAAATTTATCCCGAATAGGGAAAAATTTATCAAACCGAAAGAAAACTCATATTTGATTCGACTGTTTAGAGGTTATTACTGTTAGAGAAGTAAGTTTCTGGTGTAATAAAACCAAAACTACTGAGAAAACTGGAAAAAGTTCAAACAAGCCAGAAAAACCTGTAAAGAAAATATTTACAGAACCAAACTTTTACATGAACAAAACATACTGCAATGTCCTAAAGGTAGTAAAACTGTTTGGTTATTTGTAAAAAAACATACGAAATACTACTTCGTCTTCGGTTCCTACGCTCGTGTTCAACGACACTTTTTATGTCAGCTTACAAGAAAAAGTCAATCTGCTTGCGGCTCAGTTTATTGTCAATTCCACGTTGTCTGATTCTCTGATTCCCCTGTAATTGAGAGCTTAAATGATATTATTTGGCAGATCTTCTTTCGCACTCGTTCAGTTGCAAGAGTAGTGAAAGATCTCTATATATACAAATCCGCTGACCTGGATAGTATCGCCACAATTGTTGATCTAAAGATGTATCCTTCTACGCTGGCAAAACCATTGCGTAAGCTTCTCCATTTGTCTTTTCAAGTAGATGGGAAACAGCATTTGTCCAACTTGTCCCTAAAAAAGGCGAATCTTCTTCCCCTTCTAACTATCGTCTGATTGCACTTACGTCCCTTCTTTCCAAGGTCATGGACACCCTGATACATTATCAGCTAAAGAAATATCTTGAAGAACGAAAGCTTCTCAATGACAGGCAGTATGGCTTTCGAAGCAATAGGCCCACTAGAAATATGATGGTATACCTCACCGCAAAATGGAACAAATCTTTACATCGTTTTGGAGAAAGTAGAATTATTTCACTTAATATTTCAAAGGCATTTGATAGAGTTTGGTATCAAGCTCTCTTATCGAAAATGCGTGTTTTTGGTATTGATGAATCTCTTCTTCGTTGGATTAGAAATTACCTTTTGGATCGTTCACTACAAGTAGTATTGGATGTTTTAAATCTGATATCCACAAAATAAACGCTGATGTGCGCTAGGGCTCCGTTTTGTCTCCAACACTATTCTTGACGATAGTACCCTCAGCTTCTCAAATTCGTTTTTAGATTCACACTCTCGTCCTTCGAATGAGGACTTCCAACGGCAGCGTATGGTAAGCACATTAAATTCTAATCTTGACAATATTGTACAATGGAGAATTAAAAACTTTGTAGAATTTAATGCTTTGGAAACTCAATGCTTTTTACTGTCGCTAAAGCGTAACCTTCCCTCAATGCCACTTTCTATGGGCGGCACTTGCATCGAGGAGACTGAATAGCTTTCACTTCTAGGTATGTGCATCATAAACAATCTTTTGTGGAGTCATCACATGAGGTCGCCAAAAACGCTGCTAAGTGCTTATGTTTCCTCCGCCGTACAAGAAGTTTTTTTTGTTATAATATAAATCCTTCGGAAACTTGAGCATATCTGGGCAACTGCGTCAAAAACCCACTTGAGTCTCTTGGACAGAATTCAAAAGAGAGCTATAAAAATGATAAGCGACCGTTGGATACCATTTGTATCCCTCGAGCACCGCGGCAATGTTTCATGCCTATCATTGTTTTTTATTTTACCGCTATTTTCATAAACAGTGCTCTAGCAATATCCTTACTTTTAAGAATTCTCAACAGTTTACCCCTCAGCCCAATTTCGGCCGTACTGTCAGGTACAGAGATTCTTTTTTTTAGCCGCACTTCACTAATGTGGAATGCTTTACCCGGCTTAATGTTTGCCACTCATTGCAACGTGCAGAAATTCAAAATCAATGTGCATCGGTATCGCCTTTTTAATCCTGTCCTACTTTCCTAATTGCTCGCACTGTGTTTAACATTATAAGGGTATTCATAACCCCTTGGTTGCATGTATAATATAAACAAAACAAATCAAATGCTTCCTTTTTTTTAAAAAAAAAGAAACAAAAAAATTCTCAAATTCATCATATATAACGTTGTGCAAAATTAATCATCCAAATTTTTTAGTGGTTTTGAGTAATGAAAATCTTTATTTGGACTCGCAACTTCAAGTAGTTCAAAAGAAAGAAGTATCCGACGTTTAAATCGGGCTATCTTGCTGGCCATGCCAAATCGCCAAAACGTGTGATACCGCTAGCAGGAAACGCTTCCTTAACAATATCCTTAGTGGATCGTGCTATGTGTGCGGTTGCACCGTCTGATTAAAACCACATGTTCACCAAGCCCCGCTCATGCAATTCCGGCAGTTAGAAGTCGTTTATCATTGCCCTTAATGTTCGTCAGTAACAGCGAACGTATTGGCGATGGCGGCTCAATCCCCAATCAGTGCGCCAGAATCGAAGATTTTTCTTATTGACGTACCGCTTATTAGAAATGCGCCTCGTTACTCATGATGATTTCTGCACCTCTGCGTTGTTGAGATTGAGGATGGTTTGACAATAGTTCACACATAACGGAACCTTCAGCAGGCATTAACTGATACAATGTTTGCACTTTGTACGGAAATACGAGTATGTGTAAGTCTTTCACTAAAATTCGCTGTAGAGTGATGTCCAATTGCGTGGCCCGTGCATCGTCGTCTGGTTGATGTTTCTTCGTTCCCAGCAACATCGGCATACACAGACTATATACTTATTCTCGACCGAACCAGACCATCAGCGGCCACGCCCTACATGGTCTCTTGTGGTTCCAGTCTGTTCATCAGAATTATTCCACGTTATTATTATCACTTCATTGTTTATCTGTTTTTATAATGCAGCTATCTAGTTCAAAAATGTCAAATATGATTGATGTACGACGCCATTTGCAAAAATTATAACATCTTCCGATAGAGTGATTAATTTTTCGATACCTCTTACTTTAAAATCTTTGTACAAGGGACATCTTATCAGTTCATATATATTAATTGTCTTCATTTAAAAACATTAGATAACTGCGTTAATGCACCCTCTAGAACAAGATGCAACAATCATATTATGTTTTGCATTAAGTCTACAAAGACTGTAATCTGATTGATGAAATAAACTTACATAACCTTAACGAGTTCAAATATTTTCTTATAACTGAAAACTGAGCCTGTTTATTCAATTCAATATCTGATGACCTTAAAACTAAAATGCATCAATTACCCTCGTTTTGAAAAATAAAATTTCACATCACTATTTTATAAATTAAAATTAACACCATATAAATTTAGGTGGAAACTTTCGAGTAATATCGAGTCTAGTTACTACAAAAAGAAATTCACTTGCTGCATCTACTTTGGTATCTTCCTGTTTTATTGGCAGCAACGAATAAATATTGAGAATTTTGAATAATTCAAACGACAAAGTATCACCAACAGAAAAATTCAAAAAAAGAAAAATTCAAAAAAAAAAAAACGAAAACTACACCGGTAAAAAAGCTTGTGTGCCATTCTTTTTCAAGATAACAGGTTTCGAGGTAGGTACTCTTCCTGCTTATTGAAAACAAAATTAGAAAATAATTAAATGCCAAGCCTACAACCTTGCTAAATGGTTTTCTTCAAAAAGATCACATTGAAACCGGAAATAAGACCAAGTAAACGCAATTTTTTGTATTCCATCCAATCTATGGGAATTGAATATTTGCGCATTCAGCTACGAGTATACATTGTTTGAGTTGAATTTTGGAATTCTTTTGATTCAATTAAAAGCCCTTTTTTTTTAAAATTAAATCACTTATTCAAGGAGTAGGAGCAGAGGCGAATTTATTTACTACATTCGAATGCATCCGATTTATTTATTCAAAATTCAAGATTCCTCTTCACACAGGCTTATTTTTATTTATGTATTTATTTAATTCTCGTGATGTTTGAACTTGGGATAACAAATTTGGTATTATTTGAATTGTTAAAATTATTGTTGTCAATTTTAAGGTAGATCGATGATGGACTTACGTTATTCGTTTCATTTTACGACAAATCAAGGTCAACAAAAAGGGGGATACATTTAAAATTCATTCAGGTTTATATAGGAATCAACAACAATCAAGTGTCTTATACATATGTAGGCATAGGTAGGATGTTATTTAAGAACGATCTAAAAAATTATGCAATCCCAATCCAAACTTTGTTTTTCATTTATTTTTGTCTTTCTTGACAGGTTTTACAGAAGATACTTTGGGAAGGAACAAACTCAACCGAAATTATAAGCTGTTTAATAGAACCAATTGAAATAACAATGGAGTACTTTAATTTTTCTAACATCATCTCACTAATCGGAGTAGCATTAGTTTGCGCTCTTTACTATTGGATATTTCACATACCAATCGATTGGAAGAGGGTAAGTTTTTGAAGCTTTTTTGTTGAGAAAATATTTTAGGAAAATTCTTGTTTTCTTAAACACAAAGACATCTGAAAAATTGATAGACAAGAATTGTTTGAGAATTCCGAACTTTATCGTGAAAACAAGCTGAACAGTTTACATGCAGAAACGCTTCTTGCTCTTATATTCTTTTAAGAAGAATTTCATCTACCTATCATACCTCTTGGCATAAATGTTAGTTCGATTCTCAGCCGCTCAGTGTTGGCGGAACTGTCACTTTTTAGAAATAACTATATTTATTACGTCTGGTACTTAATTTATGTAGTTAATGTAACAAAAGCAGACGTAGTTTCAAATGTCAAATGATCTGTCTGTCAGGTTGTCAGCTGTCATTTTGCTGTCAGCTGCGCATTTGAAGTTTGAATATTGAAATCAAACGTTCAGTTATTCATTTTTAATAAGCGAAATGAAAATGGCTGGTCGAAAGCTATACATAATTATTGTGCTGAAAGTAGATTTACTCAAATTAAAACGAAATATGATGGCATTGGAGGTCTCTTCGATACGTATGCTGCGCTTCTTAAAAATACAACAGTTTAAGTTTCAATAAAACTACACCAGTACTTAGTTTTCAATATTTTTAAAAAGTTTATCGATCATATTTGTATGTATGTACCTTGTACAGTAAATTCAGCATTGAGAAATATCCTTAAATCATGTGTTCATAATCTATATCCTTTGATTATGCCAATTGGGGGTGGCCGTGGCGCGATGGTTGTGTGATCGCCAGTCAACCTCAATATCACAGGTTCGATCCCTGCCGTCGTCTATGTCGTCTTTAATTCCATTAAAACTTTCTATAAATTGTCATCAATGGGTTGCTGGTTTACTCATTACATGTTGTTTAGGCATAACACTAACAACATTGAGTTAAATTAGTATGCCCAACAAGGATGAAAAACGAATAAAATAATGCGAATTATAAGGGACATAGAAATAAGACACGGTAATTCTCCGCTTTTGTTCAGCCGCCATCCCTGGAGATAAAAAAATCTGAGACAACCACCTTCAGTCTCAGAACATCGTGCCACACATCTTTCCTATCCTTCTTTCTCTTCCGCAACTTCACGCCCACGCTGTGTTGAAACATTTGAAGGGTAATCATATTCCCTTGAGCGTGAGTAGATTATAAAAGAAACAAAAGAAAGGAAATTGTTTGTCTCCAAAAATAAACTTTCCATCTATCATGTATAATTCCTACAATTCTTCATCCTTATGATAAATGAAACATTTTCAATTTTTTTACAAACCTTAATAAAATCATAAAAATGCAAAATTCGTTGGTTTCCCTTACTTCTATTTTTTTTATCAATTAACTACGTATGTAGCAGACGTAACAAATTGTAGTAAATTAGGCATGTAGGTTATTCAAATAACTACGCGTTAATAATGATTTAGAAAATGTAATGTAGTTAATTCGGCCAACCGTAGAATTGAAAAATCCTATAATGCGAGAAACAGATTGACACATCAACTTCAACAGCAACCTACAATGGACGAACATATTTTGAAACCAACGGACAACATGACTTTGTTCGACTTCTCGACATGCATGTTTACTTTAATTGAAAATACGTGTTTTTTCACAGGAAACAATGCCTTGCAAAAAAAATATTTCAAATGTAAACGTTCCCTTATGTTGAAGAAAAAATCTAACAAGCCCTTAAGGCCCCAGTTATAGCTATCATTGAAATGCATCATTGAAAATTTTCATTTGTATTTTTAAGATGATTAAACAACCTGCAATGGCTATAATTGGTACCAAAATGAAAGTAATGAGTAGTAGAATTTTCTTACTCTATAAAATACAAAATTCCGATTTAAACTTTCTTTTAAATCCACTTTTATTATTTCACTGATAGAAATCAACTTCAATGAACAGCTGATTTTCGTTTCTTTAATATGGAACACAATCGTTCCACTGAATGTGTTCGATTCTCTTTCTATTTTAAAAAGTCAGTTTTCCTTTAAATGATCAACTCTAACCTTAAATGCATAGAATTGGTTGTAATATGTAATTAGCCACTGACAGGATCTTTTACTGAAACCAATTTTTCAATGATTGCTATAACTGACTTGTCAAAAAAATGAAGTCAGCATTCCACTGATTTGTTCCAATGATGCATTTCAATTATAGCTATAACTGGGGCCTAAGAATGGTGAAGTGTAAGAAAAGTAAGAGAGAAACCGTTCCCAGAATTTGAATAAGACAACAGCCGTGTTTTACTATTGCCAATTATCCACATAAATCAACCCTTGAAAATAAAACGATACGGATCCTAGTGACAGTTGTGTTGTATGCTCATCTCCCTCTTGCTTATGATTGTTAATTTTCAAATGTGTTGTCTTTTTTCTTTACACTGTATCCTACACTACCTTACTATAAAAAGCCATCTACTCTCCAGAAAAAGAACTAATTTCTGGATCGTTAAAATAGATCCAGATAGAGAACAAGATCCCAATTTTCTTTTGTAATACATGTTAAAAATTAATCCAGATTCGTATCCACATAGGTCCGTAGATAATAAAACACACCTAATAAAACACGCCTATTCACATATGTAAAAAGTCCAAAGTGACAGAAGTTTTTTGTGCTCATATCTTTTTCCCTTATGTTTGTTGATTACCATGAAAAGCCACCTACAAACCAATGTAAGAACTAAATTTTTGATATTTGAAATAAATCCAGATAGAGTGAAGGATACCAAATTGTTTTTGTAATACGTGTTGAAAATGAACCAGCATCAAGATCCATATGGACCCGTATATAAAATACGCACCTAAAAATAAATAAAAATAAAAATAAAGAAATAAATGAACTAAGGATTAGGTATAATAAACGGTTTTTCAATAACGACGGGTAGATTTTTAAAATGAATGAAACTACCTGTGTGTGAGGTATGAACAAAAATTTTTATTTGAAAGGCCCGTGTATGCCATTATTTATGAACACACCGACACCGTTCAAAATCCGGCATCGGCTTCTTATGGTGGCACAGGTAACACAGCCATTTATCCATAAATGCGCTTCGTCGATAAAGATGATTTTTCGGCTGAAATACGGATCCTCCAGTCAGGGAACAACTAGCGTTGTCTATCTTGAACTTTGAGCTCCTAGGTCAGTTGGATCTTGCACGAGTTTAGGCTCAAGTTCCGACTCAAAATTCACCAAGTTGAAGTCTGCCAAAGGCTGAGTTCTCGTGCATGCAATAAACAAGCGATCGACCTTCTCGAGTTCTGCTTTTCACTTTCAAGCACAGTGGAGGCGTTATTGACCGTTCTTACGATCGCTTGACGAAGAAATGTTGGCTGATTGATTACCAAACCGGTCATCGCAAACGTAGAATGGTCGACTGTGAAGGGCTACCACTTCTATTGTAAAATGGGCCAATGTTTTTACTAACGAACACTCATGTTTATACTGAATTTGTATCATTTGGACGTACTGTTCAATCATGTAGCTTGCCTGAAATTCTTCACATAAACGTTTCTTTCTTTTTGGAACAAAAATTCCAAAACTAATATAAAAAGAATAGACAAGAAGATGATTTGATAGGAGATAGCGATTGGGCCTGGTAAAGCGTTCCACATTCGTGTAGTGCGGCGAAAAAAAGAATATCTGAATATACATAAGAGTAACTCCGAAGTTCGACTCAAGGGTAAACTGATTGGCAATCTCTAGATCGCAATTACTTAAGTGAAGGATTGCAACTGACTATATCACTAGAACATTATTCATAAAAATAACGGTAAGATAATGAAATATAGGAAAAATTGCGGCGGTGCTCGAGAGATTCCATTGTTTCTGTTATATTTCTATCACCGATCATTTTTATAACTCTTACTTGGATTCTATTCAAGAAACTCAAGTGGGATATTAGAGCACCTGCCCAAAATTTGGAAGTTGTACTCGAGCCTTGGACAAATATATCTTTTATCGATTACAGCTTACAGGCAGAGTGGAAGACAACATTGAGTTTTTGAAGCATTAAATTCTTCGCGGTTAATGGTTCGTCGTTTGACAATGCTTTGATCTCATACGTTGTCGTTTAAGTTTCATATCCCAAGAAAAAGAAAACGAATATGAGAAGCTGAGTGTTCTGTCGTCATCAAAGCAATTTATTTTAATTAGAAGTTGCAGACAAAAGATCATTGATGAATATAAGAAACAGAGTCAGAGACAAAACAGAGCCCTGTGGCTCACCAGCATTTATTTTATGAATTACAGACTTAAAACCATCCAATACAACTTTGTATTGAACAGTTCGAAATGTAGTTTCTAATCTAAACGAATAAGAGATTGATCAATACCAAATGAACGCCATTTCGATAAGAGGGCTTGATGCCAAACTCTATCAAATGCTTTTGAAATATCAAGAGCAATGATCTTACTTTCTCCAAAACGTTGGAGAGCCCATAATTTATCAGCGTTTCCATGACCTTCGAAAAAAAGAACGTAAGTACAATTGGACGATAGTTAGAAGGGAAAGAAGATTTATCTATTATGAGATTGATAGCTGTCAAAATATGTTCATTGACAATAGGTTCACTCGTTCAACTTTACCCAGGGTTGACCCAGATTTTCTTGACAACCCTGAGAGTTGTAAAAAAAGGTGCGTTTTATTATTCACAAATCTATCTGGATATTTCCTTGAAAATAAAACGATACGGATCTTACTGACAGCAGTGTTATAAGCCCGTCTCTTTTTATCCTTGGGTTTGGAAATTTTAAATTATGTCTTGTCTTTTTTCCTTACACTATAGCTTACATTACCTTATCCCAAATTGTTTTTGTAATACATGTTAAAACTTAATCCAGATCCAGATAGATTTGTGAATAATAAAACGCACCTAAAAACTGGGGTTTTCGGTTTCCAAAAAACACCCAAGGGCGGTCAATTGCTTTGTTGACAACTAAAAGCAAGAAAAAAACAATTCTATGCTCTGATAAAACTTTAAATTTTGTATGAATTTGTTTTAAAAATGAACAGCAAAATACCTACATAGATCTACTTCACGGTGACCCCAGGGGATCAATTCTCTATTTGTGAAACTGTGAAGTGGTAAGTTTTTTCATAACTTCACACACTATCCGATTCGCAATTTATGAAAAAAATTAATAAAATGTCAAAATATTTTCAAATATTAAATTTGTTTTCATACTCAAATGATTTCGTGAAAAGTCTTGATAAAATATGAAAATTACAAAAACAAAATTATGCTCAAACATGAGTATCGTGTATAAAAAATGAGAGCGTTTCTCATTTTAGTAAGTAATGTTTAGTACATGTTTTGACAAATATTTATCAGAATGAGTTCCAGAATCGCATTATGTGAGTTAATGAAGTGTAAAAATGAAAAATGGATGTGAAAACTGAAATGATAACTTTTTTATCACTTCACAGTTTCACAGATACAGAATTGACCCCCAGGTCTCAAAAAACACAGAATTTACTCACCAGCGTGACTTCAGGTTTTTCAAAAAAACAATTTAGGGCGACCCCAGGGTGACTTCAGCGCTCAACGAACAAATCTGATGAAAGTCAATTCAGAGAAGCAAGTCCAAAAAATCATCGTTGAACTCTGAAACAAAAGTTGGTCAAAATTTGTTTGTCTTCTTTGAAAAGAGTCAATATAAAGAGTCAAAATGTTTCAATTCAAAAACAAAACAATCAATTTATAAGTTATACGAGTATCGTCAAATATGTATAAGATTTGTCACTCATTTAATGCTATACGATTTTTACATGTCTCTAGATTATATTCAGCTACTTTTGAAGCCGGCATTTCAGTAATTAGAGAAATGCAAAAAAACTCTGCTTATTCATTTTATCTTTACATTAACATTCAAATGTATTAATATTTTTTTTTTTAATTTCAGCGCCTTGAAGACGTTAGTTATGATCTCGCACTTGGTCGCGATCGAAATATGAAAGCCAAACAAAAGCGAGATACCATCAACCGCATGCGTCGTCTTCGTAAAATCGGGATCAGCGATCTACCACCACCCTACCCGAATGGGTGGTATTGTATTGCAGAAGCTTCAGAAGTAGAAAAAGAAGAAGCTATCAGTGTGGCTTGCTTGGGTGAGCAATTCGTTGTGTTTCGAACAGCAACAAACGAAGTGCACGTCCTCGACGCTTACTGTCCACATTTAGGAGCAAATCTTGGAATAGGAGGCAAAGTGGTTGGCGATAGCATTGAATGCCCTTTCCATCAATGGGCATTTCGCGGCAGTGATGGAAAATGCGTAAATGTTCCCTACAGCTCTTGTGGTGCTCCGGCTTCCTCTAAAGTCCGTCGTTGGATCTCCAAAGAAATGCATCAAATGATTTTCATTTGGTATCACATCGAAGGTGAAGAACCATGGGAACTGCCAGAAATAGAAGAGGTTGAGAGTAAAAAGTTTGTATACCAAGGACGAAATGAGTTTATTGTCAGCTGCCATATACAAGAAATACCAGAAAATGGCGCTGATTTGGCTCATTTTACCGCCATACATAACCCAAGTGTTTTGGCTGGAAGCAGTCCAAAAGATAATCCCCTGGCAGCTCTCGGAACACATCGATGGAATGCAACGTAAGTAGAAACTAGACGAGATATTAAAATAAGCATTACTTACATAGGTACATACATCTTTTCGTATTACATTTTCAGCTGGGAAGGCTCAAAACCTGAAAGCAGACATATTTCAACTCTCTCCTTAAATCATCTTTTGGAAATTTATCCAAAAGTGCAGTTCTGCCAGGTAGATGTAGTCGGAGTTCAGGTGAGTTCATTTTTTGAGGAATGAATGTTTAATTTGCTTATGTGTGTGTACATTTCAGATTGGTCCCGCATATGTTCAGCTGCATATGAAAAGCATATTTGGACGCTTTGTGGCTGTACAGACAGTTACCCCCATTGAACCACTCGTTCAAAAGGTGATCCATAGATTCTATGGCCCGAGGGTAATGTCGCCGTTCATGAAATTTATTGTGGTGGCAGAAAGTATCATGGTAAGAGACCATTTAGATTTGCCATGCTCGTACAAACATATAGAACCCACAAATGAAATAGTACACTTTTACTTTGTGGATTGCATCTGAATTATATCTTACTAACTAAACACAATAGGCGTTTTTCTTTCCAAGTCCCGAGCGGGGCAAAGAGTAAGGCCTTAGAGAATAGAGCTCGTTACCAAATGAGCAGCACCTGATCCCTTATATCCATTTAAGTAACACAATTAAGCAATTAACTGTCATTGGGCCTTACCAATAATCAAATTTAGAGACGACTTTAATATTTGAGTGAAATTAACCAATATGTAATGAGCTCTATATAGTAGTTAGCCATACATCTTGTGAACTTAATATTTAATTGGACTCTAAATTATGAACCATTTATTGTACGGAACTTAAAAAATAAAATGTAACATGTATGGCCAGTTAAATAGAGTCCATTAAATAATGGTTAATTTTGCTCAGATATTAAAGTCGTCTCTAAATTTGTCTATCATGTTTTAACAAACTGTCAGTTTCATTCATGAAATTGGAATTGAATTTAGTTTTCTAATTAATGTATGCTTAATGCAAAATAGAAAAAAAAGTAATGAAGTTAAGGACTATTCACATGAGAGCGACCAACGACCGAAGAATGAACGAACATTCGCCCATTTTGACATTTCGTTCACACGATTTTTTTCGCGAATGGCGTTTACTTATGTCTTCTGAAAGTGTTCACTTGGGAAAAAATGACAGTTCTGATTCTGAAAAGAAGAGAAATTGCCTCTGGATTTGAAATTAGAATCGAGACCAAAAGCACTCACACATTCATATACTTAAACGTTAAGCTCAACAGCTGTTATTTTTTGTATCCTAATTGTGCGAATTGTATTCTTCAACGAACATTAGGTGTGTTTTATTATTCGCAAATCTATCTGGATCTGGATTAAGTTTTAACATGTATTACAAAAACAATTTGGGATCCTGTTTTCTATCGGGATCTATTTCAAAGATCCAAAAATTAATTATTACACTGGCGAGTAGATGGCTTTTTATGGTAAGGTAGCCTATTATTCTTGATTTTTACTATTGTCCAGATTTGATGTTTCACATACATATACAATCACAAAAAACTTCAGAATCAAAAAAAAAGTTTTCAGTTGGGATTCCGGATCGGAGAGAGATTCCGAATTGCCAAATAAAAAAGACATTAGACAACTTAGAATAATTTTGAGGTTAGTCGGGCGCAAACAATTCATTCGTTGCAGTGTGGATGGTATGTGGAAAGCGAATAATGTTTGACAGTTCATAGAGCAATCATATTTCAAATCAAAAACGCTTAACTGGAATAGCTCTCAAAAATTGACTGCTCAGTTTTTTGATATTTGATTGATTGTTGTCTATTGGTGCTATTCAAGAGCTACGGCAAAACACGAATAAGGGCGCAACTATCTTCAAAATAGCCGCTCAAAGAAGAAGAAATGCCCAGGAGATTTGTTCGCCAAAGTTCATTAACAATGCTCAAGGCCAACTACTTGTGGAAGACAACGAAATTCTTCACAGGTGGCGACAGTATTGTGACGGACTTCTAAACGAACAATTTCCAAGGCTATACTTTCCAATAGCTTCACCTAACTTAAGCGAAGTATCCGACGTCACAGTCGAAGAAGTTAGTGAGGCGGTAAAATACTCCAAAAAGGGAAAAGCTGTTGGCCCAGACGAAATACCCTCAGAGTTTTGGAAAAAGATGGGAGACATCGGGTTTAGATGGCTCATGATTCTTGTCTCCAAACTTATACGAGGTGATCGCATGCCTAATCAATGGAGGGAAAGTTACCTTCTTCCAATTTATAAAGGAAAGGGTGATACTCGAAGCTGTGATAATTACCGTTCGATTAAGCTGATGTCACACACCATGAAGATCGTTGAGCGAGTCTTGGGTAGCCGACTGCGAAAAATAATTAGGCTATCTGATGACCAGTGCGGGTTTGTCGGGGGTAAGTCAACCACGGATGCAATCCAGAGTATAAGAATAATTATGGAAAAACATCGGGATTCTTTGGAGGATTTGCATGTCGTATTGGTTGATTTTGAAAAAGCATTCGATCGGCAACCACGAGATCTAATATGGGTGGCCCTCAGGCAACGAGGAGTTCCAGAAACCTATGTGCGGATAATTATGGACATGTATGATGGAGCAGTTACTAAAGTAAGATGCGCAGCTGGAGTCACCGAAGAATTCGAAATCACAGTAGGTGTACACCAGGGAAGTGTCTTGAGTCCCCTGCTCTTTATTACAGTTCTTGATTACCTGCTTGAAGGCAAAGTGACGGATCCAAAAGTACATCAGTTATTCTTTGCTGACGATGGAGCCATCATAAGTGAAGACCCGATATCCCTACAACGAGCACTTGACGTATGGGTGGATGTTCTAGAAGGAAGTGGGTACCGCATAAGCGCGAAAAAGACAGAATACCTATGCTGCCCATTTTCTGATCCACACAGGCCTACTCCAGACATTTATTTGAATGGAGTAGTGCTTCCCAAGTGTGAAAAGTTTAAGTATCTGGGGTCTATGATAAATAACGAAGCTACTTGTGATGACGATATCAATCATCGCGTAAGCGTAGGGTGGATGAAGTGGCGGGAAAATTCTGCTATCTTCTGTGACCGAAAAATGCCCCCTAAGCTGAAAGGAAAGCTCTACACTTCAGTTGTGCGTCCAGCACTCACATACGGTTCACAATGTTGGACAATGTACAAAAAGTATGAGAGTAAGCTTACGGCAGCTGAGATGAAGATGCTTCGTATGACAGCAGGAGTTACAAAGCTTGATCGAATTAGAAGTACGAAGATCCGAGGAAGCCTTCATGTTAAGAATACCATTTCCCAAAAAATTGAACACGACCGACTCAGTTGGTATTGCCATGTTCAAAGGAGAGATCCTGAGAACCCCGTCAAAAAGGCAATATCATACAACGTTCCAATTCGGAATAAAAAGAAAGGTAGGCCTAAACACTCCTGGTACAAACAAATGCAAAAACACCAGCATTCAGTTGGCCTCAGAAATGGAACAATACAATACAACCCGGCGAACCCCACAGGCGGATCACTAGTGTGAAGCAGATACGTGGGAGAGTTATGATCCCCTCGACATCGAGATCATAACAGCGCCGAAGAAAAGGAAGAAGAAGTTGTCATTTTTGGGTCAGCTGATTGAAGTATTTTGAAATCTTCGAAGTTTTTTGACTAGTTCGATTTTGAAACATAATAAGCGCCAGCCTCCACTAGCGATCAATCCAGAGCATGCCTGACATGCGGTCTCCACTATCGATGATTCCAGAGCATGTTTTAAAGCATGCTTTCATCATCGAAAGTAGAGACCGCCATCGCAGCTATATTTCCATAGCGTGCGATAGAAAGTATGCTCTCATCGCATACCATTCATCGATTGCTTTATCGCAAAGAGAACTGTCATATTTTGCTGGTTTTCCCAAAATCAATTTGTTTATGTTTTACGTGGGAAGAAAGCTTTTGCTTGAGATTTACTTTTTTCTAACAAAATTTAAGAAAATCTGATTTGAAATTGTCCATAGAGCTCATTTATATTAATTCCCAATTTGAAAGCCTTTGCAATTTGATCTTTTAAAATTATTCACTATACTAAAAAAGTATGCAATGAAATACCCAGCCACAAAAATCTGACTATTCTTCTGCTCTCTGCTTAGTGCTTTGGCAATTGCGATTGCTAGTGATGATGGCGTGTTAATTACACTGCACCCAAAAGTTAAAGAACTTTAGCATCTGCGTTACAAAAATTCATAAAATTGAAATTGAGTGCATTCAATATCTTCCAAGCTATTGCCCTGCAGCTCCAGTTACAACATCTTCTATATTGTACTTTAAATACTAAACTAACGACGCAGTATTATTTAAAAGTCATCGAATCTTTGTTTTAAAATTGAATTTTTCTTCCATTTCAGGTGGAACGGGATATTAATATGTGGAACCACAAAACGTTTCGCAGTAAACCACACTTGGTGAAGGAAGATCAATCGATAAGATCATTTCGCTATTGGTACAGTCAGTTTTACTCTACCAATAGCAAAACCTTCGCCCACGCCCAGGAAAACCTAGATTGGTAGAAGCAAGGAGAGCAAACCTTCGTTCCAGAGGCTCTCTTACCACTCTAATTGTTTAATTTATGTAGACTGTTAATTATTTTTTAATTTCTAAGGATAAGGTATTTAAGTAGATTTATTAAAAAATATATATAAAAATCTTTATTTTGGTGATTTAGATGTTACAATCACAAATAAATTAATTGAAAAAAAAATAAACAAAAAATTGTTCATATTGGCTGTGTTTCTTTTTTCAACCACTCCAATGTAAGAGTGTCGTGTTCTTTTTGCAAAATTGGGGAGAGTGTCTCCAAGACCTGTTGATGGTAGTCATTTAGAAGTTTCACTTCAACTGATGTCAAAAGATCCTTCTTGATCATTTTCGTTTGTTTTGGACACATTGTAATTGTCTTGAATGTAAGAGCACCACGTCCAGCGAAATCATACTTAGCAGCGACAGCAGGAACTATTTGAACGATGTCTTCAATTCGAATACCAAATTCGCCGTCTTTATAAAAGCCTGGTTCTATTAATAGAGGAATAAAAAAGTGTATCTGTTTAGTTGTAAAGCCCAGTAAATGCTAAAACCCAAACTCACCATTTGAAATGAACATATTCTCTTGGAGGCCAGGATCATCGGCCATTATACGAATACCAACACCCATGGGACCTTCATGTACATTAAGGAAATGACCAACTCCATGACCTGTCCCATGGCCGTAATCTAAGCCAACGTCCCAAAGTGCCTTTCTCGCTAAAGTATCCAGGACTTGACCCTGCAAATTAAGAAAAGGACATTTTGAATAGATGAAATTTCTGAAAAATTAAAAGTAAGTTTAACCCCCAGTTTCACAGTTAGAGTTTAAACTTAAGTTCTGCTGAACCTGAACTGGAGTTTAAATTTGAAGTTCAACTCGTCCGGTTTCACAGTCTTATCTGAACTTCAGTTCATTAAACGTAGTTTAATTAAATTGTTTTCTCTTTCTATATAAATCAAAGAAAAAACAATCAAGGAAAGTTTGTTGTGAACTGTGACAGGAAACAAAAATTAAAAATGAAAATAAATTATATTTTCAAATATTTGAAGGGGTTGTCGAACTGAGATTTAAACGGCAGAATAGTGTCGTTTAACTTAACCTACAGAATGAACTCTGTTCAAGGACTGTGAAACCAAATTTATTGTTGAACTGAAGTTTAAACCAAAAGTGGGGTTTAAACTTCCACTGTGAAACTGGGGGTAATAGATAAATATATTTAACTAAAGCGTTTTATATCATCTCTTGAATATTTTTAGCTTATAATATGGTATCTTTAAATTATGAAAGATACGATGAAATCTAGATATTGTTTTAGCAGAAAAGCGCCTTTAAGGCCAATCTAATCGTAGTTGTAAAAATTTTGAGTATAGTCGATAAAAAGAGGAACAAAATTGCAATAGGCTGAATATCACTGCATATTTATTTAAAAATTCTCTCCGAGGACTTTTGTTCGTAGCATAAAATCTTAAGACGGGAATGGCCCAATAGTTAAATCGAATAGTTTCTGACCGTAGTAGACCGAAAGCTGGCACAGAATGCATTGACCTCATCGATGAAATTTTGGTGGCAGAAAGTCCCCAAGGTGTAGCAATACTACTTATCTTAACAGACAAGAGATTCAAGTGGTTTTTTGGAGCACCTGCCCAGACATGGGAACCTAAACACTTAGCAGCGTTTTTGAACTGAAAGCTGTTCAGTCTCCTCGATGCAAGTGCCATCAATGGATAGTGGCATTGAAGGAGGGTTATGCTTTAGCGACAGTAAACAGCATTGAGTTTTCGAGGCATTAAATTCTACATGGTTTTCGATTCCCCATTGGACAATGCTGTCAAGATCAGAATTTAATGAACTTAATTCGAAGGACAAGGATGTAAATCTAAAAACGAATATGAAAAGCTGAGGGTACTGTCGTCAGCGACAGCAGTCAGTCAGACAAAAGATCATTTATGAACATAACGAAAAGTGTCGGAGACAAAATGGAGCCCTGGGACACAACAGCATTAATTTTGTGGATATCAGACTTGAAACCACCCAATACTACTTGTAATAAACGATCCGAAAGGTAATTTCTAATCCAACAAAGAAGAGATTCATCGATACCAAATGCACAGATTTAAGACAAGAGAGCTGGATGCTAAACTCTATGAAATTCCTTTGAAATATAAAGTGCAATAATCTTACTTTCTTCAAAACGATGAAAATATTTGTTCCACCGTTCGGTTAGATAAATTTGCCTGTCATTAAGAAACTTTCATTCCTCAAGATATTTCTTAAGCTGAAAATTGATCAGCGTTTCCATGACCTTGGAAAGAAGGGACGTAAGTGCAATTGGACGATAGTTAGAGTAGGAAGAATATTCGCCTTTTTTAGGGACAGGCTGGCAAATGCTGTTTTCCATCTTCCCGGAAAGAGACCTGAAGAGTAGGATAGATGGAAAAGCTTACGCAGTGCTTTTGCCAGCGTTAAAGAAGACCACTTCAGAACAAAAGCAGGGATACTATCCGGGCCAGCGGATTTGTGAATGTCAAAATCTTTTAGTACTCTAGCAACTGCACGAGTGCTAAAGAAGATTTGTCCCATAAAATCGTTTACGCTCTCAAGTGCAGGAGGAGTCATGTCACTCTCTCGTTGCTTCGAATTAACTGCAAACTGTGCTGCAAGCAAATTGGCTTTATCTATCTAGCTTACAACAGGAATGTCATTGAAGACGAGCGTTGGAACTGAGGATGTCGTAGTCGAGGTAAGTAAACAACGCCATCGTTCTGTTCGTTCAGTTCGCCCACCTAACTAAAAATATCAAGATTGAATTGGGCTGGGAGGTACGACCGGACCGATCATTCCGTATTCGTTAGACTTCTCGCCTGTGCGCTTATTGCTTTAGCAGATGTAAAAAACAATTTGTTTCGAATGTTTCTCTATTCACAACAGAATCGAGAATTTGAAAAAGGTGATTCAAATTGGGGGAGATTATTTGGAAAAATGATGTTTCAATAATTAAAATATATCTATATATTATATTTATATACATATATATTATTTATATGTATAGTGTGCTCTTAAATTCGCTTATTATAACATTGCATTTCTTTGCAAGTTTACCATCATCTTAACATAAATCTCTTACCTTTACTTTATTTGGAAAAATTGTTGACCCTAATGTTAGTTGACCTTTTAAGACTCTTGTATAAGTTTCCATTTGGAAATCGGTTGGCTCTCCAAAGTGTAATGTCCGGGTGACATCAGTGGTTCCATCCCTGGAAGATAAAAAATAAAATGTCTTAACTTATAAGACAAACCATTATTTTTGCATACTTATATTGGGCTCCAGAATCGCACAAATAGATCTCTTTGTCATTTATAGGCCTATTAGTCTCTTCTGCGGGATGGTAGTGTATAACAGAACCATTTGGACCCGATGAACTAATAGTAGGAAAGCTCAAACCCATGTAATGTTCCTTTTTCCTATAAAAAAAGAACCATTTAATTTAAAACCGAAATGCATAATTGGAGTTTAAAGGTGAAAAACTTACGACCGAAGTTTTTCAAGCTTGTCAGCTCCTGAAATTTCATCAACCGCTTGTCCATCCTGGATCATTTTCTCCAGCCAAGCAAAGTACTGACATAGAGCAACTCCATCTCGCACATGACTGTTGATGAATCCTTGAATTTCAGTTGAATTTTTGATTGCTTTCATAATAGCAATGGGTGTAATCTAAAAAAAAAAAGGTTTGACATTTAGTCTTAATAAAGACGGTTTTCAAAATATTTATTTTACCTCTTGATGGCGCTTAGGTTTTGGAATTAAAGCAGTCAGAAAATAGCTTGAGCTCATTGCTATCCATATCTTCTCAGCTGACTTTTCAATCTAAAAAATATGAACCTTTGTTAAAACCATATACGAGTAGACGCCAGCGATCAAAACAAAACATACGATTTCAAGTAAACGCTCTTTAATTGATTCATATCGTTCGATCACTATATCCACTTTGTTGTCTGTCAAATGTTCACTCCAATTATTGGGTAGTTTTGATTCATCAATAAAAAGATGAAGTTTGTCATGTGAAATGATTAGATACGAAAAGAACACCGGATTGTAATCAATATCAGAACCACGTAAATTAAGGAACCCTGATAACAAATGGTAGAATTTAGTAGAAAGAATTAGCCCAATTAGGTTATCTTACGTACATGCTATCTCATCCAGGGCACTCACTACTAAAGCATCTGCTTTCTTATCTATCATTTGTTTCTTTACTTCATTCCATTTCGATGCGATGGTGGCACCAGCGAATTTCAAATCCAAAGTGATGACAGGATTAGTAGGTTCACACGGCTGAACGTCCCAGATTGCATCGACAAGGTTATTTTCTATCGGAACTAATGCACACTCTAAAGGCAAAGGAATTCAATTTTTGGATTACATTATGTATATGAAATATGTTTGGCATTTTATTATAGTGTATGAGCTGCTTATATATAATAATACATGCAATAAACAAACAAACATCTTTACATCGACTAAACAAAACATCACTTCTGAAAGCAACAATTTCAAAATAGTAAGGCAATTCGTCAGTCTCTGTGATAACACCAACTCTTCGAAGCACAGCTTAGTAGAGATCCAACAAATTACACTATCAAAAGGGTTAAAAACTTCTCAAACGTTAGACGCACGCTCGGCAAAACCTTTATACTGCCACTTCTGCTTTTCAGATTCAAGTTTTGGATGAAGATTGAGAGCTAGTACGGGGATCATTTGAAAGAAAAATTTCAAGACAACCCCACCGACTTTGAACTTAGATCGTCAGAGTTGTGTTTGGTCTGTTTTTGTTTTTCGAATAATTGATAAGTTATTTTTGTGTGGGATTCCATTTCTTGACAGCACTTCAATTCCTAATGAGTTTGATAAGCTGTCTGATTCCATTTCCAAAACAGTTTTTCTGTACCCTAACACTGAAGTCGAGGGACTTCGACGTACACTATTCAATTTGGCTCCAGACAACACCCGGAGGAAGATGTGTTGAGATCTTTGCTGCGATGAATTACCTAATTCAGCTAGTAAATGAACTCACTAGAATACCAGAAAGAAAGAAAAATTTCAAGGCAACCCCAACGACTTTGAACTTAGATCGTCAGAGTTGTGTTTGGTCTGTTTTTGTTTTTCGAATAATTGATAAGTTATTTTTGTGTGGGATTCCATTTCTTGACAGCACTTCAATTCCTAATGAGTTTGATAAGCTGTCTGATTCCATTTCCAAAACAGTTTTTCTGTACCCTCACACTGAAGTCGAGGGACTTCGACGTACACTATTCAATTTGGCTCCAGACAACACCCGGAGGAAGATGTGTTGAGATCTTTGCTGCGATGAATTACCTAATTCAGCTAGTAAATTAACTCATTAGAGTACCAGATGTTTGCTGGGCTAAATGCCCACACTCTCGACGTTTTTCTTAGTTCTCACTCTGATAAAACCTGGAATAACCAGTGCGTTAGCTTTACCATCGCACCTAGTGTTGTGGAATATTGCTAGAAGATGAAACAGTATTTGTCCAGGGGTGGAATTGGCTAAGGTGATTTGTGATAGTTGACAGTCACAAAAAACAAATTTTGTCTGCGTAAGGTGACTATCACATGTGATAATCACATTTTTGTGACATTTGCTTGTGACAGCTATTTTGTTATCACTTCTAAGTAAAATTCTCGTGTTTCAACTTCGTTTTGTTAATTTTTCATATATTTCAATACAAAATGAACGTGTTTGTGCCGGTGCAATTATTTTTTAGAAACGAAAATGATGACGGTGAAAATAATTACCGCAGACAAGTTCGTTTAATAAATCTGAATCTGCGAAATAAATTAAATATATTTGAGCTATCAAATGCAAAGTAAGCTTTTTTTCTTTTTCATGATTTTTTATGTCTTAATAACTGTTTTTTGATTTAATAGATTTCTGAAAAATTTCCGCGTAACTAAAGAGACATTTTCATATATTTTACGGCTTTTGGATTTACCCACTGGAGTTCGGTCCACCCATTTACCACCCACCCTCCAGTTAGCTGTGACGCTGAACTTTCTTGGAGGGGGAGCCTACCAAAGGCAAGTTGGCTTTGACTGGTCGACTCCGATGGGACAAAGCACCGCTAGTGAGGTCACTACAGCAACTTTGAAGATAATGGAGAGAAAATTGTGTCCTTTGGTAATCAAATTTATTACCTCGAAGACAACAAAAAGATTTTATTTCGAAAAATTTGGAATCCCAGGAGTCTACATTATATCTATTATTTGTGCGGATGATGTTTCATGTAGTTAGTTAGCAAATCTATCTGTGATTTGTTGGCTTGTGACCTATAGAAAACATGTATATTTCATTTCATAACATTCTTAAAATAGGATTTTATAATTTACTTACATTTTCAACTTTTTTATTTATCAAAATTGTTTCGATTATAATTTGTTTTCCACAAAATTCTACTTCGCGCGGCAAAAATTGAAATTAAGTAGAAGAAAAACTGAGATGAAAAACAAACGTCAATGCTTTTCTTCTAAAGTCATGCCAAATTTTAAATATTTTTTTGTGATCACCTTACCCAGATGTAAAATTAAAGGTGATCACAAATGTGATAATCACCAATCACCTTAGCCGATTCCACCCCAGCTTGTTCCTAAAAAAGGCGACCTTTCCAACATGACCAATTGCACTTAGGTCCCTTCTTTCCAAGGTCATGGAATTGCTGATCAATCATCAGATCAAGAAATATCTAGAAGATCGAAACCTTCTGACCACTCGGCAAAACGGCTTTCTCAGCAATCGTTCCACTGGTGATCTGAATGCATATCTGAACGAACAATGAAACAGTTCTTTACATTGTTTTTGAGAAAGTAAGATTATTGCGATTGATATTTATAAGGCATTTGATACAGCTAGGCATTAAGCTTTTTAATCGAAAATGAGTCTTTTTGGTATCAACGAAACCCTTATTCTTTGGATTACAAATTACCTTCCAAATCGTTCAATACATGATGTATTGGAAGGTTGAAAGTCTGATTTTTGTCTTCGACTCTATTCCCCATTTTTATAAATGATCTCTTGTCCAAAACTTCTAATCCAATTCATATTTTTGCCGATGATTCTAACTTCAGATTCCCCTACTCCATCTCAAATTTACGTCTATTTCAGAAAAGCTCTCAGTACTCGGTATGTGTGTCAACGACGATTTTAGTTGGATTTTAGAACAGTGCGTTAAAACTAATAGGAAACAGAACTATCATGGAATCATTCTCATCTCTTGAACAACTTCAGAATGTTTTATGTCCTTGTTTGTTATCGCCTATTTTACAAATAATGCTCACTCGCTCACTTGATTTAGCCCGTTGCATTCCTCTCCTCAATCAGTTCACCCGTGATACTCATTTCCCTAGGAATACCTATCAGTTCACCCTCGATCTTAATTTTGGACGTACAGTCAAATACAGAGATTCGTTTTTTAGTCACACAACACGATTACAAAATAATCTACCCGATACTGTTTTTTGTTGCCATTCAATTTGCAAACATTCAAGACATTCAATGTTCATAAACTATAAAAAAAAAACATCGTCCAAATTGGCCCGACCAAATCAGGCGAATAGACAAAAGCCAGTCAAGTCTTCCATCACCAGCCCGCAGGTTCGAGACGGCAATAAAAAAAAACGGACCTCCGGTTTAAAAACCAAGCCATCGTGGATACCAGACCACTAGGCCTAGACGACTGGAAAAAGGGTGCTCGGGATCGCAGAGGATGGAAAGCTGCCCTTCGTGAATCAGAAGCCAAAAAATGATGAATGATGAAGGTTGAACATGAGCAATATACAATTTATATAGAGAGGAAAAAGCTTTGTAAGAATTCTAATTGTAACTTCGACAAACAAGGGGTATATATAAATTATAATAAATACGAGTCTATAAAGTGCCTAAGAAGCTCGAAAATGATTGGGTTTTTTTTTCTACTTACCATTGCCGTTAAGTTCTTTTTGAATGGGCTTCCAGAGACGGTAAGAGATAAGCTTGGGGTCAACACCCACAGTGCACCCTTTTGAAAGGTTCTTAGCCAACCAAGCGCCTATTGATGGTGTCGCCGGTAGACCTGGAAATTAAAGATGGTTATTTTGTTTTCATTCAGTTATTATTTCCTCTTACCATCCTTCATAAGAGTCCAGTTAGAGTCCAATTGCTTGCCAGCTTGCTGGTAGTACCTGCCATCAGTCCACAATAGAGCTTTGTCAGTAGTTATGATGGCTGTTCCAGCAGAACCATCGAACCCACTTACAAATGCACGACGTTCGTCTCTTTGACAAATATACTCACTCTGGCAAAAATAATTAATATAACAAATATATTCCTGAAATCCGTATAAATTCGTTTCCTACCTGATGGGCATCATCTGACGGCACAATGTATGCACTGATAGCTTGAGCTTCCTCGGCAGGATGTTGCATTAACTTCCTTAGCCTGCCGAGAATTTGAGTGGTGTCTTTCATGGTTCTAGCGAAGAGATGATTTGCTGCCGCCAGCTTGTAGTTAACGAAATAAACTGAAATCAATTAAAAAATAGAGTCATATAACGCAGAAATAGAATAGATTTATTTTGTTATCAAAAATTTAATTTGTATTATTTTTATTTATGAACCAGACCAAAAGCGATTAAGCAAACGCTGATAGCTGGTTACCTACCTTATAGAAATAACCTGTAGTTCAGATTAAAGGTTTATACTGAACGTAAATATTGAGTTTGATAAGCGATAAAAATGTTGTATTCGGGGCGTGAATAACTAAAATCTTTGCTTTATCTCTTTTATGAAATCGTAAACTGTGAGTAATTTTTTTTATTTTATCATTTCATTTGAAGTGCAGCAAAGCAAGGTTGTCATTTTTGTCAGATATAAACTTCATAAGCAGCTGTTTGATTTAGCTCCATATCGTAACTTCCGCCATCTAGTGTCGAATGGAATATAATGGATGAAATGGTGAAGATTTAAACAAATACCCGTTATTCTTTTATCGATGATAATTTTGACTACAGAAATTCAAATTTTGTGCATTTATTTATTTTTGAACTCTGAGTTTTTCCATTGTATATATAAGATTATAATGTACATATACAATGGTTTTTCTCCTGCAAATAAAGAAACGTAACCAGAATTATATGGGTACAATTTATGTGTACAAACTTCACTGATAAAACTTATTATACGCGGATTGTATTGCAAAGTAAAGGGTGATTAAATTTTAAGGACCGATGTTGATTTTGAATGAAATTATTGTCATTTCTTTTTATTGTGATAATATTGGTATGGTTCAATTATGCATGGAACAAAATATCGGCCAAATAGCCGCCGCGACCGAGCTGGCACAGCTCCATCCGATAATCCAAATTTTCGATGACGCTGAGGCATAATTGAGGTTCTATGCCGTTAATGTGCCGAATCATCTCATCCTTTAACTCTTGAATTGTTGCTGGCTTATCGACGTACACCTTTTTCAAATAACCCCAAAGAAAGAAGTCCAACGGTGTCAAATCACATGATCTTGGCGGCCAATTGATATCGCCACCACGTGAGATAACACGGCCATTGAATTTTTCGCGGAAGAGAGCCATTGTTTCGTTAGCTGTGTGGCAAGTTGCACCGTCCTGTTGAAACCACATATCGTCCACATCCATATCTTCCAATTCGGGCCATAAAAAGTTCGTTATCATCTCACGATAGCGAAAATCATTCACAGTAACTGCCTGACCGGCCTCATTTTGGAAAAAATACGGCCCGATGATGCCGCCAGCCCATAAACCGCACCAAACAGTCACTCTTTGTGGGTGCATTTGTTTTTCGACAATCACTCTTGGATTATCATTCGCCCAAATGCGGCAATTCTGCATACTGACGAAACTACTGAGGTGAAAATGTGCCTCATCACTGAAGATGATTTTCTTCGAAAATTGATCATCGACTGTTGCCATTTCTTGCCACCATTTTGACCATTCACGACGCTTGAAATGGTCAAGAGGCTTTAGTTATTGAGTCAATTGCACCTTGTAAGCATGTGCAAGTCCTTATGCATAATGTTCATCAACGACGAGCGTGAGAGGTGCAATTGTTGGGCACGACGACCGACGAGTTGAGGTGGACGGCTCTTCAACCACACTATCGCGAACAGCAGCAATATTTTCTGCAGTACAAGCTGTACGTGTACCAGCATGCACTGGTGTTTTCACATCTCCTACAGACCAGCGTTTGCTCAAATTTTTGTACAATTTTTCCGATTGTACGCACATTTGTACGCACGAAGTGCACTATATGCATTTTGATTTCAACGCCCATGGTTCAAATTGAGTTAGTCTGAAATTGAGAAATGTCAAATGAAATGCAGAAAAAAATTTGACGTTTAGGTGACATCGGCCCTTAAAATTTAACCATCCTTTATTATTAGCCGCGTTTTATTATCGCCAATGAACCATCATATAATAAAACGGCAAGCATGTTTTTTGTGGTACACTTTTCTCCAAAAGTATTTAACCGATTTCGATAAATTTTATATGGTTGGAAAGCCACAGTTACGGAGATGTGCAGAATGTACTTGAGACACGCCTTTACACACTGTGGGTCATTTTTGTTTTTGCACTGTCGAACACTTTGCATATTACTTACATAAAATAAAATTTAATTTAATAAATTTGCTTGAAAACACTGCCAATAATATAAATAATAAATAATAAATAAATTGGCACTCGAATTTCGAGAGCTGGGTCGGCTAGTATAGATTAATCCTCGAAAACAAAACAAAACGATACGGATCATAGTGACAGTTGTGTTGTATGCTCATCTCCCTCTTGCTTATGATTGTTGATTTTCAAATGTGTCTTGTCTTTTTTTCTTTACATTAGGTGCGTTTTATTATTCACAAATCTATCTGGATCCGGATCTGGATTAAGTTTTAACATGTATTCTATCTATTTCTATAGGGATCTATTTCAAAGATCCAAAAATTAGTTATTACACTGGCAAGTAGATGGCTTTTTATGGTAAGGTAGTGTAAGCTATAGTGTAAAGAAAAAAGACAAGAAATAATTGAAAATTTCCAAACCCAAGGATAAAAAGAGACGGGCTTATAACACTGCTGTCAGTAAGATCCGTATCGTTTTATTTTCAAGGGATGATCCAGATAGATTTGTGGATAATAAAACGCACTTATTGTAATTTACACTACCTTACCATAAAAAGCCATCTACTCGCTAGAAAAAGGACTAATTTCTGGATCTTTAAAATAGATCCAGATAGAGAACAGGATCCCAAATTGTTTTGGTAATGCATGTTAAAAATTAATCTAGATCCGGATCTACATAGATCCGTAGATAATAAAACGCACCTATTATACTAATAACGCAATACAATTTTTTTCAGTAAACAACAAAAAAACAAAGTGTTATTCGAATTAGAACGATGTTACAACTGTTTTAGTATACTTCAAAATTTTGTTGAAGTTCAAATCATCAAATAGCTACATACAGTGGTGGACATGGAAATAGCACACTTTTTTTTTCATTTTGATCTTTTATTTGAATTTATATAAGGAACAGTTAATGATTAATTAGACATATGTTTTTGCTATTTTTAGAAAATTTGCATATTTTGAATTCATATTTTTTTGGATTGCGGTAATTTCTGTAAGTAAATGGATACAAATACCACAATTAATAAAAGATTTTATAATATAGCCTGGACATTTAATTAGCACATAAGCTGAAAAAGTAATTTTACCTTTAAATTTCAAGATGAAAGTTAGTATTTAGTTGGAAATCCTTTGTTTGCAATCACAGCTTGACATCTTCTTGGCAGGCTTTCCACCAATTTCCTGCAGCGTTCTATTGGTATTGCATACCAAGCACTTTTGATGTTTTCCCATAATTCATCAAAGTTTTTTGGATTTTTACCTTCAATTTGGCGCTCAATATCATTCCACAGATTCTCAATCGGGTTGAGATCGGGAGACTGAGCCGGCCACTTCAAAACATTCACAAAACTACCTTCTAAACACGATTTTACTAAGTGAGAAGTGTGCTTCGGATCGTTGTCGTGCATAAAACGCCATGTCAGAGGCAAATTGTCATCAGCATAGGGAATCATGTGATCTTCCAATATGTTCTTATAAACATCTTTATCCATTTTTGAGTTAATTTTTACAATTGGACCAACACCATGCCAAGTGAAAGCTCCCCACACCATAACATTTCCTCCTCCATGTTTTATTGTTTTAAGGGTGTATTTTGGATTGTGTTGTTGGTTAGGAGGACGCCAAACATATTTTTTTCCGTCCGACCCGAATCTGCAGAACTTTGATTCATCGCTCCATAGCACGTTTTTCCAAAAATTAATAGGTTTCCGTAGGTGTTCCTTAGCAAAATGAATTCTGCACTTCAAATTTTTTTTCGAAACAAACGGTTTCTTTTGCGATATGCAGCCCCTTAGTTGGTTTTCATTCAATCGTCGTCTTATTGTTCGAGAAGAAAGTAAAATACCGTATTGTGACTCTACATTAGATTTTATTTGCTTTGATGTTTTAAATGGGTCCGCAGTCGAAGCTCTGTGTATTAAATGATCCTCTCTAACCGTGGTTTTTCTTGCACGCGGCGCTCTGGGGACTTTTTTGTAGTTTCAAAAGTCTCAAAATGGTGAATTGCATTATAAACAAGCTTTCTGGAACAGTTTAATAAATCAGATATTTCCGTAACGGTTCTTCCTTCAGCTTTCATCTCGAGTATCAAAATCCTTTTATCAGTTGAGCAATGTGGTCCTTTTCCCATACCTATCGTATATTTTTACAGATATTCATTTTAAATCAACACGTACAAACTTACCGGTTTGATTAATGTTAAAAATCTTAATATTGAAATAATTCTGGATCACTGTGCTAATTAAATGACCAAGCTCAAACAGTGATATTACACGATTATTGTCTATTAACATAATTTTTGACAGAAAAAGCATACAAATTCTAACGGGTTCTTTTTCTTGAGTGCTCATAAGTTAAAAAAAAAGAGAAATGTCGTTGTCTTAAGACAAGAGCTTAGGTTTCTATGCAATTTATTAAATCAAGTGTAAAGTGTGCTATTTATGTGTCCACCACGGTATATGTATTAATATTTTTTAAAATCGTGGTCTCTTCGACATTAACAAACGTCAAAAAAGATATGTGTACTCAGTTTTTAAATAAATTGTCATTGACTTAGATGTCATCAGAAGCATTTTATTATGAAAATTTATTTTGTACGATACTTTTTAAAAAATGTTTAAAATTAAGAATGAGTTAGGAAACTGTTAAGTAGTATCACACTAATACCTTGTGGCAACACTGTGTTTTGCAGAATCTGCATTCTTTCACAAATACACACACAACAAAACAACGTCCTAGACACATTATCTTTTATCCATTCGTTCACCGATCGTCGACTTATAAGCATCGCCCAACAGAACGTTTTGTCAACTAGTTCATTAAGAATCATTGTAATTTTAGTTTAAATAAACATTTGAATATTGTAAACTTAATGGTTATCTTGTCATTTAACCATATTGGTGACCCCGACGCCCCCCGACGGTTCCGAAAATAATTTTTAAATTCCGTAAAAAGACTAACAAAACTGAATTTACGCATTGGCCATTGACATCAGAAAAGTTTTTTTTTTGTCTCTAGTGTTTCTATCTTTTTCTTTTCGTGTCGGTTTTTACTGCTTGCGCATCAATTAGATATAAACCGCAGATACAGAACACACATACATATAACAAAAATTAAAATTACAACAGTTGACTGTCGCCACCGACCACCTTTCTTGTCTGGAGCAGCTGCAGAAACATCAAAAATAAAATTCGTACGTAAGTACATAAACAATTTTTTTTATTGCATATTTTGATTTAAAAAAAAAACAATGGCTAACGAGGGAGGAAAGCAAATAGAACCCACAGTAGAAATTTCACGAGTTGCAATCAAACCTGCGCCGTTCTGGAAAGCGAATCCACGGGTCTGGTTCATGCAATTAGAGTCCCAGTTTACAACGGCAGGCATAACAGTCGATGAGACAAAATTCCACACTGCCGTAGGCAGCATCGATGGCAACATAATTTCTCAGGTCATCGACATTGTGGCAAATCCGCCGTCAAAAGACAAATATGCTACCCTCAAACAACGGCTACTGGAGCAGTTCGCGGACACAGAAGAAAAGCGCCTCCGTACCTTGCTCAAAGACATAGATCTGGGAGATAGACGTCCATCACAATTATTACCGGACATGAAGGGCCTTGCAACTGAGCAGATTGGCGACGATGTGCTACGTACCCTTTGGTTGCAACGGTTGCCTTCTCAAACCCAGGCGATTCTATCTGCAATTCAAGAAACGGACATATTGAAGCTTGGCACAATTGCCGATAAAATTCATGAAACTTCTCAAACTTCCGAGGTCGCAACGGTTGTTTTCAACACACCTTCTACCTCCATAGACTCATCAAAAATTTCCTCTCAATTGAGTGAACTTTGCACAAGGCTTTCGCGATTAGAATCCTCGCACGGTTTCCAAAGTCGCCGTAATCGAGAAAAACAATCAGGTTCTTCAAGCAGACGTCGTTCTCTTTCCAATCGCAAGAACCGTTTTAATCCAAATGCTGAAATTTGCTGGTTTCACCAGAGGTTCAAGAGCCAGGCGAGAAATTGCAAGCCACCGTGCAACTTTCAAAAAAGTCAGGGAAACTTCCCGGCCGGTCGTTAATGGCGACTGACGACAGTGGCCTAACTAATAAAAATTGTCGCTTATTCATCACAGACCATAAAACGAATACAAAGTACCTCATAGATACAGGTGCAGATCTTTCTGTGTGCCCTCGCACTAAAAAAGATACTGCTCAGGCAGGCACTCATCTGTATGCGGCTAATGGTTCAAAAATTACAACCCATGGTCAGAAGTTGTTGGATTTAGATTTGGGATTGAGGCGAAAGCTAAGCTGGCATTTTATTATTGCTGATGTCAGCCGCGCATATATCGGGGCTGATTTCTTAACCCATTTCGATCTATTGGTGGATTTAAAGAGACAGCGCCTCATTGACAATAAAACCAAACTAACTGTACCAGGCAAGTTGCAAAAAGCAGACAGTTACTCAACCATTAAAACTCTTGACAAAAATAGCGCATACTACAGTGTTCTGGCAAAATTTCCATATTTAACAAGACCTACCACCATTCGCAAGGAAATTAACATTCCTCTCAGGGTCAAGCATCAAATTGT
Organism: Chrysotoxum bicinctum; assembly: GCA_911387755.1. Taxonomy (NCBI): domain Eukaryota; kingdom Metazoa; phylum Arthropoda; class Insecta; order Diptera; family Syrphidae; genus Chrysotoxum; species Chrysotoxum bicinctum. Next base: position 178,477,964 of record OU426988.1, on the reverse strand, counting down.
GACCTCGGGACCTCCTGTTCACTGTCGAGTTCGAAGGTTGGCACCAGATAAACTTTCAGCAGCTAAGAAGGAATTTCAATACATGATGAAACAAGGAATATGTCGCCCTTCTAAGAGTCCGTGGGCAAGCCCGCTCCATATGGCTCTAAAAGCAAATGGTGAATGGAGGCCTTGTGGGGATTTTCGTTTGCTCAACGCCGTGACAAAACCTGATCGTTACCCGGTACCTAACATCCAGGATTTTTACTCTGTACTTAAATGGGAAAACAATATTTTCAAAAATAGATTTGGTCAGAGCGTTTCATCAAATTCCGATGGATCCTCAGGACATTGAAAAAACCGCAATTATTACACCATTTGGGCTTTTTGAATTTTGCAAGATGACGTTTGGACTCCGTAATGCTACCCAAACTTTTCAACGTTACGTCCACGAGGTAGTGCAGGGTTTAGATTTTTGTTTCTCCTACATAGACGATTTCCTCGTTGCATCATCCTCTCTAGAAGAACATAAGACTCACTTGGAACAACTTTTTCAGAGACTCAACGATCACAATTTCGTCATCAACATCGATAAATGCTCTTTAGGCAAAGAAAGCGTAGAGTTTTTAGGACATCTAGTTTCCAGTGATGGCATAAAACCACTTCCTCATAAAGTACAGGCCATCTTAAATTTTCCGAAACCAAAAGATGTCAAAGCACTCCGACGTTTCCTAGGAACGCTAAATTTTTATAGAAAATATTTACCAAATGCAGCTCATCTTCAAAGCCCACTGAATGATTTCTTGCAAGGCAATCCGAAGAAAAACAAAGATTTATTCTGGACAGCTAAAACTTCTGAAGCGTTTGAAAATTGCAAAAAAGCCATGTCAGAAGCTGTAATGTTAACTCATCCTTGTCCCACAGCTCAATTCTCTATTATGGTTGACGCATCAGATACAGCGGTCGGAGGTGTGATGCAACAGAAACGCGGTAAGGACTGGGAGCCGCTTGGATTTTACAGCCAGAAATTAAAACCATCGCAAAGAAAATATAGCGCTTATGATAGGGAATTGCTGGCGGTCTATCTCACGATTAAGCATTTCCGTTACATGCTAGAAGGACGTGAATTTACCATCTTCACCGACCATAAGCCGCTGACTTTCGCATTTCATCAAAATCCCGAAAAACTTTCACCTAGGCAAGAGCGTTATTTGAGTTTCACAAGTCAGTTCTCAACGGACATTGAGTATATTCCCGGTAAGGACAACGTGGTGGCAGACAGTTTGTCTCGCATCGACACTCTTGAATTGACTAGTACCATGGATTTCCATAAAGTGGCAATGGAGCAGAAAACTGATGCAGATTTAAAAAAGCTTTTGACCAGTGCAAATGCCTTAAAGTTGCAGCGTTTTAAAATTCCCGGCTACAATGATGTAGAGCTGTTTTGTGACACATCTACACAAAAGATTCGACCTTACATCCCGAGCTCATGTCGCCAAGAAATTTTTCAGAAATGTCATTCCTTATCACATCCAGGAGGCAATGCAACTTTAAAACTTTTACAGTCACGTTGTGTTTGGCCTTCCATGCGTAAGGACACAAAATCTTGGGTTAAACAGTGCATTGCTTGTCAAAGGTCAAAGATTGGAAAACACTGCAAATCACCCATAGGACTTTTTGCTATTCCAGACAATCGATTTGAACATTTAAACATCGACCTGATAGGTCCACTACCCATATCCAATGGTTTCTCGTACTGTCTCACGATGATCGATCGTTTCTCAAGGTGGCCGGAAATCATCCCGATAGTCGACATGACTGCAGAAACAGTGGCACTAGAACTTTATAACAATTGGATTTGTCGGTTTGGAGTTCCTTTAAGATTAACCTCGGATCAAGGCCGACAATTCGAGTCAACATTGTTCAAGGAGCTGAGCAGAATTCTAGGCATCGAACACATTAGGACCACACCCTACCATCCGTGTGCCAACGGAATGATTGAACGACTACATAGAACTTTAAAAACAGCCATAAAATGTCATGACTCCTCTAACTGGACCGAAGTCTTACCAACAGTTCTATTAGGATTGCGAACATCTTATCGCAAGGATATTGAAGCAACGGTTGCTGAGATGTTATACGGAACCACTTTACGGATTCCTGGCGAATTTTTCCACAAATCACCTGATACGAAAACAGCTAACACGAATGATTTTCTACAAAGTCTTAAATCGAGAATGAATTCAATTCGACCGGTTGCAGCTTCAAACCATTCTAACAACAAATCGTTTATTTTCAAGGATCTTCTAACGTGCACTCATGTATTTGTCAGGACAGACTCAGTTAAAAAGCCTCTACAAAACCCTTATGAAGGCCCTTATAAAATTATTAGTAGAAACAAGAAAATTTTTAAAATCAATATTAAAAACAGTAATAAACATATTTCTATTGATAGGCTTAAGCCAGCTTATATCCAAGATTCAGAAGAAAGTTCCGAAACCAATGATCAACAGCCTTCATCCTCGAGTCATCCGGTTCACATCGAATCATCACCACTTTCTCCATCCACTACTCCTGCTGAAGCAACAACATCTAGACTAGGACGCAGAGTGGTTATGCCCGCAAGATATCGCTAACACTAGGCAGGGGGTGCTGTGGCAACACTGTGTTTTGCAGAATCTGCATTCTTTCACAAATACACACACAACAAAACAACGTCCTAGACACATTATCTTTTATCCATTCGTTCACCGATCGTCGACTTATAAGCATCGCCCAACAGAACGTTTTGTCAACTAGTTCATTAAGAATCATTGTAATTTTAGTTTAAATAAACATTTGAATATTGTAAACTTAATGGTTATCTTGTCATTTAACCATAACCTTAATAATAGGCTGTTTAAAGTTTTGCGCCAAAGTTTTTAATAATGATGAAACATATACAATCCGGTTTTAGTCGTTCAAAAACATTATGGATACTATCCTATCGTAGATAGCCTATCCAAATGAATCCTCAACTCGCACATTGGATTAATTCAACCGTAATTATAAATTAGGTACTTTATTTCTGAAGAAAAAAACAACTCCACGTAAACGCTAAATTCAAATCAGATTTGTAGTCAACTGTTTTTGAAATTTCTAATGGGTTGGCTTCGAATACTAAAATTTTTACGATAGCTTTAAGATGGAAATGTGAACACGGCCAATTTCTATGAGTTGACTTTTGACGAACAGCTGATTATTTCAAACATTTACGTATGTAGGTATATATTAAGGGGTGTTCATGTAAGCGAGTTGCGAAAAGTTATACCTTTTTACAAAGCGGAAGCGGACAATTATCTCGTTGCATGAATAAAATACTTTTAAGGAGAGGGAGAAGAATTATTAGAATGCTACTTCAGATGTTATATGGTAAAAACACAGAAAAAAGTATTAATAGACTATCAAACTGTGAAAGGCTTAGTATACAAATGCGTTAGTCTGGATATTCTGAAAAGGTGTTCTTTAACTCTGGCAAAACCAATTCCTAAGCTTTTCCATCTGTCATACTCTGCTGAAGTGCTGATCTTTTTCCGAGTAGATGAAAAACAGCATTTGTCTAGCCTGTTCCTAAAAAAGACGAAACTTCTTCCTCCTTTAACTATCGTTCAATTGCACTCAAGTCCCTTCTTTCCAAGGTCATGGAAACACAGATAAATTATCAGCTCAAGAAATATCTTGAAGAATGAAAGAACCGGCAAGTTTGCTTTCGCAGCAATAGATCCACTGGTGATCTGATGTTATAATCTCACTGAACAGTAAAACAAATGTTAAAACACACCGTTTTGGTGTGTAAACACTGTGTAACACACAGGGTTTTTGGTGACACGTCGAATATACATATATGGTCAGCTGTTCGGTTACCCAAATGCAAGTAGTGCCGCTCATGGACGAGAGGTGGGTTTCACTTTAACGACAGAAGACAGCATTGATTTGTCGAAGCATTTAACTTTACGCAGTTTATTGTTCCCCATTTTACAATGCTCTCGAGATAAGAATTTAATGAGCTTATCATCCACTGCCGTTCTAGATCCACATCCGAAGAACAAGGACTTGCATATGGAAATGAATATGAAAAGCTGTGAGTACTGTCATCAGCAACAAAATTAATGGATTAGATCATTAATGAATATCAGAAAGAGAGTAAGAGACAAAACGGAGCCCTGTGGCACACCAGCATTTATTTTACGAATTTTAGACTTAAAATCTTCCAATTCAACTTGTATTGAGCGGTTTGAAAGGTAATTTCTAATCCAACGAAGAAGAGATTCATCGATATCAAATGCAGGCATTTCCGATAAAAGAGCTTGATGCCAAACTCTATAAATTATCTTTGAAATATTAAGTGCAATAATAATACTTTCTTCATAACGATGTAAAGATTTTTTCCACTGTTCGGTGAAATATACAATCAGATCACCTACTGCTACGAAAGCCATATATTACAGGAGGAATCGTGATACATACTATTAGAAAACGTGGAAGTGACAGCAAACTGTGCTGCAAATTGGTTTTTAATTGTGAGCTGAAATAACGAGTGTCATTGAAAACAGGCGTAGGAACCGAAGACGAAGTAGTATTTCGTACGTTTTTTTTACAAACTACCAAAAATTTGTACTACCTTTGGGACATTCTAGTAGTTTTTGCCGTAATTTTTGATCATGTAAGAATTTTGTTATTTGAATTTGATCATTGCAGATCTTTATAGCTTGCTTGAACTTATTCCTGTTTTCCTCAGTAGGGTTGACTTTGTAACATTGAAAATTTACTAGTCTGATCCAAATTACCCCTTTACAGCCATGAATTATTCTCTTTCGGTTTGATAGACTTTTCCCTATTCGGGATAAAATTTCTCATTCCGAAAATTATTAAATTTGTAATCATATTTGCACTGGAGTCCACGTCACTATCGAGGAAGGATAGCGACCAGTTAAAGTTCCGATAGAAATCGTAGAGACCGTCCCAGATGGCTTACTCGTATTGCCAAACGGTTTTCTAAGAAACTATTTCTCTAACTGGGTTTTGTTAACATGAGAAATTTGCAGATATAACACGCAGTTGTGGGATTTGCCTAGTGGGGATAATAAAGGATAGTTAAGTTTTAAGGGCCGATGTTGATTTTGAATAAAACAAAAATTATTTAGGAAATTATTGTCATTTCTTTTTATTATGATCGGCGGCACACCTCCATCCAATGGTCGAAATTTTCGATGACGCTGAGGCATAATTTAGGTTCTATGCCGTTAATGTGCCGAATTATCTCATCCTTTAGCTCTTGAATTGTTGCTGGCTTATAGACGTACACCTTTTTTTCAAATAACCCCAAAGAAATAAGTCCAACGATGTCAAACAACATGATGTTGCCGGCCAATTGACATCGCCACCACGTGAGATATCACGGCCATTGAAATTGTCGCGCAAAAGAGCCATTATTTTGTTATCTGTGTGGCAAGTGGCACCGTCCTGTTGAAACCACATAACGTCCACATCCATATCTTCCAATTCGGGCCATAAGAAGTTCGTTATCATCTCACGATAGCGAACACCATTCACATTAACTGCTTGACCGGACTCTTGGATTATCATTCGCCCAAATGCGGCAGTTCTGCTTATTTACGAATCCACTGAGGTGAAAATGTGCCTCATCACTGAAGATGATTTTCATCGAAAATTGATCATCCACTGTTGCCATTTCTTGCCACCATTCTGACCATTCACGACGCTTGAAATTGTCAAGAGGCTTTAGTTCTTGAGTCAATTGCCCCTTGTAAGCGCGTAAATGCAAGTCTTTATGCATAATGGCACCACGACGAGTTGAGGTGGACGGCTCTTCAGCCACACTATCGCGAACAGCAGCAATATTTTCTGCAGTACGAGCTGTACGAGCATGCAATGGTGTTTTCACATCTCCTACAGACCCGGTTTGCTCAAATGTTTGCACGATTTTTCCGATTATCCGCACATTTGGACGATTAAATTGACCGAAAAAATCACGAAGTGCACTATATGCATTTTGATTTGAACGCCCATTTTCATAATAAGCCTGAATAACTTTAACGCGTTGCTCGATTGTGTATCTTTCCATGATTCAAATTGAGTTAGTTTGAAATTGAGAGTCAAATGAAATGCAGAAAAAAACTTGACGTTTAGGTGTCGTTCACATTCAACATCGGCCCTTAAAATTTAACCACCCTTTACATTTTTATAGTGTAGTTGTCAGGTGATTTTTTTAATTTATTCTTTCTTCTATAACTCAACCGATCGCTTTGAGGTGGAGGCCAGCACTGAATTCTATCCATTTCCAATGGAGAGAAGCTTGTGCTACACCTGTCCAAAGATCAAGATGTGAGTTATACTCGGGATTAGGAAGTATAAACGCCTTATTAATTGTAGCTAGATCAGAGGGGATGAAAAATTTCTTACACAGATATACAAATCCTAAGAATTGTCGGCAGAACAATGAAGTGGATTAGAAGTTTCAGACCAGAGATCATTTATAAAAATGAAGAAGAGAATCGGAGACAAATTGGACCCCTAGGGGCTGAAAAGCTTTTAGAAAGGTCCATTAAATGAATTTTCTTGTTATATACTTGCTATACACCCAAGCTCTTTTGCTTGGTATTTAAGGGCAAAAGATTTTATTTATTTATTTTTTACGTTTACATAATAGTGAACGCGTTGAACTCTGGGATTTCGAAGTGTAGTCTTAAGGTCGCCCTCAGATTGTTGACATACGCCCAGCAAGTTCACATTATTTATGACCTTTGAATGAAAAAACTCGCATTGATTGGGTGTGGATGAAATTGAAAGAGAATTAGTCGATATTCATAATCTAGAATGTGTTTCATCACCCGAAGGGTAGGATAAGTATATATTTGAATATAATAAACCCCCGTATGAATGAACTTGTCGCTATTCAATCTAACCGCCCACAACCCAAATAACCAATTTATAAAAAAAAAAGCGTGTTGTCACCCCATGAATACAAAATCAATTTGCCTCCGAATCTTGATCTTGACCGTGCGTACGGCAGCGTGCTTGGAATAGCGTATTAGTATCTGTCCAGTCAATATACGGCCTCCAGCCAATTAATCTCGCTAAAGAGCGTGAAAATAAAAAAAAAATTGCTCAAGTGTATCACTTTATGCCATTTGTCATAACAAATCAAACCAACCAAATAGACAACAGCAAGTGCTTTATCCGACAACCAACACGGAATAGAATCTTTTATGGGAGCAATGCGCGTCGTTTTAGTCCCTCTAGTTGAATAGAAAAGCTATGGGATTGAATCTAGGTCACATGTGGTGCTCTGAAGACGAGTGTCCGAAGCAAATACTCGTAGCTTCCGTAAACCGTAGACATCCCAAATGGGTTATTAAATACCTGTTGGAGTGATTTATTATCGCGCTGCTTCGAGCTGAGGAGATTATGATTGGCGATTGTGTTGCTCCTGTTGGTGCCGTCTTGATTTGGGCTTTTTGTTCGCTATCAATTCTTTTTATTGCCAGTAATTGGCAAAGGTAGGCAATCTCAGTTGATGTGTTAGTTACCTACTCATATTGTACTTTTATTAAGTTGTATGTGAATTTATTTTTGTGGTCTTTGAAAATTCTTGATATGATATTGGAATCTCGGGAGTGGGACTTAGGCGTATGGACTGGGCAATGGGTGTAGGTTTTAGTTTTAATACGGACGTTGAGTGAATAACATTCGTGTTGGATTTTATTTTTATTAAAATAGTTTGAAGAAATGAATCTTGTTGTCTTAACTTGTTATATTTTTGTTGTTTTTCAAAGAATTTCATTTGAAAGGTGATATTATAAATAACTAACTTAATCAAATCAAAATCAAGATGATGATAAAATCGAATGTGTTGTTATATTCTGTATTAAAAAGAATTTTAAAATCAATGGCTTCCTACCTTACCTACCCATTGTCGGTCTTGTTAATATAATTTCCGAAAAATTTTCTCTCAATTTATAATTGTTGTTGTTGATTCTCATCTATGTTGTTGGATTTTTCAAAATATTGAAAAACTGAACTGCGTTGCGGTACGACTATAATAATCTAATTGCTGACGCAATTCTAACCACCCGTCTTTGGTTGTCTATTTATAACTCTTTAATAAAATGCAAACATCTAGAAATGCTCAATCATTTTGGAAATGTATTAGTTTTAAAGGAAAAACTTCAATTTTCCCTTCAACTGTGCAATATAAAAATAACACATCAAGCTGTGATAATGAAATTTGTGATATGTTTGACGTCATTTTTTAACAAACCTCTAGCTTTAATAAAATGAAATAATATGATATGACTAAACCTCAATTAAACTGTGAAATTGCCCTCTTAAGACCGAATGTGCACAGGCACAGGTTTTAGTCAAATATCAAAACAAATTCAAAGTGTTTTTGGCAATATTTAAATTCCAAGGGAAAATCTTTTGGTATTCCTAATTACATGTGACTTTCAACGGTATTGGTAATAGCGATTTTAATAAGATATGTAAATTGCATGCATCTTTTTTTCGTTTCAACTTTATATCGAATCAAGATCACTCTGAGGTTAAGTATGACATTATCCGGCTTTAACTGATATCGGTATCAAAAAACCATAAGTATATGAAGAAGCTCTGCAGGCACAACGGCACGTATGTAATCATAGAAAAACCCCTTCAATACATTGATATTTGACCTGTGTCAATTCCTTCATCAAAAATCTCTCTCCTTATAATGTACAACAAATTGTTGGCTTATAAACAGAGTACGGAGAAAAAAGAAAGAAAACAAACTTGTGACTAATAAACAATAAAACCCAAATTTGGATGGACCTGACCATGTGGTTTCGGCAGCGTGATGAGTAGGGCATTGGCTTCTAAAGACGCTAGGTCTGGGTTCAAATCTCAGTCAAGGCCAAAAAATTTTTCAGTTAAACTTGAAAGTATAAAGGCTAAGAAATACTCGTAGCTATAACTTCCAGCCAAATAAAAATGCACTTGGTGGTAGTTCATTCCAGTTGTTGTATATTACTAAGATTTTCTTAATATCGGTTTGATTTATATAAGACCGCTCCATATAATTTTTACCATGTCTCTCGAAAATGGGGTTTTCATAGATTCTTGGAAAAGTTCATACATAACCCCAGTTCATAAATCGAGTGGAAAACAATAAATTGAAAGCTATAGGCCGATTTGCAGTAAAAGCACATATCCGCCCTTTCAACATTGTGTTGTTACTGGGAAATAAACTGCAATTAATCTCACATTATTTACTAACTTGTATATCAAGACATTTGAAAAATTAACCCAATTCGATATACTGACTTTTCAAAAGCATTTGATAGAGTTACCCATATACTGCTTTTGTTAAAGTTTGAATCTCTAGGTTTTCACTCTAGGTTTTTTCTACATACAATGTTGAATTCTCAAATGTTTCTAGCCCTTTGACCTTTCAGTATAGAGATTTCAATTCTATTAATATTCCTGCACTTGCCCTTGAAGCAAGTATGGTCAGCTGGGATCACTGTCGGTACTTATCAACCGCAAATGATAAATTAAACTTTGTGCAATCGCTCATTCTCGATCTTTTTAATAAATACATATTATGTATGTTCCGCTAAAATCTGTTCGAGTTCGAAATGAGAAATGTCCTTGGGTGGGAACTGAAGTCATCGATGCAATCAAATCTCGTAGGAAAAAGTATTTGATATGGAAACGTCAACGAAGTGTCAGCAATATGGACATTTATTGTCGTGCACGCAATTTAGCTACATGGGTTACAAAAAGGGCGAAGAAAATTTACTATTCCTCTAAACTAGATTCACATCTTAGTACAAAAAAACTTTGGACTAATTTACGAAACATTGGGATAGGTAAGTCAAATAGTTTTAATTGTACATTAGATCCAAATGTTCTGAATGATCATTTCACAGTGGATGGTGAGGACGCTATTTTTGATTCAAATCCGCAACTTTTTAATGACTTCAATTTTGATTTTGAAACTGTCAATGAAAGCGACATTGCCAAAATATTTTATTCATTAAAGTCGAATGCTATTGGCGAGGACGGTTTACCACTTAGGTTCTTAAAAATAATAATACCGTATTTTCTTAGCTCCATTACACATGTGATAAACTTTTGCATTGCCTCGTTATCCTTTCCTGACAACTGGAAAGTTGCCAGAATTATTCCTGTTGCTAAAAAGCCACGAGCATTACTACCAGATGATTTTAGACCAGTAAGCATTTTATCATGTCTATCAAAGGTCTTTGAGAAGGTTATGGTGGAACAAGTTGTTGCTCATCTTGATCGAAATGATTTACTTTATCCCTATCAGTCAGGTTTCAGAAGAAATCATAGCTGTTCCACGGCTATTATAAAAGTTATGGATGATATAAGGGCCAAGTTTGATCAAGGTGAGTTGACTATACTGTGTCTACTAGACTTTTCAAAGGCCTTTGATAGAGTTAACCATCATATTTTGTGCTGTAAGTTGCGTACTTATTTTGGTTTCACTCAAAGAGCTGTCAACCTAATTAAGAATTACGTTACAAATAGATCGCAGAGGGTCGTAATTGGACCTGTGCAATCAAGTCTCAAAAATCTTAAATCGGGTGTCCCACAGGGCTCTATTTTGGGCCCTATACTTTTCTGTATGTATTTAAATGATTTGCCAAAAGTATGTAGAAATGTTTCGGTTCATCTATATGCAGATGACGTACAGTTTTATTTATCGAGACCGCTTGGCTTTGTTGAGGACTTGGTTTGTAGGATTAATGAGGATCTGAAAGCAATACACGATTGGTCCCTTACAATCCGGCTTACGCTAAATGGACCCAAAATGCAACTGATGTTAATTTCTAAAAGAAACTTTGATGTTGAAACTCTCTCGCCTATTTATCTTTCACATAGTAGACTATCCTTTGTAAGCAACATAACTACTCTTGGCTTCAAATTAAATTGCAATTTTTCCTGTATTAATCATATAAATTATGTTGTTGGTCGACTCTATGGTGGCCTCCGCAAATTATGGCTATCAGCGTCATTTACTCCTCAAGAAACTAGATTGAGACTCATAAAGACACTTATTTTGCCCCTTATATGTTACTCTGAAACATAGTGTATTGTAAGTTGGACTCAGTATCGCAACATAAAATCCAGGTTGCATTTAACAATGCAGTTCGCTATGTGTATGACTTGAACACTTATCTGAAAGTGCTTCTTAGATATACTATAAATCCTATCTTTATCCTTTAAAGTTTAAACTCCTTTCCTTCTTCAAACTCCTTCTATCTCATTATATCTTATTTATTTCATATTTCTTATTTCATATTTCTTACTACATTCATGAGTTTTATTTTTAACATAATTATTGTATTTATTCTTAGTGTTGCGGACTCTTCGCCCAAAAGTTTAGGAAATCTGAAAAAATTGAAAAGGTACTATTAATGAAAAAGGAAATGGTATGAAATAAGAATAATCAACAATAGAGAAAAATAATACTTACCATATTTGGCCAAGGTTGTTCTGCTCGTGCCTGTTGCTGTGGAGTGGTGAATGGTGATTGTGATTGCAATACATTATAAATGTCCGAATGTGGAAGGAAAAATAACAAATAGAACCGAACAAGTTTCCAGTCTTCCAGTCACCTTTCAACTTCTCAACTTCCTAAACTTGATTAGACGAGTTGAGTTGAAAGATCTTGACTACAGCGAAACTGACATTTTTGACAGTCTATTCTATTTCTGTCATTGGGAATGTTATATGTTACCGATTAAAGGTTTCGATTAATTGTCGTTAAGGGATTTCTAAACCGCAAATTCAGAATTATAAATGTGATGGTTGTCACAAATTGATGAATGTAAGCTGTGGTAAATCCATTTCTTTAAATGTCAAACCTCAAACTGGTTCGAAAAAGAATTTGACAGTTCAGTTTATGGATTTTATAAGAATCTAGAAAAACTTTACCCAATACTATTTGCGAATATTCTTTTGGAAGAAAAATTCACTTTTAGCTAAAACCGAAAATGGTGGAAAAAGTGAATGATGAGCTTAGGATAATTTTAAGATTCATTTGGGTATCGTGGAAAGCATTCGCTGACTTATGATTTGTAGACCAACACCTTTATAAAGGAAGAAATTTTCATGAAAGTTTTCTCATTACGACACTTGTGCCGTGGCACTTTTTCACAAGTGTCGGCGTGTAAACGTATGATAATTCCTTTTGGTGACGTCATCTGTTAGATAATGGCGAGAGATGATGATTTCCTCATATTCTATATGAAACTAATTTGTTAAGATGGCGGATGCGATGTTTTTTTTGAAATGTCAAAATAAGAATTGAGGGGAAATAAGATGAGACAAAATGAGCGAGGCAAAACCAATACACTGAAATCTGTAAAGAAAAAAAAAGATCAAATAGCGGGTGTGTTGGATCGTATGATGATAACTGTGTGAGAGGAGAAAAAAACACATTGCTTGGAAAAAAAAAAGTGGCATGTTTGCTAGTTGGAACCCTGTAAGGGGGAAAAGTCAAGTGACAGATTTCATTATGTCTCCAAGAGTGAATACGAGCACCCGTCTTGAGCTCAGATGACACTGTGTTTTTTTGTAATGTTTAAAGTACAATAAAAGTAAGAATAGTATTTGTGGTAAAATTCACGTTTGTGAAAATTAATTTATTCAAGTCTCATAGTTTTTTTTTAATAAAATAGTAAAATTAATTACAGTTTTTTTGTTAATTTAAGATCTTTAAAATATTAAAATCAAGTGCGTAGAATCACGTGGAGAATTCGTAAATAAATTTTTTGGAAAATAACTTCAGTAAGGTGAGATTTATAGAAGAAATTTTGCAGAGGATTTAGTGCTAAAATGTAATAAATTTATACAGGCTGCCATACGCTATTTTTGTCAAATCTCTGGCGGTTCCAGCTTGCCAGCGGAGCGCTGGGCCGCCACATCAATTTTTTTTCCGTTTTGCCTTTGTGTGAATGACGTTGAAGTGGAATGGTGCAAACTATTTACAACATTTTTGGCTCCGTTATAAGTCTACTCCAGTTCTACGAAGATTCCTGTAAAAAAAAATCCAGTTTATCGTGCTGAATATTGTGACGTTGAACATCTACAAGATACCAAGTTAAACGGCCAGTCCTAATAGAAGTGTTTATGAATCCCGAATAACCATTCTAACGGGATTAACAACTTTTTCTGGTATCTTGGTCACCAAAGCTGTTGCTGAAATCCTGGGATAAGAATTACAACCCGATTTGGACTGACTATTCCACATCCAGAATACCCACATACAGGGTGCACCAGGTTTGAGTTCAAGAAACTAAAAGAAGATCGTTAAACAAGTTTTAAGTAATCTAAATTTCAAAAATCATTGAGTGCTTTCATAAAATTTTACATTTATAAAATTGGTCAGAAAAATTCTGTCGATAAAAACGTCATTTAAATTTCATAATTCAGCGTTATTAAGACAAGGACCTTCTATGTCCATTTGATCAAGTTTTGTTCCTGATTAACGTTTTGTTCATCATTAACGTCCTTTTGTTCCTGATTAAAGTGTTCTTTGTTAAATTGTCTAAAAAAAAAAACGAGACGTTGAGGTTTATTCTTTTAAAAAGTATTAAAATTTTTGCTTTATTTATTCTTTTCAATACAAATTTTTTCTAAATTTACATTTTTTCATATTACTCTTATTATTAGATACGATTATTTTTTTTATTATATTTTCATTTTTTTTATATAATTCAAATACCAAGTGTAAGTGAAAAGTTTTGGATTTCAAGGTCTGTCATTAGGATTACTCTTAATTCAACTTTTACGTTACCTATTACACCTCCATAGAGCTCTAGGAAGGTAGGAAGTTATTTTTAGTTTCCAGGTAGACCGGAGTATTAACGCTACTTTTGAGCTTGATGATAGTCCTTTTTGAAAAACATTTCGGCTCACGTTGATTTTTATTGTTTACCGTTTAATTTCATTTATCTGTAAAGATAGTTAAATTTGTTTTTTTTTGATTGAAACTATTTCTTTTATATTTCAAGCCAATGCTTAAATTATATTTAAAAAACCAAAATAATAAAACTTCAATTAACGTCTCTGGTGGATGAAAATAATGTTTTTTTTTGATTTCACTAGAGAAATCATGATCTACTAAGTGGTAATTTTCAGGGGTGTGGATGGTAGCAAAGCTACTGCGTTGAAGATGATATGACCGGAACCTGGCATCGACATTTTTGGGGGATTCCCAACATAGCCAAAGGATTCCTAAGGTTGGGTGGGTTTGGCAACACTGCGCTAACACCAGCAGTGCCTTGAAGTGGTGATCGTCTGTCCGCGGTCGATTCTTTTGAGTTTTCTTTTAGGCCTGATTTGTGTTTTTTTCGTTGCAGGTGCGGTTAGGTTTCGGGGGCAAGATCCCCCCCCATTCCGGCGAGTTTAGCTGAGCATCGCAAGCAGGCCGCGTTCCCCGGAACCTACCTCTCATATCCCTTTTCTGAACCTTTCCTTTCTCAATTTCCTATCCTTTCCTTATTTTTCCTAACCTACCACGATACCGACTATCCAACGATTCCTCTTGCCTCGCAACAAATTATGGCGCCCAACGTATTGGCTGTTAGTTCAATGTTTTGGACTTAGTCCAACGTATTGGCTTTTAGCTAATATTTTTTTTGTAGTCTTCGTTTTTGTGAGTTGAACCAAACTTACTGTGGATTTTCAAACTCGTAAGTCTTTATCAAGAAGGTTTCAGACGTACTTAGATAAATTGCGACGAGTCTTTGGAAATCCACAGTGACTGCGGTTAGTGAGTGTTTTCTTTCTTCTTAAAACCGGACTGGAGGTAGATTTTCGGATTCGTATGTCTTCACCTAGAAAGTCTCGGACATACTATGGTGAATTGCGACGAACTCCGGAAGTTTACAGCCAGTACAGTACTTTTTCTACGTCCTGTTTACCTAACATTCCCAATCCCAAATTTCAACTTTTTACTTTTTCTAAATTTCAATTTCGTTCCTCATATCTCGTCTTGGTTTTCGATTTGGATGCGGTGACCGTGTTTGACGGATCGTTGAACATCGCTGCACCGTTCCAACCTTTATCTTCTTTCATCTATTTTTTGAGTTTTTAGCTCAATTTTTGTGTCTCTTTTCTCTCACCGTTTCAAGTCTTCCAACAATGTCCTAAGAGACTGTTTGGAATAGCGGGAACGGTGAGGAAAACTACATCTTGTCTTTTGTGAATTCTCTACTTTTTGTAATTCCCTTTCCTATATCACCGCTTCAAGGAATTTAATTTTGTCCGTCTGATGTCTATTTTTGAAAGATGCCATTAGTAAGGTCGTATCATGCCGAAAAAAAATCCTCCGCAGAAGCTACCTGAAGCACCCCGAATCCGTATTGAAAAAAAAAAACCAACGAAATACATACTTTCAGAATTCGAAATTTTGAGAAAAAAAAAACTGCCAAGTGAAAACTTAAATCAATTATACCCAAAATAGAAAGACTTTGTTTGTTTTTATTTCGTTTGCGGCCTACGAAAATTTTCTATGTTTATTAGCAATTGAAATTTTGTTTGATATTTATCTTAAAACTACTCTTAAAACTACCCTTAACCTACTCTTAAATTAATCAATTACTATTTACCCTATTCCAAATTTGTTGTTTTTGAAAAAAAAAAATTAGGTTTTCTAAGAAAACAAAAGTTATATTAATTTACTTTTCATAAATTTACTACGTTTAGCATTACTTGTTTTCTGGGAAATTCTGGTTCTTAAAGATAACTCACCTATTAGTTAGTTGTAAAATTTGTTCAGTTTTTTTGTTAATAAATTGATATTTCCGTTGAAAGTTAAAGATGTATCCAGTCGGTAGAGATGAGAATGATCGTATCCACAGGATCATAAGAGATTCTGAAATAGATGAAAATGTTAGATTGACTAGGTCAGCGAGCCAAAATTTAGATGTTACCGAAAGACGTCGAGTGATGTATTCTCCTCTCGAGACTGATAGACATATCCGCTCTACATCCAATATACCCGCCGTTAGTTCTAGTAGGCCAAATGAAGATCTTCAGACTTTCAGTAACATAGATTCAGTTTCTACTCCTTCGTTTAGTAACCTCAGTGGTCAGGGAGCAGAAGCTCTACCTCTACGTGGAAGTTTTGGTTCAATGAATCAAACGGTTAGGCCTAATACGGGAAGGATACCACCTATACCCCCTCCTAGGCCAGATAGCGTAAATCCAAGTAACGGGGGTGGGTATAGAGACATTTTAGAAAGTCTTTCTCAAAGACCACCTACAAGTAAAAGGAAAGAAAAAAATATAATTCCTGAAGATTTTAGGGCTTATGTAAATTTAGCTATTGTTGAAGCTCTTTCAACTTACAAACAAACAGTACATAGTGAAGTGTCGAATACTCTGAAGGATGAGATTCAAAACCAGCTTGGTGCATTCCTCAGAGATCTGAATTTAAGTCGGCCATCTCCTCCAAATGTCAATGAAGTACCGAAAGCAACTCACGGTCAGTTTAATTTTCCTCCACCCATCATTCCACCAGCTCAGCAGCTTCCTCGGTCTGATACAGGAAGCAGGAGTGCTTTTGTCCCTCCTGAACAACAGCGCAGGAGAGCACAAGAACCGTTCAGACTGAATCAAGAAAGAAACTCTCAACGTGAAGGTTTCCAAAATACTAATTTTGGATCTGCAAGAAACAATAACACGGTTCCGATAAACCAACCAAATCCATACACTTACCCACCTATGTATCCGTATCATTATTCAGAATATAAAGCTCCCATTAAGATCAATAAATGGGGACTTAAATTTGAAGGTCCACCAGCAACTTTAACGGTTGAAGATTTCGTTTTCCGTCTCGAGACATTGCAAAGCCAGTACCAGTGTCCGTGGGCAGAAATCTTGCGTGATTTCCACCTTTTGCTTTCTGGAAATGCACTGGACTGGTTCTGGCAATTCCATAGGACCAATTACAGGCCCGACTGGCCCACTCTTCGAGAAGCTATTATACGCCAGTTCAAAAATAATCGGTCTGATTATGACATTATGCGTGAGATAATGGACCGTAAACAAGGTTTCTCGGAGAATGTCGATGATTTCTTAGCAGCCATAAACAGAATCAAGTCGCAAATGAGAATTCCGATTCCGGAAGTAGAATTGGTCCGGATATTGAAAAAGAGTCTGCACGACCGGTTTGTTAATTTGATATATCCGATGCCAATTTATTCCTTGGATCAGCTGCGGAACGCTTGCAAGGATGTGGAATCCGCTTTTCCAAGGAAAGAAAAAGAACTTCCCAAATTTTCAAAACCGCAAGTCAAACATACGGCTAATGAAATTGAATATGATGACGCATGCCAGTACTCCGATGAACAGCTGGCAGCTCTCCAGTTTGGTGGAGTTCGTCAAAAACTACCACCACGAAAGTATGTCGATACTTCTAACTTCATTTGCTGGAACTGCAAAGCACTGGGTCATTCATATTTTGAGTGTGAGTCCGACGTCCGTAACCTGTTTTGCTTCAAGTGTGGGCTTGAAGGTGTGAAAACTCCACACTGTACTAGATGCAATACGGGAAACTGGTCGAGGGACGTGAAGGCGACGGGGGAATCACGTCCGAGCCAAAGTTACAACCCGAAATAAATTCAAAAGTTGAATTCAATCCTAAAATAAAAAGGGTTGAAGCTCCTCTTATGGAAGGGGGCCAAAATCAAATCACCATCTTGAAAAGAAACAAAACTGAAAATAAAACAGTAGAAACAAATATAAAATCTAATTTAACCCGTATAAAACCCTTGCATGTAAGAATTACTGAATATAACCAGGCACGTTCTAGAATTTTTAATAGCGAAGTATACATCCCTTCTAAAAAGATTATCAAGGCTAGATCTAGGTTCGAGTCTAGAAGAGAAACTAGAAAACATATTTTGTCTACTGTCGTTGATTTATCATCAGATCCGAGACCGTATGCAAAAATCAAAATAGGGAATAAAGAGGTCCTCGGATTACTCGACAGTGGGGCCAGTGTAAGCCTTTTCGGCAAAAATTGTTTACAGCTGGTCAGCGAACTGGAAATTCCCATTACAAAGTTTCAGTCTCGAGTTAAAACAGCAGATGGTAAAAGCCAATCGATTGTGGGAAAAATACAAGTAAAAGTTAACTTTAAAGGAAGAGAAGAATTATTAACGTTTTTCCTAGTCCCTAACCTAGACCAGGAGATCTACCTCGGGGTAGACTTCTGGAAAATTTTCAACTTAGCACCGAACGTTATCAGTTCAATTTCGATGACCGAAGCTTCAGATGTCTCGAACGCTCATCAGCTGAGCGCTGACCAACAGGCCCAATTGGATGCAGTCAGGGAGAAATTTCTTTGTTTCGACCGTGATGGTCTCGGAAAGACGATGCTCATGGAACACGTCATTGATACAGGAGATGCGATCCCTGTGAAACAGCGTCACTACCCTGTCTCTCCGGCGATACAAGCCATTTTGTATGAAGAGTTAGATCGGATGTTGAGCCTCGGCGTTATCGAGGAGAGTGAAAGTCCCTGGTGTTCACCAGTAGTGCTCTTGCGGAAGCCAGGCAAAAATCGACTTTGCCTGGATTCTCGCAAGGTGAATGCACTGACTAAGAAAAATGCAAATCCTCTCCCCCATATCGAGGGGCTCACCAGCCGACTACCGGATACCTACTACATTAGTAGTATTGATCTAAAGGAAGCATTCTGGCAGATACCGCTGGAGAGACGGAGTAGAGAAAAGACTGCCTTTGCGGTACCGGGAAGACCCTTGTACCAATTCACTGTCATGCCCTTTGGGTTGTGTAACGCAGCTCAAAGGTTGTGCCAGTTAATGGACAAGGTGATTCCTGCACGACTTAGGGATCGTGTTTTCGTATACCTTGACGATTTGTTGGTCATGGCACCGGATTTCCAGACGCATATTGCCCTGTTGAACGAAGTAGCCGACTGCTTGCGCAGAGCGAATCTCACCATCAACATGAAGAAATCCAAGTTTTGCTTCAAAGAGCTAAAATATTTGGGCTTCATAGTTGGTGGTGGGAACCTTAAAACCGATCCTGCTAAGGTGGAAGCTATTGTTGACTTCCCAGTCCCCAAAACCCCAAGGCAGGTTCGGCGGTTGCTTGGTTTAGCAGGGTGGTATCGGAAGTTTATCAAGGATTTTTCTAGTCTGACTGCACCCTTGACGGACCTGTTGAAAAAGAAAAACGAAAAGTTCAAAATGACTGATGAAGCGCTGAGAGCGTTTGAGGATTTGAAGCAAACGTTAATCAAGGCACCGGTTCCTACGCATCCCGATTTTTCAAAACGTTTTTACATCCAATGTGATGCTTCGGATGCGGGAATCGGTGCGGTGCTATTTCAGAAAAACGCGCAGGACGAAGAGGTCCCGATTTCATTTTTCTCACAAAAATTCAATAAAAGTCAGAGAAACTACAGTGTCACCGAGAAGGAGTGTATGGCTGCGGTGATGGCTGTTCAAAAGTTCAGGCCGTATGTCGAAGGCATGGACTTTACAGTAATCACGGATCACTCTAGTCTCCGCTGGCTAATGACCATGAAGGATCTGAGTGGTAAGTTAGCCAGATGGAGTTTGCTATTACAGTCGTATGTCTTCGACATACAGCATCGAAAGGGCAGCCTGAATGTCGTTCCGGATACTCTTTCTCGGGTACACGTAGATTCTCTGACCATTGAAGAAGTAGCCCCACTGATCGATCTAGAATCACCTGAGTTCCACTCCGAGGAATATTTAAATTTGATTAACACCATCAAAGAAAATAGTGTTGAACTGCCAGACCTTAAAGTCGAAGACGGGTTTGTTTATAAACGTGCTTTTAGATGTGTAGGTGATGAAGCAATGCAAGAGCATAGTTGGCTTCTTTGGGTACCTTCAGCTTTAACTGAAGATATTATAAGCAAAACCCATAACCCGCCTAAAGCCGCTCACGGTGGTATTGCCAAAACTTTATTTCGGGTACGTCAGTACTTCCATTGGCCTAACATGACAGTGCAAGTTCGTGAATACGTGTCTAATTGTTCAGTGTGTAAGCAGGCAAAAGCGTCAAACCGAATATCTCGTCCTCCTATCGTCCATTCGTATTGTACTGATCGTCCGTTTGAAAAACTATATATTGATTTTCTAGGGCCCTACCCTAGATCGAAGTCCGGAAATGCGTACGTGTTCGTCGTGTTAGATCATTTGTCTAAATTTGTTTTCTTGAAAGCTATGAAAAACGCAAACACTATGAGTGTTATTAAATTCCTACAACAAGAGGTTTTTAGCATGTTTGGAGTGCCTCGTATAATACATTCCGACAATGGAAAGCAATTTCTTGCGAAAGAATTTCAAAACGTTTTGGAAAAATACGGAATTAAACATTTTAGAACAGCGAACTATGCACCCCAATCGAACGCGTCGGAAAGGGTCAATCGCACATTGTTAGCAGCAATCCGCTCTTATCTCAAAACCGATCAACGAGATTGGGATTACCATCTAAATGACATTGCATGTGCCTTAAGAAGTGCCGTTCATAGCTCTACCGGCGTATCTCCTTACTTCGCTTTGTTCGGTACGAACATGATAATGCACGGTAGCAGCTATGAACTGGCGCAAAAGTTAAACGCGGTAGACGATAGCGAGTTGTTGATTTTACCTCGACGCGATCGATTGGAGTGTATACGAAAAAGAATCCGAGAAAATATTTTGAAATCAAACGAAAGGTCCGCAAAAACTTATAATACACGTACACGAAACGTTAGATATCTACCCGGACAGGAAGTCTATCGACGAAACTTCATTTTAAGCGATTCTTCCAAATACCTATCCGCCAAACTATGCCCGAAATATGTTAAGTGTCGAGTGGTCAAACAAATAGGAAGACAAATGTATGAGCTCGAGAATTTATTTGGCAAGAGAGTTGGTATATTTCATGCCAAGGATATAAAACAATAAACATTTGCGAAAGTCATACCACCGAA
The DNA here is from genome assembly GCA_911387755.1 of Chrysotoxum bicinctum. Classification (NCBI taxonomy): domain Eukaryota; kingdom Metazoa; phylum Arthropoda; class Insecta; order Diptera; family Syrphidae; genus Chrysotoxum; species Chrysotoxum bicinctum. The sequence continues at coordinate 178,456,930 of OU426988.1, read as the reverse complement.
ACATAAACATGAAAGCTTTAAAAAAAAAAAAAAAAAAAAAATCGTATGCCTGTAAAGAAACCACCCCAGAACACTTTTATGTCACGTTGTCTATCGTAAAAATCCCTAATCGTACTTCAGATAGTTTGTTTTAACACTACTTTCATTAAAATAAACGCACTCTGTATCTTCTTGCATCACCTTTAAGTTTTTATCAACGAAAGATAATCTGCGATTAGTTGTTTCAAAACAAACTATCTCGTTTCGGCATTTCAAATGCTTCTACCACCAATTCAGACGAAAAAAAAAAAAAACAATACGACACGTGCCGAATATTTTAACCACCCAGAACACAGTATCTGATTCCTGAGAACCTCATAAAATGGTTCTACAACCAAAACAAACTATAATGTAGTTATGTGTCCCAAGTACCTGGTAGTTTTTAAGTAAAAGAAACCCCTTCTTCAGGTTTCTTAATCAAGAAAACAAAAATCTCACTTCCCTTAGCATTATGGTCACTTTTCCGAGCACAAACCGAAATAAATCTAAAAACACTTGATTGGATTTCTCACACAGTACCTGATAATTTATTTCACTATTGGTTTTGTTATTTATTGTATGCATAAATGTTCTTAGATATTTATTAGTAAGTACACAAATGTCCTTAGATATTTCTTCTTAATTAAGGTTAATCTATTTATAATTTTGCATCAATTTAACATTCTTGAGTTCACTGGGATATCGATCCCTTATAAACAAACTGTGATAAAGCCATATGCTGTGATATATTTGTTTTGTGTTAATTTATTAAACCGTTTTTGTCTATTATTTAATCTTATGTACTATTGTTATCATCTACCTTGACTTGTTGGCATTTGTAATCCAACGATGTGAATTCGGGTCAATGTACTTTCACTCTAGCCGAGTCTTGGTAACTAAAAAGAAAAAAAAAAGGAAACAAAATAAATAAACACGAATACACAAATATAATCAAAAGAAAAAAGGCTTACTGGTGCTGAGGAATTCTCTTGTGTAGTTTTGGTGAAATTGTGGGGGTTAAAATCAATCTCCAAATTCTGGGATATCCATATGCAGGAAGGACCAGAATAATAAACGCATTGGTCTCTTTAGTACACTGGCTGGTGGACAGTATGGCAAATTCCTAAACGCATATCTTGCGCAAATACTGCTAAGCAAACAGTTCCAGAATGCAAATACAAAAACCTCTGCTAAGCAGTGTCCCAAAACGCTACTTTCTTGCGCAAATGCACAGGCATTTGTGCAAATGTCAAACATTTCTTGCGCAATTCTCTTACATAGGCGTATTCTAATTTGCTATATCTGCTTTGCATGGGTTTTGCTTTGCAAATTTTGCGTTTAGGAATTTGACCTATATGCATAGTGTATAAAACATACAAAATATTTTGAAGGCATTCTTATCCACAGACCTCTTCTATTGCTATAGATTCCAATGTTTGTAGCCGGCTCTATATATGTGCATGGTGGATATACATTATCCGGTGTATAATAGGTCGCAATGTTTTAACCGATGAGGTTTCCTCGACGATAGCAATCTGAAAAAAAAAGAAAGTCAATTAGAAAATTAGAAAAAAAAAAAACAAAACAAAATATTTTTAATTACTTGCAGATACTGCGAGAAATTTGAGTAGTTTTTTTTTGCCCGGCTTATTCGTAGCGTGGGTTAACTCCCCACGTCCCTACCACGTCTCCTATTGCAAGAGGAATCTTAACCCGGCGTCCTTTTTGTTGTTCATTGTTTTTGGAAGGTATCCAATAAAATGAACAACATTTGTTGCGGACTCTTCGCCCAAAAGTTTAGGAAATCTGAAAAAATTGAAAAGGTACTATTAATGAAAAAGGAAATGGTATGAAATAAGAATAATCAACAATAGAGAAAAATAATACTTACCATATTTGGCCAAGGTTGTTCTGCTCGTGCCTGTTGCTGTGGAGTGGTGAATGGTGATTGTGATTGCAATACATTATAAATGTCCGAATGTGGAAGGAAAAATAACAAATAGAACCGAACAAGTTTCCAGTCTTCCAGTCACCTTTCAACTTCTCAACTTCCTAAACTTGATTAGACGAGTTGAGTTGAAAGATCTTGACTACAGCGAAACTGACATTTTTGACAGTCTATTCTATTTCTGTCATTGGGAATGTTATATGTTACCGATTAAAGGTTTCGATTAATTGTCGTTAAGGGATTTCTAAACCGCAAATTCAGAATTATAAATGTGATGGTTGTCACAAATTGATGAATGTAAGCTGTGGTAAATCCATTTCTTTAAATGTCAAACCTCAAACTGGTTCGAAAAAGAATTTGACAGTTCAGTTTATGGATTTTATAAGAATCTAGAAAAACTTTACCCAATACTATTTGCGAATATTCTTTTGGAAGAAAAATTCACTTTTAGCTAAAACCGAAAATGGTGGAAAAAGTGAATGATGAGCTTAGGATAATTTTAAGATTCATTTGGGTATCGTGGAAAGCATTCGCTGACTTATGATTTGTAGACCAACACCTTTATAAAGGAAGAAATTTTCATGAAAGTTTTCTCATTACGACACTTGTGCCGTGGCACTTTTTCACAAGTGTCGGCGTGTAAACGTATGATAATTCCTTTTGGTGACGTCATCTGTTAGATAATGGCGAGAGATGATGATTTCCTCATATTCTATATGAAACTAATTTGTTAAGATGGCGGATGCGATGTTTTTTTTGAAATGTCAAAATAAGAATTGAGGGGAAATAAGATGAGACAAAATGAGCGAGGCAAAACCAATACACTGAAATCTGTAAAGAAAAAAAAAGATCAAATAGCGGGTGTGTTGGATCGTATGATGATAACTGTGTGAGAGGAGAAAAAAACACATTGCTTGGAAAAAAAAAAGTGGCATGTTTGCTAGTTGGAACCCTGTAAGGGGGAAAAGTCAAGTGACAGATTTCATTATGTCTCCAAGAGTGAATACGAGCACCCGTCTTGAGCTCAGATGACACTGTGTTTTTTTGTAATGTTTAAAGTACAATAAAAGTAAGAATAGTATTTGTGGTAAAATTCACGTTTGTGAAAATTAATTTATTCAAGTCTCATAGTTTTTTTTTAATAAAATAGTAAAATTAATTACAGTTTTTTTGTTAATTTAAGATCTTTAAAATATTAAAATCAAGTGCGTAGAATCACGTGGAGAATTCGTAAATAAATTTTTTTGGAAAATAACTTCAGTAAGGTGAGATTTATAGAAGAAATTTTGCAGAGGATTTAGTGCTAAAATGTAATAAATTTATACAGGCTGCCATACGCTATTTTTGTCAAATCTCTGGCGGTTCCAGCTTGCCAGCGGAGCGCTGGGCCGCCACATCAATTTTTTTTCCGTTTTGCCTTTGTGTGAATGACGTTGAAGTGGAATGGTGCAAACTATTTACAACATTTTTGGCTCCGTTATAAGTCTACTCCAGTTCTACGAAGATTCCTGTAAAAAAAAATCCAGTTTATCGTGCTGAATATTGTGACGTTGAACATCTACAAGATACCAAGTTAAACGGCCAGTCCTAATAGAAGTGTTTATGAATCCCGAATAACCATTCTAACGGGATTAACAACTTTTTCTGGTATCTTGGTCACCAAAGCTGTTGCTGAAATCCTGGGATAAGAATTACAACCCGATTTGGACTGACTATTCCACATCCAGAATACCCACATACAGGGTGCACCAGGTTTGAGTTCAAGAAACTAAAAGAAGATCGTTAAACAAGTTTTAAGTAATCTAAATTTCAAAAATCATTGAGTGCTTTCATAAAATTTTACATTTATAAAATTGGTCAGAAAAATTCTGTCGATAAAAACGTCATTTAAATTTCATAATTCAGCGTTATTAAGACAAGGACCTTCTATGTCCATTTGATCAAGTTTTGTTCCTGATTAACGTTTTGTTCATCATTAACGTCCTTTTGTTCCTGATTAAAGTGTTCTTTGTTAAATTGTCTAAAAAAAAAAACGAGACGTTGAGGTTTATTCTTTTAAAAAGTATTAAAATTTTTGCTTTATTTATTCTTTTCAATACAAATTTTTTCTAAATTTACATTTTTTCATATTACTCTTATTATTAGATACGATTATTTTTTTTATTATATTTTCATTTTTTTTATATAATTCAAATACCAAGTGTAAGTGAAAAGTTTTGGATTTCAAGGTCTGTCATTAGGATTACTCTTAATTCAACTTTTACGTTACCTATTACACCTCCATAGAGCTCTAGGAAGGTAGGAAGTTATTTTTAGTTTCCAGGTAGACCGGAGTATTAACGCTACTTTTGAGCTTGATGATAGTCCTTTTTGAAAAACATTTCGGCTCACGTTGATTTTTATTGTTTACCGTTTAATTTCATTTATCTGTAAAGATAGTTAAATTTGTTTTTTTTTGATTGAAACTATTTCTTTTATATTTCAAGCCAATGCTTAAATTATATTTAAAAAACCAAAATAATAAAACTTCAATTAACGTCTCTGGTGGATGAAAATAATGTTTTTTTTTGATTTCACTAGAGAAATCATGATCTACTAAGTGGTAATTTTCAGGGGTGTGGATGGTAGCAAAGCTACTGCGTTGAAGATGATATGACCGGAACCTGGCATCGACATTTTTGGGGGATTCCCAACATAGCCAAAGGATTCCTAAGGTTGGGTGGGTTTGGCAACACTGCGCTAACACCAGCAGTGCCTTGAAGTGGTGATCGTCTGTCCGCGGTCGATTCTTTTGAGTTTTCTTTTAGGCCTGATTTGTGTTTTTTTCGTTGCAGGTGCGGTTAGGTTTCGGGGGCAAGATCCCCCCCCATTCCGGCGAGTTTAGCTGAGCATCGCAAGCAGGCCGCGTTCCCCGGAACCTACCTCTCATATCCCTTTTCTGAACCTTTCCTTTCTCAATTTCCTATCCTTTCCTTATTTTTCCTAACCTACCACGATACCGACTATCCAACGATTCCTCTTGCCTCGCAACATTAGTTAGTACTATAAAAGACTTAGTCTTACTTGTACATTCATAATTAATAAATAAATTGAATTGAAATTGAATTGAAATTGATATTCAGCTGAATTAAAAGCTATCCAGTGAATCGAATTAGTTAGAAGTTCCTCAGGGAAGTCATCTGGGTCTACTCTTGTTTTTACTTTTTGGTAATGAATTAAATTATTTTTGTTTGACCAAGTTGAAATATTTTTGTATTGTTGAAGAATCGTACTAGTTTCATTGCATATCTTTTTGTTAATGACTTACCTAACTTTATTTTAGACACATACTGCTTTTCATTTGCTGATGCCTTGGTGTTTTGTCAAAAAATATATTTCCACATTAAGTAGGTCCCACAGTCCGTGGGCCCATGTAATCCAAATTTTAAGAACATCTATACTCTGTTCAATTTATATTTGCTGTACAAGGAAGATAGGATATTTGCCTTGTTGAATTGAATTTTAATGAGCTATCTTTAATTTAAAGCTCTTACAGGGTTGCCGTAGTGAGCATTAAAAATTGCCGCATATATCACAAAAATATCGATAGAGTTACCAACTAGTTATTAATATACGGACATTTTATAATCAAAAACAATGATGAATTAAAGAAATTGAATCTATCTTTTTCCACACCACCGAGAGGTAAGATAGCAGATGCGTTTTTTTAAGAGTATCCCCCAGAAGGCCTTATCCTTTAATGTGTAAAAAATAAATCACAGAAAAACTTGATTAAGTAAAAACACGTCATTACTCAGATGCCGACGAGTAGTTGCTGCTACTGCTTTCTCCATTCAAGCTTATTATGAAACTTTCTATTGCACTATTAGTAAAATCATTCATTTCCCACATCTTTGGCTTAATAATTTTCTCAACATGTTGACACAACGATGCCTTTTTTCAGCGTCAACCAAGATAATAGCCAACAATTGTTTAACTGCAATTTAGTGTTTAACTGTTTTTCTGTACATAAAAAGAAACATGAAAACAGAAAAACACCAAGCGTCAACACATTTTCCTCTACAGTACAAATGTTTGCTATCAAAAGCTCTAAAAAAGCTTAAATCCTGAAAGTTACATAGCAAAAACCAAAGAAAATGCTATATGAATTTCCATTAACTCGGCAATGGGAACTCTGATTCAAAGTGTTTTTTTTTTCTTTAATATGGTAAACACAATTGGTTGCAAATTAGCGATCACGATCAGTGTCCTTTCACCCGGAGAGCAGGTATAGGTCATGGTGGGATGTACATGAGCTGAAAGAAGATAACACAAACAATTTAAATGTAACTCAGTGATTCGGTTTCTTATTTCAGTGGCAATTTCTTAAGTTAAGGTGCCGTGCAAACAGCAGCAGACACCAGTGGCGCAAAATTTAAAACAGCCTATTATTAAGGTATTAGTATGATACTACTACTTAACAATTTGCTAACTTTATAGTAGTTTACTAACTTATTCTTAATTTTAAACATTTTTCAACTAGTATCGTACTAAAAGAATTTTCTTAATAAATTGTTTCTGAACACACCTAAAACAATGACATTTCGTGTAAAAAAGCAAGTACACGAACCTTTTCCGATGTTTGCAAATGTCAAAGAGTCATATGAAGATAGCACGATACTAAAAAATAGAGTAGGTATTCGATGATTTTAACTTTAATAAAAGGGTAGAGAAAGTTTGATGCTATATTCTATTAAAATTTGCAAATTCGTTGTTTTAACCTAGTATCATACTAAAACAGCTTTAGCATCGTATTAATTCAATTAAAATTTTGCGCCAGTGTTTCTAAAAAAGCTCTCCCATAAGGCATGTACTGCAAATATAAATTGAACAGAGTATAAGAAAGTGGTACTTATGTAATTATAGACAAAATATATTTATTTATCTTCATTGATGTAGTGCATCTACATATGTAAAATCGTGTAAGCCTCACATTTCGACTGCTATATTCATATCGCTACATACATATTTAATTTTTTTTCAACTGGTAATCAAAGGACACGGTAGTGCCCAGCCAAGTTCTAGCTCTACATCCTTTTTACAGGAACAAACTCAGGCGATTTTTGACTCCTCCCTATCTTCAGTACCAATGAAGTCAGAAAATTAAAATTCCGAATATTTGCTAAGCTCAGACACAGGCGTCTCAGTAAGTTCTTTTGTATGCCCAATTCGAAAGGTTTTAAAAACTTGACCAGTGAACCCATCAAATCTTAGTCAGTAATCATTAAAAAATAAAATTTCTCTATTACATTGCAGCTGTTTCAATATTATTCTACTTTAAATATTTGGTATTATACCTTCATGAAGAAAGAACTTGGCGTACTTTTAGATCTCAGTACTTTTCACGGCTGACTTGTTACAAACTTTAAATATTTTAAATAATTGTACAAAAATAGATCAACTTAACTAAATCTTCTAGAAATCACCTGTCGAACAAACAAGAATTTGATAGATGGCCTTCAAACTAATATTTTCTATGGAGACTTATGTAAAGCTTTTGAATAGCATCCTACTTAAAAAACAGAACTGAATATGTCAAATTATAAAAAAAATTCTCCTTGAAAACAAACAAAAACAAAAAATGAATTATCTGGAGTACCGCAAGGCAGTCATATTGGACCTATTTTGTATACTATTTTTCAATGACATACAAAGATTTAAAATGTTTGCTGAAGATTTTAAACATATTTAGTGCTTCAAAAGCCATAATGGATATCTGTTTCAAAAACACGAAATGGATAAGGTGTTCGAGTAGTGTTTAAAAAACGGAATAGGAACTAACACCAACCAACAAATGCGAGAAATTACTTATTCTCGGAGAAAACATGTATCTGAATTTTTCTATATCATCAAAAATATTATTGTTAAAAGATTGTACACGTTCTATTTGCTGTTCTATTAGATTCATCTCAGAGACACTTCGTCATGATAAGAAAAGATAACAAGTCTTTGATTTTCAGCTCCGAACAATTGGGCTCTGGACATGCTGCATGCTGCAACTTTGGTCTGCATATTAGGTCATTTGATTTAGACTTATTATAGGTGGACCACGTCTTTCTGGATATAGTTTAGTTGGTTAAACTGCTCCACCTACGGTTGGATTCTGTGAGAAAAGTGAAGATTTTGCACTTCATAACACCAAGAGGAATGTTAACTCTTTCCAAAAGTGAGGTTTCAAGGGCTGATAATTGTCTGGTTAGCTCGTCAGCCCGTTCATTTCATTTTCATTTCAATTCATTAGAAGATGAATAAGCCGAATCAATAGCTTTAATAGGCCCCTGTCTGTAAAAATGGCCGTATTTCAATTCGGAATTTGATATCGTTAAATTTTTTTGCATGCTTCCCTTAATGTCAGCTCGAAAAACACTGGTTAAATCAGAAGACCTAGAGACATTTAAATACTCGGATAAAATTCCGGAATCGACACCATGCTTGATCTGTTGTGTCGAAGTCCTTTATAACAATGTTATCCTCCCAGTCCTTTCTAGATGGAAGAATGACTTTAAAATCAGGTTTGTAATATTGATGTGTCCGTAAGGTTTGAAAAGCCAACAATCTGATTCTTTAACGTACTGCAAGATACCAAATATTCAATATGTAAGTCAAGTCGTATTGTTGAACGCTATTACTCTCCATGTTGTTGATAAGACAGACTTCATAAACGACAGTATATTATTTAACTGATATATAGCTTCAACAATATGACCGAAATCACTTATAAGAGTTCGAAAATACCTAGTGCAATACTCTTTAGATAAGTTTAATAATTTAAAAATTAAGGTAGATATTTAAGGCTTTGAACTCACCCCACATGCATAGCTATCTATCCAAAGTTCTAACTAACGATAATAATCAACACTTCCAGGTCATTAGGTGCAGTGCAGACAAAAAATAAATGCACAAATGAAGTAGGCGAGATACTGGGACCATTACGAATCCTAATGAAGGATTCGAGTATACTAGAAGGAACCACTAACGCTATTCAGGCATACATTGTTCTGATGAACGATGCCCACCAGGTCCGTAAGTTGTGTCATCAGCAACACCATCACTGCATTTTATCTGCATGTGCTCTGGAGATTCACTGCTGTTCTCCCATCCGATATCGAAATAATACCCAAATCTTCTCTTCTCCCAATTATCCTGGGGCACTATCAACTTCTCGTTCCACATCTTCATCCTCATCGGTTGGTCAAACTGTGTATGTGTGTCCTTGCAGAGTGAATACATTGCCGACCATGACAAACGTTTGCAATACATTAGCAAATTCACTGGATCTGCCGGGGAAGCTGTAGTTACTGCAAATGAGGCTATTCTCTGGACTGACTCAAGATACCATCTGCAAGCTGAACAGCAACTGGATTCCAACTGCTGGACGCTAATGAAAACAGGTGTGTATGTGTATGTTATTATAACAGAATGTGTATGTAGATAGCCATAGTGGGAAGGATGAGGTATTATGCTTCAGCTGTACTCAAGGTAGTTTAAGATTAGACAAAATGGAAGTAGGTACACATTTTGTTCTATGGATTTGTCCCAAAGGGGGCAGTATAGCTGGCAATCACATGGATGGACGATGGAAAGTTAACAAAGGAAAATTGTGCCAGAAATTTAAGAGACTGATGTTCTGATTAGGAGATGGTAATTATTACTAAACCTTATAATTCTAATGGGATTATAACAAGAGTCGTTTTGCTTGGAGTCAATTTGCTTGAAATTTCTTATTCCAAAAGAGAAATTATGATGCATTTGGGAAATGGCAACGGCAGACAATCAAAAGATAAAATTATAATTGCGTCCTTAGCCTTGAATGGAGGGAATACACAATGATTCCAGGTAAATCGATTTAAAGTGAATGGTTTTACGGGGGTGATGTGATATCGGTATGGTACAGAAAATGATATGCTTCCATCGAGGGTATATCTTAGTTTAGATTAAATAAATCAATGTGGTGGTTTGACCACTCAAAAAGATTAGAAAGCAGATACATTTTGACAGCACCTATCACAATACAAATTCTGTTTCATTTTTCCTTATGAAGTGGAAGTGAGTTATTGAAAGTTTTGTTTGTACTTAATGATGAAAAATTATCGAGATACTTCAGCACGATATGGATATACGAGTATTTATGTAGGTCAGTTCGATTTGCAAAACAATTAGGTCAATGAAGATTAAACAATATTAATTTCTAATCATTTGTGTGGCAAGTCTTTGAGATTTAAAGAAGATAAGTATACTACGTTTTGACAAAGAGAAAAATCAAGATTTAAGTGGATTTTTTCTAATAAAGTAGAAGTGAAAGAAAGAAAGTTTCATTTGTGACAAAACGATGAAAGGTTATAGAGATACTTTAGCACGATATGGATATAGGCTAGTTCGAATTATAGATAAACTGATCCAATCAAGGTTTAAAAAGATTAATTTCTGATCTACTACATGAACAAAGTAAATGGTAAATCTTTGAGATTCGAAATAGATTTATGCTTCTTCTTCTTCCTTTTCTTCGGCGTTGTTATGATCACGATGTCGAGGGGATCATAACTCTCCCACGTATCTGCTTCACACTAGTGATCCGCCTGTGGGGTTCGCCGGGTTGACCTCAGAAATCGGCGGCAAGCCTCCCGGTTTTGTATTGTTCCATTTCTGAGGCCAACTGAATGCTGGTGTTTTTGCATTTGTTTGTACCAGGAGTGTTTAGGCCTACCTTTCTTTTTATTCAAAACCTTTTGAATTTGGGCATAAAAAAAACTTGCCAAGTAAGCCCATCAAATTTTAGTCAGTAATCATTAAATAATAAAATGTCTCTATTACATTGTAGCTGTTTTAATATTATTCTACTTTAAATATTCGGTATTAAACCTTCATGAAGTAAGAACTTGGCGTACTTTTAGATCTCAGTACTTTTCACGGCTGACTTGTTACACAAAGGTTTTTTTTATAGAAGAACTTGGCTCTTTTTTTAACATTTATGTTTTTTGGTCTGATCTCACTCCTTTTCGCAAAGATTTTAATATTTTGCCATGTCAAAATCTCGAAAGATACGGAAATATAGAAGGGTGGACTCTACCTACTAAAATCAACTTAGTTTGTAGCTTCCTATTTCTTTTGGTATATTTTCTTTTTGTTATTGGTTGTTTTGATTTGCGCTTCAATTATTTCTTCTTGTCCTGGCAAGATACCTAACACTAACATACCTACCTTAATTACAGCAGTCGGAAGTGCTCCATATAAATTAAACATTTTCTCAGAAAGTGGGCGGATACCACGCCCCCTGAATGGAAAACCTCAATTTTTATTTTTGATCCTTTACCTGCAATTTGAGCTCTACCGTTCTACCAAATTTCATTGTTCTACTGCAATCGGAAGTGTGCCATATATAATTTACATCAGTTCTGAAGAAGTGGGCGGATACCACGCCCCTGAATGGAAAACTTCAATTTTTATTTTTGGTCCTTTATATGCAATTTGAGTTCTACCGTTCTACCGAATTTTATTGTTCTACTGCAATCGGAAGTGTGCCATATATAATTTACATCAGTTCTGAGGAAGTGGGCGGATACCACGCCCCTGAATGGAAAACCGACAATTTTATATTTTTTTCTTTGAATGCAATTTAAGCCCTACCACTCTACCAAATTTCATCGTTTTACAGCAGTCGGAAATGCTCCATTCAACCAATACCAATACGGATAAAGTGGGCGGATACCACGCCCCTGAATGGAAAACTTCAATTTTTATTTTTGGTCCTTTATATGCAATTTGAGTTCTACCGTTCTACCGAATTTCATTGTTCTACTGCAATCGGAAGTGTGCCATATATAATTTACATCAGTTCTGAGGAAGTGGGCGGATACCACGCCCCTGAATGGAAAACCGATAATTTTATATTTTTTTCTTTGAATGCAATTTAAGCCCTACCACTCTACCAAATTTCATCGTTTTACAGCAGTCGGAAATGCTCCATTAGACCAATACCAATACGGAGAAAGTGGGCGGATACCACGCCCCTGAATGGCAAACCTCAATTTTTATTTTTGGTCCTTTATATGCAATTTGAGTTCTACCGTTCTACCGAATTTCATTGTTCTACTGCAATCGGAAGTGTGCCATATATAATTTACATCAGTTCTGAGGAAGTGGGCGGATACCACGCCCCTGATTGGAAAACCGCTAATTTTATATTTTTTTCTTTGAATGTCATTTAAGCCCTACCATTGTACCAAATTTCATTGTTTTACAGCAGTCGGAAGTGCTCCATTCAACCAACACCAATTCGGAGAAAGTGGGCGGATACCACGCCCCCTGAAAGGAAAAGTCTGGTGTTTATTTTTGGTTTCTTATATGCAATATAAGCCCTACCGGTTCACCAAATTTCATCGTTTTACAGCAGTCGGAAGTGCTCCATTCAACCAACACCAATTCGGAGAAAGTGGGTGGATACCACGCCCCCTGAATTGAAAACTTCAAATTTTCGATTTTTTCCTCTGCTTGCATGACAAGACCTACCGTTGTGCAAAATTACAAGATTCTACGATGTCGGGAAGTGCTCCATAATTTTGATGATCTGTCAGTCTGTCAGTCAGTCAGTCAGTTACGGTTTTTGTGATTTTTGAGGCCTTATATCTCAGGAACCGCTTTTTCTAGAAAATTGAAATTTGGTGAGGCGCCTTTGCCTGACTAGCTTAGCAAATATTCGGAATTTTAAGTTTTTGACTTCATTGGTACTAAAGATAGGGAGGTGTCGAAAATCGCCTGAGTTTGTTCCTGTAAAAAGGGTGTAGTGCCAGAACTTGGCTGGGCACTACCGTGCCCTTTGATCTGGGTAGATGGAAAGTTTATGTAGTTAAAAGTTGCACGTCATCTGCATAGATATGATACATGAAGTGGAACATACATGGTGGCAGATCATTCATAAATAACGTGAGTAACAACGGACCCAGCAATGAACCTTGAGGAACGCCTTTGTGTAGTGTTAAAAAAGAGGACAATTTTCTATTAACATAAACGGGTTAAAAACGATTAGTGAGATAAGATAAAATAAGTTTGTTAGTAACATTAGAGAAATTGAAAAAGTTAGTTAGTTTTACACAAAGATCCTTTGGTTCAACAATATCAAAAGACTTCTAAAAGTCAAGATGCTATGGTAACATAAACGTAATCAGTGGCTATTCTCATGGTATCGGTAACTTTAAAAAGAGCAGTAACACAGCTGTAATTAGCACAGTAGCTAGATTGAAGAGGATTATTGAGTTCATGACTTTCAACATACACCTTAATTTTTTGACTTATGACTAACTCCAAAGCTTTTAAAAAGTTTTTATTTAGATCATGAGTCTTTTGTTTTATTTCACGTTGAATTTCATCCCAAGTTTTTATTTTTAAAGCCTAGTACTCAGTTCAAGTGAATCGAAAATTTCATATAAAAGTGACTGCTGGTTGACTGGCATGAAATCCGTAACGAGAGGTGAGTACTAAAATGTGGATTGGAAAAACAAATATGTTCCACAACTTTTTCCACGCTATGATTTTCATTTCTCAATGTACAACCATCAGGAAAAAGTTTAAGGCAACGTGGAAAACTGTGACATTTATCAGTTGATTTGAATGTTTTGTTTCAAAACAAAAAATTGAAAATTTATAAACAGAAAGAACGAATCAGTTTAAAATTAATTGTCATTTTTTTTTCATTCAAAGTGCGTATCAAAAATTCACGTGGAAAAGTTTATTCTATTCTCATTTTTATTCTTCGCGTGTAATTTGGAACGTATTTATTTTTCATTTCACGCTAGCTGAGTACTAGACTTAAAATGTATCGAGAGTTGATAAGAAACCGGAAACGTTCTAAAATAGTTTGGGGGTCAAATTAAATATAAAATATATTCCAATTTACACACTGAGAGGCTTATTCTGCATTTAGAACACAATATTTTTCGAAGTATTTTTCTTTATACAATTCTTTTTATACAATCACAATCATGCGAAATGAAAACTTGAACATGCCACTTAATAAATTTTAAGTCAGTGATACAGCTAAGTAGTTATTTTTAAGAAATCATATTTTTTTAAGTTATGGAAACCCTTAAAACACACAGACAACAATTTTGCTTGTGTATAGAAATATGCATAATATTGTAATATTTTTCCAAGATTCGTTAAATAAAACTTATTACTCTTTTTAGTATTTCTTCTTTATTCACACTTTCCAATTCAAAAACTTGTTTAATAACACAATCCAATAAGCAATACTTTTGCACACTTTCATAATCCAAAATCAACTGTCTTGTGCTCACCGCGAGCACTCCCTTATATACTCATGTTAGTTGTTCTCGAAAATTCGCGAAGCTTCTCTAGATGGTTGGAATAAGGGGAAATACATTTGACATTGGAAAAGAGCTTTTTGTTTCTTCCATAAAGTAGATACGCAATTTTCCGACAGATGGCGCTGTAGAAGTATAAAGCTCTGTTCACAACAATATCATATCGTATAAAAACAGGCCTCTACCAAAGGATATTCGAGATAAGTAAAAATGAAATCACTCTTATCTTCACACGCCAATGCCAAAAGTCTTTGCAATCGAGACATCTATTTTTCGATTAGTTTTATTTTTAAATTATTTATAAAACACAAAGGACAACACAAGGAATAACAAAGTTCGTTTAAAAACACAGAACACACAACAGTAAAGTCAAGTTGATTCCTTGCTTAAATATGGAAAAAGAACTAAAGTCTACACATTTAAGAAATACTTTACTTTAACTTTTGTTACGGAAGAACAGCCAAACTCGAGATTAGATTTTCACGAACTGAATTAATGACGGTGAAAAAAAAAACTCAAGTTAATTTAGATTCTTCGTGCATCAGAATTTAATTTTGGAATAAGCGCTAAGCTGAAGATAGGAACGACTTTTTACTCATTCCTCCTTTGGGAATAACAACTAAACTGAAATTAAGTTGTTATTCCCTTTTAAAAAAATTTACAAATAAATGTTGGAAAACGGCTTAAGTCAAGTTAAGTCTTTATTCCTTGTTGTAAATCTTACACAAAAATTATCTTAAGTCAACTTTAGATTATAAATTTCGTTTTTTTAGTTTTTTTATTTATCATTAATCTCAACTTA
Organism: Chrysotoxum bicinctum; assembly: GCA_911387755.1. Lineage (NCBI taxonomy): Eukaryota > Metazoa > Arthropoda > Insecta > Diptera > Syrphidae > Chrysotoxum > Chrysotoxum bicinctum. The sequence continues at coordinate 178,441,806 of OU426988.1, read as the reverse complement.
AGTGAATTAAGATGTTATGTTTTTTTTTTTTTCTGAAATTGTGGCCACATTTTTAAATGTAGAAAGCTGACAAAAAATTTATTAAATAGATAAGAGGAAGCAGAATCTAATAAGATCAAAATTTCAATTTCGTTTAAAGTCGACTTTAGCCGTTAAGGTTTATGGCCACAGATATTTCTATCACCTATCATTTTTAAAGCTCATTTTTGAATTCTATGCAAGAGACTCAAGGAGGTTATTGGGGCCAAATATGGGAATTATACTCAAGCTTTGGACGAATATAGGCTTTATAGATTATAGCCAGATCAGAAGGGATAGCAACAATTTTGCATCGGCGAAGAAGACCTAAACGTCAAATATGTGATCACTCCACAAAAGATGACATACCTAACTACTAGAAGTTGTTCAGTCTCCTCGATGCAAGTGCCATCCATGGATAGTGGAACTGATGGAGGGTTAAGCTTTAGCGGCAATAAAAAATTAAAAAGGATTGAGTTTTCGAAGCATTAAATTCTACGCGTTTTTAGATTTTCCATTCGAAAATGCTGTCAAGATCATTTAATGAGCTTATCATACGTTGCCGTTGGAAGTACACATCCGCAGGACAAGAATGTGAATCTAGAAACGAATATGAAAAGCTGGGGATACTGTCTTCAGTTTTAGACAAAAGATAATTTATGAACATAAAGAAGAGGGTCGGAGACGAAACAGAGCCCTGGGGCACACCAGCGCTTATTTTGTGGATATCAGATTTGAAATCGTCGAATACTCGCACTACTTGTAGTGAACGGTCCGAAAGGTAATTAATCCAATGAAGAAGAGATTCATCGAGACCAAATGCACTCATTAAAGATAAGAGAGCTTGATGCCAAACTCTATCGAATGCATTTGAAATATCAAGTGCAATAATCTTACTTCCTTCAAAACGCTGTAAAGATTTGTTCCACTGTTCGGTGAGATATATGTACATACCATCAGATCACCAGTGGCTGGTCATTAAAAAGCTTTCGTTCCTCAAAATTTTTCTTGAGCTGAAAATTGATCAGCGTTTCCATGACTTTGAAAATAAAGCACGTAAGTGCAATTGGACGATTGGACGATAGTTAGAAACGGAAAAACATTCCCCTTTTTTAGGTAAAGGCTGTTTTCCATCCACTCGGAAAGAGACCTGTAGAGTAGGATAGGTGGAAAAGCTTACGCAATGGTTTTTTCAGCGTCTTCAGAACAATAGCAGTGATATAATCCGGGCCAGCAGATTTGTAAATGTGCGAAAGAAGATTCGTCCCATAAAATCGTTTACGCTCTCAAGTACACTAGGATTCATGTCCCTCTCTGGTATATAGCGTCGAATTAACAGCAAACTGTGTTGCAAGTAAATTGGCTTTATCTATCGAGCTTAGAACAGGACTGTCAATGCAGACGAGCGTCGGAATTCAGGATTTCGTAGCGTTTCGTACGTTTTTTTACAAATGCACAAACATTTTTACTACCTTTGGGAGATTAAAATATTTTTTGCCGTTATTTCTAGTCATGTAGAAATTTAGTTCGTCGGATATGAACGTTACAGGAATATCTATGCCGCTTGTTTAAATTCATTCCGGTTTTCCTCAGTAGGGTTGGCTTTAAAACTACGAAAACATACTTCTCTAACCCTGAAAGCCCCTTTTTAGCTCGAATCAAACCACACACAATGGTCTGATTTGCCTAAAAGCGATAATACATTTATCAAGGTCAGAGTCAAGGAACAAGTCTAGCGTATTGACCTGATGCAACGTCAAGATCCTATGCCGCTGGTGAGTTACGAAATAACAAGCTCTCTAATTTGAAAATTGGCGGGTTGACTTCCCCTGGTGGTGCCAGATTAGCAGGTACTCTGACCCTGGTGTGTTTTTGATCGGCAAGTATCTAACCTATGGTGGTTTTAGATCAGCAAAGTCTATGTCCCTTTTAAATTAAGATCGGGGAGAATAAAGAAGTTGTAAGATTTCGGAAGATCAGGGGCCTATTTCACCATCTTACAAAATTGTGATTACAAGCATTTTTTTAACAAATTTGTAAGAAATCGAGTTTTTTTCATATGTAATTTTTTTTAATCACAAATTTGTACTTGTAATTTGTAGTTGGTGAAATAGGCCCCAGGCAGCAAAGCCACTGGTACCAAAAATCTTTTTAGAACGAAATAGCTGGGCTCCTCAGCGACTGAACTGATGCATTTACTGTTTTCCTATCATTTGTGCAATTATTGAAATGATGATTTCCATTTCCCGAAGTAGGTCATCAAGAGTTATTTAAAGTCAATTTTTTTTATTGCCAAGGTGCTTAGTCATCTACAACTTCTATTAGATTGGAGTAGCTAGGTACGAGTATGTATCTATTTTCACACTTTTCAACAATTCTTTTGATGCTGACGCACAGTGCGGCCGAAAGCCACTTTGTGCGGCCAAAAGTCGAAAAACGTAGAGAATGATCCACAAATTGGTATACAGGGTGTCCCGTTATTCGTGTGCCATACTTTGGGATGTAATTCTTGGTTTTATTCTAAGAAAAAAATTGTTCTACAGTAAAGTCTGATTTAAAAAAAAGGCTAACTTTGGTGTGCCCTGACCCATGTTAAGGTCAATTTCTCTGTTAGTACTAGTAGTAGGGACCTCATTTTAGACTTTTTTTAGAAGAAACACTAACATTTCAAACTACGTTTAAATTGAGTAGATTTATTTTTAGGGTTGCCAGATATTCAATTTTAAATGGTGTTCAATTTTTCTTGCCCGAGCAAAATTTTGACTTTGAGGTCAATTTTTTTCAAAAAATGCGTAGTAAACATAAAGTTTTCTTATTTTTTCCTGATGAATAAAACAATAATAAAAAAAAAAAACTCATTTATAAGCTCACCAAAAAACCCATACATATTATGATACTTGGGAAAATCATTTTTGCCCTGAGGTATAAGAGTTTGAATAAAACAATATTTTGTGTAGTTAAAAGTAATTTTTTATTTTATGTACACACAAATATAGTCATAATAAGTGCTCAAAGTGCCTTCCTGCGTTTTGAATGCATGCTAGAGCCCGTTTTTGGATTTCATTTTGAGTGTTTATTCTCGATAACTCTTGCCTTACTTTTAGTGATCCTTCCGAAATACGTCGTTCTAATTCAGCTAAAATTCTTATTTCAGATGAGTAAACAACTTCTTTCATTCGTCCCCATACAAAAAAAATCCAGTAAAGTGAGATCGGGAGATCGTGCAGGCCAGTGAATTGGTCTATTTCTGACTATCCTTCGATAACCGTATTCTTTATCCAACCAATCGCTAACCTTACGACCATATTAGGCCGGAGAACCATATTATTGGTACTATGATGAAACTAGTTGAAGCAGTGGAACTTCCTCCAATAGGTCGTGTAGGTTTTTTTGTAAAAACTCCAGAAATAGTTAGTAGAATTAAGTCGTGGTGGTAATTTGATAGGCCCGCTTAATTTATTTCCAATTACACCTGCCCACATATTGACACTTAAACTAATCCAGTTTCTCGAAGCCTTCGAAAGGTAGTTCCAAAAACATTTCGAGAAGGAAGTCGTCTGTTATGATAAAATTCCCTGGTATCTTCATTGTGCCCTTTTTGAATTTCCATTGCACAACCCATAAACGAATAAAATGTCTGCGTATTCTTCTCTCGTAAATTAAGGCATTTCAAAAACCGCTCTTATCCAACTGTAATCGTGACTTAACTTGATAATCTTATGAAGGAAATAAATTGTTTTTCTATTCTTTTATACCACTTATTTAGTTAATTTACCTATTAAACATTTATACCCCAAATTTAACTCTCCCTGAGAAGAGGTAAGGTAATTAGGGTTTTGACAGGAAATTAAGTTGACCAAAGTTCACTTTTAACCCTTCTGCGATGAGTGCACAGTCTTAAAAATTACCTAAAAACTATCAATTTTCGGAAAACCACTCCAATTGTCAAGTGCTGCAATAAAAGTAGGTAAAAAACCCAAAATTCGATTTTTTACCTGTTTTTCCCAAGTATCATAATATGTATGGGTTTTTTGGTTTTTTTTTTCATCAGGTAAAAACAAGAAAACTTTATGTTTATTACGCATTTTTTTAAATAACCCACATTGTTTTTTTTGTTTCAGTCCAGCCAATCCTGAGTTTAACTGTCCGCAATGGGACAATTTATTTTTTGATGAGTCGATGTTTGCGTCCTCTATAATTCGGCCCAAATTAAAAAATTTCAAAAAATTTGTATTCTCGACGCGTGTATTCATTATTTAAAAAAAAATTATGTTATTATCTTATAAAGTTTCCGAGAAAAAAATTCCTAAAAATCGTGCGTTTTTTTGGCGTACTAGTACTTTAATGCACAACAAAACTCAACGGGCAGCTGAATTTTATTTTATTTGGTACACAATACTTTTATTAACTATCTTAAATAGCTTTCATCATCATCATCGGCTCGACAACCGGGTTCCGGTCCTGGCCTCTTTCAACAAGTCTCTCCACCTATCCCGGTCTCTAACCGACGCCATCCAGTTGCGCACCCCAAGGCTTCGGGCGTCCTGGGGGTGAATTCTGTATCTGTGAAACCGTGAAATGATAAGTTTTTTCACAACTTCACACACTATCCGATTCGCAATTTATGAAAAAAATTAATAAAATGTCAAAATATTTTCAAATATTAAATTTCTTTTCACAATCAAACGATTTTATGAAAAGCCCTGATAAAATATGAAAATTACAAAAACAAAATTATACTCAAAAATGAGTATCGTGTATCAACAATGAGAGCGTTTCTCATTTTAGTACTGTTTAGTACATGTTTTGACAAACTTATCAGAATGAGTTCCAGAATCGCATTATGTGAGTTTATGAAATGTAAAAATGAAAAATGGCTGTGAAAACTGAAATGATAACTTGTTTATCACTTCACAGTTTCACAGATAGAGAATTGACCCCCTGGTCTACGCCATCTCTCCAGCGCAAGCATGGTCTACAGGGTTCGGACTTAGGTTTTAAATTTTCGAAGTAAATACGGAAAAAAACTGAAGTAGATCCAAAATTTTCGAAGCAGTTTTAGGAAATTATATAAACATACCTAATATATAAAAGTAAATTCAGACTACAGACTTGTAAAAAAATAGAAATTAAATATAACTATTTTAAAGTAAACTTTCCATCAACGAACTTGTATTTTTGTATGAATTTTATCAATTCAATAGGTGGTTCATAAATATCTTTACGTTTTTCTGTAAGTGATCTCGAAAACATTAAATTTTCCACGGTGCTTACCTAAAATCGATTTTTAAACTTATTTTTTATGTAATACAGAGTATCAGCGATGTCTTTAAATATTTTTGTTAAGAATTTCAAAGAGAAGTAGATCATAAAAAAGAGAAGTAGGGAAGTAGATTAAGCTTTTTCTCAAAATTGAAGTAGATCTACTTCGATCGAAGTAAAGTCCGTACCCTGATGGTCTACCACGCTGTCGTCTACCATAGAATGTACCACAAAGAACTTTCCGAGCAGGTTCCTCTTCGCTCATGCGAGCTAGGTGCCCTGCCCACCGGAGTCTACCGAGCTTAATTTTTGTACGATGTACCGTCTCCGGAATCGTCCTTCCTCACATATGGGGCCAACAATTCTCCTTAAGACTTTTCTCTTGAACGCAGCTAAGAGGTCGGAGTACCTTTTGCTAAGCACCCAAGTCTCGGATCCATATGTGAGTACTGGCAGCACCATGGTCCTGTACAGCAGCAGTTTTGAAGTTATGGTGAGATTTCTGGATTTGAAGAGTTTTGACAGACTATAGTAGGCTCTGTTGGATTTGAGAAGCCGCCCGCGTATTTCCTCTTCTTTATTGTTATCGGCTGCTACTATTGAACCAAGGTTATTTAAAGGATTGCACCACGCCAGCTCGATCTGGATGAAGGAATCGTGTACAGCTTGTTCGGTTCTTCCGATGATGTCGATGTCGTCTGCGTAAGCCAATAACTGGCTGGACCTGTTGACGATGGTCCCTCTTGTTGCCGTGCCAGAGTCACGGATTGCTTTCTCCAACGCCAGGTTGAAGAGGAGGCAGGCCAAACCGTCCCCTTGTCGGAGTCCATTAAAGAAGTTGATTGGTCTGGATAGCAAACAGGCTATTTTTACTTGGCTTGTTACGTTGGTCATGGTCAACCTAAATAGTCGTGTCAATTTATTTGGGATGCCGAATTCTCTCATGGCTTTGTAAAGTTCTACCCTGGCTATGCTATCATAGGCGGCCTTAAAGTCTATAAGCAGATGGTATGTTGGGATGTTAAATTCTAGACATTTTTCCATCGCCTGTCTAAGGGTAAAGATCTGATCAGTTGTTGATTTGCCTGGAATGAAACCACACTGATATTGTCCGATGACGGTTTTAGCGTATGGGGTTATCCGGTCTTGTAGGATAGAGGAGGGTATCTTATAGGCGGTACTCAACAACGTGATACCTCTATAATTGCTGCACGTTGTGACATCTCCCTTCTTATGTATGGGGCATATTATGTCTTTTCGCCAGTCTTCTGGCATTTCTTCCTGCTCCCACACCTGTACTATAATATCATGAATTGCTTGACGTAAGGCTGGCCCGCCGTGATGGAATAATTCGGCTGGTATGCCATCGGCTCCCGGGGCTTTGTTCTGTTTAAGCCGGCCTATAGCCTTCTCAACCACTTCTATGCTTGGTGGCGGCAACATAGGGTATTCTTCTTGAAGTAGTGGAGCCTCCACTTCTGCTGACCATTCTGAGGGACCATTTAGCAATTCATTAAGGTACACTTCCCATCGCTCCAATATGCTTTCAAGATCGGTGATCAGATTTCCCTCTCCGTCCTTGCAGTATGTGCAGCGAGGTGTGTACTGCGTCATGTTTCGGACGGATTGGTAGAACTTATTCCGCGCTTGGTGCGGACCTCGCTCTCGGCTATTTTCTATTTCACAGATTAGGTTCTTCTCCCAGGCTGATTTTTTTTGTCTGTGTAGCCGTTTTTCTATTCTTCTGAGCTCTTTATATTGTATTTTTTTGTATTTATTGATAAGCAACGCTGTACATCAAGATTAACTTATATTTAGTACAGGATATAAGAAACAAGAAAATTATAAATAAGAATTAAAATAAAATTGAAAAGTAAAAGAGAAACAAAAATTGAAACTAAATTATACCATGGCCGTGGCACCATGGTTGTGTGTTCGCCTGTCAACCTCATTATCACAGGTTCGATCCCTGCCGTCGTCTATGTTTTCTTTAATTCCATTAAAACCTTCTAAAATTGTCATCAATGGGTTGCTAGTTTACTCATTACATGTTGTTTAGGCATAACACTAACAACATGTGATTGAGTTAAACTAGTATGCCCAACAAAGATGAATACGAATAAAAAATAATGCGAATTATAAGGGACATAGAAATAAGACACGGCAGTCCTCCGCTTTAGTTAAGCCACCATCCCTGGAGATAAAAAATCTGAGACAACAACCTTCAGTCTCAACATCGTGTCACACATCTTTCCTATCCTTCTTTCTCTTCCGTAGCTTCACGCCCGCGCTGTGTTGAAACATTTAAAGGGTAATCATAATCCCTTGAGCGCGAGTAAATTATAAAAAAAAAAAAAAAAAAAAAAAAAATATTCAATTTACTTGTTTACTAATTGACATTAAATTAAATTCGCAACCAAAACATATTCATACATAATATTGTAAAACAGCAAAAATAATAAAAAATAAAAGAACAGTAGAAAGGAAAAAAAAAAAAAAAAATTATCTCAACTCAGACTAGAAAAGTGAATAAAACATAATTTGAGAAATATTCTGTGTTCAAAACTCGACCTCACATGATTGGGCAAAACATTCCATAGCTTGACAGCGTAAATGAAAAATTGCCTGCTTGAAGTCAAACAGGTGAATATCGAAGGTCTCAGTACTATAGAGCGATTGGAGGAGCAAAAAGTGATTTTATCAAACAAATAGCCTGGTTCTTTCTTATGAATAATCTTGAAAAGTAGGGAACAGCAACGATACCTGAGAAAACCATCCAAACTACATCCAAGTAGTTGGCGAACTTCTGGCGAAATATGATCAAACCTGCGAAGATTAAAAATGTATCGAGCAACCGAATTAACAGCAACTCTGAGCTTTTGAAGCGATAGGGAATCAGAATTGGCAAACAACTTACAGCCATAGGAGATTATTGGTATTATAAGGGCTTTTGCCAGCTTTAACTTTACTTGGGTAGGCAGAACTGTTTTTGTTACCGATAGCCCTCTTAGCGATCCATAAACTTTGGATGTGATGGAATTTATATGGGTATCCCAAGTTAATTTATTATTGAAAATTATTCCAAGATTTTTGGCATGGCTAACGTATTCAACTTGGCAGGAGTTTAAAACGATGGGAGGAAAGTCGGAGAAAAACGGCTGATGCTTTGATATAGGTATTGCTTTTGTTTTTTCGGGGTTAAGTTTCAGACCGTTACGAATGGACCATTCGTGTATTCCTCTTCGCGTGCCCGCGTTCTATGAGATTGTTGCATTGCTCGGTACGCAACATTCTTACGTTCATCAAACCAGTCGTTCCGATTTTTACGACTGCTGCCTAAGATGGAGTTGGCAGTACTAATGACAATATTCTTAAGGCGTGTCCACTTCTCATTTACGCCCAGCATACTGGCTCCAGGACTTACTCTCCCTAAATCAAGTGATTCTTTTGCGAGTCCTAACGCATTACCAAAGGTGTTACTGGTGTTTTCATTGCGCAGGGCAGCCGTGTTGATTCGAACCTGATCGGCGGATGCAATGCGTCTTCGCAAGGCAATCCGCCCTCGGAAAACCATACCAACAAGATAGTGATCCGAGTCGATATTGGCACCTCGGTACGTTCGTACCGTCATCAAGTTCGAGTAGTTGCGACGGTCGATCAACACGTGGTCTATTTGGTTACGAGTGACTCCATCAGGTGATACCCAGGTGGCTTTGTAGATATCTTTACGCGGGAACCTGGTACTCGGAACGACCATGTTTTTCGATGCTGCCAATTCTAAGACTCGAAGTCCATTGTCATTAGTGTTCTCATGCAAACTATGGGTGCCTGCGTAATGCCTGAATACCGGCTCCCGACCTATTTTTGCGTTCAAATCCCCAAGGATGATTTTAACATCATACCTTGGACAGGCATTGAGGGCCCTCTCGACTTGTTCATAGTAAGTCTCTTTTTCTTCGTCTGAGGACTCCTCCGTAGGTCCGTGAACGTTAATGAGGCTGATGTTCGTAAATTTGCCTCGCACGCGAAGGGTGCATAGCCTTTCTCTTATAGCGTTAAAGCCGATGATGGTAGACTTTATTTTTTCGCTGACTAGGAAGCCTACCCCGAGCACATGGTGTTTTGTATGACAGCTGTAGTATATGTCATATTCTTTCTTCTGTAGAACACCATTCCCTGTCCATCTGATTTCTTGAAGAGCTGTTATGTCAGCTTTATATTTTGACAGGGCATCGGCTTGCGGCTGAGCAGCTCGAGCTCTATAGAGCGATCGTACGTTCCATAAGAAAATTCGTAAATCGTTTTTCAGTTTTCGTTGCGTGGGTTGTCGTCGTGTGATCAGTCCGTTTCCGAGGCTTGTTGTCGGTCTCGTAATTCATTAAGTTTTACGGGAAAAGGAATCATCCTGTCGCCAACCTGAGGAACCAGCCTGATCATATTAGCCAAACCTTTTTAAAGGCTTGTTTCTAGCGGCCGCCACGGAGAGGCTATGATCAGACTTCCACCTGTCTAGAATAGTTACGGCACGTGCATGTTTTCGTATGCTACATGTTATTCCCCCTATTCGTCTGATGGCTGACCGCCATATTAAATAGCTTTGAGAACAAGAAATAGCAAGAAAAAAAAGTTTTCACTCAAGCAAATATTTTTTTTTTCAAGTAAATAAATAGTGTTGACATATCTCTGTCTAACAATGTACTATTTAGGATTATTATATTTCACGCACCTGCAGCTGTTGAATACATTTTATTGCAATAGATTTGCTTGGAAATAAAAATTACTCGTAAAAATATTCAGCTTGCTCATGTGTGTTTTGATTATAGTGTAACATATTCGTGGCGCTCTGCTAGTAAAATCACATAAAGTAGCATGAAACGCTTTCTTAAAAAGTTCTAAATATTTTATTTAGCTTCCTTCAATTCGGACTCTTATCTTGCAGGGTGTAAAAAGAATCTACTGCACATACATACACACTTGCTGCTCCCAATTGGACCATTGCAGTGCCATGAAAAATAAAATAAAATAATATTCTCAAATCTCCTGAAATCGCGCGAAATGATACTCCCTTGGGCAAATTTTCTTGGACTACACTTTACGCACATAATCAAAAATAAAATGGATTCTACGAGCTTCAAAAATTAAATATTTCCATTTTGCTTAGATGCAAATAAATATCGCTTTTATTAATTTGCTTTTTAACTATGCTACAGTTTTCCAAATTCCTTAATTAATTATAAAAATATTAGAAATGCTCATAATCCACTTGAAAATAATCCTTTTTCCTGCAACGACAACTTTTATAAAGCTGATTTTGCAGACATTCCATGCTTGGAGAATGTTATTATTTTTTTTTTTTTTATTGATGACAAAGTTTCTATCATGCTGACGACGCTCATCACGAACGTTCCTGCTTTCACGCTTATGCCTATCATTTAAACTACGGTATATTCAGAATTTGTCAACTCGATATCTCTTAATCCCGTCCATAAGCCCCTTGAATTTGTTGTCATAAAGCTTAATTAGCCCAATAAAATTAAATATCATATTTTGCAGCAACAACAGGAGTCGACTCGAGTCCATCCATCTTAACTTAAAACTTGCTAAATTGCTTTCAGCGAAGCATAAATATCTTACATTAATCGCATCCTTCGAGAATCCCAACTAAGCAAGTATTAATTGTGTCTTTCTTTGGTCCTGATGGCCAACAACCAACAACAGACAAACACTTTGCCTTCACCGTCTTGAAGGATTTTTCCATTTTACTTCCTGCAAGGTATCCTTACATTTTATAAATATTTATAAAGATGCCTATCATAAAAAATGCATGGTATTCTTTCAAGAGATGGTGAAGAATGAATATTTCTGTTTCCTTATCTAAGGCAATCCTTATGTACATAATCTATATATATATATATATATATTTTCAGGACAAAGTAATGTGCCCAACATGACAGAGTGGATCCTTAACAACTTGCCGTCAAACTCAACTGTCGGTGTGGATCCTTTTCTTATGAAGGCATCAAATTTTCGCCAAATCGCCAACGAACTAAATGCAAAGGGACATGAATTAATTAGCATTTCAAGAAATCTTATTGACGAGATTTGGATGAGTCGGCCACCACCGGCTCGGAATAATATTATTCCACTTGATATAGAATTTACAGGTGAGTCTAATGTCTTGAGTGTGCATTTATATTTTTTTAAGTTTCATTAATTTTTAGGGATGTTTATTTATTTTTATTGTTGGTCCTTTGTTATCATCTTTATTCATATTCACTTGTTGTTGGCGGAAGTGGGTGGTAGGATGTAAGGAGGTGTTTTGGTGGATGCACTTAGATACTTATTTGAGAAATGAAAAGGAATTTTTAATTTAGCTTATTCTGTTTTTAATTCTATTTGATTGAATTCTATTAGAACCTAAGACCAGAGTCCTGATTTGCTTAAGCACTTTAATCTATAATTTATTATCCTTGATGCAACTGCCTTTAGCTTTCAAATAGAAAATCAAAATAATTGATTTTTCTGTAAAATAAATTGAATTTTATTAATTTTAAAATGGTTAAGCTTAAGAGCTAGACATCTGCAGATAAACAATAATCTTCTTTGGGAATCATTACTCTTTATGATTTTTGCCTGACTCAAAATTTGTATTATGGAACTCCTGGTTTGATGATGGGTGCCGCTAAGCACATGCAGTTAAAGGGAAAGAATTTTTTTGTATAATTAAAAAGTGCTATAATGCTGAAATTAAACATAGCACGTTCAAGGGGGAAGTAAGGGAGAGAGAGAAAGGAGAATCGATGATCATTGGTTTTGAAAGTTTGCAAATTGAGATGGCTAGGGAAAACAGTGTTGGCTAAATTAGTCCATATTTGTGTTGTGCGACCAAAAAACGAATCTTTTTATTTGACGGTACATCCAAAATTAGGCTCGAGGGTGAGCTGATGTCAATTTCTAGCGAACTGATTGAGGGGAGGAATGCAATCAGCTACTTTGAGTAAGCATTGCTTCTGAAAGAAGCGATAAAACAAGGAAAGATGTGAAACATTAGGACGGCGTTCAAGAGGTGGGAATGATCCCATGATAGTTGGGTTTCAAATCAGTTTTAGCGATCTGTTTTGAATTATATGCAGTAATTTAAGAGTAGAGCAACTGCCCAAAGATGTGAGTTATACTTGAGTTTTGGACATATAAACGCCTTACAAAGTGTAGCCTTATCAGAGGGGGGTGAAAAAATTCTTACACCGTTAGAGAACTCCTGAGCATTTTCTAGAATTTTTGGCGTTTTCGACATGTTGTCATTAAAATTGAAGGTCCGAGTATTGGACTGATTTTCGGTTTCTTCGATGAAAGTGCCATTCAGGGAGAATTGCATAAGGGGTACATTTTGCTTCAACGTCATTAAACAGCATTGAGTTTTCGAAGCATTAAGTTCCACGTGATTTTGTATACCTCATTTAGCAATGCTATAAAGATCGGAGTTTAATGAGCTTATCATACAGTATCTAACATTGTAATTCCACTTTCGTGAGGATGGAGGAAATTGAGAATGAAAAGCTGAGGGTAAAGTCGTTGGAAAAACTATGAAGGGGATTAAAAGTTTCAGACAAGAGATCATTTTATAAAAATGAGAAATAGAGTCGAAGACAAAGTGGTGCCTTGGGGAACACCAGCATTTATTTTGTAAAAATCTGACTTAATACCATCCAATACAACATGTTGTAAACGATCTAGAAGATTATTTCCAATCTAAAGATAAAGGGTTTCATTGATACCAAACGCACGCATTTTCAATAAGAGAACCTGGTGAAAAAAACACTTTCAAAGGCCTGTTTCTCCAATACAATGCAAAAATCCATTTCATTCTTCGGTGAGATATACCATCAGATCACCAGTGAAACAATTCCTGCGAAAGCCATATTATAGCTCATTGAGGAGCTTTTAAAGGGTCGCCTTTAATAGGAACAGGCTAGACAAAAGCTTTTGCCAGCGATGAAGAACACTTCTTCAGAAGATTGGGGGCTTACCATCAGGACCAGGAGATTTGCGTATATCAAGATTTCGAAGGGCTCTTCCAATTGTACGAGTTCGGAAATATACCTTTCTACGTTCTTAAGCACACGAGGGGCAGTGCTTCTGTCTGGCAATGTAGAGTTTAGCAGCAAAATGAGCTGCAACAAAACCGGAATAAGTTTAAACAAGCTAGTCAGACCTATAATGATCATATTCAAAGAACCAAATTTTTGCATGACCAAAAATTACGGCAAAAACTACTAGAATGTCCCAAAGGTACTACGAATTTTTCGGTCATTTGTAAAAACCGTGCGAAATACTAAGTACTTCGTTTTCAGTTTCTACGCTTGTTTTCAAAGACACTCGTTATGTCAGCTTACAAGAAAAAGCCAATTTGCTTGCGGTATAGTTTGCTGCCAATTCGACGATGCCTGATAGGGCCATGATTCCTCCTAACTGGGACAAATCTTCTTTTGCACTCGTACAGTTGCAAGAGTACTGAAAGATATCGATATACACAAATCGTTCAATTGGTCTGAAGAGGTTTTCTTCAACGCTGGCAAAACAAATTGCGTAAGCTTTTCTATCTTCCTCTACTGGTCTTTTTCCGAGTGGATGGAAAACAGCATTTGTCCAGTCTGTCGCTAAAAAAGGCGAATCTTCTTCCCCCTCTATTTATCGTCCAATTGCACTTACGTCTCTTCTTTCTAAGGTCATGGAAACGGTGATAAATTATCAGCTGAAGAAATATCTTGAAGAGCGAAAGCTTCTTAATGACTGGCAATATGGATTTCGTAGCAATAGGTCGACTGAAGATCTGATGTTATATCTTAGCGAACAGTTGCACACGTTTGGAGAAAGTAAGATTATTGCACTTGATATATCAATAATCAAATAATTTGGCATTAAGCTCTCTTATCAAAAATGCGTGCATTTGGATTTGATAAATCTCTTCTTTGATGGATTAGAAACTACCTTTCGAATCACTCAATTCAATTTTTATTGGATGGTTTTAAATCTGAAGTCCATTAAATAAAGCTGGTGTGCCACAGGGCTCCATTTCGTCTCCTACTCTCTTTCTTATATTCATCAATGATCTCTTGTCTGAAACTTTTTATCCATTAAATTGTTTTGCTGATAACAGTACCCTCAGCTTCTCATATTCGTTTCCTGGTACATGTCCTTGTTCTTCGGATGTGGATCTAGAACGGCAGCGTATGATAAGCTTCTTAAATTGTTATCTTGATAGCATTGTTAAATGGGGAACCATAAATTGCGTAGAATTTAATGCTTCAAAAACGCAATGATGCCTTCTGTCGTTAAAGCTTAACCCACGACTAATGTCGCTATTCATGAGCGAGGAAACCGAACAGCTTTCAGTTCTCGGTATGTGCATCACAGACCACCTTGTATGGAATGACCACATAGTATACGAGTAATTCGCAAAACCGCTCCTTCTTGTAAGTGCTGTTATCTATAAGGCTTATTTTTATAAACAGTGTTCTAGTGAAATAGACAGTTGCATTCCTCCACCGTAATTTAACACGCTTCACGGAATACCCCTCAGCTTACCCTTGATCTTAACTTCGGACGTACTGTTAAATTCGGAGATTCTTTCTTTAGCAGCACTACAAGAATGTGAAATCCCTTACCTGACTCTATATTTCCCTCCCATTATAATATTCAGATATTGAAAACCTATGTGGATCAGTATCTCCTTTTAAATCCTCTTCCACTTTTCTAAAACCCTTGCATTGTGCTCAAACATTTTAAGGGTAGTAATAATCCCTTTAGTGCGTGTAAAATTATAAAAAAACAAAAATTTTGTTAAATCTTCATTCGATCAATTGTTTTATAATTTTACTTATCTTCTTTAAAGCTCAAAGACTTGCCACACAAATTTATTTCATTTATCTAAATGATTAGAAATTAATATTGTTAAGTCTTTATTGGCCCAATTGTTTTGCAAATCGAACTGACATTCATACATATGTAATCCATATAGCTCTGAAGTATCTCGCACACAACACAAAATTTTTAACCTCTCACTTCCACTTTTTGATTGGTGCTGTCAAAACTAATCTTCTTCTTAATCTTTCAGTGCGGTTGAAATACCACGTAAGATTCTTGCCTTAAATCCCGGATTATTTGTTAATGACAACGTAGTATTACCTACGTACGTCAAAAAAGGTTCTTTAGTTTCTGTTGTATATTCAAATATTAATATATTATTATATATGTACATGCATCACCCACAGTTAATACTATTTGGTATTGTATAGTTTATATTGTTGTATACACACACTATATTAACCATTACGCTTAAATGTTACGTATCAAGCTTACCCACGGCACGTTGAATAATGAGTCAGTCAAGTTTGGTCTTTTGAATTAGCATTTTGGTATTCTCTTTAAACATTGTTGTAGGTTTGAAGTAGCAATTTATAAAAAAAAAAAAACTAACCTTAGCACGATACTAGTTACAAAATGTTTAAAATTAAGAAAGAGTTAGTACACTGCCTTAGAGTTAGCAAATTGTAAAGTAGTATGATACTAATACTGTTTGAAAATTTGCGCCATTCCTTCCTAAATATGAGTTACTAGGGTTTTTAGCTTGCTAGATAAACTTTGTATTTCCGACATGTTCGTGTCAAAAATCAATCGAAATCAGAAAGCGTGTGGTTAGTCCCCTATTACACGATGTCTCACGAGACAAGGCTCACATTAGTGCGAAAAAGAAAGCAGATATGAGGAAATGAGATGCAAAAAAATATTCCCGGTGAGTACCGGGCTGATTTTTGGTAGTCTCATTTTGACGTTTCTTTTTCTCAAATTCATTTTATGTTGTGTTGTGCATTAAAAAATACGAACAACAGTCAAATTTGAGACATAAGTCTCATGAGACATAAGTCAACGTGTAATAGCTTTAGCCTCACGGGATACAAATTTAAAAGGAAAGTCAAAAATGAGACATTTCTCATGAGACAACGTGTAATAGGGGACTTGACAACACAATCAGCTGTGAGAAATAGAAGGAGTTATTAGAGAGAATTATTAGTTCCCGTTTTGACTACTAGAGCGTTACAGACGAGACGAAGACTTTTTGGATTTTTAACGACCAAACACATCAACGTAAAAAAGAAGAGTTTTTTTCACCTGGCGACATAAGACGTGTCCAAACATTATCATCGCCTTTGCTAATTTAATCCTTCTGGATTAAATTGATAAATTGAATAGCGTATTTTGTACTTTATGTGATTCCTAGTAGTGCTTATTAGTAAGCCCGCTACAAGCGACACTATGGTGGTGCCGTCTCGATTTCAAGAATGAAAAAGTGATTTCCATAGTATATCGAACTTCGATGCAATATAATTATGACAATTGAAAGTTAAAGTTATTTCTTTCCTGTAAAACAACTTAGTTAAAATTAATTTTTCAGGATTTACAAAATCTGATTAAAACTTAGAGTATGTACGTAAAAGTATAAAAAAAAATTTGTTACAACTCTACCAATAAATTCAACTAATACTACAATGCTAAACGGCAATGGCCTTTTAATTACAAATTGATGGTAATGTTGTTTCACAGAACAACACACACAGAAGGCCGTTTAGATGTTTCAAAAAACCGTCAATCTTTATTGTATTGTTATTGTAATGAAATGACCTTTCATATAAGTGGGCAATATGTCCGTAATTTGATCATATCCATACACGAACCAGACCCACTTTTAATTCAGCTCTTTTGTCCAACAAAAACTGCGAGCTACATCAGAACCTGCAGTATATACATAGGCATCAACTTCCCTTACTACCGCTAACCACCACCCGCTTAATAGCACTTTTGTTTCTATTTGTTAACCATGAGCATAAAACCTTGATGGGTTCTGCTCCATGTCCATGCCATGCCCTGATAGTCCAACAAAAGCCCAACAATACTGAAACCATAAATATGCAAATAACCACTTATTCAAATCAACAACAATTCGATATACTCGTAGTGTAACCGTTTTCTACCTTCCTACACTTTCATTTCCTGTTCCTTTTAATTTTATTTGTATGTGCATGATGCGGGCATCACAACCTTATTTTTGCCTTTGTTTTCTTTTTTTTTTTTGGTACAAAATGGACGATGATGTTGGGTAAAAAACAAAAAAACGAATAAAGGTAAAGTAGCGGGCTTAAAAGTATCCGAGATGATGGACCAAATCAAAAAAGAGGATGATGCCGAATCCATTGTTGTAACAACTTTAGACGATATCGCATGTAAGTAGCTTAACATGAACATTTAAATAAACAATTTTCAAAAAGTTGCAGCAGTGTTACTACGAGTAACTATATCTATATTGATGTAGTGTAATATAATACCAGCATTTGAATGGAGAGATAGTGTGAAAAATCTCAAACCCCTGGCGAAACATTTTTTCATTAAATAAACAGCGGGATGATGAAATAGCTGGAGAAGCTTTAAATGTGTATCTTTTCAAAATAAAAATAAAAGAAAGGCAAACCTTGTTTATCAGTATCGGATTAGAACTTTTGAAGGCCTTATGCACTGCACTGTGGTACATATGTACATATATCAATTCGTATGATTTTAAAAAAGAGTTAACCATATTAATTTGAATTTACTGGGTCAATTGAATTGATTTGTGAATGAAATATATTCATTGGTTCAACGAAATATTTGTTGTTAAACGCAAAGTTCAATACACGAACGTCTATTCGTTGACCCCAGTCCGCTCATTCAGACGTCCTGATTACAGAAGTGTCTTTCAAGCTGAAGTCCTGGCAGTCACAAAAGCTGCTAGACAAGTCTCAATGATGGTAATACTACAAGCCGACATAACCTTTTTCATCGATAGTCATTTCTACCATTGAAATCAAATCGAATCTTATAACTTGCTGTCGCGAAGAGCTAAGGGTTCTTGGTACACCAAAACAGCATAAGGCTCTGTTGCATCCCTGGTCGCACTGGTGTCCCGGGTAATGAAAGCACTCACGAGTTGGCAAGAATAGGATCAACACTTGATCTTAATCAGGTACACACAACAGTACAGGCCCACACTGTAATCTTATACAGGTAATCAAGAGCAAAGTTCTAGCTACAACAAACAAGAGACGGAGCTAGTTTGATACCTCTGTAACCAGAAATGGGGTGGCCTAGTTTCGACACACAAAAGACCGACATTATCATCCCACTGCGAAAAAATCTCTACATCTTCTCGTGAGCATCACCACTGGACACACCCAACTGGGTTACCTCAAGAAAAAGATGAAATTCAGTATGGAAGACTTATGCAGAGGTTGAGGAGGAGATACATGAGCCCTACGCTATATCATCCAGAGGAACACTTCTTCAAGGACTTGAAGCAACTCTCTAGCATTCCAAGTAAGAACCTGTCGAAATTTACTATAGCTACCAAATGGCTTGAAAATATCTAAGTTCTATTAACCAACCGACCACGTGATTAGAAATTGCCTCCACCCACAGTCAAAAGACATACGACCATGTTAGAACAAAGGAAAACGGGTCAGCAACAAACGGTGAATTGACACCTCGGCCCATAGACCAGCGATTGTCACTCCTGCGTTGAACAAGATCGTCAGTGATTGATGGGGCAACCTCTACCTAATATTCATGCAAAGGAACACCCCCTTCGACTTATTCAGTAATCCCGACCAAACAATCGGACATATACTTATACACACAACCACTAACCTATCAAATTCATCTACCAGACGTTACAAGGAGCCACCATGCTCCTACGGGACTGCTGGAGAGATGATTTATTACGCCCTTCAAAGACGTCTACATCTCGTCAACCAGATGATCATGAGACGACAGACAAGACTTAGAAGCTATGGAGTTAGTACAGACCGAGTCTAGATATACTATATTCAATAGACGCGAGACTATCTGAGATTGTGTAGATAATACTAGTTGATAAGACGTTTCCTTTAAACCAAGCCAGGACTTCTCTAGTTGCCATAAGTTCCACCTGGAACACGCTATAATGAGTACGAAGACGGAAAGATCCGATCCGTCCTCGGTATAGAAATGGATAGAATCATCTTCCAAGTAACTCAAATCCTCCCAGAACGATCTTGAAGGAATGGTGACTGAAGTTTGTACCGAACTGTAGTTTTGGGATACTGTAATCAATGGAACTTTGTACTGGTTCTATTCTAATATAACGGTGTTACAGTATGGTGGATCACTTTAAATAAAACAACAAATAACTCAACAAGGTCCAACGATCAGCCTCTAGGTGTTTGGGTGGAGTACTTCTAATGACTCCCTCCGCCGCAATTGACATTCTTTACCATCTAAAATCTATACTCAGACATACTAAACTTAAGTCTCTCCTTTGTCTTGACCGAACTTTTTGCGACAAAAAAAGTCCTGTATTTGCTCAATGAAAACGTTATATCAAATAGTTTTATCCGCATCTTCTCTAATACCCAAGCCGCTTTCAAATCTCTGGACTCTGTCACTAGAAACTCTATAACAGCCCTTAACTGCAGATCATCTCTCAAGGAGATGGCACAGCAGTTCAACATTCACCTATGTCGGGTGCCTATAGCAGCGGCAGTCCAGGAAATTGTAATGCTTTTGAACTGGCTGAAAAAAACAAACAGATTGCACATTGGCTGCGTTATATTATATCTCGGAGTATTCTCAACAGATTTTCGCAGAAGCTGTATGGTCAAAGAAGAAGACAAATGAGTTTCCTAATCTTATATGTACTACATGCCCTGATCTACATCTTGAATAGTTCTATATAATGATCGCACGCTTCGTAAGGAGTTCTAAGTGGTTCAACGAGTAGGAAGAAAATCTATAGTTGATTCATGTGATATCACAATGGCCAACTCATGGCCTAAGTGAGTCAAGCATTTACGCTGGCATCCACGCTCACCTAACCTTAGCCTAGCATCTATTCAATATTTTCTTGGACGTTCTTGTAGTCTTTTTTTTCCAAAAACCATTTAATGCACGACTGGATCGTTCTTACCTGCTTTTATGTTTTATTCTGTAATTTTTTATATAAGAAATTTCTTTAAAATTTTTCAAGAAAATAATTTGGGATACCAATTTTAACTATTTATTCATATAAACTTTAGGAAATAATTTAAAAAAATAATGGTTCAAACGTTTTGAAGATATTGAAAACCCAAAATATATTTTTTCGTATATGTTTATATGTATAATGTTAAAATATTATTTTAAATTTAAAGGAGCTCCTGTACAAAAATTTTGGTTAAAATCATTAAAGCCGTTAAAAAGGAAGTGAAAAAGAAAAAAAGGCAGTTTCCAATTTTTTTTTGACCATGCATACTTGATTTTTACTTGCGACTTATAGGTACTTTAATCTATACTATAAGGAGAGTTATGCATTCTTAAAAAAAATCGAACTCCAGATGATATAGCTAAGACTAAAAAAGTGGGTCTCTGTCTGTCTGTCTGGCTGTCTGTATGTTCGACTACAGTCTAAACGGCTCGGCCGATTTTTTTAAACTTGATAGATAGGTTAAGTTACGATTTTTTTTTCGAAATTTTGTAAATATTTTTTTTTTTCGAAAACTGTTCCGACAGATTTTAAAAATAAAAATACAAACAAATTTCATTTCGTTAACGCTAGGTACAAGTTGAAAAAATTTTTCGGAAAAATGGTTAGCTATTGAGGGTACCCCCAAAGAACCATTTTTTTTTTGTTTTTGATTTTCTCAAAAACGGTAAAAGCGATTTTCATCGTTTTTTTCGCTAAAGCTTCCCAAAAACTTAAATAGAAATGTGTATTCAAATTTTCAACAACATTTTTTTTGGATTTTTAAAAACAAAGTTCAATTTTTTTTTCAAAACTTAATATTTCGAAAACCTTATGCTAGATTTTTTTAAACTTGATAAATAAAAGTTTCTCAATATAAATTACAAGATGTGCGAAAAAAAATTATTTTACCTAAAAATAAAGGTATCCACCATACAAATGTTAAAAAATGGTTTTCAAAAATCTTAATTTTCTCAAAAACGGCGCCTAGAATTTTGATAAAAATTATTTTCTTTTAATGAATTTTTACGATTTTTAGTTTAATAAGAAAATTTTGAAATTAAGATATCACAGCTTGTAGCGATCATAGAAGCATTTTTTCAATTTTTTTTGAAATTTTTTATAGAGATGCTTCTAAAAAGTTTAAAAAACATTGCATTTCAAAACTTAAAAAAAAAATATTTTTTGAATTTTTGAAAAAAACTTCATTTTTTTTTTTTGGAAAGTTCGATATTTCAAAAACGGCTCAAGTTTTTTTGGAAATTTAATTTTTATTCGTACAATAATAAAAACTTAAAGTTAGCGTACCAAATTTTTTTCTTAAAAATCTTTTAAAAATTTTGTATATACCTAAAAGCTTATTTTTTTAAGAATCCACTACAACGACTTATAATTTTTGTTCTTGCATAAATTCATATTTGCATAGCATTCTGTTTTTGTCTTTTGCTATTAAAAGAATTAAAAAAATTAATTTTATCCTTACGAACAGTTTTCTCTAATTCCTAGTCTATTACATAGGAGCAAGTTCATGCGACCTAGTCGTGCATTTTATTTTTATCAAAATCGTTAGAAGCGTTTTCGAGATAAAAAAGATTTTGTATAACGGCTGTATGGCAGGTACCGTTAGATTTGAAGCTAAACAAAAATTTTCAATTTCTCATCTAGGGAATCTCTTAAGACCCTTAAGTACCGAGTTTGAGGAAAATAGCTAATGTAGCTTAGGCTTTAGGTCGAGGTACAGACAAACAGATATACAGACATAAGGACATTTAATCAACTTTTTTTGCAAAATGCAGAACTTGCCCTATAGTACTTATGTATATCGCAAGTAAAAAGATGGACTGCAATAACTTCAATCAAACTTTTGCCTAGCGTGTTTTTAGATTTAGATTTCATTTTTGAATTTCCCCCTACAAATGGTTTTTCTTTTTTGAAAAAATTCTCGGAATTTCTTAAGTTAAAGCAAGGAAATTCTTGATGAAAAATATCTGAAAAATCGTTATTAAGGGTAGCCGCCTAGAACCATTTTTTCGTATTTTGAATTTTTTATTATCAGCGTAACGGATTTTAATGAAATTTTGTATAGAGAAACTTCAAAAATTATTTTTTAAATTTTGAAAAAAAAATCTATCTCAAAAAATGGTCGTATTTTTTTTAAATTTAATTTTTATTCGTTAATAATAAAGTCATAAAGTTGGCGTCCCAATTTTTTTTAAATTTGTATACAATAGCATATTTTTTTAAGAAACCGCTACAACCACTTATAATTTTTGTTCTTGCATAAACTAAAACTTGGTTGAGAAATCACATAGCATCTGTTTTAAGCTCCAACTAATTAAGAAGTTGTTTTAGTCATTTAAAACATGAATTTAACGGTTCTGAACATTTTTCTCTAGCAACATTCGTTTTTAAATTTTTTAGTCTTTTACATACATAAGAGCAAGTTCGTGCGACCCAGTCGTGCTTTTTATTTTGCTTCTTTTCGAATTTCTCAGAAACTTTTCAACTGTCTAAATATTAGATATTTTAAAAACGGGCCAAAGATTTTCTTCCAGAATTCAATTTTCATTTTAACAATAATAAAAATTTAAAAAATAAAATGCACGACTGGGTCGCACGAACTTGCTCCTATGTAATAGTTAATAGACTAGGAATTTTAAAAACGAATGTTATTAGAGAAAACTGTTCATAAGGATAAAATGAATTTTTTTTAATTCTTTAAGTAGTAAGAGATAAAAACAGAATGATATGCAAATATGAATTTATGCAGGAACAAAAATTATAAGTCTTTGTAGTGGTTCCTTAAAAAAATAAGCTTTTATGTAAAAAATTTTTAAAACATTTTTAAGAAAAAATTTTGGTACGCCAACCTTAAGTTTTTATTATTGTACGAATAAAAGTCTAATTTCCAAAAAAAAATACTAAGCCGTTCTTGAGATATCGAATTTTTCAAAAAAAAAATTACTTTTTTTTCTAAAAATTGAAAAAATATTTTTTCTTAAGTTTTTAAATGCAATGTTTTTTAAACTTTTTAGGAGCTTTTTTATAAAAAATTTCATTAAAATCCGTTAAGTCTATAATGAGAAATTCAAAATTCGAAAAAATCGTTCTATGGTAGGTACAGTCAGTAATATCTAGATTTAAATTTTTTTTTTATTAAATTATAAATTGTAAAGATAAATCAAAAGAAAAAAAATTTTAGCAAAATTCTCGGAACTGTTTTCGAGAAAAATGCGATTTTCGAAAACCATTTTTTAAAATTTGTATGGAAGGTACCGTTAGTTTTAAATAAAACAAAATTTTTTTTCTCAAATCTTGTAGATTATATTAAGAAACTTTTATTTGCCAAGTTTGAAAAAAATCGAGCATGGGGTTTTCGAAATATTGAGATTCCAAAAAAAAATTTTGAATTTTTTTTTAAAAATCCAAAAAATTAAAAATTGAAAATTTGAATATGTAATAATATTCAAACTTTAGAGGAGCTTTGGCATAAAAAAAATTATTAAAATCGGCTGTACCGTTTTCGAGAAAATCAAAAACAAAAAAAATGGACCCAGGGGGGCTACCGAAAATAACAATTTTTTGTAAATTTTTTTTCAACCATTAGCTAGTTTTTACTAAATGAAATTTTTGGATTTTTTTTTTTAAATTCTGTGGGACAGTTTTTGAGAAAAAAAAAATATTTATAAAATTTCGAAAAAAAATCGTATGGCAGGTACCGTTATTTTTGGTCTTAAAAAAAAATAGAAAAAAACGTCCGGGGGTAAAAAATTAAAACCCATATCTACCAAGTTTGAAGAAAATCGGCCGAGCCGTTTAGGCTGTAGTCGAACCGACAGACAGACAGACAGACAGAATTGCGAGAGCCACTTTTTTGGTCTTCGCTATCATCGTAATGTCAACTTTGATCAAAATCTCGAGTTCGATTTTTTTTACGAATGCATAACTTGCCTTATAGTACCTATAAGTCGCAAGTAAAAATTAAAAACTTTATAAACACATAAAAGCTTATTTAAAAAAACCACCGTTTCAATGATTTAATAATTTTAATTCACATTTGTTCAAGAATTAAGATGACGTCATATTCGAGCTCAAATTCATTTAGGAAGTCATGTTAGCAATTTAAAAATTGAATTTCATGAATTTAAACGTTTATTTTCCTAGTAAAATCCATGTTCTAAATTGTTAGCCTCTTGAACATGCTACAAAGAAGCTTAAGAAGGTAAAGACAAAGATAAACTTTTGGTTTTTCTTTGTTGTCAATAAAACACTCGTTTCCATGCAGAAATAAGGGCCCATTGACATAAGTGGGATCAAAAAGCACAGCATGTTTTATGAATCCCGTACTGATGGTTCTTGCCAAGGGTTAATGGGTTGGAATTTGAAGGATTTTAAATGACGTCGCGTGCCATCAAGATTCTAACAACTGGAGAGCTCGGGTGTGGCAGTTTGTTATTTTTTTTTCTTTCACAGCAAACTTAGAAGAACAAAAAACTGAAAATCTAATTATAAATTTCTTTAACAGGGCTTCTAAATTTGAGAGGATCAGACATCAAATACAATCCCGTATTTTTTAGCTATCTCATTCTATCGCCGAGGAGTTATGTGTTGTTTGTGGAAAAGGATAAACTTTCGAATGAAACTGTAAAGCAATTGATAAAGGAGGATTTAAATATAACTGTGAAGGATTATGGAAGGATTCTCGAAGGAGTAATGGAACTTGTGAGTTATTATTTTTTTTTTCTAAAATATTCAAATTGCGTTCAAGGAATTCTATAAGAAAATATTTTATATTCAACTAAATTTTAAACACTTATTTAAGTTCCTCATAAAGCTTAATTATGCATACCATTATATGAACTTGCTGTCCTCGAGCCTATAACTCAAGATATTCTTTCTCAAGTTATTTTAAGTAGGTACTTGGAACCTTCATTAACTTTTATGACTGTAGTAATTTTAGGCAATTATTCATATTGCCAGGAAAATTCTTCATTCTAATAGTTGTGCTGTTCAATTTTGTCGCAACTTTAGAATTGTTTGTTCGTCCTCCAACTAAAAGTTAACCTTGAGTATGAATTTAATATTTATACATGTCCTGAGTTAGATGGTTTTTGGGTTCCGCTCATGTCATCTTTAGTTGAGTTTCTGATTAAAAAAAAAAATAAGTAAATTACTTTAAGTTGCTGCAAGCATCCTTCCATTTTCCATTTTTCGTCTGTCCAATCGATTATTTCAGTTAGAACTTCAACCTTTTTCGTATGCAATATTCATTGATACCTATTTATTGTTTCAAAGGTAAACACAACTACGGGAAAAATAATAGCTCCAACAAGCGTTAGCCAGGCGATATCTGAGCTGATACCTGAAAATCGACTGATAAAAAAAAATGTCGTAGCCGAGACAAAGGCGGTCAAAAACTTGGTGGAAGCTGCAAACTTGGAAAAGGCACACATTCGAGATGGATTAGCCCTCATACAATACTTGCACTGGCTGAATATAACAATTGATATTGACAACGTCACAGAATTGTCTGGTGCTAAGAAGTTGGAACAATTCAGAGAGTGAGTATAATGTAGACTATTTTATTCAGAAAACAATTAAGTCAGAGTTATGTATACTCTGTAATGACAAGTGACATGGTCAGTAAAATGTCATAAAAGGTTAAATAGTCATTGGTTTGTGAGTTTTAAAAGTATTTCTCAATATCGAAAAGATGATGTCAAAAGGAAAAAGAGGCTGGGTGCGACCCACACTGATAACTTCCCATTTGTGGTCTTGAAAACTTTATATTTAGATAAAAACATATTGTGACGTTTTCTTCAATTTTACCATAGCTATTAATGGAATTTGAATATGTGGGACTTGGGTACAACTGAACAACCTTATTCATATACGTATGTACAGTACATACATTCTTCTAAAAACTAAGTTGATAATAAAATTATAAAATTATGTATTATATTATAGAAATTACTTTATTATTTCGGTTCCAAACATTTTAATTGAAAAAAAATTTAAAAACGAAATATTCAAATATAAAAGATATGGTTTGGTTATTGATGGAAGGGTACTTACAAAATATATCCGCTCTAAAACTAGATATATGTCAAATATAAACCATTTGTTAGAAATTGTATTATGTATAAAATTAAATAATGGCAAAGTCAATATCATTGCTCGTTCTCAAGATATTCTAGTCGAAAAACAAATATTACCACTTTTTAGTAGATTTTTTTTATATTTTTGCTAAAACTGTCAATTTAATACTTGTCAAAATTTAACCATATGTTAATAATTGTATTATGTTGATACCTTCCCGTAAGAATGTACTAAGCGACACTTTTTTCGAAAATGACTTTTTGATGAGGAAATATACTATATGTTAAGGGCCACGTTTTGGCCTGGGTTTCGCCAACCTATTATGCATGAAAAGGAAACTAGAGTACAAATAAAAAAATTTGTCAACTGCCATGTTTTCTCATTAAAATAATGTTGCCCCCTGAAATTTGTATTATCCGCCAAAAAAATTATGCTAAGTGACATTAATAAAGATCTCATTGTCGTGAGCAACAAAAAATTTTGTTAGATGTCACTTAGTTTAACCAAAATTGTCTCTTAGCACACTATGCTTCAACTAGAACTTTCTTCGTTTTTTTCGTTTCCTGAACAATTTTAGAAATGTCGCTTAGTATACATTCTTACGGGAAGGTATCGATGTATAAAACAACATACTTTAGAAGGCACTATCGGTGTTCATTCCCAAGAAATTCGACTTGAAATACAATTTTAACTAGTTTTCACTAGAATTTTTAATAGTTTTTTTATTTAAAAAAAAAAACTATTAATTCAGTATTTTCCAACATTTTACCAATTGTACAAAATTATACTATTTATAAAATAAGCTAAATTAGAAGTCAATATCACTACTAGTTCTAGAGAAATTTGAGTCGAAAAACAATTTTTACCAATTTTCAATAGAATTTTATATAGTTTTTTATTTTTTGTAAAAAAACTGTAAACTGATTTTTTTTGAAATTTTCACCAGTTGTCAAACACATTATTTTTCGTAAAATAAAATTATTTTGAGTTTCAAATTATTTTCCGTTCTTAGAATATCTGGGTTATGAAATTTTTTTTTTTCAGTTTTTTTTATTTAAAAAAATAACGGTATGTTCATTTTTTTCCAAATTCATACCAAATCTGTATGACCTTATAATGAGTACATTAAATTTTATTTGAAGTGAATTGCATTAATTTTTCGTGAGATATTTGAATCTAACCAAAATTTTTACTTTTTTTTTAAACCGTTATAGTGAAAAAACTACTCACTGAATTTTAATAAACGCCCTTTCAGCCTCTTTCGAAGTTATTATCTATTAAACAAAATTTATTTGAAGCCGATATCTTTACTCGTTCTTGAGATATCGACGACGAAAAACGGTACAAGAACGTACGGACGTACGAACGTACGAACGTACGAACGTACGAACGTACGTACACACACACACACAGACATCTCTCTAAAAATGATTGATATAGCCTCTAGGGACCTTGAAACGTCAAGAAATGTCAAAAATTCCAATTTGACAAATCGGACCGATTACAATAACTCCCTATGGGAAGTTAATAAATAAATAGAAATGCCATACATTTCATTAAATATAAATTGGTTTCTTTAGAATAATCGAAGATTTTGTTATTGAACAAGAAAATCAAAATGGTTTCTTCGAACCTGTCTCATTATTTTTCGAAATTAGATTTTCGAAGAAAATTCAGATTTAAAACGAAAACGAAGGTAACGGTATTTTACACAAAACTGGTACATCGCATCGGTTGGGGATGTCATCCTTCTCATAAGCTGATTCGGGCATTAGTTTCTTGGTTGAATGAACTAGATATTTGTCCAGTGGGTAGTTGGATTAAATTCGCTTCTGCGTATATAGATGCTCGTTCCTGTAGTGTTTCTGTCGTTGACGGTCGAAGTAGAGTCCAGTGCAGATCTTCAGTATCTTCCTTTCGAATAGTTGAAGTTCCTTCATAGCTGTCTTCGAGATTGAAAACCAGACTTGGAAGGAAAAGCTGCGATTACTGGTCGCACAGGAACTGCTTGTAGATTAATATTTCTGTCGGTTGGCTAAGACCTGATCTTCTTTTAATGTTATTACTTCTTAGATTATAAGAATCTGCAAGTTTAACATATGATTTTGCCAAACCTTTATATCATCCATTGTTATTGGTGCTTATTTTGACATTCTCTTTCGTTCGAAAGTGAGTCGAATTCGTTGAAACTTAATTTTGAGACTCGGCGATTAGAATGTTAATCGAACAAATCGAAAGTTCACCCAATCCATAGAAAGTTCATTCATTTGCGAAAGCTAATTCAATTTTGAGATTCGAAAGAATAGAATTAAATGTCATTTTTGTGTCGTTTGAATTTTTCTGTCGAGTAAGCAACAAAACATGTATGTTTTTAATTATTTCATGGAAAATAAATTACTTTTATTAATTTTTCTGTTGTTTTATGTTTAAAGGTCGCATTCCAACTGCACAAACCGCGAACAAAAGGAAAAGTTAATCAAAATAGTGGAAGAAAATCCGGAGGTAGCAAAGGGTTTTTTTTACCACCCGCGTTGATACGGAAAGCATCCACTATCCTTCTCCTCTGCACTTCTTCAACACCATCTTCATTTATAAACAACACAAATGCCATATTTTTATTTTTTATTTATTATTTTATGGTTTTACCAAAGAAATTCAAATTTTTAAACAATAAACAAAACAATTACAACTAAACAAAGATTTCACTTTTTGGTTTTGACATTTCACAAACACTTCTCTTTTGTTTTCGATATGTTAGTGTGACCAAGCGTATACGAAAAAAAAATAAAAATTTAGAACGCGTCATGATCAACTTATTTTTTCAAGAATAGTTTCAAAACAGTTGAGTTGACACAAAAAATGTAATGAATATGTAGTTCTTTATGGTTAAACTTAACTTTATAATGAAAAAGTGTACCCCCCTATTATGGAAGACAACTCAACTATAATTTAGTTGTAATTCTTAAAATTGGTATTATCGATCACAACCAGTTGACTGTCAAAGCACAACCAGTTGTCGCTTAGCAGACAACTAACAAAATGGTCGACTTTTCAGTTGTCTATTCGTATTATGTAAGTAAGTTGAGTTGTGCTTCAGTTGTAATAAGCGTCAAAATCAGACAACTGGTTCGAAGCAGTTGTGTAGAACATTTTAATGAAAAAATCTGCATTCGGATAAAAATATGGACACAAAACAGTAAGTTAAACAACAATTTTAATAAAAATAGAATGTAATGAGTATATTTTAGTTTGAAAACTACATGGCCGTCACAATTTGAACGACTTGTTGCTCTATGTTAGCTGAGCATTTATCCATTTTCCACAAATGAGTTCCTCAATCACATCTACCACTTTTTTAATTCAACTGACGCTATCGATTGAGTCAGTCCTAAATTAAAATCATTGCCACTACACTTTTGGCAACTTCCTTCGCTCATGAAACGAAGAGCAGTAGCAAGTTTAACAATTGGTGGAATCGCTGAGAAACGTTGGTTGTTTTAGGAAAACTATTTCGAATCAAAAAAATGCATACTTTAGGAATAGAAGTGTACATGAGTTTATTAAATATACGGATATTCTTTTTTATTTTGGCTACATTAAGGAAATTTTCATCTTCCCAGCCACCTAAAAACAAATCGAGAGAACTAAGAGTTGAGTTGTGTTGATGACAACTCAACTAAGTTGAGTTGTAATCCATAATAGGGGCAGTATTATTTATTTTGTTTCTTGATTCTTTATCCAACATCTATAAAATGTTTAGAAAAAAAAAATGTAAAACGGTCATACTAATTCAAATAGAGTAAATGTCAAACGGCTGACAATGAAAATGAATCTTTTTTGAAGTTCATTTTATGCTATCTTTCGCAAATGAATGTTATTCGTTCGAATCTCAAAATTAAGAAAGTTCATTCGAAGGAATAGAATCATTCTAACGAATAGACTATTCATGAGAATGTCAAAATAAGCATGATTGTTTGGACACTGTTAATATGACTTAATTCCAGATAGAATACACACAAAAAAATTGGCCTGAGCATTGGTATTGAGACATTTTATAAACTGAGAGAGTTCCTCACCGAAACGAATATCACCAGGTCAGTTACGAAATTAAAAAGTCGTGAAATTGATTTTTGAAAATTTTCAAAAATGGTTTCTCTAAGAAAAAAAATGTATTCTACAAACTTGTAGCTAGGCAATTTTCCACAAAAATTAACATTAGAATTTTTTCCTTAGCATTTCCCGTAAAAAAGTAACAGCAATTTATAAATAACAAACATCACTCAGGTCAGGTCATACAATTATTTAATTTTTGGCAATCCGGAAGCCTCCTGGACTCCTTTGAAAGTGTTCAATTTAGAGCAAATGGCAGTCCTCATTCAAAAAAGGAGAGAAATTTGCTTCTGGATTTGAAATCAGAATCGAAACCAGAAGCCCTCACACATACATATACTTAATCGTCAAACTCAGCAGCTGCGATTCTTTGTATATTGTGCGAAGAGCATGATAAACAGAAAAAAAGGTATGCGCATCTCGCTGGGAAATTAGATAGAAGAAAAATAATTCATTTCATGCGATAGTTTTTATTATTTTTCTATTTTTACAGTTTATGTTTCTTAAAAATAATTTGTTTAAATGCTTAATCCTAAAATAAAGTCTACATTTAAAAAATAATTCTTTTACACTTCTTCACCTGAAAACTCGTTTGTTCAATCAACTCAAGTTCAAATTGTTCAGGAGACGTTATTTTGTCTTTGAGATCCTAGTAAGATATTAAAAATGCATGTTAGAGGAATTGGGTATTTTTTAAATAGTACTTTCAATTGTTTTCTATAATTTCACATACAAATATTCAAGAGTTGTTTTAGACTCTAAATTTTTTTAAAATATTTAAAAAAAAGTACCGAAATGGAGATTGAACAATATTCCATATACTAACTAAAAGTTAAAAAAACAATTGAACAATTCTTGTGTCGTTGAACAAATGAAAACTTATTGTCTGCTTTACAAAATGAAATAACGCCAAAGAAGAGCTCTAAGTCATCCCGATTAAGCCTATTTGTAATACGAGTAATATATTTTAAACTATGATTAACATTTAAATAATCAAATAAAAGAGGCAAAGACGCATTGCTCAACAAAATACCCTTTTGAAAAGGGAGGAGTGACTGTCGTTTTGGTGTTCTCATATTTTGAATTGTTTCACTCATTGCTTCAATTATTCCCCGCTGTTCTTCCAAAGCTAGTCCAAATTCCTCATCCATGTTCGAGAGTCGATGGATGGACATTTGGAATTAAAAACATCATACCAATCAACCAGGCAAATCAACAACTGATCAGATATTTACCCTTAGGCAGGCGATGGAAAAATGTCTAGAATTTAACATCCCAACATACCATCTGTTTATAGACTTTAAGGCCGCCTATGATAGCATAGCCAGGGTAGAACTTTACAAAGCCATGAGAGAATTCGGCATCCCAAATAAATTGACACGACTATGTGTATGTAGGTTGACCATGACCAACGTAACAAGCCAAGTAAAAATAGCCGGATTGCTATCCAGACCAATCAAAATCTTTAATGGACTCCGACAAGGGGACGGTTTGGCCTGCCTCTTCTTCAACCTGGCGTTGGAGAAAGCAATCCGTGACTCTGGCACGGCAACAAGAGGGACCATCGTCAACAGGTTCAGCCAGTTACTGGCTTACGCAGACGACATCGACATCATCGGAAGAACCGAACAAGCTGTACACGATTCCTTCATCCAGATCGAGCAGGCGGCACAAAATCTGGGGCTGCACATTAGTGAAGGTAAAACAAAGTACATGGTGGCGTCGAATGCGAGAGGAACAGTTGGTCAAACAATCAAGGCAGCGGAGCACGAATTTGAAGTGGTGCAATCCTTTAAATACCTTGGGTCAATAGTAGCAGCCGATAACAATATAGAAGAAGAAATACGCGGGCGGCTTCTCAAATCCAACAGAGCCTACTATAGTCTGTCAAAGCTCTTCAAATCCAGAAATCTCACAATAACTTCAAAACTGCTGCTGTACAGGACCATGGTCCTGCCAGTACTCACATATGGATCTGAGACTTGGGTGCTTAGCAAAAGGCACTCCGACCTCTTAGCTGCGTTCGAGAGAAAAGTCTTAAGGAGGATTGTTGGCCCCGTATGTGAGGAAGGACGATTCCGGAGACGGTACAATCATGAACTGTACGCAATCTACCTTGAAGCAGATATCGTGACAAAAATTAAGCTCGGTAGACTCCGGTGGGCAGGGCACCTAGCTCGCATGAGCGAAGAGGAACCTGCTCGGAAAGTTCTTTGTGGTACATTCTATGGTAGACGACAGCGTGGTAGACCATGCTTGCGCTGGCGCTGGAGAGATGGCGTAGACCAGGACGCCCGCAGCCTTGGGGTGCGCAACTGGATGGCGTCGGCTAGAGACCGGGATAGGTGGAGAGACTTGTTGAAAGAGGCCAGGACCGGAACCCGGTTGTCGAGCCGATGATGATGATACCAATCAATCGTCCCTTTGATGAAATCTGCACATTCCGATGAATTAGTTGGTAAGGATTTTCCTAAGGTCATCGTCTTAATGATGCAGAAACGGAATGTGAGAACAGCTGGGTCGCATATTTCACTTTCTGGCGTTCACTTCGCTTAACGTCTAAATGCTTATTTGTAATCTTAAAGCAGATTTTTAAATCTTCCTTCTCTAGGTCGAGAAGTTTTCTAATTAATTCGACATTAATAAATGTTCCGTTTAGGACAAACCCAGTATAAATCAAATGATTTCTTAAAAGTTTTATCATGTGAGGAACATCTGCAAAAAAAATATCTTTTTCTTGGGGTCGCAAGGATGAAAAATAAAAGGCTGATTTTCCAAAATGGAAAGTTCTCCCCATAAGGAAACATTTGTGGGACCCATATTAGAAACTACAGCTACTACTGTGAAACAAATTTCTTCAAGCTTAGAAATGATAAATTTTAAGAGTTGCAGTCAAAATCATAGTAAATAACTTGTTTCCAATTTTTTACCAACCCTCTTACCATAACAACCTGAGCGTATTTTTTCGGATACATAGCAATGTCATTCGCCTTGTCGTATTTGTAGATTGACTTGAGCTTCACCTCGTCGAATGAGAGCACATATAACCGTTCATTTTGGTCATAATCCCACTTCGACATCAACTGAAAAATTTAGTTTAAAATACCTGGTTTGATTTTTATCTCTTGAGCCCATCTACGCAAAGTTGAGGGGGAAGGGAAAGGGAAGTTTCGTTTCCTTAGAAGTCTATATGATCTGGCGCCAGCAGAATATAGGGACATTGCTGATCGTGGCTTCTTTCTGGGATGCTCTAACTGCTTCGTTTGGGATGGTGTAAATATTCCTCTTATGTATGACCTCAAAGTCGCGTCCTTTTGTGCGTGATGATTCTTCCTCTTAACGGCTTTTTTTAACACCTTTACTTCTTTTTCCAACTGCATGATTCGCAGTTCCTTAGAGCAGTTGTATTCAACTCTATTTAAGAAATTAAATCATAATAGTTAGTATAAGTATATCATCTCTTAACCGTGTCTTATTAACTTACTCTGTCTGAGTACTAATACCATTGGGATATACACAATTCTCCTGACTTTCCTGATCACAATCTTCTTCTATTGAGGGTTTTAAAGAACTGTTTAAAACAAAGTTAATGAATTATAAAGAATAGTTTATAATTAATTCAATTTATTTACTTTTCAAAAGCATCCAAACATTCATTCACGATCTTTTTATTTCCTCTGAGTTCTTGTCTCTTGTCTCTAGACGATTGTTTATGCTCAATTGGCAATTTTTTGGATGGAACTGAACCTATCTTCAAAATTCTTTTATCTTCAGGGACATTTAAAAGTATATCCTGAAGTCTATAATCACTCTCAACAAAATGTTCTGATCAAACCCGACTATTTATCAAGGAATATTCGTTTTTATTTCCACAAAATTTTATCCACATTTGGCACAATTCTTTGTCTTTTTCGAAGTAGTGAAATCAAATTCTTTTTTCATTGTTTTTTCTTCCTGGGGAATTATTACAACCCAAAACAGCACATGCAACGATTTTAAACTTCTGTTTTTTATTTTTCAAATTTTAAACTTTATTTATTTAACTGCAAACTCACAAAATATAAAACCCAACAGAAATTTCCAACTAAACAAACTCGAATGTCAAAATCGGAGGTGATTCCTACGTCATCAGTTTTCAAAATGGCGACATGTCAGATGCAATAAGCGTACCTTTTTTACTTGCGATATAGGTACTATAGGGCAAGTTCTGCATTTGGAAAAAAACGAACTCGAGATTTTGATCAAAGTTGACATTACGATGATAGCGAAGACGAATAAAGTGGGTCCGACAATTCTGTCTGTCTGTCTGTATGTCTGTAGCTCGAACTGCAGCCTAAACTACTGGAGGTATTTTCTTCAAACTTGGTAACTAAGCAGGACCGGCCCGAGCTAAATTAGAGCCCTGCGCAAGCTTTATCACTGGAGCCTCTCATTTGGATTGGATTGGCGGAAAAAGTCATTTCCCCATTACCCAAGGGGTACCCTTTGCAATGCGTTTTCTTAACGAGGAATCCCCAAGAGGCCTATTCCTAGATAATACTTATATTTAATTAAAATAAATATGATTTTTATTAAAAACTAAGAAATCAAAAATATATCACAAAAATAATAGTCAAAAAATATATCACAAAAATTTAGGAACTGAAAAAAGTATTTTTTGAAGTAAAAAATATTTAAAAACTAATTCAAAAACATAACAACATACGAATAAATAATGAACTCATTAATTGTTGTTCATGTAGGAAATAATAATAAGATTATTATTTTAATAAAAATAAATAGAATCAAATTTATTGCTATAGATTAACTTTTCTTGCTTCTGTTTTAGCAAACTCAGCTACCAGATCATCATAATATAATGACTTGACAAGCTCTTTCTCTATAGTTGACTAGTCAACTTATCTTTCCTGAGTCATTGGGGTCCTGAAGTAGTTTTTTATTAATTTTAGTTTCAAAAAACTGTTATTTGAGGAAACTGTGATGGTATTTATAGATTTAGAGCTATGGCTTCAGCTGATTGCACGTTAGTGAATTGTTCTTCTGATCGCATTTCCGCTAAAGAGTTTTTAGTAGCATATTTAGTAGATAAATTAGCAGACGGAGTTTGTGAATACTTACTAGTTATATTGGCGCAAAATTTTAAACAGCCTATTATTAAGGTATTAGTATGATACTACTTAACAATTTGCTAACTTTATAGTAGTTTACTAAATCATTCTTAATTTTAAACATTTTCTCACTAGTATCGTACTAAAAGAATTTCCTTAATAAATTGCTATGAACACACCTAAAACAACGACATTTCGTGTAAAAAATAAGTACACGAACCTTTTTTGATGTCTGCAAATGTAAGAGTCATACGAAGCTAGCAAGATACTAAAAAAATAAAGTAGGTATTCGATGATTTTAACTTAAATAAAAGGGTAGAGAAGTATGATGCTATATTCGAATAAAATTATTGTTTTAACCTAGTACCATACTAAAACAGCTTTAGCATCGTACCAATTCAATTAAAATTTTGCGCCATTATTTTTTTCTAAAATATCAAACTAGATTAATATGCAACATATAAACTTGAAACTAAAATTTTACTTCCTAATGACAGCATGTTTCTATTCTCAACGTTTCCAGCCTCAGATATTTCAATAAGAGCTTCATATTATAGCTTCTAAGATTTTTTTGAATGGTTTTAAAGCATTTAGTCTACTCCCATCTGGTTTCAGAAAGGGGTTTTAAGGTCAAACCAGCGAAATTTGTTGTATATATGTATGTATGTATATCCCAACGCATTGTTGAACCTGATACAAAGTTTTATATGCATTGAGCAATGTCAAAAAACTTAACAGCTTTCAATGAACAGCAAGCTGAATCATTAAAAACCAACAACAACCAAAGGGAATGCAAGCAGCCTGAACAAAATAAGCTCTTGGTTCAAGACACTTAATTTTGTTTTGAACACCAGCCTCTTTTCCTTTCATGTTTGAACCATCATAACCTTATACATACTCGTATACACTACTGGAATAGTAGCGTAGCAAGTTTTATTGTCAATATAGATTCCCTATCCTTTCTTTTGTTTTGAGTTTTTTTTTACCATAATACATAGACAAATAAAGTAATTAGATCAAAAAAAAATCCCTTTTTAAATTTAAACAATAACTGGCAAGAACAAAAGAATAGAGAAAAGGAGAAATTGAATAAAACAAATTCACTCATTAACGACAAACCTTCCTCAACATTAGTCATCGCATCATCATCACTCAAGTATTTCCATATTTCAACCCTTTGTCTCATTCTCGAGTCTCGACACACGACAGTGATAAAATTTCACTCATAAACAGAGGCCAGTACCAAACTAAAACATAGTACAAGAAACACTCAACCGGAAGAGTTTAAATTCCTAGACGCAACTTTTAATTCTGCGCACTGACGTGTCAATGAGTATGAATTTTGTACCTCAGAATTTCTGTTTGAGTAACATTGCTGACTTCGATTTCATATAGAAGAATTGGCATCGTGCGCATGTTACGAGTAGTTATCAACATGCATACTGTTAATTGTCTGTATTTGCTGTTGAAATTCTCTGTTTTATGTTACACTGCATAGGGGAGGGATATCAAAATAAAATAAATGCCTTCACTCATGCACGCGATGGTGAGTGTGAAGAATAACGTAACAGTAGATTGATAAAGAGAAAAATAGCAAATTATGTAGGTATCTGTTGTTAAGCGAACAAAATTGTGCACTTTGTAAAGATTTTGTGATGTAGTTGTTTTTTACTGTAGGAATGGGGTTGTGTATAGGAAATTAAACATCGACTTATTTTTGGAAAAGTAGATATGTATCTATATATGTATATATGTATATCTGTCTTTAAATTCAGAATTAGCTGTTAGTCATATAATAAATACCAATATTGGAGTGAGCTATAAAAAGAAATGAGACTTAAAAAAGATGGTAGGTAGGTATAGTGGTTATGAAGTAGTGGCTTTTTTAACGCTTGCCCAAGGCGCCTTTTGAGTTCAGCGCCCTGCGCATTTGCACAGCTTGAACGTATAGCTTTTCCGGCCCTGTACTTAAGGGTCTTCGGTGATTCCCTAGAGGGGAAATTGAAATTTTTTTTTAGCTCTAAAACTAACGGTAGCCCCCATACACCCATAATGCATAATCTTATTTATCTCGAAAACGGCTCTAACGATTTTGATAAAAAAAAATTAAGTGTGATATTATGGACATGGACTATATTTTGGCAAAAAAAATTTGGGGGGAAATGTTGTTAGGGGTACCTGTCATAGAACGTTTTTTTTTTATTTTCGAATTTCTCATCAACGGCTCTAAATATTTTTACCAAAATTTTTATGCAGAAGCTCCTATGCATTTAAAAATATAAAATCTAAAATTTTTTTCGCAAAAATAGTTTTTGGATTTTTAAAAAAATAATACAATTTTTTTTTTGAAAATTCAATATCTTGAAAGCGAATACAAGAATAAATTTTTAAGTTACGTTATAAAACATATTTTATTGAATACTAACAATTTGCGTATCAATTTTTTTAATGAAAATTTGAAAGAAAATTTAGTACACAAAAAACATGTTTCAGTGTGTCTGTATGTCTGTACTTCTCCCTACAGCCTAAACCACTAGACCTACGTTCTTCAATCCCGGTAGTTAAGGGTCTTCGGTGATCCCCTAGAGGGCAAATTGAAATTTTATTTTTAGCTCCAAAACTAAAGGTACCCCTCATACACCCGTATTGCAAAAATGTATCTTCTTCTTCTTCCTTTTCTTCGGCGCTGTTATGATCTCGATGTCGAGGGGATCATAACTCTCCCACGTATCTGCTTCACACTAGTGATCCGCCTGTGGGGTTCGCCGGGTTGACCTCAAAAATCGGCGGCAAGCCTCCCGGTTTTGTATTGTTCCATTTCTGAGGCCAACTGAATGCTGGTGTTTTTGCATTTGTTTGTACCAGGAGTGTTTAGGCCTACCTTTCTTTTTATTCCGAATTGGAACGTTGTATGATATTGCCTTTTTGACGGGGTTCTCAGGATCTCTCCTTTGAACATGGCAATACCAACTGAGTCGGTCGTGTTCAATTTTTTGGGAAATGGTATTCTTAACATGAAGGCTTCCTCGGATCTTCGTACTTCTAATTCGTACTTCTAATTCTAATTCTAATGTATGTATCTCGAAAACGGCTCTAACGATTTTGATAAAAAAAATAATGTGTGATATTATGGACATGGACTACATTTTTGTAAAAAAAAATTTTGGGCAAAATGTTATTAATGGTACCTGTCATAAAACCGTTTTTTGATTTTCGACTTTCTCATTAACGGCTTTAACGATTTTAACCAAAAATTTTCGAAAACAAATATTTATTTTGTTTTGAAAAATCAATATCTTGAAAACCTGTGACCGATTATTTTTTGAAATGATTTCCTTAAATCTATAGATATTACTGAACACTTAAAATTGGCACCCCGAATTTTGTTCTAGAAAAATTTGAAACAAATTTTGTATATAAAAAATTACTTTAATAAAACGATTTTTAAACTTTCTTTTCGTAAATTCATACTTTTCCGGAAATCAGACGGCAATTTCATGCATTGTATTTATAAAATGTGTTTTAAATCCAAAAATACTTTTACATAAGAGCAAGTTCGTGCGATCCAGTCGTGCATTTTATTTCTGTTTATCATGTGCGAAGAGTATCTTTCAACAAACATTATTCTTTATTTTCATTACTGTCCACATTTTTGATGTTTCACATACATATACAATCACAAAAAACTTCAGAATCATCGGAATCAAAAAAAAAAGTGTTCAGTTGGGATTTCGGATCGGAGGGAGATTCTGTATTGCCAAACAAAAACGACATTAATTGGTGATGACAGCTAATGTCATGACAAGTGGAAAAGGTTAGTTTACCACACGGAAATAACAGACATATTCCACTAATGAATTCAATTCATCGCGATAATACTATCCGTACAAGTTTGCAAATGTGCAAGAACTCCCTAAACGACTTCAATTTTCGACGGATCTTATGTGAGGCGCTTTTTGAAAATGTTCCGAGGACGCACATGTTTTTTTTTCAGTGGCGGATTCTATTTTCACTTAAGTGGATGCTTCAATAAATAGAACATATACGCTAGTGCGATCTCACCAATCAAAGGCCTTCGCATTAACTTAAAGTCACTGGGCTATGTGCGTTTTCCTTAAGCTCAGATTGTAGATCCAATGTGAATGGATTTGTGAGTAATTATGAAGACTTTTGTTTTCTACGCAATCATGACGCATTGGACGTAAAAAATAATTGGTTCCAACAGGACGGAACAACTGCTCACACTTAAAGGTTATCGATTAGTGTTTTGAGAGCATACTTCCTGGAGCGTCTCCTTTCTTGAATCTGACCCCTTGTAGTTTTAGTAGAGGGGGTTTTTGAAATCTTGCCTTGTGTCGATAGTTCAAGGATACTGCAAAACCTGAATGCCAACATTCAGAAAGAAATTGCCCAAATAACCTCTGCTCTGCTAAGGTGAAGTAAGGTTCAAAACATATCCTATAAAAATTGTAACAATAGATACATACACACATGTACATATATAAACCTAAATGTATATTATAAATAAAATGCACGACTGGATCGCACGAACTTGCTCTTATGTAAAAGTACTTTGGAATTTAAGATACATTTTATAATTATAAAACATGAATTTAAAATGAAATTGCCGTCTGATTTCTAGAAAAGTATGAATTTATGCAAACAAACTTTAAGAAATCGTTTTATTATTAAATAAATAAATTTTTTATATAAGAAATTTCTTTAAAATTTTTCAAGAAAAAAATGTGGGATGCGAATTTTAAGTATTTAATAATATTGATTTTTGGAAATAATTTCAAAAAATAATCGTTCATAGGTTTTGAAGATATTGATTTTTCAAAAAATTTTTTTTTTTTCAAAAAAACCCAACAAATAATTTTTCGAATATTTTTATATACAATATTATTTTAAACTGAGGGGCACTCCTGCTGAAAATTTTTGGTTAAAATCGTTAGCGCCGTTAATGAGAAAGTCGAAAATCAAAAAAACGGTTCTATGACAGGTACCGTTAATAACATTTTGCCCCAAATTTTTTTTTTACCAAAACGTAGTTCATGTCCATAATATCACACCTAATTTTTTTTATCAAAATCGTTAGAGCCGTTTTCGAGATAAATAAGATTTTGCATTACGGGTGTATGGGGGGTACCGTTAGTTTTAGAGCTAAAAAAAAAATTTCAATTTCCCCTCTAGGGAATCACCGAAGACCCATAACTACCGAGTTTGAAGAAAATAGGTCCAGTGGCTTAGGCTCTAGATCGAGGTACAGACATACAGACAGACAGACAGACAGACAGACAGACAGACAGACGGAATTGCCGGACCCACTTTATTCGTCTTCGCTATCATCGTAATGTCAACTTTGATCAAAATCTCGAGTTCGATTTTTTTTCCAAATGCAGAACTTGCCCTATAGTACCTATATCGCAAGTAAAAAGAATATAGTACCCCTTCGATGGTTAATGTGTTGGACTCTCTTCTGTCAGTGATTTGCGTTCGAGCCCCTGCGCTACAATCTAAAAACAAATAAATATTTATCAGGGGTACTGCTTTGTGCAAGAGAGTGGAAAAAAATTCCAAGAGCATCTCTCATCATGAACAGTGGTTCTCATATTCGCTGTTCTTTCTCTGTAAAAAATTATAATACTGTCCACTTTATTCATGTGGAAAACACCCACGCAGAAATGCGAGTGGCGAGTAATGTTTCCACATCCTGTAATACCGAACGCGGTATTGAAAAAGATAGCAATTGGAAAAATTGAAAAAGAATCACCAGAATATCCTGATGCATTCATAGAACTTAATGAACTAATTGCAGAAATTTAAATGTTCCCACAGTTGCACAAGAGATATGGTTTTAAAAAAAATTTGCATAATTAGCTCTTTCATAAAATATAAAAACAAAATAAATTTATTCCCGCATGTTTCATTCAATAATGTAAAGAATTATTAATAAAATTGATTGCATCACCATAAAAGCTTTAAAAGGGTATTCAATAATGTTCTTTAACTTAACTAACTTTCCAAGCTCAAAATCAAAGACTTGATCTTTTCTCAATGCAATAAAATGGCCTCGATAGTTTCTGAATAGTAAACAGTATTTTCCATTAAATTTCTAAGTGTTGGAAAATTTAAACGCAGGGCATGGTACGTACACACCCAAGCTGTGCTGCAGTAGCAGTACCAACAAATCAACAAAACTGTCTTATTTGTAACAATGTGAGTGGGTGCAGGTGCGGATGACGATCTAGTTGACTGTGTGTTCTCTTAGTCTGGCGCCCAATCGACTGTGGGAAAAATATTCCATACCCAACTACTAAAACCCACATCCTTTGAAATTTACCGAACTGAGTAAACAGACGTTCGATGACCAATGGAGCATGTAACTTAAAGATCTGCCGAAGGGGCTTAGATCCTACGTGTTTGACCAAACCAGCAAATAATACAGCTTGGCATATTGTTGTCGAATTCAAAGGGTGAATGCTGATCCACTTGGGAGTATTTTCACAAACCTTTATCTCTAATGACACATCAGTACATTCTTGACTGTCCATACCGTACATACCTCCTGTAAAATTCAATTAACAAAACGACAAATAAGCGTGCAGAGTCCTCAAATTCCATAGAAACCCAGGAATAGAAGATCTAGGACATTCTAAGTGGAGCTGTACATGTACTAATTCTACTCTTCCTTTCAATAAATGTGCACTAATAAACTACACAGTCTCAGAATTATATTTGCCAATACTTCATCATGAGAACTGTTGCAGGATATCACTTCGTTTACCGCAATATTAAGACTTTCCCATTTCGTGTAATCCTTCATATTGTCAAGTTTTAAAAAATTCATCAGCTCTGGAACTCAGTTTACGA
Organism: Chrysotoxum bicinctum; assembly: GCA_911387755.1. Lineage (NCBI taxonomy): Eukaryota > Metazoa > Arthropoda > Insecta > Diptera > Syrphidae > Chrysotoxum > Chrysotoxum bicinctum. The sequence continues at coordinate 178,399,272 of OU426988.1, read as the reverse complement.
ATTTCCTCACCCTCTCAGAGCTCTACACACTCTTCATCAAACTAAGCTGTACTAAGGGGTGAGTTTTAAAAATTTTCTTTGCTGCAAATGGCAGGAAGTTGGGAATACTTATATCCATTCTAGACCACATAAACTATTTCGCAAACAACAAACCTTTCGTGTTCCATTTTATGAGTCTATTTCCGTTTCGAACATCTTCACTCTTTTCTCCATGATATGGAATTTTAGATTTATTTTATGTAACCGTTCATTTCATTGCTGTCGTCTTTCTTGTTCTCGTTACAGGCAACAGGAGCACTTCCGTGGTTTAAGTTTCGAGACCATCAGTGCTGTTGGGGAGCATGCTGCCATGGCCCACTATTCGCCATCTGTGGATACGGACAAACAAATAACTAGAAATGAAATTTATCTAGTGGATTCGGGTGGTCAATATTGGTACGTATGTATATGTATTTGTCCATTTGTAGATGTAAGTACTATCTACAAATACCACAGTCCAAGTCTGTGGATTGTGGTGGTCGTTTTTTATGAACCTTTTTCGAAGTATCTAAGCGATGGAAATGTTATCCATGGGTTAATCTTCATATTAAATAATATAATAGAGAGTAAATAAATGTTATAGGCTGTATTTTGGATCTTATTGTTCCTCAACATCTAAGGCACTCAACAGAAATCAAAGGGCACGGTAGTGCCCAGCCAAGTTCTGGCACTACACCCTTTTTACAGGAACAAACTCAGGCGATTTTTGACCCCTCACTATCTTTAGTACCAATGAAGTCAGAAACTTCAAATTCCGAATATTTGCTAAGCTAGTCAGGCACAGGCGCCTCGCCAAATTTCAATTTTCTAGCATAAGCGGTTCCTGAGATATAAGGCCTCAAAAATCACAAAAACCGTAACTGACTGACTGACTGACAGATCATCTTGTAATTTTGCACAAAGGTAGGTATTGTCATGCAAGCAGAGGAAAAAATCGAAAATTTGAGGTTTTCCATTCAGGGGGCGTGGTATCCGCCCACGTTCTCCGAATCGGTGTTGGTTGAATGGATCACTTCCGACTGCTGTAAAACGATTTAATTTGGTGAACCGGTAGGGCGGAAATTGCATATAAAGAGACAACAATAAACACTGAGGTTTTCCATCCAGGGGGTGTGGTATCCGCACACTTTCTCCGAATTGGTGTTGGTTGAATGGAGCACTTCCGACTGGTGTAAAACGATGAAATTCGGTAAAGTTGCAGGGCTTAAATTGCATACAAAGAAAAAAATATAAAATTTGAGGTTTTCCATTCAGGGGCGTGGTATCCGCCCACTTCCTCGGAACTGATGTAAATTATATGGCACACTTCCGATTGCAGTAGAACAATGAAATTTGGTAGAACGGTAGGGCTCAAATTTTATATAAGCGACCAAAAATAAAAATTGAGGTTTTCTATTCAGGGGGCGTAGTATCCGCCCACTTTCTGAGAAAATGTTTAATTTATATGGAGCACTTCCGATTGCTGTAGAATTATGAAATTTGGTAGAGCGGTATAGCTTAATGTACATTCAAAGCAAAAAATAGAAAATCTAAGATTTTTCATTCAAAGTGTCTTTTTATTGTCATTTTGAGACTATACATGGATCTTAAAAATTCATGACTTTTCTGAGAACTAGAGTGCTCGATTTGGTAGTCTATGTTATGTTAACATGAATGAAAAAAGGAAACATTTGCATACCTGAACAAAGAAAAAACAATTGAAGCGCAAATCAAAACAACCAATAACAAAAAGAAAATATACCAAAAGAAATCGGAAGCTATAAACTAAGTTGATTTTAGTAGGTAGAGTCCACCCTTCTATCTTTCCGTATCTTTCGAGATTTTGACATGAAAAAATATTAAAATCTTTGCAAAAAGGAGTGAGATCAGACCAAAAACATAAATGTTAAAAAAAGAGCCAAGATCTTCTATACAAAAACCTTTGTCTAACAAGTCAGCCGTGAAAAGTACTGAAATCTAAAAGTACGCCAGGTTCTTACTTCATGAAGGTTTAATACCGAATATTTAAAGTAGAATAATATTGAAACAGCTACAATGTAATAGAGAAATTTTATTATTTAATGATTACTGACTAAAAAAAAAACAAAAAAAAAATTCATGAAAACATGTTGACAATATTTTTTGAAATTATTTTCTACCAAAAAATTGAATTTTGTATATGAAAAATTAATAATTAAAAAACTGATCTAACAATTTTCCAATTTTGATTGCCTACATTTATATTTTTTTTTAAATAACGTTTCTCGTCCGATTGACGCTTGTTGACAGTTTCAGCAAATAACCAAGCTGAAAAATTTGGTAGATTTTGATTATTCATTTTAATTTATGCTATGTATCATATATTTAGTAAGATGTAACGTCACTTCCGTCACACAGCAAACGATATTGCGCCTCAATCAAATGACGAGGAGTGTTCAGGAGCATATTCTACTTCCGGTTCCGACCAGTTTTATCTACCGAATACGATATCTGTATGCTGTATTTGTATCTATAAGGAGTTACTCTTCGGTGATGTTGAATGGTGCTGATGAGAGGTTTTGCAATAAATTGTAAACCAATATGTTTTTTTTTATACTATTGGTTTGTTTGCGTAAAGCTTAATATTGAATGAAATTTTTTGTCATGGGGATATGTTGATTTCGTCTTTTTTTTTTAATTAATTACCGACTTATGTGACTTTTGTCTACTTCAGTTTCAACGCGGTGTTGTACCTTTCAAACACACCTGAACAAGACAATAAGCTGTCATTATTTTAAGATACAAATTTAATACAATAACAAAAAGGTTTATAAGAAAATTAAGCAAAAAAACTCCATGTACTCCATGTTAAAAATTAAACCCTTAAGCACTCACATAAGAACAGCCAATGACCAGCGAATAAGAAAACAAATGAGATTTAAAACCTCTATAAGCGTTAACATGCATTGAAGTGGAAATCAAGTGACACCGGCTGTGTGTTAGGTAAAGACACCTGTCCTGTTAAAACCACATGTCATCATGTGCCCACAAGATACTAGCCGTGTTTTTCGCAAGTCCATATAGAATTGTAGAAAAAAACGACATCGGGACTTAGGAACTTCTTTCCAAATAGGTGGAAGCACTGTGTACGCTATGGCAGCTGTATTGACGACTAGCACCAACCAGCATCCAAAAACGTCACTTTTGACTTATCTGAACAAACTATCGATAACATATAGATAATCATGTCGATTACAGAATTCGCAGAATTTTACTCCCGGTGAGTTAACTCGATCCGTTGACTTTTCGCATCCGCTGTAAAACTGAATTATGAAATTCGCCGGATGAACTACAATGTCGATTCATAAAATTACCTTATCATTTATGAACGTAGTATCTCTTAACAGTCAACTCTTCAACGTTTGGTAGCCAAATTTGAGATGACCGGCTTGGTAATCAATCACTCAAAGTTTTAAGGTCAAAGGACCACAAAGTTCGGCCGAGAATATCGCAGCGGTCCGTGAAAATGTTCAGCTGAACCCGAGGCAGTCAATTCCTCGCCGTGTACTGATCGGCCTTTCACGAACTATAACTTGGCGAAATTGGCGTCAGGAATTGGACCTATACCCGCACAAGATTGAACTGGCCCAGGAGCTCAAACTTTATGACCATATACAACGCCGTTTGTTCGCGGACTGGGCTGTGAACCGTTTGGAATAGGAACCCAATTTTGGTCGAAAAATCATCTTTAACGACGAGGCGCGATTTGGATGAAAGGCTTTGTTAACCAGCAAAATTGCAAAATTGTACGACATCAACTCACACGAACTTCACCAGGTTACTGTTTGGTGTTGATTTTGGGCCAGCGGTGTCATTGTTCCGTACGACGTGACGTTGGTTATACGGCCAACGTCAATGACAAAAGCTACAAACCATGATAACCATTTTCTTACAGTTATGTTCAAATTAATAGGAGTGTTGTTACAAAATTTATCTAAACTTTTTTTTTGGGAGATTTGGCAATTCGGGATCAAATTAAGTTAGAATTAAAACACAAAATTTTTTCTTGAAATCATTCAAACATGATGATAATTCTAAAGCCCTAAAATATAAAGAAACACCAGAAAACCGTGGCCGAAAATGCAAGACAACTGAAAATAATGCTTGTCACATAGTTCACTGCAACAGAAAAATCCTCTTACCTCCTCAATCAAAATTCAACAAGACCTCGGTTTATCTGTGAGTGTCGTCAATCGTAGTAACTTATTGCAGAATAAATTGAATGCTAGAAATCCGCGAAAAGTACCAATGTTGACTAAAATGAATTTAGAGGCGCTCCTTCGCCATGTCAACTGACCTGCAGAAAAATGGCGAACCATATTGTGAGCTGACGAAATTAAGAACTATTTGGTGGAACTGGGTCAAGACAATAAATATGTCAGAAAACCACCAAACTTTGAATATGCTTATACAATGATGTACAATGATGATTTTTTGTATCAACTAGTCATTCCTATTTTTTTGAACACAGCTGTATGTCCCAAATTTAACCATATAGACCTAGACGACATAAGTTTCTAAAGGGACGGACACGCAGTGGATGCCAGAATTGACATTCTGCATGAACGATTTGAGGATAAGTATCTCTGGCAGAGGTGACGTAATGTACTCGTGTACTGCCTCATGCAAGTGCGAGAAATTGACAAATCCTTTACAAGTATCTCTTGCCATGAAAAGTGCTGCTCATTAGCCGTTCGGAATCGGCAGAGAATTGGAGGTATTTTGTATTTTTGATATTCAATCTTTTTACAAAGTACAAAATCTTTAGGAAATAATTTAATAAACAACTTTTCTTCAATTCGTTTTGGTATGAAATGGTTATTGTCAATCTGGATAAAGTTTACTTTAAGAAGATAGTTAAGTTGTTTGCTGCACTTAAGGTAAGACGATCGCTTTGAAGTTAAAGTATACTTTATGTAATTTAAAATTTACAAAAAAGTAAGCCCTCGCTTTAAAATTATTTAGAGACAGCTCCCATTTTTAAAGTGATACAGAGTCGGTTTTAAACAAACAAACAAACAAACTGTTACAGACTTATACTATTTTCAATATCACATGACTCTTCAATAGTTCCGTAAAACCAAAACGTTTTTTGTTTATTTTGTACACATTTTCTATTAAACATTTTCGTACTACATAATTATCCTCATAATGCAAAATATTGCAATGCCAAAGCCCAAATTCTGCCAGTTGAAAGTTTAATTAAACACAACTTTGTATCTCGAATATATTATAGCCCGAAGTAATCACAGAAAGTTCTTAGAAATAACCATACTAGCTATTTCTAGCAAATTTAAAATTGATAATTAAATTTGCTCCGCATTTTTATGCTCGAATTGTATTCAGATACAACAAGCCAACAATACCTACCGAAACCCAAAAAGATGTAGTTAATTATTTTATTCGGGAAAACTGTACTTTATTTTTGTTCAGCGGAACCTGCAACATTTATATCCAATCTATATCTATACTATTATATAAAAGCGAAACCATTTTAAACCTTGATACGCACGATCTCAGAAAGTAGTCAACCGATTTATTTGAAATAAATTTTATTATTTTCTATATTGTTATAAGAGTGTTTATGGCTATAATGTTTTTTCATTAATAATTTGTCAAACTTAAATATTATTAATTTTACATTTTTTGTCCATTTTTTTTCATTAGTTGACTTATACAACCACTCATATCTTAAAACCTATACAATAATCAACAAAGATTAGCATTGCTTCATAAAGTCAATATTGTTGCGCAAATTTTAAGCCCAAAATCACTTCTTAGTTAAACATACAACCTGAGAAATAAATAAAAACAAATTATAAAATTATAAACTTTTTGAATTTATTTTATCCAGGAATTAGATTTCATCACAATCGTGAGGTCGCTGCTTTGTTTCATTTCATTATCATTCCAACAATTTTAATTTTCTTTTCTTCCCGCTCCCATACACTCTCTCACTCTCTTAATATCTGTTCCATTCAATAGTTACGTTTTTTCTCTTACCTACCTAGACCTACCTATGTACATATATTTAATTTTTCTGTATTGTATAGTTTATCTAATTAATCGACACACACACACATTTTTTTTGTTTCTCTAATTCTATCGTCACATCGCTGAGCAATGTGGGGGTGGGCTCTTTTTACTTGCGATATAAGTAGGTAATAGGTACTAACTATAGAGCAAGTTCTGCATTTGGAAAAAAAATCGAACTCGAGATTTTGATCAAAGTTGACATTACGATGATAGCGAAGACGAATAAAGTGGGTGCGACGATTCCGTCTGTTTGTCTATATGCCTGTATGTCCGTATGTCTGTATGTCTGTACCTCGATCTAGAGCCTAAGCCACTGGAGCTATTTTCTTTAAACTCGGTACTTGAGGGTCTTCGGTGATTCCCTAGAGGAGAAATTGAAATTTTTTTTTTTAGCTCTAAAACTAACAGTACCATCCCATACACCCGTAATGCATAATCTTACTTATGTCGAAAATGGCTCTAACGATTTTGATAAAAAAAAATAGGTGTGATGTTATGGACACGGACTACATTTTGGTAAAAAAATGTTTGGGGGAAATGTTATTAACGGTACCTGTCATAGAACGGTTTTTTTTGATTTACGAATTTCTCATCAACAGCTCTAACGATTTTAACCAAGGTTTTTATGCGTGAGCTTCTGTACACTCGAAAAAAGATAATCTAAAATTTTTTTCGAAAAAATAGTTTTTTGATTTTTATAAAACTAATATAATTTTTTTTTGAAAATTCAATATCTAGAAAACGAATACACGAATAAATTTTTAAATTACGTTATAAAATGTATTTTATTGAATACTAATAACTTGCATTTCATTTTTGTTTATACAAATTTTAAGGACGATTTAGTACACAAAAAACATTTATCAGTGCGTCTGTATGTCTGTACCTCTCTCTACAGCCTTACCCACTAGACATATGTTCTTCAATCTCGGTAGTTAAGGGACTTCAGTGATTCCCTAGAGGAGAACTTGAAATTTGTTTTAGCTTCAAAACTAACGGTACCCCCCATACACCCGTAATGCATAATCTTATTTATCTCGAAACGGTTCTAACAATTTTGATAAAAAAAAATTAGGTGTGATATCATGGACATTGGACATGGATTACATTTTGGTCAACAAAAATTTTGGGCAAAATGTTAATAACGGTATCTGTCATAGAACGGTTTTTTGATTTTTTGACTTTCTCATCAACAGCTCTAACGATTTTAACCAAAAATTTTCAGCAGGAGCCCCCTTAAGTTTAAAATAATATTGTATATAAAAATATTCGGAAAAAAAAACTATTTCTAAAATTTATACTACCTAATACTTAAAATTTGGCATCCCAAATTTTGTTCCAGAAAAATTTTAAGGAAATTTGTCATATGAAAAATTACTTAAATATTAAAAAGATTAATCAGACGGCAATTCCATACATTTGAACATTTTTATCTCATTAAATCTATGTTATATATTTATAAAATGTATTTTAAATTCCAAAGTACTTTTACATAAGAGCAAGTTTGTGCGATCCAGTCGTGCATTTTATTTTTTAAGTTACTTGAATACACTCAATAGCATTTTGGGTGACAAAAATGGACATTCAATTGACTACAGTGCCGTGCACATGAACTATTCTATAAAAGCGAAACCATTTTAAAGTTTGGGTTGAATGATTTCAGAAAGTAGTCAACCCGTTTATTTGAAATAATTTTTATTATTTTCTATCTATACTATTATATAAAAGCGAAACCATTTTAATTATTGATACGCACGATCTCAGAAAGTAGTCAACCGATTTATTTGAAATAAATTTTATTATTTTCTATATTGTTATAAGAGTGTTTATGGCTATAATGTTTTTTCATTAATAATTTGTCAAACTTAAATATTATTGATTTTACATTTTTTGTCCATTTTTTTTCATTAGTTGACTTATACAACCACTCATATCTTAAAACCTACACAATAATCAACAAAGATTAGCATTGCTTCATAAAGTCAATATTGTTGCGCAAATTTTAAGCCCAAAATCACTTCTTAGTTAAACATACAACCTGAGAAATAAATAAAAACAAAATATAAAATTATAAACTTTTTGAATTCATTTTATCCAGGAATTAATTTCATCACAATCGTGAGGTCGCTGCTTTGTTTCATTTCATTATCATTCCAACAATTTTAATTTTCTTTTCTTCCCGCTCCCATACTCTCTCTCACTCTCTTAATATCTGTTCCATTCAATAGTTACGATATTTCTCTTACCTACCTCCCTACAATTTTTCTGTATTGTATAGTTTATCTAATTAATCGACACACACACACATTTTTTTGTTTCTCTTTTTACTTGCGATATAAGTAGGTAATAGGTACTATATAGAGCAAGTTCTGCATTTGGAAAAAAAAATCGAACTCGAGATTTTGATCAAAGTTGACATTACGATGATAGCGAAGACGAATAAAGTGGGTCCGACGATTCCGTCTGTTTGTCTGTATGCCTGTATGTCCGTATGTCTGTATGTCTGTACCTCGATCTAGAGCCTAAGCCACTGGAGCTATTTTCTTTAAACTCGGTACTTAAAGGTCTTCGGTGATTCTCTAGAGGAGAAATTGAAATTTTTTTTTTTAGCTCTAAAACTAACAGTACCATCCCATACACCCGTAATGCATAATCTTACTTATGTCGAAAATGGCTCTAACGATTTTGATAAAAAAAAAGGTGTTATATTATGGACACGGACTACATTTTGGTAAAAAAATGTTTGGGGGAAATGTTATTAACGGTACCTGTCATAAAACGGTTTTTTTGATTTACGAATTTCTCATCAACAGCTCTAACGATTTTAACCAAGGTTTTTATGCGTGAGCTTCTGTACACTCGAAAAAAGATAATCTAAAATTTTTTTGGAAAAAATAGTTTTTTGATTTTTATAAAACTAATATAATTTTTTTTTTGAAAATTCAATATCTAGAAAACGAATACACGAATAAATTTTTAAATTACGTTATAAAATGTATTTTATTGAATACTAATAACTTGCATATCATTTTTATTTATACAAATTTTAAGGACGATTTAGTACACAAAAAACATTTATCAGTGAGTCTGTATGTCCGTACCTCTCTCTACAGCCTTACCCACTGGCCATATGTTCTTCAATCTCGGTAGTTAAGGGACTTCAGTGATTCCCTAGAGGAGAACTTGAAATTTTTTTTAGCTCCAAAACTAACGGTACCCCCCATACACCCGTAATGCATAATCTTATTTATCTCGAAACGGTTCTAACAATTTTGATAAAAAAAATTAGGTGTGATATCATGGACATTGGACATGGATTACATTTTGGTGAACAAAAATTTTGGGCAAAATGTTAATAACGGTACCTGTCATAGAACGGTTTTTTGAATTTTTGACTTTCTCATCAACAGCTCTAACGATTTTAACCAAAAATTTTCAGCAGGAGCCCCCTTAAGTTTAAAATAATATTGTATATAAAAATATTCGAAAAAAAACTATTTCTAAAATTTATACTACCTAATACTTAAAATTTGGCATCCCAAATTTTGTTCCCGAAAATTTTTAAGGAAATTTGTCATATGAAAAATTACTTAAATATTAAAAAGATTAATCAGACGGCAATTCCATACATTTGAACATTTTTATCTCATTAAATCTATGTTTTATGTTTATAAAATGTATTTTAAATTCCAAAGTACTTTTACATAAGAGCAAGTTTGTGCGATCCAGTCGTGCATTTTATTTTTTAAGTAACTTGAATACACTCAATAGCATTTTGGGTGACAAAAATGGACATTCAATTGACTACAGTGCCGTGCACATGAACTATTCTATAAAAACGAAACCATTTTAAAGTTTGAAATAATTTTTATTATTTTCTATATTGTTATATTTATAATATGCACAAAAACATGAACAAGCTCTTTTTTTTCAAGTGTGAAAGAGAATCTAATTCGATACGGTATGTTATACATATAAACTAAAATTAATATTATTGTAGCAAATATGCTCAGTCCCATTGAGAAATGTTTTAATATGCTAATAATAATATTAAGAAAATATTCGTAGTTACAATTTGCGAAGCAACGCGAGTACGGGTCGGCTAGTATTGTTATATTTATAATATGCACAAACATGAACAAGCTCTTTTTTTTCAAGTGTGAAAGAGAATCTAATTCGATACGGTATGTTATACATATAAACTAAAATTAATATTATTGTAGCAAATATGCTCAGTCCCATTGAGAAATGTTTTAATATGCTAATATTAATATTAAGAAAATATTCGTGGTTACAATTTGCGAAGCAACGCGAGCACGGGTCGGCTAGTGTTTAACTAAGAAGTGATTTTGGGCTTAAAATTTGCGCAACAATATTGACTTTATGAAGCAATGCTAATCTTTGTTGATTATTGTATAGGTTTTAAGATATGAGTGGTTGTATAAGTCAACTAATGAAAAAAAATGGACAAAAAATGTAAAATTAATAATATTTAAGTTTGACAAATTATTAATGAAAAAACATTATAGCCATAAACACTCTTATAACAATATAGAAAATAATAAAATTTATTTCAAATAAATCGGTTGACTACTTTCTGAGATCGTGCGTATCAAGGTTTAAAATGGTTTCGCTTTTATATAATAGTATAGATGTGATTTCGCATGAATGAAGATTTTCACATGATTTTTTTTTTTCGGTGGAAAATTAAATTATATTTTTTAAATTTTCCAGAAGAATATTATTTTTCTTTTATAATTAGAGCGCTCTAAAGGGATTATGATTATGGCAACCCTTAAAATGTTTGAGCACAGTGCGAGCGTTTATAAAAGATGAAGAGGATTTAAACAGAGATGCCGAAGCTTTTTAATGTCTGAACAACAAATTGGGAATGACATATTGAGCCGGCTAAAGCATGCCACATTCGTGTAGTGTGGCTAAAGAAAGAATCTCAGAATTTAAAAGATAAACTGATAGGCATTCTGTGAATCATAAGTGTTACGATTGAATTGTTTGAGGGGAGGAATGCAACGGGTTATTTCAATAGAACATTGGTTTTAAAAAAGTGGGTTATTGGAGTACCCGCTCAAGTAAGGGAATTGTGCTCGAGCTTTGGACGAATATAACCCTTATAGATTACAGCCAGATAAGAAGAGATGAACGGTTTCATCAATGCAAGTGTCGCTCATGAATAGCGGCGTGGAAGCTAGGTTCTGCAAGCGGATATCTTTTACCTCTCCGAATTCAGCATTCAAGAAAAGTCATTTTATAAAAGAGGGCATAAGAAAAATTATTAAACGGACAAGTTCTCTATCCTTCTTTAAGCTAACACGTGTGTTAAGGAAAAGTTGTTGTTTTTTTTATTAATACAGATTTTAGGCCGTAGGAAATTTTTTAAGCAGGAGAAGCCGATCGATTTTTTGGACATAGATTAGATTAGATGAATATTTATTGTTGATTAGAATAATACATAAGTATATTTAACAATTAAAATATATATAAAAAAAAAAAACTATACAAAAAGTAAAGTTTAAACAATTTGAGAATTTTTTGTTTTAATATAACAATTGGTTTATAATTAGAAATAAATAAAACGCATTGCGTTTTTAAAAAAAGAGGAGCTAAAGAACAAAAATAACAAAATCATTTGTTGATATTACAAGAAAGGGCAGTAGTGAAGTGAATTATGAAATGTTTTTTTTTTTTTTTTTTTTTATAATCTACCCGCGCTCAAGGGATTATGATTACCCTTTAAATGTTTCAACACAGCGCGGGCGTGAAGTTACGGAAGAGAAAGAAGGATAGGAAAGATGTGTGGCACGATGTTCTGAGACTGAAGGTTGTTGTCTCAGATATTTTATCTCCAGGAATGGCGGCTGAACTAAAGCGGAGAATGCCGTGTCTTATTTCTATGTCGCTTATAATTCACATTATTTTATTCGTATTCATCCTTGTTGGGCATACTAGTTTAACTCAATTACATGTTGTTAGTGTTATGCCTGAACAACATGTGATGAGAAAACCAGCAACCCATTGATGACAATTTTAGAAGGTTTTTAATGGAATTAAAACGACATAGACGACGGCAGGGATCGAAACTGTGATCATGAGGTTCACAGGCGAGCACACATCCATCGCGCCACGGCCACGTTGTATCAACGTTTGATATGTTCATCTATCGTTGCTCTAGATTAAAATTTTTTTTGAAACTTGCCAACAATTAATTGACAATTGTCAATGTCACTTACTTACTTACTTTAGATGGCACTCACAGTCCAGGGTGGACTAAGGCCTCAACCAACAAGCCCCTCCAGCTAGCTCGGTCCCTACACTGAAAATAAATTCCTAGGTAATATTGACAAAAACGTTTTGTTGACCTTTAACAAAACAATTTTATCGTTCTGATAAAATTTTTGTCAATACGAAAGAATGATTTTGTTGATTTCACAAAATTTTTATAATCCAGCATGATTTTTTGTCAGTTTAACAAAATATGCACTACAAATAATATTGTCAGTTTAACAAACCAAGTTTTGTTAATATAACAAAATAAAACAGAGATTTTTATCACATCGACAAACTTTTTTGTGATGTTAACAAAATGTTTGTTGTATCTACAAAAAATCTGTTTGTAAATGTTTGTCAATATCACAAAGTTTTTGTTAATTTGTTTTTGTCAATTTAACAAAAAATGAAAACATTTTTGTTAAAATGACAAATATTTTGTTTTGGTGTTGAATTATTTTGTAATATTGATAAAATAATATTATCAGATAGATAAAACTATTTTGTAAGGAAACCAAAAAATTTCTTTTGTGTATGGTATAGTTCACACTTGGTTTTTGTTAAAAAATCGATGTAAGATTAACTGAACTTAACAAAAATTGCGTATTGTCCATACGGCCTCACAGATGGTTGCATGTGAGATCGTAGGGACGAAACGCCAATTTTTGTGGACTTAAATCCCAAAAAAAAAAATATTTTGACAAAATTGATTTTGTTTTTTTGTGGATCCAACAAAAGAAATTTGTAAGATTGACAAAATATTTTGTTGAATTGACAAAATATTTTGTTAATTTAACAAAATATTTTGTTAATTTAACAAAATATAACAAGAAATTTTTGTTAATTTAACAAAATATTTTGTTAATGTAACAAAACAATTTTGTTGATTCAACAAAACAATTTTGTTAATTTAACAAAACAATTTTGTTAATTTAACAAAAAAAATTTGTTAAAAAAATTGTTAATATAACAAAAGAATTGTTAATATGACAAATTAATTTTGTAAATTCTACGAAATTTTGTCATATTGACAAAATATTTTTGTTATTTCAACAAATTTATTTGTTAGCATAACAAAATAATTTTGTGGATACAACAAAATATTTTTTGTTACCTCAACAAAATTCTATAATTTTTGTCAATTTGACAAAACTTTTTGTTGGACGTATATTGACAAAATTTTTGTTAAACCAACCTAGATTTTTATCATATATACCTAGATTTTATTTTCAGTGTAGCTAGCTGCCTCCAGTTACACACTCCAAGTTGGTTGAGGTCGCTCTCCACTTGTGCGCGCCACCTGAGGTTGGGTCTTTCTCTGCTGCGCAGACCATCAGGGGTGGATTCGAAGATTCGGCGGGCTGGTGCGTCGGTGTCCATACGCTCCAAGTGTCCCAGCCATCTGAGCCGTTGTATTTTCAGCTTTTTGACTAGGTCAACGTCGCTGTAAAGCCCGTACAGCTCGTTGTTGAACCTTCTCCTCCATACTCCATCGATACAGACTGGACCGAAGATCAAACGAAGAACTTTTCTTTCAAAGCACCCAAGCAGATTTTCTTCCATTTTAGACAGTGTCCATGCTTCTGCCCCATACAGCAGGACCGGGATGATGAGGGTCTTATACAAGGTCTCCTTGGTTCTTTGGGTAGGGCTTTATTACTCAAATGCCTTCTTAGCCCGAAGAAACAGCGGTTGGCAAGAGTAATTATTCGCTTGATCTCTGCACTGATGTGGTTTTTCGATGTTATAGTGGAGCCCAGGTAGACAAAGTCTTTGACGACTTCGAAGTTATACCTATCCATCGTGACGTTTTGCCCGAGTCGACGATGTTGAGATTCCTTTCTCGATGATAGCATATACTTCGTCTTGTCCTCATTAACAGTCAAACCCATTTTCGCCGCCTCCAGTTCAATACATGCAAACGCATCGGCAACAGCTCGCTTCGTTCTCCCAATGATATCAATATCATCCGCATAGGCAAGCAGTTGAACTGACTTTTGAAAAATTGTACATCTATTGTTGACTTTTGAGTTTCGTACAATTGCTTTAAGAGCGATGTTAAATAGGTTGCATGATAGCGCCTCGCCTTGCCTCAGACCTTTCTCGACATCAAAGGGTTCGGTGGTGTTCTTACCGACCTTGACGGATCAGCGAGATTCCAACATCGTCATCCTGCACAAGCGGACGAGCTTGGCAGGGATTCCGAGATGAGACATGGCTCTATATAGTTGTTCATACGCGACTTTGAAATCGATAAAAAGGTGGTGTGTATCGATTTGGAACTCCTGGGTTTTTTTCCAAAATCTGTCGAAGTGTGAACATCTGATCCAGGGTAGATTTGCCGGGCCTAAGACCACACTGATAGGGGCCGATCAGCTCGTTGACAAAGGGTTTTAGGAGCTCACACAGTACAGACGACAGGATTTTGTATGCGACGTTGAGGAGACTTATAGTACCTCTGTAATTGGAACATGTCAGGGCATCTCCTTTCTTGTGGATGGGGCACACTATGCCGAGGTTCCATTCATTGGGTATACTTTCATCCGACCAAATTTTTGAGATGAGTTGGTGCATGCTCCCTACGAAGTCATCCCCACCTGCTTTAAATAGCTCAGCTGGCAAGCCATCCGCGCCAGCAGCTTTGTACGCTTTCAGCTTGGCTATCACTGACCGCACTTCATTTAGGTCGGGTGGACGGAAATTTTGACCATCATCGTCCAGGTTGAATGGAATGTTCCGCCTAGTTGCGGAATTTTGGCCTTCCTCGGCGTTCAGCAGTCTGAAAAAGTTTTGTTTCCAGATCCTCAGCACGGACTGCGTGTCCACTACCGTTCCTCCCTTCGTCTTTGCCCGTAGAGCTCTCGGGCATCTCTCTCAGCAGCTCTGGTTCTTGCCTGCAGCATTAATTGGTAGGCCTCGTTCTTTGCTACATGCGCCAACCTGCATTCTTCGTCAAACCAGGGGTTTCGTTGTGGTGGCCTTGTGAAACCCAGCACATCAGTGGCGGCACTACTGATGGCATTCTGGCAGTGCTTCCACAGGTCCTCCGTAGATGAAGCTGGAGGCGGGCTTGCTGAGAGATTAAGAGAGACTCGGTCTGCAAGAGTCTTGGCGACCTCCTGCGATTTTAACTTCGCGACATTGAATCTTTTCACAGCATCCGTCCGTCGTTGTGGCGTCATGGATATCCGCATCCGTACTTGGGCTACCACCAAGTAATGATCCGAGTCTATGTTGGCTCCTCGGAATGTTCGGACATCCTGGATACTGGAAGCATGTCTCGCGTCTATCGCAACATGATCAATCTGGTTGACGGTTAGTTGATCCGGAGACCGCCAGGTCCCTTTGTGTATATTGAGGTGTGGGAATCGAGTGGTAGCTATGATGACATTTCGCCCCGCCGCAAAGTCAATCAGCCTGAGTCCGTTACCGGAAGTGTTGTCGTGCAGGCTGTGTCCTCCAAGAATAATCTTGACGTCGTACTTGGGGCACCTATCAAACGTTTCCATTTTTCCTTCGTATGCCCTCTCCATCCCATCGCACTTCCTGGATGGCTGTAATGTCAGCCTTTAGCCTATCCAGGCTCTCCACTATTTGTTCGGCAGCACGTGGCCTGTTTAAGGTCCGGACATTCCACGTGCAGAACCGAAAATCGTTGTCCTTGTTTCGTTTGCTGGGGTCGTCAACATTAAAATCATCCCTATCCGAGGCTTGTTGTTGTTTCGGAACCAATAATTTTTTTTACGTGGTAGGGAAGTTACCCCGACGCACAACCCCCGACCTGGAGGACCAGACCCTTAGTATAACTCCAAGAGTAGGGAGCCGGACGAATCCGCTCCTTATAGGCCTGAGCTACGAATATGTCGTAGTAGCCCATATAAGGTGTTCACCAAGTAGTTCATCCTAACTGGAACTGTAGACGCAACCGTTGATTCCATCTGGGGAATTCTTCCGCTGCCGTCTGGGTAAAAGGAGAGGTGCCTTAGTGGGAACACCTCTCCCCCCTCTCTCGTTTGCTACCCCCAACAACTTTCCACTGGGGTTAAGACCCAATCTGCAGTTGAGGTACTAGTTACCCGATGTTCACCACGGAGAGGTGAGAGTAGGAGTTGGTGGACAGAGGTGGGTTTTAAAAAAAACCTGTGGACGCTTGTGTCCTCTTGGGTGCACGTGTCCACCATTTGTCAATGTCACATTAAAGCAAAATTATATGCATACTGTTTGAAACCTTAATAGTGACACTAATTCACTAGTTTTTAACTTAAATGTAGTTTTTTAACTTTTCATGAACTAAAAACATCCGATGTAGTGTCCCTAAGACCTTTTCATTAAGAAAGTCAAGTTAAACACGCCTATAAATATGACAGCTTTGACAAAAATAAAAATATGACAGATGTCATATCTGTTAGTGTAACACAAATTGAATTACAGGGTGCATTTTATATTTCAGGTCGAATTTGCATCGTTGCGATTTTTATGGGAATGAGATTTGCCAGTTGTAAAGAGTGTGATCGATAAAAATTTAATGTGAATCATCTAACGCGTTAAAATTATTAAAAAAAATTTATTTAAATAATTGTTAAATTGTAAATAGGTACTCAAAAAAAAATTACGAAAATTGTTTAATATATCATCATCATATTTTCTTTAACCTTTTATTAAAGCAAAAATCATCGAATTAGCTATTTTAATTTTTTAGTATCGTTCTAATTTCATGTGACTCTTTGACATTTACAAACATCAAAATAGGTTTGTATGTTTACTTGGTTTCTTACACGGACTGTCATTACTTTATGTGTGTTTAAAAGATATTCCTTAAAAAATCAGCCGTAGCAAAATTCTAGTTAGATAATTTTAAAAAATAAGAAAAAACTAGTAATCTACTTTAAAAGTATCTAAATGTTAAGTTGTATCTTAAAACTAATATGTATACCTACATATATATTTTAAACTCTATGCCAATGTGCTTATACCAAGCCGCACACACATATTATGCATGTATAGCGAATAGATACGAGCAAATTTAAGAATCTACTTATTTAAAAGTTCTTGAATTAAAATTGTGATTTTTTATCATTTTATAAATCTTGGCAACCCTAAACAATGAACACTCGTGGAAATTATGTAGCATTGTAAACCAAAATTGTCCCTAATCCCTGGACTAGTTGCTGTATTTATACTTCATAATCTAAACAAGAAGCTCCTCTAACCTTTTCTAATTTCGCAAACTTGTGTTGTGTGCGATCGCGGACAAGAAAAGGTACTTTTACCAACATACTTTTCAGACTCACCACGCTATACCAAAACCAATACAATAGTTCAACAGAACAACAGAATACACAATTGCAACCAAGCAACGATGCACCATGCAAAAGCTCTTTACCCAGCTCACTCTGCTATATTTTGTGTCATGTTAAAACCACATTTGTATGTCTTTTGTGTTCTCTTGTTTTCAGGGATGGAACAACCGATGTCACCCGAACGGTTCACTTTGGTGTACCAAAGGACGAAGAAAAAGTCAGTTATACCCGAGTTCTAAAAGGTTTCATCGCATTGGCAACTTCAGTATTTCCACAAAGTACACCGGTAAGTGCATTCAATGGGTTAGATACACATAATGTATGTTTGTATATATAGTAAAGGTGAATTTCAAAAGTATGTTAAACTACTTCAACAATTTTAAAACATAAACTCAACTTCGTGAACTCCAAGCCTCGCTCGTAGAGAAAATATGTAGCTTGAAGTGAACTTTAAGTTATTTTAACTTATTGTGAACTTGTTTACCCTGTGAAAAAATAGCATGACAATTTATGAAAAAATTGATACAATATTTCCACAAATATTCCATGGGAAAAAAAAATAAATGTCTGCACTTAAAAATGACAGTTCGTGGAAAGCCTTCTGACGATTTTCACTACACTCTGGGCAGATGTTTGTTTGGCTTTATCCTTATCGTTCAACTTCATCTGTCCTTCAATTACCACTGCCTTGGTTATTTGAAGCAGTGGATAATGTTGATATCATTCGCGTACCCTATAGTAGTAGTAGCTGACCAGATCGCTTGAAATTATTGACCTTTGAATTAACGCGTGTTCTGCGTAATATTTGACTACGTAATATTCGACATTAATTGAGTATATTTGTGCCAAAAAACTGCATGTTTGAAATATTTAAAAGGAGATAGCATTTCTCTAATTGTACATTGCTCCGAGTGTTTTCTATAGTAAGCATTAAGAAACAAGGGAGGGGTTAGAAAGGAAGTGTCGGTGTACATTGGTTTTGAATTCTTGAACAATGCAATGGGTGGGAAAGACAGAGTGTGGTAAGGCATTCCACATTCGCGTAGTATGGCTAACGAATCTCTGTACCGAAGTTGGGCTCAAGGGTTAACTGATGGGCATTCCTAGAAGCGCGAGTATTACGGATGAATTCACACGTGATACCTTCTCGCTAGGAATGCTCATTAGTTCATCCTCGAGCCTAACTTTGGTCGTACCGTCAAATATAGCTATTCGTTTCTTAGTTGCACAACACGATTATGAAATAACTTACCAGAGCCGGTTTTCCGTTGCCATTTCAATTTGCAAACATTGAAAACCAATGATCATCGACACCTCCCTTATCAACCCTCATTTCCCCACCACCGTGCTGTGCTTAACATTATAAAGGGCTCTGAACATACCCTAGAGCGCATGTGAATTATAAAAAAGAAGAGAGCAGAATTCCAGATTTTATCAAATGCCTTTGAAATATCAAGTGCAATAATCTTACTTTCTCCAAAACGATGTAAAGATTTGTTCCACTGTTCGGTTAGACAAACCATCAAATCGCCGATTCGCCTTTTTTGGGAATTGACTGAACAAATGCTGTTTTCCAACTACCCGGAACCAGCCAAGCAGAATAGGATAGATGGAAAAGCTTACGCAGGGGTTTTACTAGCTAGGAAGAACATCTCTTTAGAATAATAGGGGGGATACCATCTGCACCAGCGGATTTATGTATGTTGAGATCTTTTGGACTCTCGCCACAGGCCCACAGCATGAGTACAAAAAAAGATATATCCCATAGAATCATTAACGCGCTGAAGAAAAGAGGAAGTCATGACACTATCCGGCAAAATGAAGTAAGCCGCGAACTGCGTTACAAACAAGTTAGCATTCTCAATAGAGCTAACAAAAGAAGTGTCAATGACAACAAGCGTAGAAACTGAGATAGAATTCCTCAATTATTTTTACAAATTACCTAAAATTCTTAATACCTTTGGGACATTGCAGTATTTTTTGCCTTGATTGTTGGTCATGTAAAAATTTGGTCCACCAAATATGGGCGTAGCAGGCCTTCCTGGTTTGTTTGAACTTTTTCCGGTTAAGCTTCAGTTTGAAGATTTGGCCTTTGTATTTGGTTGATTTACCAGGCCAGAAGTCCTACTTGTAATATTCGTGTTAAATATTTGAAAAACAGCAGTACGTTGGGTAAGATCTTATATACAACACCCGAATACCCCTAAATACTTTTTCTAATCATACGATCGCCTTCTTTTGTAAATCGGGGATATGGAGCTGTCAACGGTCCGTTTCTTACTTTTACCAACCCTTGAATGATGATTTGATACCCGCACCTCATAAACACATTTGATGAGGTAAGACATTGGTCTTCTTGTTCTCTAGCTTTTTAAAGCATAGTCAACCAATTTAGAAACTTCTGCTGTTTTAATATAGTGCATACATACATATGTAAATATAGATTTTGGCGCCCATGTTAATTTAGTGGCATCGGTCATATCTGTTGTTTATTATTCAGTTACTGATGCAAAATCACCATGGCAAGTAACACGATTGAACAACACGTCCAAATGATAAGACTTTATAATCAAAATGAGGGTTCGTTAGTGCAAACTTGCGACCATTTTGCGCCCATTTTACAGTCGACTCTTAAACGTTTGGTGGCCAAATTTAAAACTACAGGCTAAGGCTAAGTAATCAATCAGCCAACATTCTACGTTAAAAGAACGTACGAGTAAGATCAGCCGAGAACATCGATGCGTTCCATGAAAGTGTACAGCAGGACCCCAGATAGTCTTTTTCTCGTCATGCACAAGGACTCGTCCTTTCACAGGCTTCAACTTGTCGAGTTGCGTGGGGACTTGGCCCTACAACACTACAAGATCGAACTAACCCAAGAGCTTACAGTTCATGATCATAGACAATGTCATTTATTCGCTGACCGGGCTTCGGTGCGTTAGAAGATGAATTCAATCGTTGTATTAACAAGCAAAATTGCCGGATTTCGTATGACACCAACTGACAGGTGACAATGCATCCTCAAAAAGTTACTGTTTGGTGTGGATTGGATTGATGTATCCAATTTCTTGTGGCCCAATGGACCTATATGAACTGTGGTAGAACAGACCAACGTTCCAAACAGACGTTCCATGGACGGGACGATTGACATTCTGCATTATGAACCATTTGAACGTAAGGTTATCTCTCGCAGAGGTGACGTCAATTAGCCACCAAAGTCATGAGATTTGATCCCGCTAGACTTTTTTTTTTGTGGGGTTACCTAAAGTCGCAGCTCTTTGCGAATAAACCACAATCGAACGATGCCCTTAAGGGGAATATAACACAGGCCAGCGCCTAAATTGAGCCAGATCAAATTCAGTAAAATACCTTACACGAGGCTTGTGTTATGCTATTTCAATATACATAATACCCACCCACCCTAATGAAAAACCCTTTAGTTTACCTTCAACTTGGCTGCGTCTCACATGTCGATGGTTAAAGTTCAGGACCTCGTAAGTCAAAAAAATCAACAAAAATATTATTAATGCAAAAAAATCAGAGCCAACTTTTAGAATTTCAGCGCAAAAATGTTGTACTGAACATTTTTTAAGGAAAGGCACAATTGAAAACCTCGTTTTAAAGATCGCATTATAAAATTTGGCAATGCATGAACTTAGCCTTGAAAAAGGGTGATATTTTGAACTGAAAAAAAGTACATAAGGGTTATAGAAAGGAATGCGACAAATTATCCGATGATGAAAGGAAGATCATTTTTGAAAGTATTTGGAAAAATTTAAACTGGGAAGAAAGGAAATCTTTCGTCTGTACAACTGTTACATTCCAAAATATAGACGGAGGGAACCCAAGACAAAATACAGTTAAATATTTTTTTTTTAATTTTCCTAAAGAGATTCATTATGGGTATGTAAAAGACAAAGGCGCAAAATTTTAATTGAATTAGTACGATGCTAAAGCTGTTTTAGTATGATACTAGGTTAAAATCATCGAATACCTACTTTATTTTTTTAGTATCGTGCTAGCTTCATATGACTCTTTGACATTTGCAAACATCAAAAAAGGTTCGTGTACTTACTTTTTTACACGAAATATCATTGTTTTAGGTGTGTTCAGAAGCAATTTATTAAGAAATTTCTTTTAGTACGATACTAGTTTGAAAATGTTTAAAATTAGGAATGAATTAGTAAACTACTATAAAGTTAGCAAATTGTTAAGTAGTATCATACTTATACCTTAATAATAGGCTGTTTAAAATTTTGCGCCAAAGTTTTTCCATTAATAAATGGGAGTGGATTGTACTCCCAGATTATTTTATCTCGAAAATATGACGTTGAAATTATTCAGAAAAATGGAAGACGACAGTGTGTACCGCACAATTGAAAATAATATGTACCTAAGTTGAAAAATAAAGAAATCTATATTCCTAGTGAGGGGAGTGTACGATAACTTAGGCGCCAAAAATTGGTAACGGATTTTTGTAGAAGGGTCAAATACAAGGGTTTTTTACTATAGGAGGGGGGGTCTATCTCGCCCCGTTTAGGAGGTAGGGGTGATTTTAGAAAAAAATTAGTTAAATTAAAAAAAAATATATTAAAAAACAACGGCAACACTTACAATAAAGTACTACATTGGTTTTGAAAGCCAAAAGCCTGTTCTATAATCCTAAATTTAAATTAAGTTACTTATGTCAATAGTTTTTGAAAAATTCGCATGCAAACTCAATATTTTGTTAAAAAAATGAAAAAAAAAAATCAAAATTGTGAAATGAAATGCTTAATTGGCTTTTTGTGGTCAATGCTACTCGTACTATTAATTCTGAATCGAACATAAAAAACCGAATGGTCTTATGCCTTCTAGTTTTTGAGAAAATTAAAAATTACTAAAACTACTGTTTATGAAATTTTTGATTTTTGGTATTTACCTACGGTGATTTCATTTTGAGGATTAATGTTAATGTGGTTCATTTGTAAGTAAAGTACAGCAAATCATTTAGCGTTACCAAGAATGCACCACGAGGAGGTAGAATTGCATGGCATTCCGCGTCTCAGTCAGTCAGTTTGTGAGTAAGTCAGGTGTTAATTAAAAATAATCAAGTCAATTTTTCAATTTTCAATGTATTAAAACCGTGTTTACAGTCATTTTGATCACAAAAGAGATAATTATAGCAAGCAGCTCCCGAATCTCTATAGCCAATATTTAGGCCCATGGAAAAATGTGCCGATAGATGGGTTTATTGTATTCTTACAATTTTTGTCTCCTTTTTTTTAGAGCTTTTTTCGGAGCATCGCCACATCCAACCGAACTTGAAGTTTTTATATTTTTCTACCTTAATCGGTAAGTTGCAACACGGTGGGGGAGTTGACGCTTTAGTTGGAATTAGACCAATTTCTTCTAAGAACGCGATGCTTTTGAAATATATTTTTTTTAAATATTGAAAAGTTATTCAATTTAGGATGAAAAAGTGGATGCTTAGTCGCCATTCTTTATTCAGAGAAAAAAATGCTTCACTCTTACAAGGGTTGAATAACGAATGATCTTGGTAAACAATAACCTGTACCACATAAGCATTAAAAATGTTAGACACAAACAATAAACATACATATTAATTAAGGAATTATATAAATTTGCTAGCTACATTTGTACAGTAGTACCTAGGTAATGTGAATTTTTCATAATGTATTAAATTTTCATGTCTGAACACTTTAAATGTGCAACTTTGGGCTACGTACATATATTTAGTTGACATTGGATATAGGCCATAGGGTAAATTAAAAGTTTCCTTAAATCCAGATTCTGTAAATGTAAAAGAAACCTTGCATACACCCAACCTCGCACCTACCCCAAATCCTATAGTGTTCCCAAGCAGGGGGGTTGCATACCTCACTGTTTAATGTTTATACGCCGTATTGCGTAAGCAAGCAAAAAAAAAAACAAATATACCATAAAAAAGTAGTTTTAGTTATTTTCAATTTTCTCAAAAACTAGACGACATACAATCATCTAGTTTTTAGTTTTTGAATAACAATTGAAACGAATTTTAGGAAAAAATAATAATATTTAACTTTGCAGTTTTGAAAAATTAAACTTTAAACTTTTTTTTGTTTTTTTTTCCCAAAATTTGAGTTTGAAACTCGTTTTTTTCAAAAACTGTGCACAGATTTGACTTGATTTAAAAACTATCTAATAGTATTGGCTTTAAAAAAAGGTATAATATACTTAATTGTAAGTATTACCGTTATTTTTTAATATTTTTGTTTCCATTTTAGTACTTTTTTATAAAATTGCCCCTCCCGCCCAAACGGGGGGAGATAGACCCCCCTCCCGTAGTAAAAAATGCTTGTATTGAACTGTTCTACAAAAAACCGTTATAATTTCTTGGCGCCTAAGTTATCGTACCCTTGCCCCTAGTGATTACTTTAGGTTGACAAAAGAGGCAGAAGTAAACAAAAATTACAATAAAAAAAACTTAACCATCTGCAGGAAATAGAAATGGAACTTTGCTTTTTTACTTGCGATATAGGTACTATAGGGCAAGTTCTGCATTTGTTTTTTATAACAATACGCACACACGCGCACTCCAGGAGTTTTGAATAATACCCTTACTACGTTAAACACAGTGCGAGAAATTAGGAAAATAGGATAGAACTAGAAAGGAGATACCGATGCACATTGCTTTTGAATGTTCCCACATTGCAATGAGTGGAAAATATTGAGCCAGATAAAGCACTCCACATTCGTGTAGTTTGGCTCTGTACTTGAAAGTACGTCTGAAATTGGGCTCAAGGGTTAATTCATGAGCATTCCGAGAACTACGGGTATAACGGTTGAATTGTTTGAGGAGAAAAATGCAACTGGCTATTTCACTAGAGCAATGCTTATGAAAATAGCGGTTAAATTATGATAGACATGAAACATTGCCGCGCGGTGCTCGAGTTGATACAAATGTTTCAGTTAAAAACGGTCGTCTATCATGTTTATAGCTCTTTTTTGAATTCTGTCCAAGAAACTCAAGTGGGTTTTTTGAGTATACCTGCCCCGATATGGGAATTGTACTCGAGTTTCGGAAGAATAAAAGGTATCGGCGGAGAAAACATAAACATTTAGTATCATTTTTGGCGACTTTAAATACGCGATCACTCCACAAAAGATGGTCTGTGATGCACTTGCATAGAGCTAAAAGGTGTTCAGTCTCCTCGATGCAAGTGCCTCCCAGAGAAAGTGGCATTGAGGGAGGGTTACGCTTTTGCGACAGTAAACAGCATTGAGTTTTCGAAGCATTAAATTCTACACGGTTTTTGATTCACCGTTGGACAATGCTGTCAAGAACAGAATTTAATGAGCTTATCATACGCTGCCGTTGGAAGTCAACATCCGATGGACAAGAACGTGAATCTAAAAATGAATATGAAAAGCTGAGGGTACTGTCGTCAGCCGAAACAATTTGGTAGATTAGAAGTTTCAAATAAAAGATCATTTATGAACATAAAGAAGAATATCGGAGACAAAACGGAGCCCTGGGGCACACTAACATTTATTTTGTGAGTATCAGACTCATACTATTTGTATTAAAAGTTTTGAAAGGTAATCCCTAATTCATCGAAAAAGAGCGTCGTCGAAACCGAATGCACGCACTTTCGATTAGAGAGATTGATGCCAAACTCTATAAAATGCCTTTGAAATATCAAGTGCAATAATCTTACTTTATCAAAACAATGTAAAGATTTGTTTCACTGATGATATACCATCAGATCACAAGTGGACCTCTTACTACGAAAGCCTTACTGCCGATAATTAAGAAGCTTTCGTTCTTCGAGATATTTTTTGAGCTGGGGCCAAATTACCGCTTCAGTGACCGAGTGAGTGAGTCCCATCGGTGATCGAATGAAAATGTCAAATTAGGGTAATCGATTGCTCGATCACGTAAGCGGTAATGGCAAACTTACATAATTCAGTCACGTATTACTCGAAAACTGATGCGGTAATTTGGCCCCTGAATATTGATCAACGTTTCCATGACCATGGAAATAAGGGATGTAAGTGCAATCGATCAGTAGTTAGTGGTTTTACCAACGTAGAAGAAAACCTCTTAAAAACTATTGCGAGGATACCATCTGGGCGAGCGGATTATGTCTAGATCTTTACGGGCTCTTGCAACAGCATGGGTGCGAAAGAAGGTTGGTCCCATTGCGTCTTAACGCGCTCGAGTAGCAGAGGACTCATTTTCATTTTCTTGGAGCATAGAATTTGTAACCAACAGCCTCGCTAGAAGATTAGCTTACCGGCAACAGCTATCAAATGGAGTGTCATTGAATATGAGCGTTGGAACCGAGGGCGAAGCGGAGATTCGAATACTATGTCCTCTAAGCTCTGGCAAATCCATTTGAGCTCAGGCTTTCAACTTCGAACTTCTTTTACCGTATAGTTTGCATTTTTCATTCGTAGTTGAGTTTGAAATTTTACAGCGACAAAGAAATGATTAGAGTCTTCGTTTATCCTCAGAAATGTACGCTTGTTTAAGATGTTGGATACCTGCCTGGTTTGGTTTGTTATTCGACTGTCTGGAGTGCACCATTTTTGTGTGTGATTTCTGAGCTTTGGAAACTTATTTCTTCTTATTACTCTATTAAGAGCTACTCCTTAGTCGATAAGTCTGAAGCCGGTATCGTTTGTTACTGTCAAAGATGTTTTACCATTCTTCTTTAGAGAACAGAATTTCAACATCGTATATCGGAAAAGCTGAGGAGTAGAATCTATGCCTTAGTAACTTAAACCTACCATCTGGCAGAACAAAAAACTTTGCTTCTATGTCGATTTTTTGCATGAACTTACCTTTTGTTTTATCATTTTAATCAGCGCTATCTATTGATTAACTGAAGAAGTTAAACGTATTTCTTGTTTGCTTATTCGATTTGTAGACTAACGCTAAAGCAAGCTAAACATATCTAAACACTACGCACCTACTGTGAAATTCACCTTTCTTAAAGTTAGCGGTGATGGCGGAAGTAGAGTCCTATCAATATTTTCCCAATAACATATATAAACACATCGGTCCTATACTTATGACCGAGACACAGAGGGACTCTGCATTCCGCCATGACTTCACTTCACCTTCCGAAAAAGTATCTCAATGGAAATAAATTTTGCAGTTAAGTTACTTGGACCATGTCGCACGAAGACCACTTTGGCAAGCTGGCTTGGATTATGGTCATGGAACTGGACACGGTGTTGGTTCATACTTGTTTGTCCATGAATATCCGCCATTGATTAGTTCAAAAGCGACCACCAAGGCCCTGGAGAATATGTTCACGTCCAATGGTAAATTAGTATATAGCCTTTCCTCTTCAGTTGAAATTCATTGGCAGCACAGAATGGCCCAAAGCACCCCAAGAAAATCACTCAGAGATAAAAATTCTAATACATTGGCATTTTGTATGTTTTTCAGAGCCAGCATACTACAAGGATGGGCAATATGGCATCCGGATCGAGGATGTCATTCAGGTGATTAAATCGGATATCGAAAATGCGTTCAGTGGAATGGGTGGACTCACATTCAAATCAATTACGTACGCTCCACTTCAGACGAAGCTTATCGATACAAATCTCCTCACTAAAGAAGAGGTAAGTAACACTTAAGGATGACTTTGAGCACCACAAGGCCGAAATGCTGAGTGGAGCGCATAGCGTAAATAACATTTTCCAAAAGCCGATAGCTTCAATGATAGTCGGTCCCACTTCTGGCTCGGTCATCGGAAGGTGGTTGGGAATTGAATTCTATTCAATGCGCATTCATTTCAGGCAAACTATGTTAATGCTCACAACAAGAGGGTGATGGACACAATCGGACCGATGCTACTAAAGTACAGATTTATGGACACCTATCAGTGGTTGATGTCGGAAACAAGACAGATTTGCTCGTGGGCATAGTGCTCTGAATTTTTTTTTTTTTATATATTTTGTGTTTTTGTTTCGAGTAATGATTGATGTGGGTCTTGTGATTTATTTTGTAGAGCTTTAAGGAGAATTATAGAACTTACTGAGATGGAGTTCAATTTGTTTCATTGCTGGAGGTTTTGCGATTCTTGATTAATTAGAGCCTTAAGGTTTTTTTGCACATAATGGACAAATTCGGTGAGGGGTGTCCGAGGATGAAGAACATTTCCGATGAATGTATAAGAAAAACGACAAAGTTGACCAATACCTTCGCATGTAAGTACATACATGTATACCTACCTTCTCGTAAAGATTAACAAAGTTAAGTAAGTAAGGAAATGAGAATAACACTTGATTGAATATTTTTTCGGTAGTATTGTACTTAATGAGGACGTTTTTTTTATAATTTTTTGCGTGCACTTAAGAGATTATGACTACCCTTTGTACATATGTCTGAGCACAGTGTGGGCGAGGTCTTGTCTGAATAATTGTTTAAATTTTAATTCTGTTGGCGAAAAATGCATTCCAATGCTTTAGCACTACATGACAATTCTTCCTGTGAAAAGAAGAGAATAGCCGTGTTTTTTTTTTTTGCAAAAAGTTGGAAGCACTGTGCACTCTATGGCATTTGTCACCTGTATTGACGACTATCGTCAACCAGCATCCAAAAACGTAACTTTTGACTTCTCTGAACAAATTATCGATAACATATAGATAATATTATTTTGGCATCACTGTTTTTCTAAGGACTTAGGTTAAGGCTGGTATTCACCGAGCGCTCATAGTGGTCCTGACCACTCCTAAACTTACGAGCGCTCTCTTCGAAAGTTTGTTCGAAAATTCCTAGCCCCATTTTCCAAAGAGTGGGGAAGTGCGCTTCCTTCCAATTTCAACACTCCCATACGACCACCCTCCCACGCAAATCGGCAGATTAACATATCTCCAAGTTCGAAAACAGTTTGATTTCACAGTTTGGGTATGCCTGAACAAGAGAGAGTGGCTCTCATTTTCGAACTTCGAAAAACACTTGTGAGTGGTTGGTGAATACCCCAAAGAAATTTCAAGTTAAGAGCCTTGTAAAGTTAAGAGCTCTTTAGGAGCGCTCGGTGAATACCAGCCTAAGGCCGGTATTCACCGAGCGCTCATAACTTAAGAAGCTCATAAACGTATTCATTTTCATTTCATTTTCATTTTATTTATTTAATTTGCATATAAACATTAAGATATAATATCTTATAAAGTAGTTTACAGCTTTGAGGTTTGTAAAATAAAAAAAAGAAGAAAGACTACCCTATTAAACGTCATTATGATGAATCCTTTATAAAGATATTAATAATATATTTATTACAATTAGTTAAAATAATTTGAAATTGGAAAAAAAAAATCAATTAAGATATTGATAAAAATTTATAAAAAGTAAAAAAAACTTCAAGAAACTAAAAAACTAAAAATCTCCGTTTATTTATATTAATTTGAAGATCTACGAGCGCTCTTAAAAGTTAGGAGTGGTCCCGACCACTCCTAACTTACGAGCGCTCTCTTCGAAAATTTGTTCGCTTGTGCGTGTGCCACGCACGCATTTGACTCGAATCCATGTGAGCAATGCCAAGTAGAAGAGTATCCATTTGCTGTCAAGACCAACATTACACAACATTTCACAGTTTGGGTATGCCTGAACAAGAGAGAGTGGCTCTCATTTTCGAACTTCGAAAAACACTTGCGAGTGGTTGGTGAATACCGCACAGAAATTTCAAGTTAAGAGCCTCGTAAAGTTAAGAGCCGTTTAGGAGCGCTCGGTGAATACGAACCTAAGTCTCGAAAATTATCTGGACTTAGCTAAGTCCGTATAGACTTAAGTAGTTTTTGTATTTACATGTAAGGCGCTTAGTGCCGATGTCGCTTTTTCTACAATTCCTTATGGACTTGCAAGTTGCAAAACACGCCTATTTTTAATAGCCAACTACGACCCGACACGTTCGCCTTTAAAAACAATTCTGCCAACGTCAAAAGGTGAATACGTGATGTCATCGAATGTCATTACTCAGTGAAATTTTAAATTTAATAAAAAATATTTTTTCTTGTTGATGAATATTGTTCACTGTTGAAAAAAATTAAATACATACATATGTACATACATAAAATAAAAGATGATTAGTATTGTTTTTCGATGATGAGTATGACAACGAGAGATGTGAAGACATTTGAAGAAGCTTACGAGATAGCTCCAACCCACTTCAAGTCCCAGATAGACTCATTGTCCTTTTTAGATTTTTGACCGATTCAGAAGTTTTTTTTTTGAAAATTTCGTAGTTAGCGGTATTTTCGACGTCTACTTCCACTTCGACGTGTCGTTGCAACACTTCAGGACGACGCGTTCAAATGTATTGCCCGAAGGTTTCACAGTCTGTTTAAGACTGAGTCACACATCCACAGCCTGTTCCAAAGGAGACAAAGAAAGCTGACCACAAGGTCCTCTCGTATTTCTTGTTGTAGGTACTATAAGGCAAGTTTTGCATTCGAAAAAAAACCGAACTCGAAGACTAAAAAAGTGGGTCTCGCAATTCTGTCTGTCGGTTCGATTACAGCCTAAACGGCTCGGCCGATTTTCTTTAAACTTGGTAGATATCACTTTAAATTGTTCCCCCCATACGTTTTTTTTCTTTTTTTTTAAGACCAAAAATAACGGTAACTGTCATACGATTTTTTTTCGAAATTTTATAAATATTTTTTTTTTCTCAAAAACTGTTCGACAGATTTAAAAAATAAATACTCAAAAAAATTTCATTTAGTTAAAGCTAGGTAATGGTTGAAAAAAAATTTCCGAAAAATAGTTATTGAGGGTACCCCCCATGGAACCATTTTTTTAGTTTTTGATTTTCTCAAAAACGGTACTTCCGATTTTGATATTTTTTTTTTGCTAAGGCTCCCCGAAAACAAATAGAAATGTTTATTCAAATTTTCAAAAAAAATTTTTTGGATTTAAAAAAAAAACTTCAAAATTTTTTTTCAAAACTCAATATTTCGAAAACCCCATGCTAGATTTTGTTTAAACTTGATAAATAAAAGTTTCTTATCATAATCTACAATATGCGAGAAAAAAAATTTATTTTACATAAAAATAAAGGTACCCTACCCACCATACAAATGTTAAAAAATTTTAAAAAATCGTATTTTTCTCGAAAACGGCGCCTAGAATTTTGATAAATTTTTTTTCTTTCAATTAATTTTTATGATCTTTAATTTATTAAAAAAAAAATTTGAAATTAAGATATTATAGCTTGTACCTACCAAAGAACCATTTTTTCGAATTTCTCATTATCCACATAACGGATCTTAATGAAATTTTTTATAGAGAAGCTTCTAAAAAGTCTTAAACACATTGGCGCAAAATTTTAAACATTTAAAACCTACTCTAAATCAATTTTAGAATGGGGGTCGACTCTAAATATTGAGTATAAAACGAGAACCGACTTTTTGTTAATTTTAAAGGACATAAACTATACTTTAACGTTAAAGAGCTCGTCTTACTTTAACAGCAGCAAATAGCTAGTTTATCTTTTAAAAGTAGGTATACTTTATCCATATTGACAATGGTCATTTCATACCAAAGCAAATCGAAGAAAAAATATTTACTGATGTTTTATTCGATTTTTAAACATGTTTTTTGTAAATAGACTGAATAACTGAATATTATAAATTCGAAATAATCGTACGAAAGTAGGTACATACATATCTTATGTATGCACGCGCGCTGCCGCCGCCGCCGCCGGCCGAGACGAGTATAGCTAAATGAATCTGCACCTTGCAACAACAAATTGAGTTTTATGCTGTGAATTTGCGATTTAAACTTTATTTCCATCTAAAATAATGTAAATAACTTATAAACAATCAAAATCTGTACCGAGGTAGTATATAAAATGTACTTTTTTCGGCGAAAAATTATTTGGTTTAAAGTTGTCTGTTTTTTTACTTTTTTTTTTGTGTTTTTGTAATTGTGTGAGTTATGTATCTGTCAAAATAAGGGTTGTTCAACGCAAATTCGCTTATAGGTTCTGTTGTAAAACCCACATCAGTTAGAAGAGTTGTCTAACGTGTTTAAAATTATGCAAAAGTTAGACGAAGTCTCCAAGCTAAACGACTGCGTTAAGTAGAGCCGGTTTAATTCCTTAAACGAGAACTGTTTAAAATTTTGCGCCATTGCATTTCAAAATTTTAAAATAAATATTTTTTGAATTTTTGAAAAAATCTCTTTTTTTCTTTTTTTGAAAATTCGATATTTTAGAAACGGCTCAATATCTTGGGACGCGCAAGTCATTACATGCGTTAATCCACTTGGAAGAGAGTTTGGTTACGAAAATGTTACCTCCTCTAATGAAAATGATATTTAAACTGAAGACGCAGCACATGAACAATCTACAGATCAGATTGACTCGTTTCCAGTTGAGCAACAGAAGAAAACAAAAATCGTAGGACAAAAAACTTCAGGAAGATCACATAGCGTTACTCGAAAACCAAAATTTTATTGATTTTCCGATAAATTATTTTCTTAGTACATTCCTCAAAAAAAAAAAACAAACAAACATCTGTTAGACGGACATTCCCATTCACACCAATAGAAATATTTTGAAGGCATTCACAATAGCAAAATATTTTATCAATTTTATCAATTCATTTTCACAATACCGGTTTTTAATTCAATAATTGATAAATTCTATCAAACGTCAATCGGTTGATAGTTGAACTTCGCATTAGAGGTGATTATTTGGGTAAAACATAATTTAAAATAAAAAAATAAAGTTTTTATTGATCTTTTTTCTTAAATACTTAGATTTACCAGACATAAAACAAAACTTTACTTTACTTTATGTTTCTGTAATAATAAGGATTTATTTTTCGACCAACTTTTAAGTAAACAAAATTCTAGGAAATAAAGTCACCTTGGTCATACTAAATCAAATACAAATGTCAGTAACTTTTAAACAGCTGATTTCAAAAATAAGATTCATTCAAGTTCATTTTGTGCAATCGTTTGAAAATTGATGTTATTCGTTCGAATAACAAAATACACAAAATCCATTCGAATGAATAAATCTTTTCGATCGAATTAGCTATACGTTCGAATTTTAAAATAAGCGTGATTATCGTATTTGATCACTTCAGCAGCGCCCATGATTTTTCTTTTCATAAAAAATAACTGCAATTTAAAAAAAAAATCAAAAATTTTGCTCTTAGATTGATAATAATAAATCTTTAGTTTTTTTTTTTATTTAGGAGTTAAGTCCAAAAAATAAGTTAGAATACACAAGACAGTGTATTTTTTTAAATTTTAAAGTACATAATTTTAAGTCGAGTAAAAAGATATAAGAAAATAATAAAACATATATAATAAATGGCATCAAGAAAAAATTAAAAAAAAAAAAATAAAATCCAACATAACAAGCCTTTGGAACGTTAAACGAGTTCAAGTTTTTAAAGTTCCCTTGACATTTCGGGGAGATTTCCTCGTTCCACCTGGTGTATTCCCTTTATAAGGAGTCTTTCTTCGTGAGCCTCCAGCCGAGTTGGGATTACGACCACGTCTTGGAGAATTGTAACCACCAAAATGATTGCCACGAGTCTTTGGAGTCCGTGGGCTATCGGAACATTTATTCTGGTTGGATATATTCTTTAGCGAAACGTTTATTGGAGACATTTTCGATAGTAGATTATCTTCATTCACCATCGTGTCTAGAAATTGTTTACTCGGCACTTTCGCAGCCAAACACAATCGTTGTCTCTTCTGAATATAACCAGGACTCTTGGTGGTATTCTTTTTGCGCATTGATGGGGATTTGTCTGTTGCGGGCAACTTAAATTCGTCGATCGTATTTTTTAAATTCAATGTCGGCACCGGGAGCCTTATACTTCTGCGACGATTATTTGTAGTTGTTGTTGGTGTAACCGGTGGTACAGTTTCGTTTTCATTACTACCCAAACCATCAAAGAGCTTCGCCTTCGCCATGACCATTCCAGCATTCTGAGTTCTCAATCTAGCAATCGATGCTCTACCATTTATCTCATCTTCACCAGGTGTAGCCAATATTCTGGTGGAAACCAACCTCATTGCTGAGGCAGGAGTACGATTATTAGCGTTGGTTTTTCTGCGAATGGATCTCGGGGGCAACATTGGAGTTTTAATCTCTGGAAATAGTTCTGGTTTCGCTGTAACGGGAGTTGAGGGAATACATTCTTCCAAGGGCTTGTGTTCCAAGCCAAAGTTAGGTGGTTTCTTGGCATCGAAGAAAACCTCTCCAGCAGTCCATTTTTCATCGATATGCATATTAGTCTTTGGACTTGCACAACTCGTTTTTTTATCATCCACCGGAGTGCACTGCTGGGGGAGGCCAGTATTTAGGGTATTAGGACGACCTCTCTTGAGATTACATTTTGAACAAAAGTCCTGTGAAGCTTTTGGTGGGTATAAAATAACCTGCTTCATCGCAGTTGGCTTCTCAGACGTAGAACTATCGTGCCATGTCTTATTTCGAGTCAATCTGGCTGCCTCTCTAGAGCGTCTTCTCATTGTTCCTATCTTTCGTGCACTGGGCGAACGAATGACCCGATTTTCCGAACTACGACGAATTTTCAACTCTCGACTTAGCCTCTTGGCAAGGTTTTCTGTGTATGGCGAAGTGAGTCGCTCAGTTTCCTCCTTGGTTTGTTCGTATTCATTCAAAACTCTCTCCAAACCACTCATGCTGCAATTCAATCGATCATCGTTGGACAAACAAGCTTGCTTAATGCTCAAGTCGAGATCATCACCACTTGACAATGAACTCTGAATCTTTCCGAATTCCTGCGACATTCTAGTTTCAATTGCCGATACTCTTTCTATAATCGATTCGTAATAATTCTTCGGAACTCGCACAAATTCTCCGTCCGATGTTTCGCTTGTGTTCTTTTCTATGTCAGTTGTTGAGTCTGGAACAGAGCTATCGACAAAGCTGCCTTGTTCAACAACAGGAAATTCAACTCTGGGGAAATCTAGTTTCGAAATACATGGCATCGATGCAACGGGAGATAGAGGCTTTGTTATAGTTGAGGTTGGTTCTTTTTTGTCAGATTTCTTATTGCGAGGCCAACCCGAACCGACAATGCTCCAACGTCGTTCCATTGATGGGAGAGCAGGTGCTGCTGGTGATGTTTTCTTTATCTGCCGACGCCCTCCTAGACTGAGACGGGTCTTCTTTGACTCTCTTAAAATAAAAACAAAAAATAAATATTTAATAGAGTGCATGTAAATAGTATATGTATAGAGTAGTATATCACCTTAGACCTTCGGGTCTAAAGGGTGTAAATAAATTTGGTGGTGCAACAGCTCGGAGCCAATCCTGTGTACGTGTTACCAGGAATGGAGCGGGCCTACAATTTTCTGCCGATTTCGAACGGCTAATGAATGAGCAGCGCTTTTCATGACAAGAGATATACTCTTAGAGAATTTGTCAATTCCTCGCAAGAGGCAGCACACCCCTGAAAAACTTTTTTGCAGCGGCTGCGAATAAACTCGAGAGCTTCCGCATGACAGTCACATGACAGTGTATATAAAATATGGGTGGAATGTCCGATGACTGGACTATCAGGTTAATATGCCGCATATATCGGGTTTTTCAATAAGAGCGCTACAAAAGTTTTTTTTAAATAAAACAAAAACGGTTTTGGATATCAATGAAATTCTTTATTCCTGTGAAAATACGTTCGATGCCATTATGTATGGAACTCGATTTCTTTTGCATGGCCACCACGGGCACGCTTGCAGAAGTCTAGACGCTGAACCCAATTTTCGACGGTTTTCAATTCGCCACAACGACGTCACATAGATGCCCAACGCTTGAGAACGACGTGTGAGACACATTTGGGCTTTCTGCAACTGAAGCCTCAGCGGCAACAATATTCTCGACACTACGGGCACTTCTTTGTCTCACTGGCACGGAAACATTTTGTACTGTGCCTGTGGATTCAAATTTTTCCACTAGACGCTCAATTGTTGATCTGCTAGGACGATTATGACAACCATAAATTGGACGTAGCGCTCTTAACGTTGAGGCCACTGACTCCGAATTTCGGTAGTAAATTTTAGTAATTTCGACTTGTTGTTGGCTCGTATATCTTTCCATCATGAAATGGCAAACCTTACTGAAGAGAAATGTCAAAAGAGCGGCAAGAAATATGGCGTCGTTTGCTGTCCCTGTCGCTCTACTTTTCTAGCGTTCCTGTTGAAAAACCCTTTACAAAAAAGTCAGTGTTTTGTCCAAGATGTTGTGTAAGCTTTCACTATAGTCGGAAAATACCAGTGAGGTTCACCGGATCGACACTAGACCAAATCTTCACATTGAGATAAATACTGAAAAATATTTACAAATTTCAAGTCTGGCCAAACTCGGGAAAATTGACAAACTTGGAAAATATGTGATCATCAATTATAGCATAACTACTCCAAACTAGTTTCGGTAACGATATACGCTATCACGTGACTTCTTCAATATCTTCTTCTGTAGCAAAATTTGAGCAAGGAAGGCTGATAACCAACAATTATACTGCATTTTAACTGACTTTAGTAAAACCTTTGACAAATGAACTCATCTAATACTCCCAGGAAAATTAACAACAATTGGTTTTAATGATCGATTTGTTTCATGGTTATCTAAGTATCTTAAAAAAATATTGAATAGCCTTGTTTTTAAGCGTGAACGCTCAAAATGTTTTATAGTTAACTCTGTCTTCCACAGGGTAGCCGCCTTGGTCCATTTATTGTTTACTTTATTGATAAATGGTCAGTACTTTGGCGGTTGAGTTTTAATTAGTATAACTTTGTACCACTATTGGGATATGCGGACTGTATGGATATCATCGGCTTTTCGTATCAGAGTCCTTCACGGAGATTGAAAATCATGTTCTAGAGGTAAACAGAACTAATTTCATAAAAAATATCCGTCCAGCGACTACATAGTACAAAATGTCACTATTGATAACAACAACTTCGAAGCACTTTAGCAATTAGCCTACCTGGCAATTAATATCAAAACCACTAACAACAACTTAGTTGAGATCCGACGATCATTTACCCTAGAAAACCGTTCAAAATTCATCACACGTAAGACGAACATTACGGTGTACAAAACACTTGTACAGCTAATCTTAATTTACTGCGCCAAGAGAGAAATACAAACGCGAACTCTATAACGTTTACTAATACTGGGATATAGTGAAGAAAGTCAAAACGTATCGAATGAAATGACAATAATTCTCCAGCAAAAATGTGCCTTCGATTTCCAGATCATAGATCTACTCTCATACTACGCACACGGGCATTGGGAGCCTTGTGCAAGACATTATTGACTATTTGACCGCTAAAATATATTTTGAGATCAGAATTAGAGCAGTACACAAATGGGTAATGCCAGTGGAATACATAATATCGAATTTGGGACATTTAGGAAAGTTGGTCGTTGCGAATAATAGGTTCTTGCGCAGAGGTTTCAATAAAAACGGTATAAAACTACTACGGTAGAAGCATCCTAATGCGGATTACCATGGAAAGACGTATTCCATCCGATAAGATCAGTTATAACTGTCTTGTTCTATGTTAATACTTAACTAAGAAAGCCCAACAATCGAAATGGAAGGAGAGCAAGTCCTAGGGTCTAAAATGGTGGACGTAGAAGAGAAATGAATATTTCTTTAAAAAGCTGTAATTATTACCTATACTGCATTTTGTCTATACCTAAAGACATAGCTGTTTGATGCGCTGTCTGATTCCATTTCCCAAATTGTTTCCCTATAGCTTCACACTGAAGTCGTTATTTTGGGCGACTTCAATGTACACAATTCAAGTTGGCTTATTCAGGACAGACAACACCCGAGGAAGATGTGTTGAGATCTTTGCTGAGATGCACCACTTTACTCAGGTTGTAGATAAGGCCACTAGAATAGGCGATGTTCTGAACAAAACGCCCACATTCTTGACTTGTTTCTTACTTCTCAACCGGATAAGTATACCACTGAGATAACCTCTCTAATCAGTACTTCGGACTATTGTGTAATATCAGCCAATTTCTCGTGTCCTATTCATCTAGTTAAAGAGAAATATCCCACTAGAACCGGCAATACGAGGAAGCTAACTGGGATAACTTTTTTTAATCTTTAACTGGTCTCTGTTTTCTTGATGGTGAGTTGATGCCGGTGTAGATATGATCACAGAAGTGATTTTTCTTGGGATGTGTACTTTTATTTCTAACAGAAACAAGGGTATAAATCCTAAAAAAGAGTTGTGGTTCGATAAAAGCTGTAAAGAAGCTATCAGGTTGAGAGATGTAAATTTCAGATCTTACAAAGCCAATTCAACTAAGAAAAATCGGAAAAAGCATAAACAAGTCAGAAACCATTGCAACGCTGTTTTAGGAAGAACCAAGTTCTTACATGACTATAAATTATTGCAAAAAATCCTGCAATTTCTCAAAGGGAGTAGAAATTTCTGGTCATTTGTCAAAAACGAACTTCATATTTGGTATTCTAAAGCTCATCTACAACGACTATTCGATAACTAGCTCTTCAGATAAGGCAAATGTACTCGCAGCTCATTTTGCTTGTAGCTCTACGTTGCATTTTGCATTACGTCCCTTCTTTCCAAGGTCATGGAATCGCAGGTCAATCATCAGCTCAAGAAATATGTCAAAGATCGAAATCTTCTGAATGACCAGCAATACGGCTTCGATTTGTCTCTGACTTTCTCCTTCATTTCTATAAATGATTTCTTTTCAGAAACTACTAATCCATTTCATTGTTTTGCCTAGGTCTCTACTCTCAAATTCTCATCATACTCGTTCACAAATTCACGTCCATCTCCATGATTAGCTAATTAAACCCCCATCTTTACAGCATTTGCTAAATAGGGTAAAATAAAACATGTTCAGTTTAATGCTTCAAAAACTCATCATGCCCACAACATCTCTTCATTTAGTGGATAGAATTCAGATCAGAGCGTTAAAACTGATAGGAAGCAGAACCATCATGGAATCAATCATATCTCTTGAACACCGTCAGAATGTTGGATGTCTTTCCTTATTTCATAGCTTTTTTCACAAGCAATGTTCCCATGAAGTAGCCAATTGCATTCCTCCCCTTAATCAAATCACACATCAACTCACCCTCGAGCCAAATTTTGGACATACCGTTAAAATGAGAGATTCGTTTTTTAGTGGCACAACACGATTATGGAATAATTTAACCGGCACTGTTTTCCCTTGCCATTTCAAATTTCAAACTTCCGTCGACACGTCCTTTCTCTCCCTCCATTATAAGGTGTAATAAACCCTTAACCGTGAGTGAATTGTAAAAAAGAAATTGTTAAGCCTTTGTCTAACTGAGCTCCATAAATCAAACGAAGAAAAAATCATTTTCGGATTGTTTTAAGAGAATTATTATGCGGGCGATAGTCTTCATTATGTAAGAATGGAGCGTGGAACTAAAACTAAAATTGAAGTGTGTACTCGATTCGAATTTCCAAATAAGGGCACTGATAATTAATTTGTCAAAGAAACGTGCTTCTGATTTACCTTCTTGAAGCTTTTAACTAGAGTGTTAATCGTTTTATCTTAACTAATGGAGGTGGAAACACAATTTTATTCCCTAAGCTATATAGGTCTAGATGATATGACATGATAACTCATGTCATAGGTGATTACTAAAATACAATCTACATAAATTTAAATAAGTCGCTTAATCTCATAAACATAAACTTACTTGATCAGTGGAGTGTTGGGTAAGAATCCACCACTATTACTGGGCAGCAATGCGAGCAGATCTTTCCTGAAAGAGAAACAAAAAACACAATTTGGAACACTTTTCCTTGACCTAAGGCGGTAACGTGAAATAATCCCAAATAAATAAAATAAACTCAAACATACAAAAATTCGCCTTATTTCGTTTTAAGTCTGAAAATAAGGCTAAATTTTCGATTTGTTTTAATTTCGCTTTAGAAAACGAAGTAAGGCTAATTTGGCTTTATTCCGCTTTGAGATCTTTTATGTTCAGCCGTCAGACATACGCCTATGTCAATAGTTTTCGTAGATAACAGTGTCATGTTTGGTAACTTCGGCGGTGCTGTTGTCCAAAAAAACTGTTGATATAGGCGCCAGGCTGACAAAGGAACATGCCCTTAGCGGTGCAAAAAAGACGAAATAGAATCTTTGGAACCTTCAAAGCCGGCCATTCACATGTTGACACATGCGTGAGGCACAAATTAACAAATATTCACAGCATGATCAAAATTAGATTTTATTTCCACCAGAAAATAAAGCCAATTTGGGATCATTTCAATTTCAAAACCTAAATAAAAAATTTGTATATAAATCTTATAGTACTCTTATGAAGGCGAACGATTGGGGCGACATCTTAAGCATAGCGATAGTACTTGTTAGGTCTGTGTGATTTGCTAATGAATAACGTCATTCAATACGAACAAAAGGAAGCTACCGACTTTTAAAATTCCCCTAATTGAAGGCACCCAACTTAAAATCTCCGATCGCGCCAAATATCTTTGCGTGATCCTGGATAAGAAATTGAACTGGAGTCTTAACATTAAGGATAGAAAAAATAAAGCCATGTTCGCTTTCTACTCCTGCAAGAGAATATTTGGTAAAACTTGGGGACCAAGCCCAAAAATTATCAAGTGGATGTATACGGCCATAGACTTGTACTCACACACGGTAAGGTAGTCTGGTGGAATGCACTAGACAAACCTACCAACCTTAAAATCATGACCAAGGTACAAATAATGGCATGTATTGAAATCACTGAGGCAATGAGGTCCACCCCGACAGCGTGTCTGGAAGCTATACTAATATATACTATACGAGTATATCTAAAACCCCTAGATCCATTTACACAAGAATTGGCAGCTAATAGCGCACTTCGACTTAGCCAAACGTGTAACTGGCGACATAGTGCGATAGGTCATGCGCAGATTCTACAGAAATACACGGGCAATAGGGTTTGTACTGACTACATAACACCCCGTTTAGACTTTTACAAGCCGTTCGAATCGATGATATCAAGATGGAAACTGGTGTTGGTGCAGGCTTCTTTTCAGAAACCCTTGGACTATCCAGCTCATTCAGACTTCCTAATTACAGCAGTATCTTTCAAGCTGAGGTCAGGTGCAGTGACGAAAGCTGCTAGACAAGTCTCAATGATGACAATACCATAAGCTGATATCACCTTTTTCATTGATAGCCAAGCGCCAATAAAAGCGATTTCTGCCATTGAAATCAAATCGAAGCTTGTAACTTGCTGTCGCGAAGAGCTTAGGGTTCTTGGTACACAGCACAACATTAGGCTCTGCTGGGTTCCTGGTCGCAGTGGTTTCCCAGGAAATGAAAGATCTGACGAGCTGGCAAGAATAGGATCTACACTTGATCCTAATCAAGCAGACACAACAGTTCAAGTCGCCACCTGTAATCTTAAACTGGTAATCAAGAGTAAAATTCTAGCCTTAACAAACAAGAGATGGAACAAGAGAGAGAGCTTTGAGCTGTTAAGACGTGTTTAGAAGTTGGTCCGATAGTAATTTGTTTAATAAAAAAAAATAGAAACAAAATGAAAGTAACAAAATACAAAGTGAAAATAAAAAAGAAGAATCTTATGCAAGCCAATTAAAAAAAGGTCAGCCAGTTGTACTAAAACCAAAAGCCCCGCAATGTGGTGAAAAAACAAAGCAAGATTTAAAGGAAAAAGTTTATCCATCTAATCTAAATTTTAGTAGCATTTCAGAATATTGCAAAATAAAGCAATGAGAACAATTTTGAAATGTAATAGGATGACACCAAGTAGTCAAATGTTGCAATCTTTAGGATGGCTTAATGTTGAGCAGCATCTTAAATATAATACTCTTATAATGATTTTTAAAATAAAACATAATGTATACCCAATTTATTTACAGAAAAATGTGGAGTATATTACTAATCAAAGGTATCTGTACCCTTGTACAGAAGAGCACAAACTCAAAATAACTTACTTTATAAAGGTCTTCAGCTGTTCAATTTTCTTTCTAATGGTGTGAAAATTATATCTAGTATAAATATATTTAAATCAAAAAATATCTACCTTCTAAAAAACAACTTAATTTAAGATTGAACTTGTAAATAGAATTAAGAGTTTTTTGAAAAAACTAATAAATAAATTACATTACATTAAAACTCTCGATTCCTGTCTTACAACCAGAAAATTATGGCCTAGTTTCAGTAAACAAAAGACCGATGTTATCATCCAACTGAATAAAAGGTCTCTTTCTCTTCTCGTGAGCATCATCACAGGTCACAACCTACTCGGTTACCACAAGAAAAAGATGCAACTCAGTATGGACGACTTATGCAGAGGATGCGGTGACGAGGAGATACATGAGGACACTCCTCACTACCTGTGTCACTGCCCTGCGCTATATCATCTAAGAAACAGACATCTAGAGAGGTACTTCTTCAGCGACTTGGAGGAGCTCTCCGACATTCCAAGCAAAATCATGTTAAAACTCGTGAACGACACCAAATGGCTTGAGAATTCATGATCTTTTTAAACCGCCTTCAACTACAGTACAATAGTGTAGTACGAACGATAACGACGCACGTGCTTACTCCTTGTGGGAGCAGCACCAACGGAGATTGGGTACCTCGCCTATACACACTATACATCTTTATAAGTTTACAACCGCAAAAAAAAAAAATTTAGTGCATCAGAAAGAAAGTAATGTAGATAAAAATTTTGTATTAAGTTTTGACCATATTTTTCAAAAATGTATGTAGCTGATACGAAGTTCACCGGGTCATCTAGTTTAATAATAAAGTATTCTCTTTTTTACTACCTGTTTTGTATCTCATCCTATTCTCCCCTTTTACATCGCTCCATGATAATACTATAGGTTATATATACAAAGTTAAAACCAAATTTTGATTCGGCTCTATTTCATTTAACGTTATTTCACGTCACCAGCTAAAACATATCTAAAGAACAATTGCACTTACTTCTTCTTTGCACTGAAAGCGCAAACAGGATCTGCAAACTTCCTCTTTTTTGAAGACTTTGACAGACAAGGTGTTGCGGCAACTGGAATCTTAGCCATTGGTGGCGTCTTGGCAGGGTCAGGTGTGTGTCCGAGATTCTCAGCACTGCCGATAGCTCCACCCACCATCTTTCTCAATCCATTGAACATTTCTATGTGAGTCGAAAAAGGAGACAAGAAGAAAAAGAAAGAAAGAAAAAAACAATTCAGTTGAATAACTTGGATCAGCGAAGCAACAATTACGAGTAAGCGAACCGCTGCGTCTTTTCTTCTTCTTCTTCACGTCCAGGGCTTCCACAGATTTCGACTTGCAGGCAGTTTTCGAAAAGATTTCGTGAATATGCAGCTTGTCTACAATGCAATCGGGGACAGTTCCAATGGCATGGGCATTCTCAATGAGAAGCTGAACCATTTTCACGTGATTGTTGAAGCGGAGGCTTGCAATGTCCGGAAAGGGCATCAAGCCAGGTGTGAAAATGATGGCCAAGTTCTCGACTGGCATCTTGTTCATGTGGGAATAGAGGGATACTGTGTTTAGGAACTGCAGAAAGAAGGATAAAGTGTTGATCGTGAGAGGTGGGAGTAGGAGGATGGCGAGGAGAATCGCTTTAATGCGATTGTCTCCAATGAGGAGGGAGCGCAGCAGGGTCTCCTGAATATACGATGGGAGCAGAGGTTCGGGCAGTTCTCGAAAGAAGGACTTGACAACATTCGCCACGTCTATGACGTGATGGGTCTTTCCCAAGGGCAAGCCCGCTTCGAGACTTATTCTGATTTCCTTCTGTCTGAGGGAAGATCCTGCTTTGCGAAAGAGACCCTCCGTCTCGACATGCTCTAAAATTCGATTGCATGCATCTGCGACGAATCGTGGTATCTGGACAACGCTGCCGCTGGCCAGGATTACATCTGTTAATTCGAGAAGATGTAAATGCGTACGGAAGATGCGTTTGCGACAGGTTTTTTCCTAAAGATAATACATTTTAATGGTCAAACAACGAATACTTGGTTGTAAGAAGAGGAATTTTCAAATATCCTTACATGCGAGGGTTTGATTTTCTTGTCCTTGCGATACTTGACGCCGATTTCTTTCAGCTCCTGTATCACTAATGTGGAGAGTTTCTCACGATCATTCACTTCGATTATCTGCATTTCGTTGTTTTATTCTTGGTTTACATAAAATAAACGCTTCACTATTTAACAAACACTGTTTTTTACTAAATAAATAAATAAATTTTAAGAATTTGCGAAAATTTCGGAGGTTCTTTATTTAAATCAAATCTTTTTCACACTTAACGGCGGCTTCTTGTGAAATGTCAAATATGTAGCGAGTAACGAATTCGAGAGTCGAATGTGATCGCAGCTGGCTGTCAAATTAGTAGTTGTTGGTGTTGAAGGAAAATATTTTAAGGGTGAGTGTGAAGAAAGATAGCAGCTGGCTGTTACACCCCAAAACCATACGGACATTTAACAATCGAGGTTATATCTTTTAGATATAAAGATAAAACAGAAGTATTTTTTTTTTTTTTATTATCTGCATTAGATTTCATTTTTCATTTCATTTCATTTATTTCATATTAAACTATTTTACATTGTACTTCGAGATTAATTTCATGAATAGTATCAAATTAAGATAACAATAAAGGCTCGGTCAAACAGAACGCGTTTTTACGCCGCGTTTCAGCGCCGCGTTCAAACGCAGCGTTGTATTACATTGAAATACATGCCCCATGTCACACTGAACGCGTTTTTGACGCCGCG
Source organism: Chrysotoxum bicinctum (assembly GCA_911387755.1). Lineage (NCBI taxonomy): Eukaryota > Metazoa > Arthropoda > Insecta > Diptera > Syrphidae > Chrysotoxum > Chrysotoxum bicinctum. The sequence goes on along the minus strand of OU426988.1, from coordinate 178,354,818 downwards.
TTGAATTCACCATGGCGTTGCAACGCGGCGGTGAAACGCGACGTTGTGTGAAATTACAGATTATTTCTAACGCTGCGGCAGTCAAAGGAATTTTAAATTTTTTCAAGATGGAAAAATTAATTGAATTATGGTGAGAAATTACCCATGTCTATACGATATGGGTGATAAATCGTATAAGAACATTGTTTTACATACATATTTAATTATTATTATTGAAATATGAGACAAATTTGGCTCTCATCATAAATGCCGCATTGATAGGTCTTCTGTTTGTTGGCCTTCGAGATGTGCGACTCTTCTTTTTTTGTTAATTGGCATGTACCCAAATTCTTTTCCTTTTACGGAAATTTCGTAAAATAGCAAATAGAAGCAATAATTCCCCCTCCGAATCTGAGCTGCTTGAAATTATTTTTGTTAAGGAATTATTGTTTCGTTTGTTCATTGCTTGAAAGCTATCTGTTTGACGTCCTCTGACGCGGCGGTTGCAATGTCGCGTCAAAATAATCTTACCGTCGCGTTAAAAAATCTTAACGCGGCGTTGAAAACGCGTTCTGTTTGACCGAGCCTTAAGTTATGTGCACGAGTAAATGATGTAGACGTTCGTATAAATTTTAACATAAATATGTTCTAGAATTAATAAATAAATAATAGATAATTATTATAAGTTAATAATGATAATAATAGTAATAATAAAAAGAACAAACGTTGCAAAATATAATAATTTAGTTTCAGATATTAGATATTTAGATATTCGAAATTCATTCCGACATGTGTTTGAGTAGCTCCTTTCGAAATCCCCCCGATGAGATGGTTCTTTGCAATTGAGATGGAAGATTATTCCACAATCGAATTGCATTGACAAAATATGATCGTTCTTCAACATTATGTGTAAATCGTGGTAAAACTAACTTCAGGCCTCTAGGTGATTGAAGGAAACTAAGATATTCATTCAAGTACTCAGGACATTTATTATGAATTATATTATGCAGTTTCAGAACTGATCTAAACTAACTTGTAAAAGTCATCCAACCCCATTATCAATAACGCCGTAACTTTTCAAATTTGTCCCATAGGACCTTTGAGTTTAATTTAAGGTCAAGACGTTTCATAAAATATGAGCGCTTGACATTGCGTATGAGTGAGGTTACGTTGTTACGAGCAAAGGTATATTGACATCGATTATACTCCGTCCGATTTTTTTTGTATTTTTTGAAGAAGTGCTCTCTTTCCTGAATAAGCCTTTTAATTTGAGGAGTAAACCATGGACAGCTATGAGGCTTTAAGACTTTTGTTACCACAGGGACATATGTGTCATAGAGTTCAGCAATTATATGCGTTAATAGAGAAACTTTCGAATCAATATCTGGGGCGTTATATATGTCAATGAGACCAGATCTATTTATGTTTTGATATAAGTTCAATAAATCAGTTTGGTTGATCGATCTAAATCTTAACGTTTTAACAGAGTTGCTTCTTACATTAAAATTGAATGAACAGAAAAGAAGATCATGTATAAAATCTGATGTGAATCTTAGCTGATCGTTCCCTAAAACATCCTCTACTGAATTAGTTAAAAACATATCAATTAAAGACGGATTACTTACAGACTGAAAGCAGGTTGGCCACCGTTGGTTTATAACTACGAGCCCGGTTTTATCACAAGTATATTGAAACAAATTCGTAGTAGTATTCCTTTCCAAAAAATTTACATTAAAATCACCACCTACGAGAATATTTTTATAAGATGTACTGAATCTGGTCAGCGTATCTTCAAACTCATTTAAATTTTCGACTTTGAATTTGCATGGTGGGCAGTAAACAGTAACCAATAAACACTTTTCAAATTCATTTTTAATTTCGATACATACAAATAAAATAGGGCATATGGAAGATGAAAACACAGATTTTGTTTGCAAATTGTCCCTAAAAAACATGCAAACACCCCCTCCAGTTCTGTCCCTACGATCATTGCGGTGCAAAGAAAAACCTGGAATTGAGACAAGTCCAGATGAAATATCAGAATTTAACCAAGTTTCCGAAACCATGATTACATCCATTTTTGATGTACCGAGCATTTGATGTAAAATAGTGTGCTTCGACCGAAGGCTTCCGGCATTTAAGTGACAAACATTTAGACCATTATGATAACTACACATAACATTAAGAACGGATCTTAATGTGTCAGGATCCAATCCACCAATCATATACATACAAACTCGTCCAAGTTCCTCCGACAGAAGCACCCCCCACACATATCAAACCAGCAAAAATATTATAAAAAAAGTAAAAAGAATCAGTAAAGGCAACATTATTGTTCTCATTATGTACAATTCATTATATCATGAGCAACGCAAAAATATTAAAATATGAAAGGAATTCCAAAAAGAAAAAGAGACAAATAAACAAGAAAAACTGAATTTTTTTTTTAAATTAAATTACTTTGGCAACCATGATCAGAAACAAACAATCAGCAAATCAATAATTAATAACTCATTATGTACATGTATATCTATCATAAAAAAGTACTTGAATTACATCTCTATGGCAGCGACATCAGGAGCAGCAGCAGCACCATCAACGTCATCAGGTGTAGGCGAGGAGGATTTGCGTTCGTTATTGAGTCTACTTGTTGCAGAATCCAATGAAAGAATGTTGTTGATGAGGAGTGGTTGGCTTGCAGGGGAGATTTTTATAAAAACTCTCCCGTCTCTTGTGAAAACTGAGTGCAAGCATTTCTTTTGTTTATAGATATGCATTTGCTCTTTTAAACAAGAAATGATTTTGTTTGGTTAAACTCTCAAAGATTCTCACAAACTTATTGCTGTCATAACCGAGATCATTGAGAGAAACAGATCTGTTGTTCCTTTTGAAAAAAACTGCAGCGGCAATTAATAATTGTTTTTTGATCATCGCATGAGGCAGTTTCACAATTATGGCGCTGTTTGTCGATTTATTCACAGGTGTGGTGCGGAAGATGTGCAAAGGCATTGCTAACGTTTGGTCGAGAATTGAACATATTTTATGGAAGATGTCAACAAGGTTTTCATTCTCAGTGTAGGGAATTCCATGAAGAACCACATCTCCAGCTATGCTTTGTCTAGCTAATGTGTCAATTTGTTTTTGTAAGAGATCGTTGTCTTTCACGTAGGTTTGCGTCTGGGACTGCATTAGTGACAGCTGTTCATGGAGAGCATCAATGGTCGCGTTCACCTCGTAGTCCGATAGGGTATCTAAGATACTTTAGTATCCGATACGTTGGCGAACGACCAAAACCGGATAGGTAACATTTACTGTCAAAGTAAAAAAAAAAGTGAATCGTCCAGGGTTGGCCCATTCAACTACATACCTAATTTACTACAATTTGTTACGTCTGCTACATACGTAGTTAATTCATAAAAAAATAGAATAATGGAAACCAAACAGTTTTGCACATTTATGATCTTATGAAGGTTTGTACAAAAACTGAAAATGTTTCATTTACCATAAGGATGAGGAATTGTAGGAAATATACATGATAGATGGGAAGTTTATTTTTGGAGACAAACAATTTTCTTTGGCATAATCAAAGGATTTGGATTATGATTTTAAGATTTAAAGATTTTATTGTACAAGGTATGTTGCGACGATTTAGTTGCAGCAAGAGATCATTTGCTAATCCGCAAAACAAACAATTAATATTATATATATGTATGTATACTGGATCACAAATCCTATGAATATTTTTTTATTATAATAATTCATTAAATATTTAAGAATATAATTTGGTATAGCCCTTATAAATATATTTACAACTGACAATGTCTATTAAGTTTTAAGTTCAAATTTTTGATAATTTAATTCTGCAATGAGGAAAGGTAAATTGAAAAGGGCAGATTTTTTATTTTTTTTTGTGATTTTATTCAGCGGTGAGCTTTAAGCCGACAGAGTTAAGCTACGATTTCTTTTAGTGCTTGCTTGCATTTGGTGAGCAGACGCTGTCGTTTCAAGGTACGTACATATAAATATTACCAAAAAAAAACTTTTTTAAAAATAATAAAAACCAAGAACTGGTAATTATATTGAAACTGTTTATTTTTAAGGAGCGCAGCACACGAATAGAGCTCCAGTACGATCATTTTCCATTTTAATTGGAGTAAATCCACCTTCAGCCCAATAATTATGTAGCTTTTGACCAGCCATTTCACTTCGCTTATTAAAAACGAATAAGTCCAACTAACATACCCTCCAGAGCTAAACTCTTGCAATCAACAAAAAAAAACTCCCATACAACTCTCTTATATCCCATTGTTATACCTAAGTATTAATATCTTGTTATGAAACTGAACTGGGTTTCGTAACATTTTTATTTTAAGAGGTAAACACTTTTGCAGCATATAGCTAAACTATTTTCTCTTCTTGCAATAAGATTATATAAGCTTATAGTCTTAAAAGAATCCTTTTCTGAAAACTCAGCTCTAAATATGTTCATATAATCCCATAACAATTCATGTTTAAGAGTTAAGATCATTTCATATTTCTATGAAAACCCTAAAAGAATTTGAGTTTAATACCTCCTATATCAAAAAACAGTCTGAAGTTCAAAGAATAAAAGCTTTGCAGTAGGATCCGAATGAGATTTTTAATGCAACAAACTTTACTTTTCTCAATTAGTAAATTAGTACTAAACGTAACAAATGCTTAAAAGTTACAGTTCGGCCAACCCTGTACTCGACACAAAAGAAAATAGATCAGCTGAAATGTCAGCTGTTCTTCAAAATTCCCCTTGGATAGTTAAGTATACCAAAAATTTTTGGATAGCTTTAGATTTCTGCTTGACATCAGCTGTTTCGTTAATCAGTTGTTTTTTCCTATGGGATTACAACAACACCAACAAATCCGGATACCTTTGGATACGTACCCGAACGCGACCAATGTTATTGCACTCGGCTTCACATTGAGTGAGTCTACCATTGCACGCAAGAAGGGCATTATTTATTGAACTATACCATTCATTAAATTTCTGTTCATTATTTTCTGTGTTTATTTCGTAGACTGATTACAATCCAATCAAAAATAACTTACCAAGTGTACTAAGGCCCGAACCAAGTTTTATGTCGTGTTGTGTCTCCACGTATTTCATATGTTGGAATTATATGCATACAACCTTTCAGCCGTATTAATACAAAACGCTTATTCCACCTATATTCCATGGTTTTGCTAAACCATGGAATAGGAGTTAAGCCATGGCTTAAATATTTACATTAATAAAAACAAAATGTTCCCGGAATAGAAGTAGAAGAAAATCTTCTACAAAAGTAAGTAATCTCTTTTTTATATTCTGAATAGAATAGAATAATTCTTTATTGAGACTTTTAATATCAATTACAGAGTGTGTTCTTAACGATATCTTATGATAAACTGCGGCTATAATGTATTGCCTGCTTTGACGATTGTTTTAATGTAAAGCCTCGTGGCTGTCTGTTATATGTTGTTTGACTACTCTTGCTCATGACAGAGTATGATATACATTTGCGTTGACGGAAGGTCACTAACACTAAAATGAATGTACAATATATACAAGAGAAACTAATACTAACTTAAAAACTAACGTATAAACGGTTACAAACGATAATGCCTTGAGCATTGTATAGGTAGATAACCTTACATTTTTTGTGTTGTATTTTCTTTCTTTTTCTTTTTTTTTTTTTTTTTTTTTAATCTTTCATTTTTTGTTTGAGATAGAGCGATAGCTCACTATATACATAATTTAAATATACAGTTGTTATTGTGGAATGAGGGATTATCATAATTATATCTGTTACAATGATGACGTCAGAAATGAGCGATAGCTCTGTACTGTTACATGTTATGCTGTTACACTGATATCGCGTGATTGAAAAAATAAGTTATGTTACATTTTTTTTGTTTAAAATAATAAAAGGATTATCACATATCTGTTACAATGATGTCACTTAGTTTTAAATGTTGAAACTTATATGTTGTTAAGGTCTTGATTATGCGCGCCATATGTTGGTAAGCAGCGGTCAGTTTCCGTTTGTCGGCAATTTATCCAGTTTTTTTTTTTTTTTTTTTACTCGGTTAGATGGTATCTTCAATCCCAGGTCTAGGATTGAAATTCGGTTGCTGTTCGGCGGACTGATGCCCGCAGAACTGTAGTTGCGGATTTATTTTATTAAAGCAGGTTCGCTTCCTGCTGTAGATGAGCCATGTGTCGGCGTCCTCGGTTTCTGTGTTTGTGTAAAACACTGTTGCTTGAAGCTTGGCGTTGGTTATTTTTTTTTTTTGGTTGAATCAAGCTTCCCATTTTCGGGTTTTCCTCCCCTAGTCAGATTTACACCACATAGAGCTAGTGTGCACTTTATGTTAAAGTGATCCAATTTTTTCAGCGTAATCACTGCACCATCCGGCGATGAAATTAATTTTGGGGTGTTAAGGAAATTCGCTTTTGATGTAAGCGAGTACTATTTCGTCAAAAGACATGTTAAAAACGGAATAATTTTAATTTAAACCGCGCCACGTTTTTACTTTAGTTTATGATTACTATTTTTTTTTTTGTGATGGAGAGTGCAGACGCAGAACACGTCTGCACTCAACGACGTACAATGACCAACCTTTTTATATTCTGTGGCTACCTAAATTGATTGTCAATTGCTTGTTTCGGACTGTGGACATTTCTATTTCTTATTCCTTCGCTAAACCACCTACTTCGGTGGTTTAACTTAATCATAATTAGTAAACGTCACTTAACAGAACATTTGTTTTATTAATGAAATTTCGCACTTAGTCCAGGACTTAACGATAAACCTCCACTAAACCATCTTTATTAATATGGGTGTTTGTATATAAAGCTTATAGTTACTCTTATGAAGACGAACGATTGGGGCGACAGTACTTGTAAGATTTGTCTCTGCTAAATTTAATAATAAAATATTCTCTTTTTTACTACATGTTTTGTATAATATTCTACTCTCCACTGTAAAATCGTGCGATAATTTCAGCGCCACCACCAGGATAGCGTTGGTACCTCAAAATCACACTCCAAGATAATACTATCTATACTATTATATAAAAGCGAAACCATTTTAATTATTGATACGCACGATCTCAGAAAGTAGTCAACCGATTTATTTGAAATAAATTTTATTATTTTCTATATTGTTATAAGAGTGTTTATGGCTATAATGTTTTTTCATTAATAATTTGTCAAACTTAAATATTATTGATTTTACATTTTTTGTCCATTTTTTTTTCATTAGTTGACTTATACAACCACTCATATCTTAAAACCTACACAATAATCAACAAAGATTAGCATTGCTTCATAAAGTCAATATTGTTGCGCAAATTTTAAGCCCAAAATCACTTCTTAGTTAAACATACAACCTGAGAAATAAATAAAAACAAAATATAAAATTATAAACTTTTTGAATTCATTTTATCCAGGAATTAGATTTCATCACAATCGTGAGGTCGCTGCTTTGTTTCATTTCATTATCATTCCAACAATTTTAATTTTCTTTTCTTCCCGCTCCCATACTCTCTCTCACTCTCTTAATATCTGTTCCATTCAATAGTTACGATATTTCTCTTACCTACCTCCCTACAATTTTTCTGTATTGTATAGTTTATCTAATTAATCGACACACACACACATTTTTTTGTTTCTCTTTTTACTTGCGATATAAGTAGGTAATAGGTACTAACTATAGAGCAAGTTCTGCATTTGGAAAAAAAAATCGAACTCGAGATTTTGATCAAAGTTGACATTACGATGATAGCGAAGACGAATAAAGTGGGTCCGACGATTCCGTCTGTTTGTCTGTATGCCTGTATGTCCGTATGTCTGTATGTCTGTACCTCGATCTAGAGCCTAAGCCACTGGAGCTATTTTCTTTAAACTCGGTACTTAAAGGTCTTCGGTGATTCTCTAGAGGAGAAATTGAAATTTTTTTTTTTAGCTCTAAAACTAACAGTACCATCCTATACACCCGTAATGCATAATCTTACTTATGTCGAAAATGGCTCTAACGATTTTGATAAAAAAAAAGGTGTTATATTATGGACACGGACTACATTTTGGTAAAAAAATGTTTGGGGGAAATGTTATTAACGGTACCTGTCATAAAACGGTTTTTTTGATTTACGAATTTCTCATCAACAGCTCTAACGATTTTAACCAAGGTTTTTATGCGTGAGCTTCTGTACACTCGAAAAAAGATAATCTAAAATTTTTTTGGAAAAAATAGTTTTTTGATTTTTATAAAACTAATATAATTTTTTTTTTGAAAATTCAATATCTAGAAAACGAATACACGAATAAATTTTTAAATTACGTTATAAAATGTATTTTATTGAATACTAATAACTTGCATATCATTTTTATTTATACAAATTTTAAGGACGATTTAGTACACAAAAAACATTTATCAGTGAGTCTGTATGTCCGTACCTATCTCTACAGCCTTACCCACTGGCCATATGTTCTTCAATCTCGGTAGTTAAGGGACTTCAGTGATTCCCTAGAGGAGAACTTGAAATTTTTTTTAGCTCCAAAACTAACGGTACCCCCCATACACCCGTAATGCATAATCTTATTTATCTCGAAACGGTTCTAACAATTTTGATAAAAAAAATTAGGTGTGATATCATGGACATTGGACATGGATTACATTTTGGTGAACAAAAATTTTGGGCAAAATGTTAATAACGGTACCTGTCATAGAACGGTTTTTTGAATTTTTGACTTTCTCATCAACAGCTCTAACGATTTTAACCAAAAATTTTCAGCAGGAGCCCCCTTAAGTTTAAAATAATATTGTATATAAAAATATTCGAAAAAAAACTATTTCTAAAATTTATACTACCTAATACTTAAAATTTGGCATCCCAAATTTTGTTCCCGAAAATTTTTAAGGAAATTTGTCATATGAAAAATTACTTAAATATTAAAAAGATTAATCAGACGGCAATTCCATACATTTGAACATTTTTATCTCATTAAATCTATGTTTTATGTTTATAAAATGTATTTAAATTCCAAAGTACTTTTACATAAGAGCAAGTTTGTGCGATCCAGTCGTGCATTTTATTTTTTAAGTAACTTGAATACACTCAATAGCATTTTGGGTGACAAAAATGGACATTCAATTGACTACAGTGCCGTGCACATGAACTATTCTATAAAAGCGAAACCATTTTAAAGTTTGAAATAATTTTTATTATTTTCTATATTGTTATATTTATAATATGCACAAAAACATGAACAAGCTCTTTTTTTTCAAGTGTGAAAGAGAATCTAATTCGATACGGTATGTTATACATATAAACTAAAATTAATATTATTGTAGCAAATATGCTCAGTCCCATTGAGAAATGTTTTAATATGCTAATATTAATATTAAGAAAATATTCGTAGTTACAATTTGCGAAGCAACGCGAGTACGGGTCGGCTAGTAGGTTATATTTGCAAAGATACAATTGAATTTAAGAACAACTGTTAAAAACTGCTTAAGGCCAGGCGCGCACATTCAATTTTTAGTTTCGCAACTGTTTGGTTGCTAAAATGAAACATATGGGCTTATATGGGACACCGCGCACTTAGAGAAACTCGATTCTCGAAACTAAAAAGTTTGTGTTTTGACACAAACTAAACGATTGCCTTCGCAACAGTTGAGCTGTTTTCTATAATCGCACGAGAGAAAAAGAGTGTGAGCGTGAGTAAAGAGTTGCCAGTGCGCGGTTCTCTTTCAACTGGTGATTAAACTATTTGATTAAGTTCACAGTTGCCAGTGCGCGACTAGCCTAAGGCTCGAGTTGCTCTAAGAAGTACGCGGTATCCCATATAAGCCCATATGTTTCATTTTAGCAACTAAACAGTCGCGAAACTAAAAATTGAATGTGCGCGCCTAGCCTAAAATAAACAAAATATATGGTTGATAGCTTATTGTGACCTTACGTTGATCTTCATCTCTGCAGATTTGAAGAAAAGTAAAGCAGATCAAGTAAACAACAACATATACGAACGTGCTAAAGAGTACACAGCAGCTGATAAGTCTTTGATACTTGCTATAAAATAAATAAAGACAGATCAGACAAGTAGTATTCTTTTATTGTAGCGCAAGTAAATTATAGGAAGTTGTGAACACATTCAAAAACAGAAATGCAGATGGAGATACAATTTGTAATAAATATGAACATGTTTAATTTCATGAAAATCTCTGCATTTTGGTCTTCTCTCTCTATTCAAAAAATGTAAATTTTGTATGTTACGTCCCGGTTTTTAACAGAACTCGCATCATGTAACTCATCCATCATTGTAATATACGAGTAAATACTATATATTAAATACTGTATTAGAAAAGAAAGGAAAAATTATACAATGTTCTAGCGCCTTAAGTAAAGTGGAAGAGTTCAGTTTAAAAATAAGCTATATAATAAAGAGTGGGCCAAAACACAAGTCTCTTTTTAAAAATGCAATAAAATGAACAAAATTAATTTTTTCCATGTATTATGGCCTTATTAAGTTAAGTTAATCGAAGTTTCCTCTGAGCGAACGCCAATGCCAAATAGAAATGAAACATATCCAACCCCAGGAATTTTTTGTACTTCCGTCACCACACACCTCTCTCCTACAGGCTTAAAAATCGAAAGGCAATATTAGGTGCATTTTATTATCTATGGATCTATGTGGATCCGGATCTGGATTAATTTTTAACATGTATTACAAAAACAATTTGGGGTCCTGTTCTTTATCTGGATCTATTTTAAAGATCCAGAAATTAGTGCTTTTTCTGTCGAGTAGATGGCTTTTTATGGTAAGGTAGTTTAAACTACAGTGTAAAGAAAAAAGACAAAACACATTTGAAAATCAACAATCATAAGCAAGAGGGAGATGAGCATAGGTACAATACAACTGTCACTATGATCTGTATCGTTTTATTTTCGAGGGTTAATCTACATATGGAATATTGGCGATAATAAAACGAGGCTATTGTTTCGTTTAAAAGCAGTCAAAATTCGTTTTAAATCAGTCTATGGAACACAACGTCATTCAAGTAGGCTGCCTCGGCTAGCTTCGCAGTAGCGCATTCTGTCACTCCAAGCGTGCGTGAAATGTTGATCTATTGAAATCGTTGGTGAGTTGATGTTCGTGAATTGAGTCTCACACTCTCGGCTACAGCAGACACATTCTCGTCTGTGCGCACTGTACGACAACGGGAACCACATGTGTTCCTCGGGGGTTGGATTCGAAGACTTTCTGGGTCCATTCGCTCTATATGACCTAGCCATCTCAGTCGTTAGGCTTTAATTCGTTTGACCAGGTCATTTTTGCTGTACAGCTTGTACTGTTCCTCCACTCCCAGTCTATGCAGACGGGACCAAAGATCATATGGATAATTTTCGTCTCGAAACATCCTAACACGTTATCATCCATTTTTCGACAAAGACCATGACTTTGCACCATAGACAAGGACCGCGGAATGATGAGAGCTTTATAGAGGGACACTTTATAGTTGCTCGAGAGAGGACTTCACCACCTAGTTGCCTTTTTAGCCCAAAGAAGCAACGATTGACAAGAGTTGTTCTCCGTTTGATTTCTGTGCTGGTGTTATTGTCTGAATTAACAGCAGCACCTAGGTATTAGAAGTCCTTGACTACCTCAAAATTATAGCTGTCCATGGTGACGTTTGGTCCTAGACGTCGGTGTTGTGTGTTCTTTCTTGATGACAGCATATACTTGGTCTTGCCCTCATTGACCGCCAAAGCCCATCTTCTTCGCTTCCATCTCAATGCTCCCAAACTCTTGATGGAGCAGCGCCAGCGTACGTTTTTAGGAATTTACTTCCACAATATCAATAATTGTGAACTAATTATTACTTTATAAATTAATAGACTTTATTCAAACGATAAATTCAGTTTTACTCTACAATACCTTTTAATACTTAATATAAAAATACGTCGTCTCTAGTCGAGAGAAAATTCCAGATTGCTTTATGAGCAGCTGCTAAAATAGACGTTGGAAAAAGATTCAAATTGCTGTTTATTTGGTGCGACATCTGTGCTGTCAAGTTAGGATCGCCACACGTTCTCCATCGTCATCCTGTACAAATGGACAAGTTTGCCAGGGATGCCAAAACTAGACATTGCTCTATATCGTTCAGCTCTATAGATGGCTTTTAAATTTGATTTGAAGTTCTTCAGTTTTTCCAAGATCTGCCGTAATGTGAATATTTGATCGATGGTGAGTTTCCTGGTCTTAAAAGCCACACTTTATTTTCTACTTCTGAATTTCCTTTACAATGGAAGAAGGGAAATATTATTCCCGTACCAAAAAAGCAAGCTGGTATTGTTACAGAGTTCCGACCAACAGCCATTATTTTTACCCAATTTTTGGAAAATTTATTATGACGATTAGGATGAAGATTCCTTTACAAACCTCGGATTAGGATTCGTTTATCCAATTATAATTCTGAAAGAAAAAAGACTGTAATAAGCGGCATGCGCAAGAGATAAGATCAAATTGACGAACTGTCAAAATTATCAACGAAGTATGAAAAATAGAGGGACAATACAAATATTACAACAACACACTGCAACAATGATGAAGACAACTCTGCTAGTCAGCTGAGGAGTGGGTTCGTCGAATTTAAGCTATTCAGATCGAATAAAAAAAAGAATTTGGGTGTTATAAAAATTAAATTAAATAAATGCAAGGCTTACTTACGTGTAGAGTGGGTGCAAGGAAACTGTTTGCTGTAATTCTTCTTCAAAAATATATAAAGGAAACAGAAATTTAAATTCCCAATCGGAAGAAAATTCTATGTAAAAATATTTAGGAAACCATGGCTTAGACCTGGATTAAAACCCAGAATTTTTCCAATTATTGTTAGATATTTCTAAATATAAATTTGATAAAACCAATTTAAAAAAAAAAGAAAAATATATACATAAATAATGAAATTGACACAATGTATTATGAAAGAAAGAGAATTATCAGAGCCAATACCGCAAGGCTGGACCGCTATCACTCGGTCCCGAAATAAAAGGGATAAGACAAAATGGTGTCGCAAGTCTCACAATTTTGAAATTATAAAAAAGCCAAATGTATACTACTTATCTTTTTTTTAATTCTGTTTCCTTTCCTTCCTCCTCTTTTCCAACTATATTCATCTAGAGAAGCTTCTTATTACTATTTATTGCAGACATTTGAGGGTTATGTATGTCCAAAGAGCTAAAAGCGCGACTTTTTTTAAGTCCTATTCCACCTTTATCGAGTAAATTGTGTTACTTCCAAAAATATACTTATCATTATGTGATAGAGGAACTATATGATATGACCTCTATAAACAAAATTAGAGAATATTTAGTCCATCACTATAGGAGTATTAATTTTATCGATCAAATAAATAAATAAGTTATTTCGTACATTAGCGAAAGGCAGCTAATAGATACTCGTCTACCTTTCTTAATGTTTTAGGTGGAGTATCCTTGGACCGATCCTCTTCTCACTTTACATTAAAGAGTTAAAAGTTCTTTAGAATGGTTTGGTTCATTTTAACGCTGATGATGTGAATGATGTCGTAGCTTTAATGAATGAGGATTTTTTTTTTTTTTTTTATAATCTACCCTCATTTCACAGTGTGGACTAAAAAGAACGATCTCCGTCTTAACAAATCAAAAACTCTCCCCATCTATCGCAAAAACTTTATCGGTTTTACACCTGTTGAACCCTTATGACGAAACTATTCGGTATGTTAGCACTACTTAGACCATATGACCATATCTAATCGTACTCTCACTTGGGACGTCAACCTTAATAGTGTTGTGGGTAAAGTCAATGGTAGTCTTAGCTTTCTTCAAGTCACTCGAAACTAAACGAAACCGCAAATCCTCTAAAAGTATACATCTCTCGTCATGGAAAGTGCTGCTCATTAGCCGTTCCTGATCACACGAACATAGAAATGGTTGAGAGTTGTAAGTCACTAGGTCCTGGTTCACTTCGAGCTGTTGCACCAACAAATTTATTTATAAATTTTATTTAAGCTGAATTTCCCTAATTCAACAAGGTCTTTTGTACTTATATTACCCCCATTCAACTTTCTTAATACTGATGTTGTATGCTTATGGAACTCCATTCTCATTGCGATAAGAACAATAAGAAGCTCAAGTAGATTACATTTTTTTGTTAAATAAGTACTATAGAATCAGATTCTGATTACTGAATTTATTTAAACTTCCTTAACAACAAATCCCACACTTGTAATTTTTTCCTTTTTTTAAATTTCATTTTGTATATCCCGAACCTCAACATTATACCATCACACCATGAACACGCAATTAACCAAAGAAATTCTTAAATCAATACGTTCCAATCAATGGCTACCAACATTGCTTAAAATTGAATTTCAAAAGAAACTCTCACCCATATGATCCACTCGGATGAGAGCAGGTTTGTTTCAAAGCCACATCATCCGTAAAGTGATGTGTTCGATTTAGATACTCAAAAGCTATCTCACTTATTTCTTAACCCGCAAGCAAACCACAAACAATTCGAAATCCTTTAGATACAATAAGATCCAAAGCAATGTCACCTGATGACCAAGAGAGACACCAACTTCTATTCCGGTCCTCTATATACAAGCTTCGAATTTGTATACCTATGGCAAATGGCAAAACAAAGTATCTACCAGAACATTCATTTAGAATGCAAAACCACATATCTCTTGAATATTTGCTATGATGCCCATGTCGATATTTCGTCAAACCATTTACCTTAAAGGACCTTTCTAACTATTTTCCTTTTGAACACAAAGGCCTAACCTAATCCAATGGTTTTCTCCTTGGTTGGAACTGGACACTGAGGGAAAGTACAAACATTCTTATGTGGGTGTCGTGTGAACCACTTTTAAGACGCATCTATGCAAAAGGATATATAAATGCTGCTTTTGAAATTCCTCCCAAAAGGATTCTTGAAGTCAATTTTCAATGGAAAGTGCAAAATTCAATGGTTCATGTCTTTCATTACCCACTTGAAACTTTGAAAATTGACTAAAGCATTTTATTTGGGAAACGAAGAAGGTAATAAATGAATACAAGCTAAAGATCTTTTCGAGGAACTATCGGTAACTGCCAATTCATATGAACTTTGACGTGAAGATATTTGTATAACTATAATGTAGGATGTTTTGTAAGTCATATAGGATAATCAAATATTATTTGTTTCTGCAGTGCATTTTGTTGGTGGTCTTGCCAGCTAGAACTCTTGAAAAAAAAAAAAAAACCTGCAAACCAGCTCCTTTTCATCGATTTTAACATTCTGGTGGTAATGGATTACTTCAGCAAATGGCCTGAGGCATACGCTATCCCGAACCAAGAAGCCAAGACCGTGGCCGACCTGATTGTGTCTAACTGGGTAAGCAGGTCTGGTGTGCCTATGGAGCTCCATTCTGACCAAGGAAGAAACTTTGAGTCGAACATATTTAAAGAGGTCTGCGCGTTCCTTGGCATTAAGAAAACGAGAACCACACCACTTCACCCGCAATATGATGCAATGGTCGAGAGATTCAACAGGACCTTAAAGGAGCACCTCACTAAAGTCATAGGCGACTACCAAAGAAACTGGGATAGGCACATACCACTATTTTTGATGGCCTACCGAACTGCAATACATAGCTCAACAGGACAAACACCATCTGAAATCCTGTTGGGAAGAAGCATACGGCTGCCTAGTGAGATAAGGTTTGGACACTCATCACAATCATGACAAGAGTCTAAGGAAACAGGGGATTACGTGAGTGACCTTAAAGAGAGGCTAATCGACATCCACGAAAGGACCAGGACTGGAATGAGCGCTTACAGCGATCGAAGTAGTAGGAGATCGTGTATGGCTGTTTAATCCACATCGTCAAAAGGGATTGTCGCCGAAACTTCAACAAAACTGGGAAGGCCCTTATACTGTCGTCACGAAAATCAATGATGTCGTTTACCGAATTCAAAGAGGGTCAAGAGGAAAGTTAAAAGTTGTGCATAGCGATCGACTGCACCGATACAGTGGCGAAGCTGGAGATAGAATTGCTCGGGACGAACAATCTTAAAAAGGGGGCAATGTTACGAACAGAGCTTTATACTCTTACAGCGCCATCTGTTGGAAAATTGCATGTCTACTTTATGGAAGAAACAAAAAGCTTTTCTCCAATGTCAAATGTATTTCCCCTTATTCCAACCATCTAGAACATTCCAAGACGAGAACCTTCGAAAACAACTAATTTGAGTATATAAGGGAGTGTTCACGGTGAGCGAAACACAGTTGATTTTGGATTATGAAAGTGTGAAAAAATATTGCTTATTGGATTGTGTTATTAAACAAGTGTGATTTAAATTTGAATAAAAGTATTGAGATTTATTGTTTTGATTTGGAAAGTGTAAATAAAGAAGAAATACTAAAAAGAGTAATAATTTTTATTTAACGAACCTAGTAAAAATATTACAGTATCATCAATAAAAGAGTTTCACAATATGACTTTAGCGCTTCTGACAGAACAGACGAAAAACAACAAAATTAATTCGATGGTAACAGGAAATATGGCTTCTATGAGTGAGCGTTGACGGGTCGTAGAAAAAAGCAGCCCTTGCTGCTTAGGATTGAGACCCTGCAAAAGAAGAACGGTGTCACTAATGAACAAGTTTTTGCCAATTTCCACCACTTAGTGTCTGGAACTGCGGAAAAGTGGTATTGGTAGCTCCTTGAAGAGTCTCACCGTCACGAATACCTTAAATTTTACGATTTGAAGTCTAATTAATGCAACCGACTGAGAGTTTTGACAAGTTTTATGAAGAAGTTAGGGGTCTCGCGTTACAATTGGAAAATAGACCAAGTGAGAGAGATTTAGTGTATATAGTTAGAGAGGACTTGATTTTCGGGTGCCCTATTAATGTCCCCTCTCGAGGCTAAGAAAATAAACTCCTATTGTTTTATTTTGTACAAGTTCGTCAGCTTTACTTGGAGTGTCCTATGGCCCGGTACTCAGCAAGCTGCACCAGGGCTATACTTACCGATAGCTTTTCCAAAAAATCATTTCTTCCTGGAATGACCCCTGCTTTATTTTAAACGTCGCGTCGGTTCCATCAAGCTTATTATGTTTATAGCATGTTTTTTCTATAATAACTACCCTTCCCAAAACGTCACTTTAAGAGATTTCTATCGCAAAATTCGACCTTTCGGAAGTAGAATTGTTTATTGATCATAATTTACTTAGAGATTGATAATAATTAAATCAATTCACTTACCTTCTTACAAAGGTACACTAAGATCTTCTTCTCAAAGGATGTTATTCGATAGAAAGCTAGGTACAGCTTGATTATTATAATTTATCAAAGGCAGTTAAATTAAGTGCATCAAAGCCGATTTCCATATAAAAATTATGTATTCAGTTAGTTATTCGCCCGGTTACACTGGATACATTGGAAAGCAATCATGATGCATAATGTAGTAATGGCTCCAGAATATCCTTTGAATAATTGTGATTGAACATTTTACTATAGATTCTTTAGCTTCAATTAGAATTCAAGGAATCAATTTTGCTGCAATGCAATTGGAGCTACACATAGCAGGATTATATCAAATCAAAGAATTGCCTGAATTTCTGTGGGATTTCTGCAAATATTCATGGGTATTGTAACAAAGAAAGGAAATCTTGTCTTCACATAACCTTGTGAGCTTTTGATTTTCTATTTCAACTATCGACTTGTCGGATTTGTCTTCAATTATTTGAGGCTTTTGTATATACATATATATATATACTTTATACTATATGTATACATAAAAATAAATAAATTGGATTTTCTTAATAAAATCTGACAAACGAGTATGTGAACGATGTAAGTCCCTTGTTTGGTCCGAATCCTAGAATTTATGAGTAAGTGTGTGTAAAAGAATTCATATTGGCTTGCGGTCTTTTAAGAATGCAGTGGTAAATGCAGGGATTTTATCTCAGTGTAGTCGAAGTAGTAATCATAGAAATGAAGAAAGTGTCTGCACTCATACCGTACTCTCTATTCTGCCAGTGATTTCGAAAAATGATATAGTAAATATTTTAAATTTTGCAAAAGTTCAACTTTTGCGTAGGGGAAATGAAAATCCTTCATTTTAAATTTCCACTCCTTTCATTGATGTTACCAAATTTAATGATTTTTCGACACCCCTTCTAAATGGAGAGAAACATGTTTGTCCCTTCATCTATATGATTACATAAAGGTAAACGCCTAACATTTACCACTGCATGCATCGGAAAGGAATATGGAATAAAGTGAATTTTTCAACATTTTCAACATCCCTTGGGTAATCTCAGTTTTACCGCTAAGTTCTGGGATTTCATTAACAAGAACTTACTCCCAAATAATTCAAGAGAAATGTAACCATCGGAAAAGTCGCCAATTGAAATAGAAAATCAAGAGTTTCCAATGCTATGTGCGGACAAGTACTTAGTCCTTTAGCACACATGAATTAGAAATAGAAATTCAGGAAAATCTTTGATTTGAAATATTAAATTTGAAATATGAAGTGTTAATTGCATTTGCAATTCCTAGGTATAGCTGTTGAGCAAAAAGCAAAGCTGATTCTTTGCAAAGATTTTAAATTACTTAAAGCAAAACGGTTTATAGTTGAATGCCATGTAACAATTTGAAGGGAATTTAAAAAAAAAACTACGTTACATCCCAAAGAAATCTCTGTAAAATTAACTTAAAATTAACAGCTTTGACCTTTTGTGAATTGACACGCTTCGAACTTCTTATTAATCGTCTTGTAGATTCTGGCGACCTGTGGCGGCCATGTTGTTTTGGTGATATCTGTCAATTCTCTTGTTTATTATTCAGTTATTAATGCCAAATCACGGTTATAATTTACACAGCACGTCCAAATGATAAATGAGTATTCGTTAGTGGAAACGGTGCGCATATCTTAAGGTAGATGTGGTGGCCCTTCACAGTCGACTCTTCTGCGTACGTTTGGTGACCAAATTTGAGACGACCGGATTGGTAATCAATAACTTAACATACTCGTACTAAGGTCAAAGGAGCGCAAGATCGGCCGAGAACATCACCACCGGCCATGAAAGTGTATAGCAGAACCCGAAGCAGTCTATTCCTCGATATGCACAAGAACTTGGACTTTCGCAGACTTCAACTTGAGGAACTTTGCATCTGAACTAGGGCTTAGACCCGTACTATATCCAACTGACCAATTGAGCTCAAAGCTTAAAGCTGACTGGTATTTGGAGCTTTTAGAACACGATGCCATTTTTTGCCGAAAAATCATCTTCAGCGACGAGGCGCCTTTTTGGATGTATGGCTGCGTATGGGACGACAAAAAACCACACAAAATTCACCACATAGAAATGCATCCTCAAAAAGTAAATAAATATTTGGTGTGGATTCTCTTCCGGTGGCGTTATTGGTCCGTATTCTTTCGAAAACGGCGTTGGCGTTGGTGAGGCGGTCACCTTCAATGGCGAGAGCTACAGAACCATGTTAACCAATTTCTTATGGTCCAATTTGAACCAAGTGGTTTCCAGTAGAACGACGCTATGTGACACACAGTGGAAGGCTCTATTTTTTTTTCTTAATGATCGATTTGAGTGTGAGGTTTTCTCACCCAGGGGTGCCTTGAATTGGCCACGAAGGCCAATACGATTTGACCCCGCTAGACTTTTTCTTGTGGCACTTGGTTTTATCCCTGTTTTCATAAAGGCCCCAACAAGTTGCACATATTCTTCATTTGTCGTGTCACAATTATAGCGTGTAGGGAGCTATCGATGATCTTGATATCATCGCTTCCTTGCGCATTATCTGTCACAAAAGCAGTTTGAAGAAATTACATGAAAGTGCATCTCCTGGCCGAAACCCTGAGCAGTTGGGACAGTTGGATATGCCATCGGATCACCAGTGTACCTATTGCTGATAGAAAGAATGGACGTTAGTGCAATTAATTGGTAATTGAAAGGCGAGGAAGATTCGGGGTTATAAAGGACCGGCTGGACAAATTCCGATTTCCATCTACTCTCGGAAAGAGACTCAAAGATTAGGGCAGATGGCAAAGCTTAGGCAGTAGTTTTGCCAGTGTAAAAGAACTCTTCTTCAGAGCAAAGTGAATATACAATCTGGACCAGCGTATTTGTATATTTTAAGATCTTTAAAGACTCTTGCGTGTGCGTGTGCGGCAAAAGATTGTTTTCAAAGAACTATTTATTCTCTCAAGTACAGGAGAAGCCATAACACTGAGTGGAAACGCGAATTTTGTACCAAACTGCGCTGCATGCGCTAATTTGCTTTTTCTTGCGAGCTTACAAAAGAGTGTTGGAACCGGAACGGATGAATTGGGAGAGCTTTTTATATTTTTACAAAAGACTTAAGCTTTCACTACCTTTGCGACAATGTAGTATTTTTTGCTGTAAATTTTGGAAACTTGGTTCTTCGCTTGGCTTGTCTGTACTTTTTCATAAAATAAAAAAATAAAATGCACGACTGGGTCACACGAACTTGCTCTTATGTAAAAGACTAAGAATTTCAAAAATGAATGTTTTTAGAGGAAATGCATAAAATTCATTTTTAAATGACTAAAACTACTGCTTTAGTAGATAGTTGAAGCTAAGAACATGTAGTTCAAGCAAATATCAGTTTATGCAAGAACAAAAATTCTAAGTCGTTGTAGTGGTTTCTTAAAAAAATAAGCTTTTATAATAAAAGAAATTTTTAGTTTTCCAAAAAAAATAGATTTATTTTTGTCAAAAATTCAAAAAATACATTTTTTTTTAAGTTTTGAAATGCAATGTTTTTCAAACCTTTAAGAAGCTTCTCAATGAAGAATTTTATTAAAATCCGTTATGCCGATAATGAGAAATTCAAAATTTGAATAAATGGTTCGAAATTTTTCTTATTTAATTACAGATCGTTAAAATTAATCGAAAGAAAAAAAAATTATGAAAATTCTCAGAGCCGTTTTCGAGAAAAATACGATTTTCGGAAACCATTTTTGAACATTTGTATGATGCGTACCGTTATTTTTAGGTAAAATAAATTTTTTACGAAACTTTTATCTATCAAGTTTAAAAAAAATCGAGCATGGGGGTTTCCAAATATTGAGTTTTGAAAGAAAATTGAACATTTTTTTTTAAAATCAAAAAAAAAAAAACATGTTTAAAAATTTGAATACACAATAATATTCAAACTTTTGCGGAATTTTAGCATACAAAAAATTATCAAAATCAAAAACAAAAAAAATGGTTCCAAGGGGAATACCAAAAATAACCATTTTTTTGGAAAAATGCTAGACTTAGTTAAAAGCTTAAATTTTGTTTTGACACGAACACATTACTGGGACATGAAGCAAGTTAAAAACAGAATTGTTTTGAACTGTTTTAAAGGGATATCATTTACCCTTTCTCAAACCAGCTTTTGCTTAAGGTTAAGCTTTCCCCGTGTGTAGATAATACTTAAAAACAATCTGTTTTTAATTGCAAGGCATTACTTATGCTTTGTCGAAACAAATGCAATACGTTTCATAAATCTCATTACCACAAACATCTAGTGCCGTAGGTGTTTCCTCTCAGTGACGCAATCTTATGCCTTTGAATTTAAACTAAGACAATTATTCTTTCTGCAACAAAAATAGAAAGGATTTAATTTTATTTTATTCATATCCAGCAAAGAGGATGATTCTCGTCTCACAATTACAATCCCAAACCACCAAAAGTAAAATTAATGCCATCAGTATGAAATAAAACCACCGAACAAATGCACTGTGAACACACAGCAATCAGCCCACTAATCCCACTAAATGGCTAAAGGGTGTTCGGTGGGTCGTGCATCTAGAAATCCATTGTCCCACAATATAGACTTTGACTCCCAGGAAAACAATAAAAATTACTTCATCTTAATGAATGGAAATGGAAAAAAGGGATTTTCACTGCAGTCGTTGCCTTGCAGCAAAGTCTCATCCCCGCAGAATACTATATAGGTACATAGCAAGATATAAGTATTTGTGTGTGTGTTGCTGGACTGAACCGGAAATCCTTTAACGTATTAAATCTAAAACGAAATGAGCTCCAACTCGACTTCCGAATACGACTACGAATACTATGACAACGACTACGATGACGACGACGGAAAGCATCTGTAGTTTAACCCCTATCGAAGGGGTCTCTCATAGTCATAACTGCATTTCACTTCTGCACCATCATCTGCTATACTTAGTCGACAGCCGACAGAGGGCCAAAATGAATTTGAAGCAGTACCTACTTTAATTTCATTACTCTTGGCACTAGACAATGGAATTAAATGTATTGCTACAACTTGCAGCTATTCGCTGACGAAAATTAATCCCGAATAAAAAGCTTTTAAACATCAAAGGATATAAGCTAGACAGCTATATCTACCCTTAGTCGAGAATATCCACACACACACAAACACAATCAAATGGCAAGGGTTGTTTGTTGGGAAGATAAAACAAAATTAATATAAATTGCTGAATAGGGGCTACGAAAAAGCAATTAACAAACAATGAGTGGACTATAAATTAAATGAAAGCTCAAATGGCTAACTGAAAAGATCAGGATCAATGGATGGCGATGACTATCCTAACTAACTGCACGCTCGGGACGCGCTACGCTATCATGACTATCAATAAAATGGGCTCCTAATATAATAAAGTACCTACCTGATGATGGTAAGGACCAGGTGGTTAGGTGTTCCCTTCAAAAACATTCATGCGGTTACTTTATGATTATTTGTTTTTGAATCACGCCAGTACGTTTAAGGAACAAAGTACAAATATTAGACCTTGCCTTGTATTGTCTTAATTAACAATATTTTAAAATGTTCAAGTGATATCCTTCAGCTCTCCCGATTCTGTCAATGTCATCAGAATAATCAAGTAGTACCTCTGTTGTTCACTTGTAATTGACTGTTAAATCACAGAAATGGCTTCAAGAAAAGCTGGTAACTGGGCCACGAGGTTTGGACTAGGTGTTTTTAGTGTTTACCACAGCAAACTGAACGGATGATATTTACCACCTAAACTTAGATGCAGCCCTTCGCTCTACCCCGACTCAACATTAAGTATCTAGTATCTTGCCGTGCATTAAGATAAAAGGAATCGAACTCTTTGATTGCCAAACCTTATGGCCACAGCAATATTAAGGAGTTGATTCTATAGACATCTTTTTGACTCCCACTGACTACTGCACCCCTAAAATGGGCATCAGTAAAGATTTTAAGGTTATATTCCCATCAACAAAGGACTGAGATGATGACGTCGTGAGGAAAGACTTCGACAACTATCTTTACTGAAAGCTCAAAGATGGAGTGTGACTTCAGATATATCTAGGACGTTTAGGCTACCTGACTTTGCTAGTGTTTTTCAAGCTGAGCTACTAGCTATCAGGGAAGCATGAAAGGTACTCAACTTTCTAACTTCAATATTAACAACAATATCACTGCTATATGGGTTCCAGGTCATTGTTGCATTGATGGGAATGAACGGGTGGACGAGCTGGTCAGGCAAGGGTCAGCTAGTCAACATTTCGTTCAGAGTTATGAGGTGCAAAATTCTCCCAATTTTTCTTAGCGAATCACACCAATAAAAGAGCATGCAGCGAAGCTACATAAGTATTCTCCAAAATGCTCATCTGTTATAGCTGTGAGGACCAGCAGGAAAAACAAGCAGTCCTCCACTTCCTCTGTAAACGCCTTGCTCTGGCCACATTTAGAGCACAATTATTAGGAAAGGCATTTTTTGACGATATTGACGAACTTAGGAAATGAAGATCAAAGACTTGATCTCCTTTCTCAACGTGACGAAATTCGGTTACTTCTGTGCCTTCGTTTGACTCCTTAGATCCCATTACTCTAAATGTTTGTTATAAATTTATTTTACTAATCTGATCGTTTCGTTCCTCTGATCTGCTTAAGTAGGTTATTAGTCAGGTTCTCCTCTGAGAGTTCCAACCGTTTTGTCCCCTAGGTTGCTTGCTAGGAACAATGGAATTCTGTAAGGATACCCGACCGCTTAGATCCCTTATCCTCTGTTGTGACATGCGCGTAAATGAGGCTTATGTTGGTGAATTTGTTTTTGATGCGGATTATCGTGAGGCGCTCGTTCACATAGTTGAAACTCAAGACTTTTTGCCTGAGCCTAGTTCCAACAACAAATCCGCATCCAAATAGAACCTGCTTTTCTCGATAGCAGTAGCAGTAATATATATCGCAATCTTTTGATTTTCGTCTCCCCGAGCCATCCTATCGCATTCCTTCTATGGCAGTAATATCTGCTTTGTAGCAGTTTAGGGCTTCCACTAATTGTTCGGCTGTACGCGGTCTATTAAGGGGCCCTAACATTCCACGTAGAGATATGAAGTTCGCTGTACTTATTTTATGTTGCATGTTTCGTCATCAGTGAATCCGTCCATATCCGAGGTTTGTTTTTGCTTCACAACTAAAATTATTTTATGTGGCCGGAAAATCACCCCGACTGTTCAGCCCCAATCTAAAGGGACAGGTCCTTAGTACGTCTCCCCCTTCTATCGTTTGCTACCCCCAACAACTTTCGACTGAGTTTGGAATCCACTCTCCAGTTGAGGAATTAGGCACCCGATGTTCACAGCGAGGAGGTGAGGGTAGGTGTAAGGATTTCCTTACCACGGGTGGGGGGAAATTCTTTACTGATTTTTAAATGAAAGGAAGAAGTCTTTGCTATTCAAAATCTTTATTGATACTCGAATTTCTTAAAACTATTGTACGCTATTTATACCATTTTTACAAAAAGATAAGGAAAATGTATGCACATTTTATTACCCAACAAACGGATACAAGCGGAAGATAACTGCTTATCTCTTGTATGCTTATCGTGCATACACACAAGTGATAGACAAACAGCATCGTGATTGCATTCGTTTGTTTAGGTACATGGTGTTTAATCTTTAAACATTCTGCCCGGCGGCGACTTGACTAGTTTTTGGCAATGAATTCAATTTCCACAGTTTTCTTACGATTACAATGATTTTTTACATATATATAACTTAATGCTGATACAACAATAAGAATAACACCTAAGGAAATATGGCCACTCATGTTGTATATCTGCTGAAGTGTCTTAAGTTGAACAGGCGAAGAATTCATGAAGTTCAGTTGTTGCTTTAGTTTGTCGATTTCCATAGTGTTATTAATTAAGATTGTATGGGAAGGCTTAACTTCAATTTCTCTTAAGTCAATGACCTCCTTGGTGTACATATAGTTTGATATAGGCATCTTCCTTTGAGAATCCCAGTGTTGCGATGATGAAATGACAATTCCTTCGTAAATCGCTGAACATACCGCTTCTAGTTCTAAGACCCCTTGGTTAGGTAGCTTTAATGACATCGGCTTGTGTTTTCCGCATTCAATTATAACATTGAATTCGTTGTATATCTTGAACAACCAATGATTTTGCGAAGATATTAGTTTCCAAAAACTTTTTTGTTTAGTTTCTTCAAATCGACAGTTTGCAATTTGAGATTGTTTAAGAGCTGATATTTCACAACCATTTTGAGTTGGAGGTAGCCATGGCCAGTTTTCTTGACACATATAGTTATCTTCTAAGTCTTTTTTACACTTATCCAGTCGAGCTTGTGTCATTAGTAGGAAGAGATTCCGCCCAAAATTATACACAATGTATTCAGCTTCGAGGTTTGCAATTATAGTTGTACCGTTTCGATCAATTAGTATGGGAATGAGATGGTATAGATTAATGGTGTCGCTTTTGAGAAGTGGTATTTCTGCGTAATTTACCAATTTTTGATTCAGCATTAGACCTTTTCCTTTATTGAATGATATACTTCTTTCAGTTCGCTGTCGGTTTTCCATCCCGGAAGTTTTAGTTGAGCTGGTAATTTCGTCTTGATAAATGACAATTCATTTTGTAATTGCAGTGGAGTAATCAATTTTGGATTTATATGATCATGATGAATGTCTATGAGCAAATTCATAACAGACGTCTGTATATCTTCGCATTCGTTTAACATGAGTATTACTTGGGATGTCATTAGATGGAACAAGGTAGCTCGCTTTTCCAATTCCACAATAGAATCTTGGAATAATGTCAATTGTGAGTTCATTTTTTAAAACGAATTGTTGACATCTTCGGTAGTCTTCTTGAGAATATTGAGTGTAGAGTTAATAGTTGAAGTCTGTTGTTTGCTTAGATACGCCAAATTTCCTTGGTTATTCAATATTTCTTCCATATTTGCTTCCATTTCTCGTCTATCGTCTGCATCCATAATACCAAATAACATGTGCTGAAGTGAACCAATGAACTCTAAAGGAGCTCTACGATATCTTTGTTTTTTTCCTAGCAGTAAATTATTGTTTTCGTTTAATCGTTGGTATCGTCTTGTTAACGCCAATGTCATGAATTTGCATGAGTTTTCATATGCTAATAATTTATTGCAGTTATTTTCCAGATTTTGAATACATTTTTGGATAGTAGGAGTTGATAGACAGAGACGGGTTTTTAGATCTGTGGACTAGGGTGTCCCGTCGTTATATGAAGAAAAAAACTGTCACGAATTTTTTATCAAAAGGGGTATCAAAAGTTGCGTACTAACGAGTAGATTCTGAATATGTACTTACTTTTCGATTTGGACATAACTTTTAAGGCTCTACCGCGGCTTAAAGATCTTAAAATATAGTTTTTTTTAAATTCGAGAATATTTTTTTCTTCATACAACGATGAGCCATGTTACTATGGACGGTTGTGCACTCTTGTTTTTCTTGTTAATACGGCTGTTAAAATTTTTGAAATTCCGACAAAGATACATTTTGGAAGTATGTAGAACTAGCATTTAATAAAAAAAGTTCTCGTAATTTGTGAAAATACTCGAAAGGTATGACTTTATTTTGAATCTTGGGTTGTAATTCTTTTAACCGTACATACAAATCAATTGAAAATACATAAATAAGAGGCTCAACACCCCGTATTGACATTGAACCTTGTCAAATACAACTTTTAATTATTCCTCTGTGTTTGTTCCCGGTAGAAATCGAGGTGACCTGCAACTTTCTGCCGATTCCGAACAGCTAAGATCAGAAGCACTTGTTATGTAAGATTTGATATTTTCTCGCAAGAGGGGGCATCTCTAGTTTTAGATAGAAATGGATGGGGATCGAATCCAGACGGGTGTGAAAGTCCAACACACATACAAGGACTACAACATACTTTTAAGAAAATCTTTCAAAATAGTTTTTTAGATTTTACTTTTTAGGCAAATATTTAAGGCACAAAAAAGTGTCTCAAGTTTTTGCCATGTTTTCTTTCGCTATAATAGGAACTATATATGTAAGTGGTTTTCGAATATGGACGAGTAGATTTTGACAGTTCCTTGCAGCCATCATTTTTTAAATTTCCTATTTCAAAGTTGTCAGAATATAATAAAACGGCGAACATGTTTTTTGTGGTACACTTTTCGCGGCCCACAAAAACCGAAGGGGCATAAATTACATATTAAACGAAAGCATTTTTTGCATAGATGTGCAGAATGCCAAAATTATTTAAATATACTACACAGAAATTGTTTGAAACAATAAATACAAATTGCCCGGAAAACAAAAACAATTAGAAATGTCAAATCGACTGACACATAATTAGAAATGTCAAATCCAGAATATGAGAAATGAAAGTATTCAGCGAAAACCCAAAACCCAAAGCCAGAACCCAAAACATTAAGTTGGGTTCACAGTGGTGTTCACATTGCACAAATCCGGCAACACGACAGAACTTGATGAACATGTTGTTGTTGTTGAATGTGAATCTCCATAAATGAAGAAATATTATCAATATAAATATTAGGCATGTGTTTGTTTAGTATTTGAGCTCTTATTATTACATTTTGAAACATTAAGCGTTAACTACAATCGGCACTTTTTGCAAAAAGTGAAAAGGAATACACACATACACTAGCCACATCTGTTGCTGAAAAGAGCTTATAATTTACACCATACAATTTCAGTTCAGACATCTATCGGTGATTTTCTGAAAAAATGTATTCCATGTAATAGTGTTTTTAAAAAATGAAAAAGTAAAAAGGTAGAACCATTTAAACCATGAAACGTTAACTACAGTTGGCAATTTTTGCAAAAAGTACAATAAGTGAAAAAATGAAAAAGAATACACACATACACTAGCCACTTCTGTTGCTTTCAGTTTGGCGACATCTATCGGTCATTTTCTAAAGCAATTTATTCAATGTATTAGTGTTTTCAAAAAGTGAAACATTTACTTTTTGATTTTTTGAGATGGGAGATAAAATTTTAAATTGAGTTGGAAAAGGAGAGGAGATTTTTTTAACATTTTCACTTTTCAAGTTCATTGCAGTTATGGATTTGCATTATAGGGGTATTTATGCAAAAGTGTAAGCTCTGCGTATTTGTATAAGTCAATTATTTTCAAAACTTATTTACATTTATCTGCATTTGAATTTTAAATATTTGCGAAAAAAGAGAATACAAAATACTCGAAATGTATTTGTCAGGGAAAGAGAGAAGATAGAAAATGCAGACGTGAGACGTGGCGTCGTCAAAAATGCAGACGAACATGACTTGCAATACAAATTTAAATCTTAATGGCTGAATGCGTTCCATGGGCTCAAACCTTCCTCATTTTCTGAACACTTCCATTTATGTCATTTTTTGTTGACAATAAACAGCTAGCCGATCGATGTGTAAACAAAAAAAGTTTTAGAAAAGTAAATTGAATTTATGTTTTTGAAGTTAGCTATATTTCTTTAGGCGCGTTATAAAAAAATTATGTGAGGGAAATTTAAAAAAAAATTCACATGTATGTAACACAAAAATCACAGGTTGACGTCACTGCAACGACGTGGGTTCGAGTCCTAAAGTCCCAATAGAATGATTAATATTTTTTTATTGCCGCGATATGAAAAAATGATGAGAGTGAAAGTTTTAGATGTAACAAAAAATTCACAGGTTGAAGTTACTCGGGCGACGCACGTGGGTCCGATTCCAATATTATGGCCATAATAACAGCTGAAAGACAATGACATGAAAGAATCGAAATAAAAATTGTTAATGTGTCAAAAATGTGTATAGGTTTGAAAGTTTGTTTACCATTAACTGTTTTCCCTTGGACTCCAGGATTGAGTGCTTAGTAGGTAGTTCTCATTGCATTCAACAATTTAAAATAATCATGAATTCCCTGTCTTTTATTGAATGATAATGAATAAAATAAATAAATTGGCACTCGAATTTCGAGAGCTGGGTCGGCTAGTTATAGAAAACAGGCAAACATATCCCTTGATATCTACCGCACAACTTGTTTTAATTAATTGGCTGGAAAACTCTGCCTCTTTACCTTGAAGTCTTATCGCAAATCTCAGTCTCCCTAAGATCATGACCAGAAGGTTCCTATGTGATATTGATATAATGGAATTTATTACTTTCGAAAACAATATCTACGTATTAAAAATTGGGATCTCATTATAATTTTCCTAAGCCTCTGTACTACGGGCAGGGCATACAAATATTATCCTATTAAAATGTAATTCAAAATAATAAATAAATACTCGTATGTATGTATGCATGTAGGTACATATGTACATAAATGTATGTACATGATTTTTATTGAAAACGTGTAGTGCGTTGCTCTTAGTATGATAGATTTTTGTAATCCGACATTATGAAATAAAGGCTTGATGGTAGCAGTAGTTTGTTAGTTAATATTCTGAATGATATTTATTGCACAAATATGTTAAGTTTTGAAAATTGGAATCTCATTAAAATTCACCTGACCTGACTGTATGGGTAAAATTATACAGCTACACTTTTTTTTTAATTTATTTTAAAATGATAAAAGGCTTTTTTTTGGAAGTGCAGTGGTTTTAGTTTGATAGGTATGTATATTTAATCCGACATTCAGTTAAACATAAAGTATTCAAGCCTTTGCCTTTGGGAAACCTCATCGTTATCATCAACCACTATGGAATTCGACTAAGTGGGTCGGATTTGTACTTAAGCTTTTCAATTAATCTCCTTCAATTCCATTTATCTGTTTTACTCCAAACAAACTCATACTCTCTCCTACTCGTATAGCTGCTGATCAATAAAAAAATATAATACCAATTGAAACTTTAATCTAAGCCTCCAACCGAATTCACGTGTTGCAATTCGATTTTACCGGAGTCCTTAACAGCCCTTATGGAGCTCGTAAAAGCACAGATACACACACATACAACGAGTAGGTGAAAACTAAATAAAGGAAACCAAACGGAATGAGGGTAAAAAAATATCATAATTCTACCACGGCCACAAATTGTTTTAAATAAAATAAATTGAAATTTAATGGAGATTTTTATCGCTTGAAATACCGTTAGTCTTTTGGAATATGTGCTCACCTCCAGTCCTATGATCCAGGTTCTGCCGATGCCAGTCCTTCTGAAAGAGGCAGGCGCCTATAATTTCACCTGGCATCCCGGATTGAGAGAGCTT
The DNA here is from genome assembly GCA_911387755.1 of Chrysotoxum bicinctum. Taxonomy (NCBI): domain Eukaryota; kingdom Metazoa; phylum Arthropoda; class Insecta; order Diptera; family Syrphidae; genus Chrysotoxum; species Chrysotoxum bicinctum. Next base: position 178,324,290 of record OU426988.1, on the reverse strand, counting down.
TTGCAAGACAGGGTTGAACCATTAAATTGGACGTTTGCCAGAATCCAACCGGAAACGAATATCCGAATCTGTTGGTTAAAAACAGCCCCCAACAACGAGTTCGGTTAATTCGTTACTTACAATATGATGGTGCTTCAACACTTGAGTAGTTTTGAATCATGGAGCGGAATGGCCAACGGTTGAAATGTGTTCCGGTGCAATGATAACGGGGGCAGGTATATATGTACATACACATAGACTACACGTCGGTCGTCCTGTCAATGTTCAAGTTGCATGGGATGTTCGACAGTTTCACAAATCTTGCCAGGAGATATGAGTCGGTTTCATCTGTAGATAGTTCAGGCCGATTTCATTCTTGATTACCGGGGAATCGAGGTCTGTGAACCATTGCTATTGGATTCCATTCCTATCATCGCTTGGCGAAACCACAAACTCGAACGAGCATGAATTTAATTGGGAATCCTTGAAGTTTAAGTTGAAATAAAATACAGTGTGCTAAATGGAACACAGAAAGTTATCGGATAAGGAGTGGTAAGAGGAGATTCTCGTCCATTTTGAAGGTAGAAAGAAGAGTTGCATTTCCAAACAGTTTTATGCGGTATTCAAGGTGGAAAAATGAACTAATTGGCTAAAAGGTGGGTTAAGTGGTCGGAAATGTTTTTTGAATCAATAATGATTTGAAAAGATTCGAAATTCAATTCAACACATATTTTTAATTAGGTGGAACCAATGAATGTAATCGTAATTAATTAAAGTAAATGAAACGCTTCATTGACTAGTATATTAAAATATATTTATACCACGACCATAGGCAGGGTAAACGACCCAATCACTGACACTCAAACGATATTGACCAATTATTTCGTTTAAAATAAATTCATAACAGAAAGCTTAATTTCGTTTTGGTTTTCAACTTAAACTGAATTCATTTTAAATATTAATGGTTATTCGTAAGGGGGGATTTCGAACTAAGAGGTCCCAGGTGCAAGAGTTGGAAGGAATGATTCTTCCTTTGATCTCCTCCGGTCTATTGTTGTTTTTGTGAGGTGGAATATCTAAAAGTCAACAAGCGACGTTCGATCGAAATGAGTGGATTTCAAATCTATTGTGAACTTATAACCAACACTATCTTGGATTTAAATCTCGAGAGAACTAATACCCTATCATGTTATCCGAATTTATATCCCGATAGAAATTACTTTATTTCATTTGGTGTTTCGTTTCGGTTGTCGGCGGCTAAAGAGGAAACATTTTTTAATGGTTTGCTTTGTTCTTGTTGATTCTCATGGTAGAGAGTTTGGTTTGCTTGAAAAATGGGTCACCCAGTTGCCTGACGACTGCATATGTTCATAACCTAAGTTGATCAACGAAAATGCATGAGTGGATCCGCCCTAAGGTAGCGCAGTGGTCCACTCTGGTATTGTTGATTAAGAGAGCTGTTGAATTAGACGCCTTCCTGATGGTAAGACATACCATAAGAGAAAGAAATTAGTTAAGCATTTCCCGATTCCGACGAACTATTTTAAATAACTTTATTAAATATGTAATGACTTTGACGTTCTTTTCTGCTAAGTATTCAATGCATTTACCTTATTTTACTGTGAGTTTACTATCCAAAAAAATTGTATTAGAAATCACAAAGAAAATGTTAACATTAACAAGCTTATCCAAAGTTAATATAATCTCCCAGATCACATTAGTAGCAACTTATAAGTGAAGCTAAAGATTTAGTTTTCCGAATTATTATACAGTCAATGAAACCCTACCTAAAGAATAATAGAAGACTTTAAAAATCCGGTTGGTATGACAACGTTTGTAGGAAAAGTAAAGAGTGTAACGAAGCGTTACAACACCTATATAACCTTAATCACATTACCGAGCGAGACGTTACGACACCAACTACCCCTAATCATATTACCGAGCAAAATAATAGGACACCTACGTACCGCATGATCTGAAGTCATGTAATCACTACTTACTTGGAATTCCTTACAAATTTGTCTCTTATCCTTTCAGTTCACACTGACTTATAGCCGCAGATTTGATAAGTGGAGGTTAAGAAAATAACAAAATTGTTAAGTAAAAAGGTTAAGCAAACGGCTTCAAAAAATACACCAAAGAGACTTCAACACAACCAACAACGACTACCTCTCTCTCTCTCTTTTAGAAAATTCTTCGTTCAGCTAGACAGCTGCAAGTCTTCTATAAAATCCATCAAAGCCGGAGTCGCCCAAGAATCAAAGCTGGGTCCCTTCCTATATAACCTTAATGACGTCTGATCAACCCGTGCCAACTGACTGCGAGAACTTGCTTTTCGCTGACGACTCGCTGACCTACTCCTCGTCGATAGCGCCAAACATTGCAGCTCGGAGAGTGGAAGCCCACGTCTTCAAACTCTACGAGTACTACAAAAAGTGGGGTATCCGAATAAACACTGCCAAATCGGAGCTTGTGTGTTTCAGGAGACCCACCACCAATGGCAACCGATGTCGTTCAGCAGCCACTTGCAGAAACCTGACAGTAAAGCTCCCCCATGAATAAACGATAGCAGCCAAAAGAAATGCTAAATACCTCGGAGTTAACTTCAACGAGCTGTTCAATTTCAACCTGCACTCTAGGCAGGTTCTAAGGAAGGCCAACTTCGCGTTTCACCGCTTGCACCCGTTGCTAGCCAGAAGAACCGGACTAAGCCAGCCAGTGAAGCTATTGATATACAAACACCTCATCAGACCCGTCATCAGCTACAATTTTCCTGCATGGTACACCATTTCGAAGACAACAATGCTGCAGCTCCAAATCTTCGAAAGCAAAATACTAAGGATAAGCACCGGACTTATCTTCGATCGACAGCGAAGGAAGCACTTCAGCAATGAAAGACTCTTTGAAGAAGCAAAAATCAAGAAACTGGACTAGTTTCTTGTGCAATTAGCGAAGAAGCTTATAGCTAGCACCACCAACCACCCAAACCCGCTGATGAGAAGGATGACCACCCAGGATATGATAGAAAGGATCCCAGCCGACAACGAAGCAGCAGTTCGTTTCTATGCTGACGCCGAGTCAGCATATCACCGTGGCTGAAAACATCAAAAAACAATTCCCAACAACCCGCCAACTGGACAACCGGGACTGAACAACCCGAGTCAAAAAAACAAGACAATTTATCATAATGCTAATTTTGAACCATGTACAGTATAAATATTATAATTTTTAGAGTTTAAGTCATTTTAAAAGTTAGGCCCCCTATGTGCCAACAAATTTCTACCCTATACATATTATCCTTAAGTTTCACAATTGTATATATTAAAGTTCAATAAAAAACCTTGAAACCTTGAAACAAAACTGTCTTTTTTATCGTCCAAGTGTGGATACCAATATAGTGTACAAAGAGTTTAAAATTGGGCCGTAAAACAAAAAACTTTAAGGCGTTTCGGTGACAGAGAGGCATCACTGTACTTGTGAAACCGATCTAAATGTTAGGGTATTAGCTGGGGTACGCAAGCCGTATTTTTACTAAAAGTATTATTGATTATTTAGTTATTCACTAATTCTACCGTTTTGTTCCTCTGATCTCCTCCTCCAGTAGCTCTCTGGACAGATTCTCCTCTGAGAGTTCCAAGTTCCAACCGTTTCGTTCTCTAGGTTGCGTGCTAAGGACAAGGTCTTTCTGTAAGTATACCCGACCGTTTTGTTCCTCTGAGCTCCCCCTTAAGTAGTTTACTGGACAGGTTCTCCTGCGAGAGTTTCAACCGTTTTCTTTCCTAGATTGCGTGCTAGGGACAAGGGCTTTCTGTAAGGATATCATACCGTTTTGTTCCTATAAACTCCTCTTCTTGTAGGTCATTGGGCAGGTTCTCCTCTGAGAGCTCCAACCGTTTTATTCCCTCGATTGCGTGCTAGGTACAAGGGCTTTCCATAAGGATTCCCGACCGTTTCGTTCCTTCGGGTTCCTCTTCAAGGATAGCGTTGGACAAGGTTCTCTTCAAAGAGTTTCCCACCATTTTGTTTCCCAGGTTGTGTGCTGGGGACACATTATATGAAGTACTGTATTAGTTATTTAGGCTTTTGAATGTTGTGTTGTACAAAATAATATGTTATTCATTTTAAGAGAAAAGAAGCTAAAATTTAAAATTACATTATATACAATATCATGTTAGAAATACAAAACTACGAAATAAATTGATCGAAAGTTTAGGAGTATTAAAATAAGCTATGTATTTTATTCCGATTTTAGACCCTCCAAGCCCAAGTTTTGTTACTTCTTTGGGAAGAATCCTGGCCACGGACGAGTTTATTTCAGCTACGAAGGAAAAGCATCACAAGAGAAATCTTTCAAGTTTCTAAAACTTTTTAGATACCTAAATGATGTATCTTTTAAGTAACTAATTCTACTAATGCAGAAAAAAGAACTATTTTTAAGAAAGTCAGCAACTTATCTACTTGAAAACCGTGAATCTAGATCCTTTTGAACCAATGTGCATTTTAAATGATCGTAATTAGTTCCGAAAAACTTCTTTTAGCAGTCCCAAGTCAAATGTCTGTCTACTCGTATGAATTAATATTAGTTTATATTGAAGAATTGGATAAACCAATTTAAATGTTAGAACTCAAACAAATGAACATTAATAAGGCCTGTGGTTCAGATGGTATACGAGTAACAGCAGTTTTTAAAAATGGTGACCCTAATCTCTGTGAAAACTATAGAGACATTTCTGTTGCTAGTTCTTTACGAAAACTAAAATTCTCTACTTTAGATTTGTGAGTTGGGTTGGAAGAAACAGCTTCCATGATGAATTCCGAGTTAATCTCTCAACAATCGACCAAATATTCACTCTCATGAGTGTTGCTAGGCGTTCGCACTTTTCGTTGACTTTGAATTAGCTTTTAATGCTATAAACAAAAGACCGCTACTATTTGAACTATTGGACTTTCAACTAAATCTATATGAATTTTGGGTGTGCCAAAGGGTTGCGTTTTAAGTCCCTTAATCTTTTCAATATTTATAAATGGTATTGAAGATTATATTCCCGGTGGCGTTATTTGGCGATCTTTTCATCACAGTTTTGCTTTATGCGGATTATCTGGTTATTTTATTTGAAAATACAGCTGATATGCAGTGATATGTAGGCTCTGAAAATCTACACAGAGTATTCTTAGATAATGGTCTTTAGATATCAAAATCAAAGGGTTAGAAATGACCGTACTTGGACCCTCGATGACTCTTTTTTTAGTCTTATTAAGAATTAAGGTGTCAGTACACTCCTTTTCTAGGGACTGGTATTAGTTGGTCTGAGTACAAAACTTTCCCTTGACCGTTGCCCAGGTCTTTGGAGACCTACTCTCTACGAGCGCATTTCTATCATCGATGATCAAATGTTCAATATTTCGAAAACACAGATTAAAAAAAATCAAAAAATTTCATTTAGTTAAAAAAAATTCCCAAAAATGGGAATTATAACCATTTTTTTGTTTTTGATTTTTTCGAAGGTGCAACCGATTTTGATCATTTTTGTATGATAAAGCTCCCAAAAAGTTTTGAATATTGTTGTGTATTTAAATTTTCAAATTTTCAATTTTTTTTGGATTTAAAAAAAAAATTACAATTTTCAAATTTTCCAAAAAATTTTGTTGGATTAAAAAAAAAATTCCATTTGTTTTTTGAAAACTCAATATTTTGAAAACGCGATGCTCGTTTTTTTTAAACTTGATAAATTAAAGTGTCTGAATATAATCTACAAGTTGTGAGAAGAAAACTGTATTTGACCTAAAAATAAAGGTACCCACCATAAAAACGTTAGAAAATGGTTTTAAAAAATCGTATTTTTCTCGAAAATGGCGCCTAGAGTTTTGATACAATTTGTTTTGCTTGCGACTAATAAGGCAAGTTATACATTCATAATAAAAATCGGAACTCGAGATTTTGATCAAAGTTGACATTACGATGATAGCGAAGACCAAAAAAGTTAGTCTCGCAATTCTGTCTGTCTGTCTGTCTGTTCGACTATTTTCTTTAAAATAGGTAGATAGGAGTTTTAATTTCTTCCCCCCGGATGTTTTTTTTCTTTTTTTTTCAAGACCAAAAATAACGGTACCTGCCATACGAATTTTTTTCGAAATTTTATAAATATTAATAAAATTTCATTTAGTTGAACCTACGTAATGGTTGAAAAAAAAAATTAAAAATTATTATTTTTGGTAACCTCCTTGGAACCTTGTTTTCTTGTTTTTTTGATTTTCTCAAAAAATGGTACGACCGATTTTGATAATTTTTTTATGCAGTTTCAATATTAACAAACAAACAAAATTTCAAAACTTTTTATTGAAAACTCAATATGTATATCAAAAACCCCATTCTCATTTTTTTTAAACTTGAAAAATAAAAGTTTCTTAAAATAATCTACAAGATATGAGATAAAAAAATTTTTTTACCTAAAAATTACGGTACCCTCCATACAAATGTTAAAACTTGGTTTTCGAAAATCGTATTTTTGAATTTTGAAAAAAAAAGCAATTTTTTTTTGGAAAATTTAACATCTCGAAGACGGCTAAATATTTTTTTTTTGTAACTTTAATTTTTATTCGAACAATAATAAAAGCTTTAAATTGGTGTACCAAAATTTTTTCTTATAAAATGTTTTAAATTTTTTTTTATACATATGTAAACGCTTATTTTTTAAGAAACCACTACAAAGACTTATAATTTTTGTTCTTGCACATGGCATCCTATTTTAACCTCCAACTAATAAAGAAGTTGTTTTAGTCATTTAAAAAATGATTCATATGCTTATGAACAGTTGTTCTCTCATAACATTCATTTTTTAAATTCTTAGTCTCTTACATAATAGCAAGTTCGTGCGACCCAGTCGTGGATCTTATTTCAATTGGCACCCTTAAAATTCTATTACAGATAAACGTCTAAAGTCGCAATGTATTTTTTTTCTAAGGAAAAGACAAAAGTTCAAAATGAAATAAGGATGCTATTGAAGTTTGCAGACAAGACCACCAAGGCAGTCGATTGCTTTGGGGGAACTTTAAACTGTTATTAGATAGGCAAGACTTGTTACTCTCGGCAAACTGATTCTCGTTCCATCAGGAGTCAGGACGATTGCAAGATAAAACAACAACAAAAATGAAAAACTCCATTACAGTTATTCATGGCATGGCCTTGGTGTGGCGCTATAAATCTTAAACTCTGTTCGTCTATTTGACTTTTCCCAACTATTCCCATTTTTTGTTGACTCGACGTGTAAGGAAGTAAAATTGTCCTCGTGTCGTCCTTCGCCTGCCTGTGACAACTTACAAGTACCGATGATAATGACGACGACGTAACCGTAAGAAAATTGAAACTTTCCAACAAGCCTTGCGAATTTCCAAAGGCCAAATTCAAGATCGAGAGGGTGACATGAAAGATGGAAGCAGAATATAAGACTTGGTAGCCGAGTAATATCCAATTGCCATCGTTTAAATTTGTCACGCTTTGGTGACGATTTTTACGCTGAGGATTTTGTAAATTACAACTTTGTTGCAGCATTTTCAGCAAAACCACACGGAAGAACGATGACTTTATAATTTCACTCCTAAGTATCCGTAGAAACATATTTCTGAATGGTGTTGGTCGGAGTTTGAGGGCACCTGCAACGAATAAATTGGAAAAGTCTACCTTGAAGTAACTTTTTGTTCATTCTTGCGGCGCATAATAATTTGTGATTTTGAAAGAAAAGCACGTTTATGTATAAAAAACATCTTGTAAGGCCTTAGTGCTGTACCACCCACATGCATCATTGAACAATAGCAATGTGCTGATTTGCCAATTCGTTTCAAATTTTAATTTGTGAATGGCTTAATAATCAGAATCAAAATAACGTGTGTTTGGCACGTAATGCGGGGTTGGTAGAAAATGGCTTTTGCTTTCGTTTATGATGTTGTGTGGGTGCTCCCAAGCCTAAATTTTTATATGTTGGAAAAAGTTAGAAATGTTGGAAATTATTATCAGGGTAAAAACATGAAGGAACAAAAAAATAGATTTGGTTGTTCTACACCTGGGTCTAATGAGTTGCTACTTTAAAACTTCCTTATAAGAGTGTTTTCGGCACGAATGAGGGGACCTACAATTTTTTGTCGACTCGAAACTGCTTAGATGGGAAGCACGTTCACAAGTGAAAATGTGAAAAGATTTGTCAGTTGCCCACAATAGGGATTACCCCTGAAATTTTGTGTGTGTGCTTTTTAGGTGGCAGCAGATGGGAATTAACCAATAGACCTTCGGAGGGACTATGTTTAGTCCGTTGAAATGGAACTCCGCCACGGGATATTGGGTAAAATAATTTAGACTCTTATGAGTTGAATAAGCTCTTTGCCACAGTTTCTTCCTCATCTATTGCTGAAGATACATCAAACCACCCTTACAGTGAAGAGTGATGACTCTTTGACCCTGCGAGGAAGTTCGACGTTGGACGGCTACAATCGTAAGAGATTGCAAGGTCTTTTCCGATGGAGTCTCTAACAACCTGTTAAGAAGTCATATGCTGTCAGCATCAAGTATTGATTGCCAGCCAGCCATCAGAGATGCCACCACAACGAAACCCATCAATTCTGCTCTGAAAAACGTCTATAAGTCAATCCCTGGGTAGACGTAGACGATGAGTATCGGCAAGCACATGTACCTAAACAAGAGACATATAAAGCGGCGCTGCACAGAATGACCAGAGATTCTCGCGAGCTCTACGAGCAGAAGAGGAGAGAAGAACACCGGCTTCTCAGAAAGAAATAGAAGGAGCATGAGAAGCGCTCGATCGAGGAAATGAAGGAATGCCATAACAGGAATGATTTTCGAAAGTTTTAACAAAAATGTAAAAACAATATCGAATACAATCCTCAAGTCGAAGCCTGCATGAGAAATCAAGGGAACATCTTAGTAGAACCGCCTTCCATGCTGAGAATATGGAAAGACCATTTCTCCAAACTTTATATGGGCGATGACGAAGAGAATTCCGCTGATATATAGATAGACTTAAGCGACGCAGACCAACAATTGCATCCACCCGAAATGGACCAAGTGAAGATAGCTATATCGAATTTCAAGTCCAACAAAGCAGCTCGAGCTGATGGTCACGCTGCCGAACTGTTCAAAGCGGCAGGCAAGTATGCACCAGCTCATCTGCAAAATATGGTCGAAAGAAAGCATGCCCGATGAATGGAAACTCAGCATTGTCTGACCGTTCCTCAAGAAAGGAGACCCTCTTAAATGCGTCAATTATAGAGGCATAAGTCTCCTGAATATCGCATATAAATATACAAGATCGTTTCTGCCGTATTATGTGAACGTCAGAAGCATTCCGCCAACATTCTGTGCGGCATTAGACCAGGAAAGTCTACCATCAAACATTCATATTTAGATCATGACAAAAACCCAGGTTATTCAAATCTACATCTACCATCTTTTCATCGATTTTAAAGCCACATCTAGCATCTAAAGAGACGAACTATAAAGAACAATGTCTGGTTTTGGCATCCCTGACAAACTTGTCCGTATGTGCAGGATTGCGATGGAGAACACACGCTGGTCCATCAAGGTCGAAAAAGATCTCATCAACACATTTGATGTCAAAAAAGGTTTCAGGCAAAGTGATGCTCTGGCGTGCGTCTTCTCCAACATCGTTTCTTGAAGGAGTAGTGCAAAACTCACACGTCAACACTTGAGGCCCAATCTTTAAAAAGTTCATGCAATTACTCGGATGCGCCGATAACATTGATATAATTGGAAGAACAAAACTTGATGTCAGTGGTGCGTTTGTGAGCATCAAGACGAAAGCGAAGAAAATCGGCTTATCAGTCAACGAGGGTAAGATCAAGTATAAACTGTCGTCAAAAAAGGCCACACAACACTGACGTCTTGGAGAGAATATTAACATAAACAGCTATAATTTTGAGGTAATTAAGGACATTTTCGACCTAAGCGTCACTATTAATTCAGACAATTACAACAGCGCTGAAATCGAACGGAGAATAACTCTTGCCAATCGCTGCTTTTTTGGACTAAGAAGGCAATTGAGTCACAAAATCCTCACTCGAGCAATTAAAGTGTCCCTTTATAAGACTTTCATAATGCCATGCAGCCTACCGCGAAACCGACCCAGTCAAACGAGTTAAAGTCCAATGAGATGACTAGGTTATGCAGTGCTCCGGCCCAGAAAGTTTTCGAATCCAATCCGTACGACGGCGCATTAGAGCAAGACACACAAGTGGGAGAGGACCTGAACCAACTTGACTTGCGAAAATGGAAACAGCAAGTTACGGACCGAACTAGTTGGAGAAGCTCCTTAGCTTAGGCCCTGGTCCACCCCGACTGCAGCGTTATCGTAAGTAAGCAACTTATAAATAACTCCATATCAGATTCTCTTTCATTAAGTTTCGGTTTTCCACAAGGCTCAATACTTTGGCCATTATTCTTCTCAATGCACATAAATGTCCTACCTTAATGGTTTTAAAGCTCTTCGGTTGATATGCATGACAACGATGTGCAGGTTCTGAGGAGTTTTACTCTCCGAAAGTTGTTACATGTTGAAACCAATTCCAGAATTTCCTTATGAAATTGCAGAAACTGTCATTTTTCAAATCCAAAATAAAAAGTAAAGGAATTCTCAATTTACGGTATACCCTAAATAAATGGACCGCAATACTCATCAAATGAGTTTCCCGATTTCCTGAAAAACTGGAACTTCAACCATGTGACATCAACTTCAGGGTTTCCTCAGTCAAATGGTCTGAGTGAAAGGTATATATAGGCAGCAAAGAGCATGATAAAGAAATGCAACGAGACGAACTTATCTTTAGCTTTTCTAAGCAATAGGAATAATACGGAAGCAAATCAGCAAGCCTCATGAGGCACCCCGAGGTATCTCAGAAATTTTGAAAAATAAGATTGTCACAAAAATACTACTACAATCGTATAACCAAGGACCAAATATACTTTAAGGAAATCAAACCGTTCGACTTCAACAAAAACATCATGGGTTGCTGCTAATGTCGTCAACATACGAGATGGATGATAGTCAGCAGCAGTGATGGAAACATTTGTAAGAGAAGCACCACACAAGTTAAATACACCCAGGCAGATAATCCAGATGAAATCATATCATATCCACGGACAGAATCATCTAAGAATCCAGGCAAAAATGGCCGAAATCATATTCATCAATTTGACTTGGAGTTAAATTCAGGGACTTTTTCTTAAGCGGCACTACACGAATGTGAAATGCTTTACCCGACTCTATACAAGGTGTCCGGTAATTCGTGTGCCGTACTTTGGGATGTGATTTTTGGTAATATTCTAAGAAAAAAAATCTTCTACAGTAAAGTCTGATTTTCAACCATGACATCACTTTTTGACGATTTAAAAAAAGGCTAACTTTGGTGTACCCTGACCCATGTTAAGGTCAGTATTAATGGTAGGGAAGTCATTTTATTGAGTAGAAATACTAACCTTTAAGACTACGTTTAAATTAAGCTGATATTTTTTTAGGGTTGCCAGATATTCAATCTTAAATTGTGTTCAATTTTTCTTTTCCCAGCAAAATTTTGACTTTGAGTTCAATTTTTTTCAAAAAATGCGTAATAAATATGAAATTTTCTTATTTTTACCTGATGAACAAAACAATAATAAAAAAATTAATTAATAAGTGCACCATACATTTTATGATACTTGGGAAAATCTAAAACAGCTAAAAAATCGAATTTTGGGTTTTTTACCTACTTTTATTGCAGCACTTGGCAATTGGATTGGTTTTCCAAGAAATAATAGTTTTTAGGTAATTTTGAAGACTGTGCACTCATGAAAAGGGTTAAAAGTGTACTTATGCCTACTTGACTTGCTGTCAAAACCCCAATTACCGAATCTCTTCTCAGGGAGAGTAAAATTTTTTGGTGGTATGAATGTTTAAAATTAAATTAACTAAATAAGTCGTATAATAGAACAGAAAAACAAATTCATTCGTCAGATTATCAAGTTAAGTCACGATTACAGTTGGAGAAGAGAAGAATACGCAGACATTTTGTTCGCTTATGGGTTGGGCAATGGAAATTCAAGAAGAGCACAACGAAGATACAAGAAACTTTATCCCAACAGGCGACTTTCTTTTCAAAATGTTTTTCGAAGGCTTCGAGAAGCTGGATTAGTTTCAACTCTCAAGACCTAACGCGGGAGCTGCAGGCACAAGAAGAATTTCGATCGATGAAAGAATACTGGCAGCTATTGAAATCGATACTTCCATTAGCATAAGAGGCTTGGCTCTACAATTTAATGTTTCCAAACACAGGATTTCCAGTATACTGCATGGAGAAAATATGTATCCATATCACCATACACCTGTGCACAAGAACTGCTTCCCGATGATTTTGAAAAGAGACTCGAATTTTGTAACTGGTTTGGAGTTTGGATGACAACCAGTTTATAAACAGAATTTTTTGGAAAGACGAATCTCAATTCACAAGAAATGCTATTTCGAATTTCCATAACCGGCAAAGATCATTTCAGTACAGATTCAGTGTCAATATGTGGGCAGCTGTAATTTTAAATAAATTAATCGGGCTCTTCTCTGATAATTTCTTAGCTACCTCCGGGGTTCCACAAGGCAGCCACTTAGGACCTCTCCTCTTTATTCTTACTATTAACGATATTAAAATGGTCATTAAACATATTTTACTCTACGCCGACGATAAAAAGTTTTTCAAGACCATTTCTTCTACAACTTGATCTCAACAGTTTCTCTTTCTGATGCCTGAAATATTGTTTAGAACTAAATATTTCCAAATGTCAATCAATGACTTTTTTACGAAAACGCATCCGATCTACTCCCCATTGATATCTTCTACATTATTAACCCGTATCCACCGCTGAGTCAAGACCTTGGTGTTTTATGTGATAGAAAACTCACGTTTCTCACACATATTGATAAGATTTATACTAAAAGCAAACTCTACACTAGGCTTTGTAAAACGTTTGGTCCAAAGAATTCTCTGACCCCTACGTGACCCGTTCTTTATACATAACCTTTTTTCGCCCGCTTCTTGAAAACGCCTGTAAAGTATGGTCCCCTTATCAACAAACTCATATATCCAGAATCGAGAGCATTCAACGTCGTTTCCTACGTTTCGCACTTCGTGGTCTGTCTTGGAATAACCCTCTCATTTTACCTCCGTATCAAGCCTGACTTCTGTTAATTGAATACGTTGGAAGAACGAAGAGCAATAAGCGACATTCATTCATCGATTACTTTCAGGGTCTGTTGACTACACAACTCTCTACAATTCCATCTCTTTCAACACTAATTCCCGTAACATAAGAAATCCTCGTTTCTTCTACCTGTTATGGCTCCAACGAACCTATTACTTGCATGCTTCGATTGATTAATTGTAACATTAATAGTTTCACTTTAACCTCAATTCACCCTGCCTGAAACTCCGTCTTTATCATCCTTCCAATTCCCAACTCTAGATTTAAGAGCTATATTTAAGTTAGATTAAGAATTAGCCTGTATTCTTCTTCTTCCTTTTCTTCGGCGCTGTTATGATCTCGATGTCGAGGGGATCATAACTCTCCCACGTATCTGCTTCACACTAGTGATCCGCCTGTGGGGTTCGCCGGGTTGACCTCAGAAATCGGCGGCAAGCCTCCTGGTTTTGTATTGTTCCATTTCTGAGGCCAACTGAATGCTGGTGTTTTTGCATTTGTTTGTACCAGGAGTGTTTAGGCCTACCTTTCTTTTTATTCCGAATTGGAACGTTGTATGATATTGCCTTTTTGACGGGGTTCTCAGGATCTCTCCTTTGAACATGGCAATACCAACTGAGTCGGTCGTGTTCAATTTTTTGGGAAATGGTATTCTTAACATGAAGGCTTCCTCGGATCTTCGTACTTCTAATTCGATCAAGCTTTGTAACTCCTGCTGTCATACGAAGCATCTTCATCTCAGCTGCCGTTAGCTTACTCTCATACTTTTTGTACATTGTCCAACATTGTGAACCGTATGTGAGTGCTGGACGCACAACTGAAGTGCAGAGCTTTCCTTTCAGCTTAGGGGGCATTTTTCGGTCACAGAAGATAGCAGAATTTTCCCGCCACTTCATCCACCCTACGCTTACGCGATGATTGATATCGTCATCACAAGTAGCTTCGTTATTTATCATAGACCCCAGATATTTAAACTTTTCACACTTGGGAAGCACTACTCCATTCAAATAAATGTCTGGAATAGGCCTGTGTGGATCAGAAAATGGGCAGCATAGGTATTCTGTCTTTTTCGCGCTTATGCGGTACCCACTTCCTTCTAGAACATCCACCCATACGTCAAGTGCTCGTTGTAGGGATATCGGGTCTTCACTTATGATGGCTCCATCGTCAGCAAAGAATAACTGATGCACTTTTGGATCCGTCACTTTGCCTTCAAGCAGGTAATCAAGAACTGTAATAAAGAGCAGGGGACTCAAGACACTACCCTGGTGTACACCTACTGTGATTTCGAATTCTTCGGTGACTCCAGCTGCGCATCTTACTTTAGTAACTGCTCCATCATACATGTCCATAATTATCCGCACATAGGTTTCTGGAACTCCTCGTTGCCTGAGGGCCACCCATATTAGATCCCGTGGTTGCCGATCGAATGCTTTTTCAAAATCAACCAATACGACATGCAAATCCTCCAAAGAATCCCGATGCTTTTCCATAATTATTCTTATACTCTGGATTGCATCCGTGGTTAACTTACCACCGACAAACCCGCACTGGTCATCAGATAGCCTAATTATTTTTCGCAGTCGGCTACCCAAGACTCGCTCAACGATCTTCATGGTGTGTGACATCAGCTTGATCGAACGGTAATTATCACAGCTTCGAGTATCACCCTTTCCTTTATAAATTGGAAGAAGGTAACTTTCCCTCCATTGATTAGGCATGCGATCACCTAGTATAAGTTTGGAGACAAGAATCATGAGCCATCTAAACCCGATGTCTCCCATCTTTTTCCAAAACTCTGAGGGTATTTCGTCTGGGCCAACAGCTTTTCCCTTTTTGGAGTATTTTACCGCCTCACTAACTTCTTCGACTGTGACGTCGGATACTTCGCTTAAGTTAGGTGAAGCTATTGGAAAGTATAGCCTTGGAAATTGTTCGTTTAGAAGTCCGTCACAATACTGTCGCCACCTGTGAAGAATTTCGTTGTCTTCCACAAGTAGTTGGCCTTGAGCATTGTTAATGAACTTTGGCGAACAAATCTCCTGGGCATTTCTTCTTCTTTGAGCGGCTATTTTGAAGATATTTGCGCCCTTATTCGTGTTTTGCCGTAGCTCTTGAATAGCACCAGCTGTCGGGGTAGAAATTTCATCCAGTTCCCGATACAGGTTTTCTGTATTCTTTGCTTGAATTTGGGCGCACTTCTTCTTCGCTTCTTTCTTGCAGTTTCTATATTCCTGTATTAAGCCTAATAAATGGGTGTATTTCCCCCCCAAAATGAACACCGTCGTAAGCTCTCTAGTTCTTATTCATTATAGCTTTTTCTATCAACAGATCCTTAAATTATGCATTAAATTTGCATTCCTCCCCTCAAAAAATTACGCAGTAATACTAATCTAGGTATGAACGGTCATCAGTATATCCTTGAACCTCTAAGCTTCATCGTATTGCAAAATTTAGAGGTTCTTTTTTTCAGCTTCTCGAATGTGGAAGCCTTACTCGACTTCCTCCCCCCCCCCCTTTTATTGAACTGTACATGCTTTAAAATCAATGTCCTACTAAATCTTCTCTATTTTACCTCTTCACTCGCACTCTGTTGCTTTATAAAATTTTAAGCGATGTTTGTGTTGAATTACCAAAGAACACAAAAGATATTTACCATTTAAGCCAAACAATTCTATGAACTGTATATTTCGAATAAAATTTAGTTCATTAAGCTAAAATTATATAAAATGTAACCAAGTTACAAGACAACAATGAAATTAAAAATGCCAGCAAGAATAATAAAATTGTAAAAAAAAGAAAATTCCAAAGTAACTGCAACATTCAATTTGGCATAAAGAATTTTCTAACCATTTTCATTTGACATTGTCATCAAATCTTAACAAATTCCCTTGTCGTCGTTGGTTTTGAATTGAAATTAAAAATTCAAATATGAACAAAAAAGGGAATCCCAAAAGACTTTTCCACTGAAAGTATAAAAACCAACCTACACACTGCAGACAATATCCTCTTTCCCTATAAACAATCTTCCTTTCTATTCCACGTGTGGCTGCGTTGCCAAAGAAGTCACCCGGAAAAGCATCCATTTTGCATGAGAAGTATGGTTTTAGTTTCGGCTTATTCACCACCAGCCATCACAATCCGATGGGAGAAGTCTCCTCCGGTAAAGCGGAGCGAAGGGATGAAAAATAATGAATTGGGAACGTGCGCTTCAGATTTCCTTAGTAATGCACAATGCACTTTATAGAAGTAGCTGATGCCTGTAGTGGGATGACGAGAACGAAGCGCAATGTTGGAATAGGAAAATAAAACAGCAAATAAGGGTTTTCCCTAGAAAAAACTTTCAAGGCATGTAGGTATCGCATAAATATATTTTGTATGCTAATTACGATGCTCCAGCGCCAACTCCCCTATTGAGCTGCAAACTTTTCAATTCTGCTGCAACCCCTGCAATCACCTTTCGGTAGATTTCTGTGAAAGCACTGGGAACCAAGCAGAATGTTTTTTGAATAAGTACTCAACTTTTTTGTCAGATTCCCAGGAGAACTATCTATCTAGATTGGGATGTGCTACCGGTTTTGTTTGTAGTGTTTTGTTTCGCTAGCTCTTGTTGGTTTGATATTTTCCCAAGACATGGTTGAAAAATGAAAGCATTTTGACAGTAAGTGTATGACTTACTCATAACCAGTCAAGTCCTGTATCGTAAGGTTGCAGTTTTCTTAAGTTGGCACACACAGTCCCGAATGTACCACTGTGTTAACCAACAACTCTCTGCAGCCTTCCTCCAGTTGCGCAAACTAAGTTGGTTGAAATTTTTGTTCATTTGGGTGCGCAGCCTAAAGTGCTGTCTTACTCTTCTATGTATGTCAAGCCTAGATGCGAAGACTTGTAATCCTGCGCTCCACGTCAGCAAGATATTTCAGCCGCAGTTTGTTCAGCGTGTTCTCTTACACTTGTGCACAAAATCACGTTCTTCACGTTGAGCAACGAAATTCAAATTAAATTTGAAAATTTTAGTATTGAACTCGTTGCGATGCGATCTCCGTCCATCAAGCTGACCAATAAAAAGAGAATTACTACGAACAAGTCGAGAGGGCCCTCAATGGGGCTTTGAACTCACAAATGGGTCGGGAGCCGGTATTTAGGCATTACGCAGGCACTCATAGTTTGCATGAGAACACTAATGACAATGGACTTCGAGTCTTAGAATTGGCAGCATCGGAAAACATGGTCGTTGCGAGTACCACGCTCCCGCGTAAAGGTATCTACAAAGCCACCTGGGTATCACCTGATGGAGTCACTCGTAACCAAATAGACCACGTGTTGATAGACCGTCGCCACTACTCAAACTTGATGAAGGTACGAACGTACCGAGGTGCCAATATCGACTCAGATCACTATTTTGTTGGTATGGTTTTCCGAGTCCGGATTGCCTTGCGAAGACGTATTGCATCCACCGATCAGTTTCGAATCAACACGGCTGCCCTGCGCAATGAAAACACCAGTAACACCTTTGGTAATGCGTTAGGACTCGCCCTAGAATCACCTGATTTAAGTCCTGGAGCCAGTATGCTGAGCGTAAATGAGAAGTGTATACGAATTAAGAATACTGTCATTAGAACTGCCAACTCTATCTTAGGCAGCAGTCGCAAAAACCGGAACGACTGGTTTGATGATGAATGCAAGCTAGCGACTGAACGTAAGAATGTTGCGTACCGAGCAATGCAACAATCTCATAGAACGCGGGCACGCGAAGAGGAATATAAAGAGCTCAGAAGAATAGAAAAACGGCTTCACAGACAAAAAAAATCAGCCTGGGAGAAGAACCTAATCTGTGAAATAGAAAATAGCCGAGAGCGAGGTCCGCACCAGGCGCGAAAGTTCTACCAATCCGTTCGAAATATGACGCAGTACACACCACGCTGCACATAGTGTAAGGACGGAGAAAGAAATCTGATCACTGATCCTGAAAGCATACTGGAGCAATGGGAGGTGTACTTTAATGAATTGCTGAATAGTCAGCTCACTGCAGAAGTGGAGGCTCTGTTTATAAACTTTAAGACCGCCTATGATATAGCATAGCCAGGGTAGAACCTTACAAAGCCATGAGAGAGTTCGGCATCCAAAATAAATTGACACGACCATGTAGGTTGACCATGACCAACCAAGCCAAGTCAAAATATCCGGATTGCTATCCAGACCAATCAACATCTTTAATGGACTCCGACAAGGGGACGGTTTGGCCTGCCTCCTCTTCAACCTGGCGTTGGAGAAAGCAATCCGTGACTCTTTCACGGCAACAAGAGGGACCATCGTCAACAGGTCCAGCCAGTTAATGGCTTACGCAGACGACATCGACATCATCGGAAGAACTGAACAAGCTGTACACGATTCCTTCATCCAGATCGAGCAGGCGAGGCGGCACAAAATCTGGGGCTGCACATTAGTGAAGGTAAAACAAAGTACATGGTGGCATCGAATGCGAGATGAACAGTTGGTCAAAAAATCAAGGTAGCGGAGCTCGAATTTGAAGTGGTGCAATCCTTTAAATACCTTGGGTCAATACAATAGTAGCAGCCGATAAAAATATTGAAGAAGAAATACGCGGGCGGCTTCTCAAATCCAACAGAGCCTACTATAGTCTGTCAAAGCTCTTCAAATCCAGAAATCTCACCATAACTTCAAAACTGCTGCTGTACAGGACCATGGTGCTGCCAGTACTCACATATGCATCCGAGACCTGGGTGCTTAGCAAAAGGCACTCCGACCTCTTAGCTGCGTTCGAGAGAAAAGTCTTAAGGAGAATTGTTGGCCCCATATGTGAGGAAGGACGATTCCGGAGACGGTACAATCATGAATTGTACGCAATCTACCTAGAAGCAGATATCGTGACAAAAACTAAGCTCGGTAGACTCCGGTGGGCAGGGTACTTAGCTCGTATGAGCGAAGAGGAACCTGCTCGGAAAGTTCTTTGTGGTACATTCTATGGTAGACCATGCTTGCGCTGGAGAGATGGCGTAGACCAGGACGCCCGAGCCTTTGGGTGCGCAACTGGATGGCGTCAGCTCGAGACCGGGATAGGTGTAGAGACTTATTGAAAGAGGCAAGGACCGGAAACCGTTTGTCCAGCCGATGATGATGATGAATCAATTTGTTCCTCGTGTTCAAAAAAGGAAATCTTCCAAGCCTTTATGGTACAATCAAAGGCTCTCATATCTTTAAAATAAAGCATTTGCTAAATACAAAGTTACACGCAACCACATTGACTATATGGTTTTTAGTAACAAAAATAATTTTTCGGTTTTAAGTAAATTCCACTACAGTATTATTATGAGTATTAGAAATTATATAAAAATAACTTTAAATCGTTTTGGGTTTTTATTTATTCGAAGATAAAGTCTGGGATTCCTCAGAATGTGAGCTTTAACGGGGTTAATTCGTCATTTATTTGGAACTGTTTGCAAATTTTTTTGAGTTAGAAATTTTGATTAAAAAGTTGATATTGGGGTCATTCAGTTGAATTGTGATGGGGTTTTATTGGCTCTTCAGACCCTTAAGGTTAATAATAGTTGTGGGACAGATGGTATTCCGTCTAGTATTATTAAAAAATGCAGTGCTTCTCTTTGCTGGCCTCTGGTTAAATTATTTAGCAAATAATTATTCATATTCATATTCGAGGCTGGTTCTAAAAATCTATTTGAAAACAGCCGAGGAATTTGTAAACTCTCAGCTATTCCCAAGCTTTTTGAAAGTTTTGTTAAATATAAAATCGAGTTCTTGACTAAAGAATGTTTATCAGAGTTACAACATGGTTTCGTATCAGGACGGTCTACTAAGACAAATTTGGTTGTTTTCTCGTCATATGTCATAAATGCAATTCAAAATAGATGTCAAGTAAATGCAACTTATACTTATTTTTCCAAGGCATTTAATTCGGTTGATGACAATATCTCATTAAAAAAAGCTTGACTATTTTGGTTTTAATTCTGTGCGCTTAAATGGATTAATTCATATTTGAAGCACAGAACTCAACGAGTACTGATTGATTCCAAGGCTGCAATAAGTATTAAATGTTCATCTGGGGTTCCACAAGGAAGTCACATTGGCCCTTTACTTTTTATTTTATATATTAATGATATAGTGGATTTAATAGAAAATTGTAATTATTTGCTTTAAGCGGATGATGTAAAAATATTTTTAAAATTAAATGTATTGATGACTGTGTAAAAGTTCAATTCGATTTAGGTTGCATTTCAAATTGTTTTTCTGTAAATAGCATAAAGCTAAATATCAATAACTGCAAGATTATTACATTTTCTAAATTACGAGTAGAATCTGTTTCTTATTTTCTATTTAAAATTAATGCTAATCCTTTGATTAGGGTTAATGATGTAAAGGATTTAGGTGTTGTTTTTGAAAGTTCTTCTTCTCAAAAAAAAAAAAAAAAAAAATTTAGATTATAAATTAAAAATTTTATATTATATTAACAGCTTAGTTGGATTCATTAAAAAAAATAGTAAGGATTTTATATATCTTTATGTATCTGTAAACCTCACTGTTAAGGTCAACATTTGAATATGCTGACGTAATTTGGAATCCTTGCTATTCAGTTCATTCGGATAGAATGGAGCAAGTGCAGAGGCGGCTAAGCAAATATGTATTCCGTAAAATGTGTTGGAATTTTAGTCCAGAAGTTTCCTTTTTAAACATCCCCATTAAATGAATTATGGCAGAAATGATATCGCGAGCTGTTTCCTCGTTCAATGAAGTATTTTTGACTCACATTTATCTCTTGAGAAATTTAAAAATGAATTGTTGGTTGTACTAATTTTCTAAATTATTAATTATCTTGTTGTTACTATATTAAAATTTACATACACATCTGCTAAGCAAATGCTTGTAGATGAAATAAAATAAAAAAAATATGGTTAGGAAACCAAGTACACCTATAGTTAATAAACTGTTCAGGGGTCAAATTACCGCATCATTTTTCAAGTAATATGTGACTGAATTAGGTGAGTGTAGCATTACCGCTTACGTCATCGAGCATTCGATTATTCTAATTTGACATTTTCAGTCGATCACTGATGGGACTCACTCACTCCGGTCACTGAAGCGGTAATTTGGCCCCTAATTTTGACGAAAAATTAGTTCCTCTGTTTGGTCAACTGCATCTACAATATGGTTGCACAATAACTGAACTCGTTGATACGCGCCGTGGGACAACCCAGTCGCCTATTTTTTTTTTTAACTTCGAGCGTTACGCAGCCGCCGGTTGTAAGGCATGCAGCGCCATTTCATTGAAATCAGAGCTCGGATATATCGATGTTGTCAAGCTCTGGCCTCAGATGGTCGAGACACTATCGCGAACGGTAACTTTTTCCTTATTTTGAAAGAAATGAGTTCCGGTGATCCTGTCAATCTTTGTGGATGCATTGATGCTTGATCGAACAACTTGTGGATTGTATTCACTCTAATAAGGGCAATTTTGTTTGTTGACGCTGAGTTAAAAATGATCTCCCACTAAAATTTCCAGCACCCAATAAGCGAACTCTCGTGATTGTCTATAGTCGCCCTCATTAAGTGGCAAACCTTACTGAATATTTTGACACTTGTGTGACATGGATGACAGCTGCCAAAAAATAAAAATAGAAAAAAATATCATTGCTCTTTATCAAGCGAGATTTTTTTGAACTCTTACGAGTATTTTGCGATGCTTGGAAATCCATTTGTAGTTGTTCAAATGGATTTCGTTGGGAATAGGAACGTTTTTTTTCGTCAAAATCAGAATAGAATAGTATATCAACTAGGGGTATGTGATTTCCCTACTTTGATGCTTGAATTAAAATTGGATAAGCCCGAGGCCAACATTTGAGATGCTATGAAGATGAATGAAAAGTCAATCAAAATTGGACCGACTGCTTGAAGCATTGCCATGGAAGTCGGGGCATGAATGTACCTTTAAAATGAAGCCGGATTCAGATTTTTATCTCACACCGTTGCTCTTTTTTTAAATTTCTTTTCTTATTGTTCTTATTTGGTCACCCCGTCGTTTTTTAAACTGGCATTTATTTCTATGCAACTTTAAATTGTTAAAGTAAAATTGATAAAATTGATAAAATAATCAATTAAACAAAACCTTCAAGTATACGTATGTACAAAAGTTCTTGTTTGTTTTACCTGACTTTTTCTTTTAAAAGACAAAGAGTACCTCTGTAGCCTGGCTGTTTCGATTTATTTACTTCTTAGGGTGCTGAGCTTTGCTCTTTGTGTAGTATTAATGGGCATTAAAAGAGCAATTTATTGGTTTAGTTTCTGAAATAGTGAATAGTTGTGAAGTTTTTGATAATAGAATGTTATTCAAAAAGATTATTTGGAGAAAACTACAAACACTATATTTTTCTCCCGGGTGCCAGTTAAACTAAAAGTGTCAGTTTAGTGTTGGTTTTATATGTTAACAGATTAATAGAAATTGAAATTCATTTAAAAATCTTTCCTAAATAGTGAAGTTTGTTAAGTTGTGTCGTTTTATTTCAGGGATATGATATGTAATTACTTACTTGTATTTATTTGTTTTACAAACAGAAAACCGTTTGCATACCTACCTATCTTTCTGGTGTTCTTTTGGACAGTTAGTTTTTACTTGCGACTTATAGGTACTATAAGGCAAGTTATGCATTCGTAAAAAAAATCGAACTCGAGATTTTGATCAAAGTTGACATTACGATGATAGCGAAGACCAAAAAAGTGGGTCTCGCAATTCTGTCTGTCTGTCGGTTCGACTACAGCCTAAACGGCTCGGCCGATTTTCTTCAAACTTGGCAGATATGGGTTTTAATTTTTTACCCCCGGACGTTTTTTTCTATTTTTTTTTTTAGACCAAAAATAACGGTACCTGCCATACGATTTTTTTCGAAATTTTATAAATATTTTTTTTTCTCAAAAACTGTCCCACAGAATTTTTTAAAAAAAATTCCAAAAATTTCATTTGGTTAAAACTAGCTAATGGTTGAAAAAAATTTTACAAAAAATTGTTATTTTCGGTAGCACCCCTGGGTCCATTTTTTTTGTTTTTGATTTTCTCGAAAACGGTACAGCCGATTTTAATAATTTTTTTTATGCCAAAGCTCCTCAAAAGTTTGAATATTATTACATATTCAAATTTTCAATTTTTAATTTTTTGGATTTAAAAAAAAAAATTCAAAATTTTTTTTTGGAAACTCAATATTTCGAAAACCCCATGCTCGATTTTTTTCAAACTTGACAAATAAAAGTTTCTTAATATAATCTACAAGATTTGAGAAAAAAAATTTTGTTTTATCTAAAACTTACGGTACCTTCCATACAAATTTTAAAAAATGGTTTTCGAAAATCGCATTTTTCTCGAAAACGGTTCCGAGAATTTTGCTAAATTTTTTTTTCTTTTGATTAATCTTTACGATTTATAATTTAATAAAAAAAAATTTTAAATCTAGATATTACTGACTGTACCTACCATAGAACGACTTTTTCGAATTTTGAATTTCTCATTATCGACTTAACGGATTTTAATGAATTTTTAAAAAAAAAAAAACTCTTAAAAAGTATAAAAACCATTGCATTTAAAAACTTAAGAAAAATATTTTTTCAATTTTTTAAAAAAAAAGTATGTTTTTTTTTGAAAAATTTAATATCTCAAGAACGGCTTAGTATTTTTTTTGGAAATTAGACTTTTATTCGTACAATAATAAAAACTTAAGGTTGGCGTACCAAAATTTTTTCTTAAAAATGTTTTAAAAATTTTGTACATAAAAGCTTATTTTTTTAAGGAACCACTACAACGACTTATAATTTTTTTTTCTGCATAAATTCATATTTCATTCTGTTTTTATCTCTTACTACTTAAAGAATTTAAAAAAATTCATTTTATCCTTATGAACAGTTTTCTCTAATAACATTCGTTTTTAAAATTCCTAGTCTATTACATACATAGGAGCAAGTTCGTGCGACCCAATCGTGCATTTTATTTATTTCATTCTTATAAATATTCAAATTAAAATGCTATTTTTACGCTTTTTGAATTTTTGAATTTAATGTAATTTTTGCTCCGGACTTTTTAGCCATCCGTGGGAGAAGTTAAATTTGTACAATAGCTGTTATGAGTTTATTCCACTAAGGGTAGTGATGTGTAGTGTGTCTGCTTTGCTAATAAGCTCTAAGAATGTGTTTGTCATTTTTGTTTGTATGTAAATATACACTCATAGATTATAATTATTATGATCGTTGCTGAGAATTTCATACATAGTGGAAGAATCCTGAAAATAATTTCCGACATGTTAGAAGAAGCTCAAGGAGTTTTTTTTGGTATCACAAGGCGATTAATTTTATCAAAAAGTACAGAGAACATACAAATATAAGTACAGACGACAATAAAAGCAAGTTGCAATTAAATCCACTAATAAAAAAAAAGAAAAATTCATAAAAAATAGAGTTTGTTTTATCTAACAACTTTTCATTTAATTTTTTCTGTGGCATTCATTATAGGTGAAAATTTATTTTTTAAAATGCAGAAAGTACAGAGTGTCATCTTTTCTTAATGCAAATGCAAATCATTCCTCGAATTCAATTAAAAGATTGCATTCATTGACTGCACTTCTTTTTTTTATATTATATGCTATTAGGAAGGTAGGATAGGATTAGAAAGGAGAAACTGGTGCATATTGGTTTTGAATATCTGTACATTGCAGAGTGGGAAACATTGGGCCGGGCAAGGCATTGCACATTCGTGTAGTGCGGCTAAAAAAAGAATCTCTGTACTTGACAGTACTTCCAAAATTGAGCTCAAGAGTAAACTGAATTTTTAGAAGTACAGGTACCATAAAAGCGGTCAAGTGGCTTTTGGAACATCTGCCCAGATAAGGGAATTGTACTCGAGCTTCGGAGGAATAGAGACTTTATATAAAGGGTGGTTAAATTTTAAGGGCCGATGTTGAATGTGAACCGCACCTAAACGTCAAGTTTTTTTTGCATTTCATTTGAAATTTCTCAATTTCAGACTAACTCAATTTGAACCATGGAAAGATACACAATCGAGCAACGCGTTAAAGTTATTCAGGCTTATTATCACTTCGTGAATTTTCCGGTCAATTTAAAATTTGCGTACGATCGGAAAAATCGTGCAAAAATTTGAGCAAACCCGACCGGGTTTGTAGGAGATGTGACAACACAAGTGCATGCTCGCTCGTACAGCTCGTACTGCAGAAAATATTGCTGCTGTTCGCAATAGTGTGGCTGAAGAGCCGTCCACATCAACTCGTCGTCGTGCCCAACAATTGCACCTCTCACGCTCGCCGTTGATGAACATTATGCATTTACACGCTTACAAGGTGCAATTGACTGAAGAACTAAAGCCTCTTGTCCATTTCAAGCGTTGTCAATGGTCAGAATGGTGGCAAGAAATGGCAACAGTGGATGATCAATTTTCGAAGAAAATCATCTTAAGTGATGAGGCACATTTTCACCTCAGTGGATTCGTCAATAAGCAGAATTGGCGCATTTGGGCGAACGATAATCCAAAAGTGATTGTCGAGAAACAAATGCACCCACAAAGAGTGACTGTTTATGGACTGGCGGCATTATCGGGCCGTATTTTTTCCAAAATGAGGCCGGTCAGCAGTTACTGTGAATGGTGCCCGCTAGCGCGAGATGATAACGAACTTTTTATGACCCGAATTGGAAGATATAGATGTAGACGATATGTGGTTTCAACAGGACGGTGCCACTTGCCACACAGCTAACGAAACAATGGCTCTTTTGCGCGACAAATTCAATGGCCGTGTTATCTTACGTGGTGGCGATGTCAATTGGCCGCCAATATCATGTTATTTGACACCACCGTTGGACTTCTTTCTTTGGGAATATTTAAAAGAAAATGTGTACGTCAATAAGCCAGCAACAATTCAAGAGCTAAAGGATTAATCGTCGTTTGCTTTAACGTGAGTACCTGCCTATTATGGCTTAACCTCACGGGAGGCCTACCTCCATAGGGGTCAGATTGAGTCCTGACCATTAACCCCGAACCAGCCGAAACCGATTCAGTTGCAAGGCTGTGACATGTTTCAGGCATGAACACACCTCTTGCTTGGAGGCGAGGTCTATCTAACACCTCTTGAATCCAGGCACGCCTGGAAACCATGTGTCTCCGCATTCGGAATAAACTAAGCCACCACGATACTCCCACTAGGAGGCCTACCTCATAGATATATAGTTCGAAGAAAGAGTGCACGTACATGACAGCTGCACCTCACTATCCGATGATAGAATAGGAGAGCCAGAAGACGTACGCTATAGCTCTCAGACTTCAGGCACTATCTCTCAGGGTACCAGAATATAGCTTCCGGTCGTGCTTCGCAACCGTGAGGTCACTTACAGATGAGTTCCTGCAAAACTCAGGGCCTGTCAGCCCCAGATATACGCACATCCAGCTATAGTCGAGGTAGAAACCATGAACCAAGAATGTGCACCCCTCTGGTGAGTTGTTAGACACTCCTTAGCGGATTCCTACCTTAGAGACACCATCCAGAATGTTCACATCTAGTTGGTTTAGTTATTTACGTTACCTATCCACAGGAACCACGAGGAGGTCGATGGAGTGTAAGAATTGTCAATAGTAGCAATACCGGCCCACCGAAGTGGACGAGCTCGTCGATAGTCAAGACCATGAACCATGCATTTACCACCTCACCACCATCCAACATAATTGAACCATGACAATATTATCATAATAAAAAGAAATGACAATAATTTCTTAAATAATTTGTGTTTTATTCAAAATCAACATCGGCCCTTAAAATTTAACCACCCTTTATAACAACCAGATCCGATAAGGCAAGAAACTTCTTGCAGTGGCAGAGAAAACCTAAACACTAAGCTGCGTTTTTGACGACGATGCAAGTGCCATTCATAGAAAGTGGCATATGGGGAGAGTTATGCTTTAGCGACAGTAAACAGCATTGAGTTTTCAAAGCATTAAATTCTACACGGTTCTTGATTCCCCATTGGATAATGCTATCAAGATCAGAATGCTGCCGTTGGAAGTCCACATCCATAGGACAAGGATATGAATCTAAAAACGAATATGAAAAGCTAAGGGCTCAGTCGTCAGCGAAACAATTTAGTGGATTTGAAGTTTCGGACAAAAGTTCATTTTTGAACATAAGGATGAGTGTTGGAGATAAAACGGAGCCCTGGGACACACCAGCGTTTATTTTGTGGATATCAGATTTGAAACCGTCGAATACTACTTATTGTGGATGTCACCAAAGAAGAGATTCATCGATGCCAAATGCTTCGAATTTCTAGGAGTGGCTAAGGCTATGTGGCAGCGATTTTTACTCAAACAAAGCTTAGGAAAAAAATCCATCCTATACCGGGTAAAGGGCCAGAAGAACATTCCAGGAAGAACTTAGTAAAAATAGAATAGAAAGATATTGTATGTCCATCGCTACAATTAGACTTTTCCTAAACATTAACACTTGCTTGACGACAAAAGGGTTTTGGAGCACTCTTAGTGTTTGATATTTCAAAACAGATTGCACGTTATCTATCTAATACTTAGACAGGGCGGCGGCGCTCGAGTCTACTCCAACAAATTCTGCAGAAGCTGTAAGAGAAAACAATTCCTTCCCTTCTATGCTCATGTTTTCCATAGACTCCATTTGTGAGACTTTTACTACAATGATCCTATTGATTTAGCAAATACTGAAATAAATAGTTTTACGAACTCAAAATAGTTTTTTCAAGTAGCGGAAATCTTCCTTAGATCCCCATGGTATCACAACGGCCCAAAATTTAGTCTAATTTTTTCAGTTCTCCACTGATAGCTACTCATATACGTAGCCTAACCTAACGTAAAACAGCAAAAATATGTATAAGCAACTAAATGGTCGTTCGACCGAAACCAACTCATTCGCGTAGTTTCCTTTGAGCGATCAATAGCTTGAAATCGCTTACTTGCGCAAGTAAAAATTGCAGACTACGCATAAATTCGACAGAAACCTTCCAAATGTGATAAGTATAGAAACATTGAGTTAGATATAGGGGTCTGAGAATTTTTTTTAAACAAAGCCGTGTGAAGATTTTGCTTTCTTGTTGCATTTATCATTGTGGGAACGCAAATTCAATCCCTTGTCACGGATAACTCACACAAAATAAACCGAGGGAACAGGGAAATTGTTAACGGAGTTGAAAACACCTACGTTTATAAGTGATATTTCGAAACATGTTAACGTTGAGTCCAAAAAATCGGTTAAGGTTATTTTGGAGAAGAATACATGCAATGCACTCACAGATTTTTACTTGTGATTTATACGTAGGCACTATATGTCAAGTTATAAATTCGTAAAAAAAATCGAACTCGAGATTATAATCAGTCCTGAAATAACTATTATAGGGAATACTAAAAAATTGGGTCTCCGCATTCTATCTTCCTGTTTGTCTATTGAACGACAGCCTAAACAGCTCAGCCAATTTTCTTTAAACTTCGTAGATATTATTTTACAATTCCCACTCCCTGTTTTTTTTTTTCTTTTTTTTCAAGACCAAAAATATTGGTAATTCCGTACAATTTTCTCTCGAAATTTTTGAACATTTAATAAAAGCTATATAATATTTGAAAATAATTTAACACAAATGGTTAAATTGTACCTTCTTTTTAAATTTATCTAAAAATAACAGTACCCACCATACAAATCGACTTTATTTCATGAAAATGATATTTTTCTTGAAAACAGCACCTAGAATTTTGGTACAAAATTTCTACGGTTTAAATTCAATTCGAGTAGATGGGAAATGACATTTGTCTATAAAAAAGGAGAATCTTCTTCTGCGTCTAACCATCGTCCAATTGATCTTACGTATACATTTTTTCCAAGGTCTTGGAAACGCTGGTAAGTTATCACCTCAAGAAATATCTTGAAGAACGATGGCTGCGTCTCAATGATCTACAGTATGGCTTTCGTAGCAGTAGGTAGGTATGTAGTTTTGGAAAAACTAAGATTGTACTTGATATTTTAAAAGCATTTGATAAAGGTTAGCAAGCTCTCTTATTGACAATCTGTGCATTGGGTATTGATAAATTTCTTCTTCGATGAATTAGAAACTATCTATCGAAGGTAGTTGATAAGTTCATTAAATTCTCATCTCGACAGCATTGTCATGGGAACCATAAATCGCGTAGAGTTTAATACTTTAAAAACCCAATGCTCGGCATAAGCATCTCAGACCACCTCGTATGGAATTACCACATATTCGACGTCACCAGAAATGCTGTTAAGTGCTAAGGTTTCTTTCGTCGATACAAGTAATTTATCACCCCTTATGATCTGGCTGTAACTCTTGAGCCCAAATTCTGACGTGCTGTTGAATACAGAGATTCTTACCTCAGCCACACTACACGAATGTGCAGTTCTTTATCCGGCCCAATATTCTATTCCCATTGCGATTTGCAGGCATTCAATTTAAAGCCAATAGGCATGAGCATCTCCTTTTAAATCCCTTCAAAATTTCATAGAAGCTCACACAGTGCTCAAAAATTTTAAGGGTAGTCATAAGACTTTTTATGCGGTTTACGTTTGAGGGTAACGTTGTCTCTCGCAATGCTGACGTGGAGAGATCACCAATGTCGTGATTTGACCGAGTTAGACTTTTTCTTGTATTTTTTCCGGAAGTCGCAGGTCTAAGTCAATTAACACAATCGACCGATGCCCTCGAAGTGAACTTAACACATACCATCTCTTAAAATCATCTGGACCTACGCGGGAGAGTTATTGAAAATTGGACTTATCGGATCCGTGCCACCGTAAAAACCGAGGCGGACGTTTTAAAAATGTCATATAACATACAGTGAAGGGACATAAGAATGTGCTAGGATAAAATCAGATTCAGAGAATCTTAATATCAATTTTAACTGATTATACCTTGAGTAGCTCTTATCAATTTCTGTCAGCTCTTAAAAGAAGCCCAATAGATCTTAAAGTCACAGTGCATCTACTCGTAAAGACAATTTAATTCATCCAGCCTTCACTAAACTTCTATTATACTAGAGCTTAAGGCATCAGAATCCGATGTGTACGACCTATCGATAGGTTGGGCCAACATCACCGTACTTGTTGTTGGAGCCTATAGATAGCAGCTCGTGTTTTTTGTCGTTACATCTTTTGTAATGTAATTCAATTCTATTCAAAGTAATTCAATTAAAATATTTCTCAAAACCCTTTTTCTCTCTAAGTAACCGACTAACCTGTGTGTTCCCAATAGTTTATAGCCCGTGCATATAAACAAACACCACTGATGCTCGGTATTGGTCAATTTTATTTCAGTACCTTTAACTTTAACTTCAACCATAAATTAAACATAAACGAAAAGGTCCCAAGTTATATATTGGGGAAATCAACCACAGCGGGATTACTTCGTTTTGCATAAAATATAAATGTCCAGAATCAAAACCAATAGTCAATCACCCAAGAATACTGCTTGGAATTTTAAAGAAAGAAAGCGGTCGGCTAAAATAATTTATAATGTGGTTAAGGCCATAAACAACTCTCTGCAAGGAAGAAAATCCAATCGGTAAGGTCATGGGCAAAATTAGCACAACAAAAAAATATACTTTTGTTGTTTTTGGTATACCAAAGTCCGTGTATCATGATAGGCATCAATTCGTTTGGTTGTGCTTCCGTTGTTTCAGACCTCATTCCCAGCAGTGGTTTGTTAAGATGTCAGACAGGGCAAATCACTGCTTGGCTTAAGTCTTCCAACAATGCTTTTGTATAAAGAGAATTAGTATGAAATATCGAACCACTTTTCATTTCCCAACTGAATTAACCTTTGATACCTAGATCCTTTTCAACATAAAACCTTTTTTCGTTCAACTAAAACCGAACTCGTATAAATAAGCCTTCTCACTATCATCAACCATTCGAAACAAATTTATCCGAAATTGCCTTGTTTGATTATTCTTGAAAAAAAAAGAAGAAAAATCGAATACCTAACCCTTTTGGAAAAAGCTGCTTCATTCCTAGCCCACCTACACTCTTCTCATGCAATAAATAATCAGTATCCCCAATGCAAATGGACCTTCAAAAGGATCAGTATCAAATAGAACATTCTTTTTGTATTACTTCCCTTTGGACTTAAGTATTGGTTTCGTGTAAAAAAAAATCCTATGCTCAGAAAAATAAATGTTCTTATTCATTGAATAACACTTGGGTCATTTGGACCTTTACCAGAAACGGAAGAGAAGTGCCCGAAGTGATACTTTCTACAAATTATAACTGAAAATATTCAATTCCCAGTCCCTTGATTGATAACATTCCAAGTTTGGGAATAAATCTAGGAAAAGAAACTGGAAGTGCCTTGCATATAAGATTGCCATAATCTTAAGGCCGTAATGAAAATTAACCTATGGGTTTTCAATAAGGGCGGGTACAAACAAACAAACAAGGTGTATGTAGGGTATTGAGAAAATTTTTATTTGAGAGACCACATGTGGGTATGGCATTATGTATGAAATGTGTCATACTCGTAGTTTAAATATCCGTTTTCGCTTCTTAAGGAATGGATCCGAGTGGTCCAATTCTCAATGAATCTTCCGCATAAATATCCAGCGGAATTTTAATGATAGTCTGTATTATGTTCACCTCAATGGCACCGTTCGATTTTGGGTTATTCGCATCACCTGTGACTTCAGGATATCTAATAAGATAAAGTCTAACGCGGGTCAAATGGTTTGACCTTGGTGGCCAATTCACGTCAACTCCAAAGTCATATTTATTGTCTCAGTATAAGTGGAATTGTAAATACAACAACAACAAAAAACCTACCTTTACACTTCAATTATCTCCACTCTTGTTACTTGCAAGATCTTAGTTCAACTTACTCGAAGCGGGGTCAAAGTCGTGGCCTACGCTTACTTCATCAAAGATAAAACAAGGCCAAATGTGCATATTTATTTTAATGGCTTCACCTAGACAAGCCAATCATTCTTAAAACCTAAGCCTAAACTTCAGGGAGAAGTAAGAAATGGCGGCTTTAACAAATATCCCTATAAGGTATTCTGAACGGGATACAGATGGGTTCAAAACATTCAATTGAGGGGAGCCATAATATTTTAAAAGCGAGTGCTTCCAGTTTGTTATGGCACGAAGAGTCTTTCCACTTGTAAACTTAATAATATTTTGTTTGATATCTTTATTGAAAGTCTGATGGCAAATAAAGTAATTTCCTTAATCGTTAGAAAGAGTCAGAACTGGTGGCCAAAAACAAATCAGCTCTTAATTTGAGCCAAATGTCCTAGTGGAATAGCCAGTTGCATTCCTCTTCTCAATCAATAACCGTAATACTCGCGCTTTAGGGAATGCCCATTAGTATATCCTTGAGCCCAACTTTATATGTACTGTTTTCCGACGATTTTTTCCTTAGTCGCACCACACGATTGTGGAATACTTTACCCAGTCCTTGCCATTTCGATGTTCAGATATAAAAAACGATCGGTATCTCCTTTTAAATCCTCTCCAACTTTCCTAAGACACGCGCGGTGCTCAACAATCTCTTAATTGCGCGCAAAATATTTATGAAAAAAAAACCGAAAAACATTTTTACCAATGATTCTGGATCAAGGAAAAATTAGAAAGCCACAGAGTTTCCGCAAAGCTATAAATGACACATGGTCAACAATTGCCGGGTTTTGAAAAATCTATATGATCGGATCTTTCTGAAGGAAAAAAAAATACTACAGTTAAGCAGTAAGCAGGCATCAACTGTCATTCTTGGTTGGAATCTTTACGGTTGAAAACTTGATGGGAGATCCAATAAGTGCAAAACCTGTCAGGATGAATAGTTGAAGGAGGATTTTTCGGCTCGTAATATACAAAATTCGGCTATTTTTCAGTGCTTAAAATCTGATAAAGAGAGTTCATTACACTTCCATTGTGATTGTCCCAGCCTAGCTGGAACCAGAAAAAAGCTATTAGAAACAGCTTTTTCGACGAATCTGGGGCAACAATGTTTTGTCATTAAGAAACATTATGAAATTAATTCGGAAGTCAGAATCGTTCACGCAAGCTTCTCCTATTTCTTTTATTTGCCCTTTCTTATACCTAGCTTGTCTATATTCTGTAAAGCACGAATGGTTTAATAAACGCTCGTTTAAAATGAAACCTATAGATTTGTTAGCAGAATTGAAGATTGAAGGTACTTATTGTTTTAATAGTATAGCAGCCACCTTTTGTGGGCACATTCCTTTTCTGTGTAATATATGGCAGAGATATAAGGCTCAATCTTTCTTCGAACACTTCATACAGACAGAATACAACCTTAGGACTCTTGGTCTTTCAAGCAAGTTCACACTTCAATAAAACATACGTCTAAAATGCACGAAATCTATAAATTCAGCATACCTGAACAATCTAGGCAGTAAGTCTATAGACAAAAGAAATCTGTAAGAATTACTGATAGCTTCTATATTAGAAGCAACAGAGAAAGAAGTCAACGTGATTGCATAATATCTCTAAGTTTGTTCTGGAAAAACTGGCCTTAAGTAATATAGTATTCATCGTAATTGTCTTAAATTATGTCGCCCATACTGCTACTTCCTTCATAAATGAAAAAGTTGGAAAGAACTTTGGCTTGATCCAGGTGAATATACAAATCACTATTACACTCGCTAAATATTTTTGTATATATAACGCGGCTAATCCGAAATATTAAAAATGTCATGTGTTAACGACCGCAAAAACCTTAAAAGTTATACAGAATATACAAATCAGACGAAAAACTTTATGTTTTCTTCGGACCGTTTATTAAGTTTATTTATAAGGTGAAACAGTACAGTTATTGAATAATGTATACATACAGCATAAAATGAGATATTACTTCAGAAGAATAGCACGATCATGCACCAAAAGTAAATCTATTCAAAGTAAATGCATCGGTCTATATGTTTCTAATCGAGTAAAAAATACAGAGTCTTCATAAAATCTGTAAAGTTTTGCCTACTAAACCATAACAATAAAGATGTCGTGAGATTCAAAAACCAAGTCCACGTTTAGACTGTAAGTATGCCATAATGACGCATGATCTTTCATCCAGATAGGAAACTGTCAATAAACAATGAGGACAATCAGAGCCGGTTTTGCGCAAATATCCAAATTATGATCTTCCTATTCTACTTCTAAAAATCCGACAAACTTCAACTAGAAGTTTGGCAGAATCTCCTGTTTCCTTTACTTACGCCAAATAGCAATCACCAGTTTTAGAAAGTTGAAGTAACATACGAGTATCTATGTATATATTTTTTGCTTGTGTTTTGTTCGTAACATTTGGTTTTTTAGTTGAGCCCTGAAGTAACCCTGTGGTCGACCTAAATCGTTTTTTGAAAAACCTGAACTCACCCTGATGAGTAAATTCTATATTTTGTGAGACCTGGGGTCGCATTGAACTCGTTCCGAAGTAGACCTAGGTATCTTATCTTGCTGTGGCGAGTTCAGGTAACGACCAAACTGTAAAAAGTCACATGGGATTAAATTCGCATTTCGCATGTTATTGGTTATGTTTGCAATCAGATGAAATATTGAGTAAGAACGAAAAATTGTTTTTTTTTTTTATTTTTAAAACAAATTTTTTATTAAATTTAAAGTTTTATGTAACACAGAATTATTTGTTTCTTGCTTTTATGTAGTTGTCAGCAACTATTTTCGAAAACCGAAAATCACAGTTTTTTTGACAACTCTCAAAGTTGTCAACAAAATCTGGGTCTAACCTGTGTAAAGTTGAACGAACGAACCAATTGATTTGTGTTTATCCAATATTTTGACTGCTATTCCAACTGCAGATTAATCTGCAGTTCACTCTCAATTCACTCTTATTCCTAATGACGTTTTACGTTTCTGTCTTTTACTAATTTAAATTGAGATTTTTTTGTAATTTCTCAATGATGGCCCAAGACTGACTTCCATACTACATTTTCTTCAGCACCCCTTTTAAAAACGGTGGTCATTTTCTTCCATAAGCTCCAACAGTCTTCTCATTTGGGTCTTCTTTTTTTCTTTTACCTTAGACAAAGAATTTGTAATTATAAATGAGCTGACCGCAATGCCATAGCTAATAAATTCATTAAATCTGAAAATGTAACCACTAAATAAGCAATAAAATGAATTACTTACTTACTACTCACTAAAGGGTGAATAGGCGCGAGTAGATTTCGGCAGCCCGTGGCGGCCGTGTTGTTTTGTGTGACATCTGTCAAATCCGTTATTTATTATTCAGTTACTGATGCTTAATCATAATGGCAAGTAACGAGAATAAACAGCACGTCCAAATGATAAAACTTAATTGTCAAATTAGTGAATTAGTGCTGGTTAGTGGAAACGATATGCCAATTTTACGGTAGACGTGGTGGCCAGGGTTCGGACTCAGGTTTTAAATTTTCGAAGTAGATACGGAAAAAAACTGAAGTAGATCTAAAATTTTCGAAGTAATTTTAGGAAATTAAATTATATAAACATAACATATATAAGTAAATTCTGATTTCAGACTTTTAAAATTTTTTTAATTAAATATAAATATTTTAAAGCAAAATGGTCAACGGCCTTGGCTTCCATCGATCAGCGAAATCAGCTTCCCATCGATCAGCGAAATCAAGCATCATTGCGCATGGTTAGTACTTGGATGGGGGACCGTTCAAATACCAACCGTGTGCTGTTGACATGTGTTTCTTCTGTTGTTCTTTCTTTCTGTCTGTCTCTCTCTGTTGTGTTGTCTAAGCCGATGGCCTCAGTTGCCAGTGCTTTAAGTGTCTCTACTTCGTAGATTTATCTAGGGAGTAGTGTAATATGTAATGTAATGTAAAGTAAATTTTCCATCAACGAACTTGTACGAATTTTATCAATTCAATAGGTGGCTCATAAATATCTTTACGTTTTTCTGTAAGTGATCTCAAAAACATTAAATTATCCACAGTGCTTACGTTTAAATGATTCCTAAACTTGTTTTTTATGTAATGCAGAGTGATCAGCGCTGTCTTTAAATATGTTGGTTTAGAATTTCAAAGAGAAGTCGATCATTAAAAAGAGAAGTTGGCAAGCAGATTAAATTTTTTTTCTCAAAATCGAAGTAGATCTACTTCGATCGAAGCAAAGTCCGAACCCTGGTGGTGGCCCATCACAGTCGGCTTTTCAACGTTTGGTGCAAAATTTGAGAACTTTGGTTCGGTAGTAAATCAACCAACATTCGTACGTCAAAGGAAAGCAAGATCACCCGAGAATATCGCCACGGTCCGTGAAAGAGTACATCAGGACTCGAGGCAGTCGGTTCCTCATCGTGCATAACAACTCGGCCTTTCTCAGACTTCAACTTAGCCAAATTTTGCATCGGTTCTTTTGGCTTACACCCGTATAAGATCCAATCGTACGAGGATCTCAAAGTTGTTCGCTAACTGGGCTTCGGAGCATTTGAAAGATGACCCGAATATTAACTGCATTTTTAGATGAATGGCTGTGTTAACAAACAAACTTGCCGTTTGTTGTGGTTTTTGTAAACGTTGTGGCCGTAACCGTCGATTGCGAGCGCTACAGAACCATGATAACCAATTTCTTCTGGCCCGAATTGAACTATATATGGACCTAGACAACATTTTTGGGACACTGCTGTCAGATTTATACCTATGCAAGTTATAACGCGGCTAATGTAGGCTTCAAGGTTGATGTAGACTGGCCTAATCTTAGATCACTTTATAAAAATATATGTCATAACCCTCCACTACAATTGCAACGTGCAAGTACATGCGACCCAGAATTACTTCTTATGTTGTGTATCGATAACCACACACTTGACACCTTCACTCACGACACCATTGAACAAAAGAAGTGAAAAGACAAAAACAAAAATTAACGCCATATTCCCCCTAACACCATCATTGTTCTCGTGTCTATCATGTATTCAGACTTTTGTTTAAATTGCCACCCCAATTATCCTTCCGATGGCGATGATACCGAATAACACACCCTTGACGCGGCGACAAAAAGAAAAAACAACAAAAATAAAATGTTAAAGCCTTAACAATTTCCATCAGTCATTCCAACCCATTTGCTATAACTGAAAACATAAGGACCAAACAGTTTTAAACAATTGGCCCCAAACGTACCATCTGGGGTTTGGAAAAAAAAATAAAACCAACCAACATAAGCAAATTGCGACACACAATAAAACTCTGTTCGAAAAGTATCAGACAAAAAGTTCGAAATGTGTATTCGAGTAAATGTCATAGAAACGGTAGGAAAACGATTACCTCTCGGGAAACCTAAATTATTTTCCACATAAGCTTGTCCGAGCATTTTGAGCCCATTAAAAAGTCAAAACACACACACGTCGCCGGTTGCTTTACAATAACCGCCATCATGGTTCCATTTCCAATAATATCTTAGGAGAATTGGAGGATGTAGAAAAAAGCTGAAATTGAATGAGTATTGGTTATTGGTTCATATTTGCCAAAACATCCAATACCCTTCGAACACTGAAAGAATAAGAAGCACAAAAAACGTATCCAGTATGAAGCAACGGAATATCTGATAGAGGAGGGATTTCGGTGTCGTGTTTCCTGTGTGTTTGAGGCTCTTTAAAAAAAAATGGAAAATAGAAAAATTGAGAAAACAACGGAATATTATAACTGTCATAACACATTTTATTCCATATTAAATTTCGAAGACAAGGGTACAATAACTCTGACGGAATTAAGTGACACATAAAAAGAAATATCTTCGAATTGAGAATTTGCAATAGGATCTGTATAATAAAAAGAGGTAAAATGCTTTTCATAAAGCTCAAGCCTCTTTGGCCTTTTGGGCAAGGTTACCACTATTTTGTAAATGTAGCAGATCTTGAATTTAAAAGAAATACGCTCACTCAAACGTTGCGTTATAACTACCCTTATAATTATTACAAAAGCGCGATCGTTAGAAAAATAGACAGTTACCGAAAGGTATCTGTAGTCGACTTAAGATATTTCTCGTTCTTTTGTTGAACCTCAGTGCCATTCTAAAGGGCTACAGTTCTGTCTTATCGGCATCCTTCTATCTCACTCTCCTTCGTTTTTTATAGACAAAAAAAATTTAATCTTTTGTTTAAAAGACACATCTCTACACGAGGTAAAATATCTTAAGTCCATATAAGATTGTGTGTTCTGCTTAATTTTAAAACCTAACTTTTTTATTATTGTGAAATCGTAAATCTTATTAAGTTGACTTAAGATATTTTCGCGCGTGCAAACAGAAACAAAAGTCATCCTTAAGTCGACATAAGATAAATTACTTAAAAAAATTTCGAAAAAGTGTGAAAACGCAAATCGTCTTATGTGAACATAAAATGATTTTTAAATTTTAAAACTGAAAATATTCTCTCCCTAAGTAGTCATAGGATATTTTACTGTTTGCAAACCTAAAAAAATGTCCTTGTTATTGGACATAATATATTTTTAAGCGTAGTTTGGTTCTGGATTTCCTTTTTTGCGAACGTTTTTCTTTTAGTGAGTGGATGAGTTGATAATTCAGTTCTTTTTTCATTTAGTGTTTCAGACAGTGTTGTTTCATATGCGACTGAAAAATTATTACAAATGAAGCACATCCATACAACAAAAAAGAGGTGAAATGCACGACTGAATCGCACCAACTTGCTCTTATGTAAAAGTGCTTTGGAATTTAAAATACATTTTATAAATATAAAACATGGATCTAATGAGATAAAAATCAGACCAAAAACATAAATGTGAAAAAAGAGCCAAGTTCTTATATGCAAAAACCGTTTGAATTGGGCATAAAAAAAAAACTTGCCATACATTCTTTAATTTTGTTTTTAAATAAAGTTGTTCGAGTGAATAGTTTTTGAAAAATTAATTTTCAAAATCAAAATTTTGAAAAAAAAAATGAAGAAGCCAACAAGTAATTGGCGAAACGTAGAGTGAAAAATGAATTAATTTGTATTGATTAATTGCATCCACTAAAACGATCATTAAGCCCAAACATCAATTTTAAATGAAAATTTTGTTTTTAAACAATTTTTTTTTCAAAATTTTACGTAATTAAGTATTATTTTTTTATTCAATATTCAATGCTCTTACCAATTTTTGATCAAACACAAAAAACCGGATGTCAAAATGTTTTGTAGTTTTTGAGAAAATCAAAAATAACAAAAAATATCTTTGTTCTAAGAAAAGCCTTTTATTTTAGTTTTTGGATTCTTAGGTGAATTTACGATTGAAAGGATTAACTTTCTTTTTACTATTTTTTTAATTATCGATCTTATAAGCATACAATAATGTGGCAAAGTCCTGGATTAATCATATTTCACACATTTTTTTCATTGAGAACACCTGCGTGAGAGCATTGGTTTAAAATTGACCTGCCACTTTTTTATTACGGTGGGGTCGGCTTGGCGACGCGACCTGTTTTCAGGAGCTAACCGCAAACGACAAGTTACTGAGAGCCGCATTTTGTCGAACATTATTGCTAAGAGATGAAACTGAACATAATTACTTTGGAAGGATATTCTGGACGGATGAAGCTCAGTTTACCAGAGATAGAGTAACAAATTTCCACAATTTACATCACTGGAGTAACAGCAATCCGCATAACAAGAAACAACCCAAATCTCAACACCGCTTTAGCTGTAATGTTTGACCTTCTGCCCGATTTGAATGACAACGTTCCCTTGGCCATAGCAGACAATTTAATCTACCAGCAAAATGGAGCTCCAGCACACTACAGCCGCACTGTAAGCAACTGGCTTGATGAACATTTTAGTGACCGTTGGATTGGAAGAGGAGGTCCAATAGAATGGTTTCAAGATTCAGGAACATTTTTGTTCTTATTTCGCAATTGCATTTTTCTGTCACTAGTTAGGGCGTGTAACGTTGCATTATTTAAAAAACATTCGCAGGTCAATATTAATCCAATGCTCTCATGCAGGTGTTCTCAATGAAATAATGTGTTAATCCAGTACTTTGTCACATTATTGTATGCTTATAAGACGATAATTAAAAAAATAGTAAAAAGAAAGTTAATCCTTTCAATCGTAAATTCACCTAAGAATCCAAAAACGTAAAAACTAAAATAAAAGGCTTTCCTTAGAACAAAAGTAGTTTTTGTTATTTTTAATTTTCTCAAAAACTACTAAACATTTTGACATCCGGTTTTTAGTGTTTGATCAAAAATTAATAAGAGCATTGAATATTGAATAAAAAAATAATACTTAATTACGTAAAATTTTGAAAAAAAATTGTTTAAAAACAAAATTTTCACTTTTTTTTCACTTTTTTTCACTCGAACAACTTTATTTAAAAACAAAATTAAAGAATGTATTTCTGGCTTTTCAAAATGCTATAGCACAACTCTGTACTTATCACCGTTATTTTTTAATAATTTTTTTTCTGTTTTAAGTGATTTTTTTCTTAAATTGCCCCTCCCGCCTAAACGGGGGGAAATAGACCCCCCCTCCCATACGATTTTTTTTCTTGTCTAAGTCCAACCTACACGCTCTAGCTTTTTGTCACACCTTATGCAAATCACCCTGTATAATGTACATCAGTTCTGAGGAAGTGGGCGGATACCACGCCCCTGAATGGAAAACCTCGATTTTTATTTTCGGTCCTTTATATGCGATTTGAGCCCTACCGTTTTACCAAATTTTATTGTTCTACTGCAATTGGAAGTGCGCCATATATAATTTACATCAGTTCTGAAGAAGTGGGCGGATACCACGCCCCTGAATGGAAAACCTCGATTTTTATTTTCGGTCCTTTTTATGCGATTTAAGCCCTACCGTTCTACCAAATTTCATTGTTCTACTGCAATTGGAAGTGCGCCATATATAATTTACATCAGTTCTGAGGAAGTGGGCGGATACCACGCCCCTGAATGGAAAACATCAATTTTCATTTTTGGTCCTTTATATGCGACTTGAGCCCTACCGTTCTACCAAATTTCATTGTTCTACTGCAATAATTGGAAGTGCGCCATATATAATTTAGATCAGTTCTGAGGAAGTGGGCGGATACCACGCCCCTGAATGGAAAACCTCGATTTTTATTTTCGGTCCTTTATATGCGATTGGAGCCCTACCGTTCTACCAAATTTTATTGTTCTACTGCAATTGGAAGTGCGCCATATATAATTTACATCAGTTCTGAGGAAGTGGGCGGATACCACGCCCCTGAATGGAAAACATCAATTTTCATTTTTGGTCCTTTATATGCGACTTGAGCCCTACCGTTCTACCAAATTTCATTGTTCTACTGCAATAATTGGAAGTGCGCCATATATAATTTAGATCAGTTCTGAGGAAGTGGGCGGATACCACACCCCTGAATAAAAAACCGCTAATTTTATATTTTTCTTGGAACGCAATTTGAGCCCTATCATCATCATCATCATCATCATCATCATCGGCTCGACAACCGGGTTCCGGTCCTGGCCTCTTTCAACAAGTCTCTCCACCTATCCCGGTCTCTAGCCGACGCCATCCAGTTGCGCACCCCAAGGCTTCGGGCGTCCTGGTCTACGCCATCTCTCCAGCGCAAGCATGGTCTACCACGCTGTCGTCTACCATAGAATGTACCACAAAGAACTTTCCGAGCAGGTTCCTCTTCGCTCATGCGAGCTAGGTGCCCTGCCCACCGGAGTCTACCGAGCTTAATTTTTGTCACGATATCTGCTTCTAGGTAGATTGCGTACAATTCATGATTGTACCGTCTCCGGAATCGTCCATCCTCACATATGGGGCCAAAAATTCTCCTTAAGACTTTTCTCTCGAACGCAGCTAAGAGGTCGGAGTGCCTTTTGCTAAGCACCCAAGTCTCGGATCCATATGTGAATACTGGCAGGACCATGGTCCTGTACAGCAGCAGTTTTGAAGTTATGGTGAGATTTCTGGATTTGAAAAGCTTTGACAGACTATAGTAGGCTCTGTTGGATTTGAGAAGCCGCCCGCGTATTTCTTCTTCTATATTGTTATCGGCTGCTACTATTGACCCAAGGTATTTAAAGGATTGCACCACTTCAAATTCGTGCTCCGCTACCTTGATTGTTTGACCAACTGTTCCTCTCGCATTCGACGCCACCATGTACTTTGTTTTACCTTCACTAATGTGCAGCCCCAGATTTTGTGCCGCCTGCTCGATCTGGATGAAGGAATCGTGTACAGCTTGTTCGGTTCTTCCGATGATGTCAATGTCGTCTGCGTAAGCTAGTAACTGGCTGGACCTGTTGACGATGGTCCCTCTTGTTGCCGTGCCAGAGTCACGGATTGCTTTCTCCAACGCCAGGTTGAAGAGGAGGCAGGCCAAACCGTCCCCTTGTCGGAGTCCATTAAAGATGTTGATTGGTCTGGATAGCAATCCGGCTATTTTTACTTGGCTTGTTACGTTAGTCATGGTCAACCTACATAGTCGTATCAATTTATTTGGGATGCCGAATTCTCTCATGGCTTTGTAAAGTTCTACCCTGGCTATGCTATCATAGGCGGCCTTAAAGTCTATAAACAGATGGTATGTTGGGATGTTAAATTCTAGACATTTTTCCATCGCCTGCCTAAGGGTAAAGATCTGATCAGTTGTTGATTTGCCTGGAATGAAACTACACTGATATTGTCCGATGACGGTTTTAGCGTATGGGGTTATCCGGTCTTGTAGGATAGAGGAGAGTATCTTATAGGCGGTACTCAACAACATGATACCTCTATAATTGCTGCACGTTGTGACATCCCCCTTCTTATGTATGGGGCATATTAAAGCTTTTCGATAGTCTTCTGACATTTCTTCC
This sequence comes from Chrysotoxum bicinctum, assembly GCA_911387755.1. NCBI lineage: Eukaryota > Metazoa > Arthropoda > Insecta > Diptera > Syrphidae > Chrysotoxum > Chrysotoxum bicinctum. The sequence continues at coordinate 178,281,225 of OU426988.1, read as the reverse complement.
TGCTCCTATACCTGTACTATAATATCATGAATTGCTTGACGTAAGGCTGGCCCGCCGTGTTGGAATAATTCGGCTGGTATGCCATCGGCTTCCGGACCTTTGTTCTGTTTAAGCCGGCCTATAGCCTTCTCAACCTCTTCTATGCTTGGTGGCGGCAACATAGGGTATTCTTCTTGAAGTAGTGGAGCCTCCACTTCTGCAGTGAGCTGACCATTTAGCAATTCATTGAAGTACACTTCCCATCGCTCGACTATGCTTTCAGGATCGGTGATCAGATTTCCCTCTCCGTCCTTGCAGTATGTGCAGCGTGGTGTGTACTGCGTCATGTTTCGGACGGATTGGTAGAACTTCCGCGCCTGGTGCGGACCTCGCTCTCGGCTGTTTTCTATTTCACAGATTAGGTTCTTCTCCCAGGCTGATTTTTTTTGTCTGTGAAGCCGTTTTTCTGTTCTTCTGAGCTCTTTATATTCCTCTTCGCGTGCCCGCGTTCTATGAGATTGTTGCATTGCTCGGTACGCAACATTCTTACGTTCAGTCGCTAGCTTGCATTCATCATCAAACCAGTCGTTCCGATTTTTACGACTGCTGCCTAAGATGGAGTTGGCAGTACTAATGACAATATTCTTAAGGCGTGTCCACTTCTCATTTACGCCCAGCATACTGGCTCCAGGACTTACTCTCCTTAAATCAGGTGTTTCTAGGGCGAGTCCTAACGCATTACCAAAGGTGTTACTGGTGTTTCCATTGCGCAGGGCAGCCGTGTTGATTCGAACCTGATCGGCGGATGCAATGCGTCTTCGCAAGGCAATCCGCCCTCGGAAAACCATACCAACAAGATAGTGATCCGAGTCGATATTGGCACCTCGGTACGTTCGTACCGTCATCAAGTTCGAGTAGTGGCGACGGTCTATCAACACGTGGTCTATTTGGTTACGAGTGACTTTATCAGGTGATACCCAGGTGGCTTTGTAGATATCTTTACGCGGGAACCTGGTACTCGCAACGACCATGTTTTTCGATGCTGCCAATTCTAAGACTCGAAGTCCATTGTCATTAGTGTTCTCATGCAAACTATGGGTGCCTGCGTAATGCCTGAATACCGGCTCCCGACCTATTTTTGCGTTCAAATCCCCAAGGATGATTTTAACATCATACCTTGGACCTGCATTGAGGGCCCTCTCGACTTGTTCGTAGTAAGTCTCTTTTTCTTCGTCTGAGGACTCCTCCGTAGGTCCGTGAACGTTAATGAGGCTGATGTTCGTAAATTATAGCTTATAGCGTTAAAGCCGATGATGGTAGACTTCATTTTTTCGCTGTCTAGGAAGCCTACCCCGAGCACATGGTGTTTTGTATGATAGCTATAGTATATGTCATATTCCTTCTTCTGTAGAACACCATTCCCTGTCCATCTGATTTCTTGAAGAGCTGTTATGTCAGCTTTATACTTTGACAGGGCATCGGCTAGCTGCTGAGCAGCTCGAGCTCTATAGAGCGATCGTACGTTCCATAAGAAAATTCGTAAATCGTTTTTCCTTTTTCTCGTAATTCTTTTAGTTTTACGGGACAGGGAATTAACCTGTCGCCAACCTGAGGAACCAGCCTGATCATATTAGCCAAACCTTTTTTAAAAGGCTTGTTTCTAGCGGCCGCCGCGGAGAGGCTATGATCACACTTCCACCAGTCCCGAATAGTTACGGCACGTGCATGTTTTCGTATGCTACATGTTGTTCCCCCTATTCTTCTGATGGCTGACCGCCCTATCACTTTACCAAATTTCATCGTTTTACAGTAGTTGGAAGTGCTCCATTCAACCAACACCAATTCGGAGAAAGTGGGCGGATACCACGCCCCCGAAAAGAAAACCTTGGTGTTTATTTTTGGTTCTTTATATGCAATATAAGCCCTACCGGTTCACCAAATTTCATCGTTTTACAGCAGTAGGAAGTGCTCCATTCAACCAACACCAATTCGGAGACAATTCGGAGAAAGTGGGCGGATACCACGTTCCCTGAATGGAAAATTTCAAATTTTCGATTTTTTCCTCTGCTTGCATGACAAGACCTACCGTTGTGCAAAATTACAAGATTCTACGATGTCGGGAAGTGCTCCATAATTTTGATGATCTGTCAGTCAGTCAGTCAGTCAGTCAGTCAATCAGTCAGTTACGGTTTTTGTGATTTTTGAGGCCTTATATCTCAGGAACCCATTATGCTAGAAAATTGATATTTGGTGAGGCGTCTGTGTCTGACTAGCTTAGCAAATATTCGGAATTTCAAGTTTCTGACTTCATTGGTACTGAAGATAGGGAGGGGTCAAAAATCGCCTGAGTTTGTTCCTGTAAAAAGGGTGTAGTGCCAGAACTTGGCTGGGCACTAGCGTGCCCTTTGATGTTCAAATGTGTGAAATTGCCGTCTGGTTTCCAGAAATATAAGAATTTATGCAAACAAAGCTCAAAAATCTTTTTATTGATAAAAGAATTTTTTATACAAGAAATTTCTTTAAAATTTTTCAAGAATAAAATTTGGGATACCAATTTTAAGTAATTACATAGTAGTATTGGCGCAAAATTCTAAAAAGACTGGCGCAGAATTTTAAACAGCCTATTATTATTAATTTCTTACTATGATACTACTTAACAATTTGCCAACTTTAAAGCAGTTTACTAACTCATTCATAATTTTAAACATTTTCTAAATAGTATCGTACTAAGCCAATTTTCTTAATAAATTGCTTCTGAGCACACCTAAAACAATGACAGTTCGTGCAAAAAACTAAGTAAACAGACCTTTTGTGGCGTTTCTAAAAGAACGATACTTTTACGATGATTTTAACTTTAATAAAATGGTAGAGAAAGTATGATGCTATGTTCGAATAAAATTTGCTAAATCGTTGATTTAACTTAGTTTCATTTTAAAACAGCTTTAAAATCGTACTAATTCAGTTAAAACTTTGAGCCACTGATTTTAGGAAATAATTTCAAAAAATAATTGTTTCGGCACAATATGGCCAAAAGAATAAAATTAAAAATTTAACAAAAAAAACAAAAAAAAAAACTTTTTTTAAAATAAATGAACAAATAATTAACTTTGCGGACTTGGGGTGTAAAGACTCAAATCTGCACGAAATAATCGTTCACACGTTTTGAAGATATTGATTTTTCAAAAAATCCAAAATATATTTTTGCGAATGTTCTTATATACAATATTATTTTAAACTTCGGGGGGCTCCTGGTAAAAAAAATTGGTTTTAATCTTTAGAGCCGTTGAGAAAGTCGAAAAAAACGGTTGTATGACAGGTACCGTATATAACATGTTATTCAAAAATTTGTCTGAACCAAAATATAGTTCTTGTCCATAATAGCTCACTTAATTTTTATTTTATTAAAATCGTTTGAGCCGTTTTCGAGATAAATGAGATCTTACACTACGGCTGTGGTACCGTTTGTTTTGGAGGTAAAAAAATTTCTCCTCTATGGAAATTAGGTAAATTTTTTGCAATAGTTTTTTGTTATTATTAATTTGACTTTTAAAACAATGTTACATGAAATCGATTTAAGTTTTTTCCAATGAATTTTGTTTTTAATAATTAATAATAAATAATTTATTTTATATTTTATTTTAATAATTTTAAAATAAATTAGTTAAATAAGACTAAACTGTTTCTTTTTGTAATTAATTTTTTTTCTGCGAACCAAATGTGATTTTATAGTTTTTTTTTTTTTAAGAAATTCAAGTGTTTGTTATTTTTATTTTCTTATTATTATTAAAGCTCTATAGAACAAATGTGATTTTTTCATATTAAGGACTTAAATAAAAACCAGCAAATATCATCTTAAATCTCTTTTTTCCACTTTTACACACGCAACTCATCTTAAATGGACATAAGAATTGAAAACGTCCTTCGAAAACGCGAGGCAAAATATCTTATCTCAACTTAAGATTTTGGAAATTAACATAAAATTAAATTTAAAGAAAAGCCAAGCTATCTTAAGTCATATTTTTCCTTATAACGGCCGAAATATTAAAAATATCTTTTTGAAATGAATTTCAAAAAAAAAGATCATACAATTTTACATATACATAAATGCTTTGTTGAATAAAGTCTACATTTGAAAGGTTTTTTGGGAGGCAGCTTTGAAGTGTTTTTTTGCTCTCGTGAAAAATCATCAAAATTGATTTAAGATACATACTTTACCTTTTCAGTCGAGAACTCTTAAAGAACTCGGAACAGTTATTTGAACCAAGGCCATCCGGTAACAAGTTCTGCGGTTCATATAAGGCTTGACAGAGTATTTGACCAAACATTAGAGTTATACATAAGCCTTGTTGATTACAGTCAGATCAGAAAGAGACACAAATTTCTTGATCATTGAAGGAAAGGAATATTAAAAACAAAAGGTGTTTAGATAAGTGTTTAGTTCCTTCGATGGAATAAGAACTCTTCGGCTGTGACAGCTTTAAGGGCAGGTGACATCATTGAGATATTAAGTTTTGTGATGGGCCAGTCGCTGTCGTTGGAGTTCCCCATTCAGAGAACAGGGATGTGAATCTAGAAAAATAGTTCAATGGATTCTTTAATAAATATATGGAAGAGAGTCGGGGAAAAAGCTATTTGATTTATGAATACTATATTTATTATAACTATTCAATATAAATTTTGTTGAGTGGTCCAAAAATTGATATTTTCAATCCAGCGAAGAAGAGATTCATCCATACAAAATGTAAGTATCATTGATAAAAGAGCTCGACGCCAAACTCTTAATGAAAATATATGAACTTAACTTCTCCATAACAATCAGAACTCTAATGGACCTATTGCTACAAAAGCTATACTGCTCGAGAGATTTAAGTTTTTCTGTTATAGTTCTATCACATAACAATTTCAAAAGCTCTTTTTTGGATTCTATCCAAGAGACTGAATTGGGTTATTGAAACAATTATGGGAATTGAACTCAACTTAAGAAAGCGTGAAATATTACTTGCAATATCGAAGAAAACCTAAAAACCAGATTTTGAGCGTCGTCGCATATGTGGTCATTGAACATTAGGTGTTCTGTGGATACCGGAAACTGAAAGCTGATCTGTTTGCTCAATGCAAATGCCGCTCATGGAGAGTGGGTTCTGCTTCAACGATAGAAGACAGCATTAAGTTTTTTAAGCATTAAATTATTCTACGTGGTATATGGTTCCCCATTTGAAAATGCAATTAGATCAGAATTTAATGAGCTAATTATACGCCAACCTGTTCCATGGACTCTAGAGTTAAAAGAAGCATTTTGCAGTTGTAAAGATGACTTATCCTCCGCAACTCTTCTCGTCCATTCTTGTTTCGGAGCTAAACTGGGTCTTCTTAAGGATGCATCTGGTCACTCAATTGGAGCCTGTTTAATGCAGATGATAAAATGAAGTTGGCAACCACTTTCTTTCTTCTCAAAGAAGTTATCCGCAAGAGAGAATGCTTGGCCAACTTATCATTGAGAACTGCTTGCAATATATTCCGAAATCCAACACTTTCATCACCTTTTACAAGGTCAACAATTTGCTATACTGACAGACCGCAAACCTTTGATCTACGCATTTCAACAAAAACGAGACAAATTATCACCTGTGCATTTAAATCATCTTTCGTTCACTGCAGAGTTTTCTACTGATATTCAACATATCAATGGAGCTGAGAATATTGTTGCTGATGCCCTCTCGCGCACAGGCGCAATATCTTCCACTGTAAATTAATCAAACACTCGCTGCGTCACAAGAAGAGGATAAAGAACTTAAAGACTTGCTGAAAGAAAATACTTCGTCTCCAAATCTCAAACAAGTTTTAATTCCTGGAACATCAATAATCCTATGTTGTGATATATCTACAGGTAAGCCACCAATTTTTGTAACTAAATCTTACCGTGATGGTCAGATTTTTGATTGACTTCACAACCTAAGCCATCCAGGAGTCAAAGCATCTACCAGATTATTTGGCGATCGCGTCATCTGGCACTCAATGCGAAAGGATTGTCGTACTTGGGCCAACACTCTAAGATCTCTCGCCATGTTAAATCATATCCATCCAAACGATTTTGGCATGTACATTAGGGCGGAGTGATTTTTTTATTTTTGGAAATTCAAAAACATACCCCCCGCAAAAGTTGCGTATGGTTAAAAAATAAATTTTAGGAATTTTTTTAAATTCACCGCTAGGGGTCGCCCAGTGCGAGACAAAATTTTGTTTTTGATTTTTTTTTTCGATTTTTTTTGTTTGTTTTTTTTTTTTTCAGTGTATCCGTCGCTCTATAACTTAGGTATGTATCAATATGAACAAATTGAAGAAGGTTCTATTCATTGTTTAAAAGCTCTTCGTTTTTTTATCGTTCGGTGTCAGGTTTTCAACGTTGGAAAACCAACAAAAAAGCAATCAATTTTAGTTCATACATAAAATTTAAATGACAAGTTTTTTAGATACATTTTTTGAAGGCTATTTTCAATTTAATAATATGATTTTTGTCAGTTTAGAAAATTCAAAACTATTTAAAATGAAAAACAAAGTTGCCTTCTATTTTCAAAAAAAACCGTTTCGGTTTTAAATAAAATAAAAGTAGGCTTTGCATTTCGTGTTATTTGAATTCAATTTAAATCGAATTACCTTTCGCTTTCACTCACGTTTTTTATTAAACAAAAGAATATTCGAACATTAAAGTTTCACCTTGGATTACTTTATTTATATCAATTTTATTTTAAAAAAAGGTAAGTCTTGTAAAGTAATTTCAAAAGTGCCCTGAAAAACAAAACGTTGCAATGTTTGAGTGAATTTAATACATTTGCTGGAATTTTTTTCTAAAGATTAAATGGATACTCGTTCACAAAACAAAACTTGCCAGGTATTTGGAATTGGGAAAATGTTATCGCTGCGTGTGCTGCCAACGTACGAAGATGTTTGTCGTTACCTTACCTTCCTCGAAGATGAAGAAAACTCATCGATGAAGCGAATATCGCTCGCAGCTACGAAGGTCATGGAAATATACGTGATTTCTTCAATTCCAACAGTTGGTAAGTTCAGTGTTGAAAAAATGATTCATAAACTCAACGATAAAAAAAGTGCTCTCATAAAAACACCGAAAGCCAGAAGAACCAGCAATGTATTTCAACAACAGTTAGAGGAATTCAAAACTGATGCCAAAAGACTCTTTGACATTAGTGCTTGTAAGTGCGTTGATTTTAAATATTGTTCCTGTCCAAAAGACAAAAAAGTTCCGGTAAAAGAATGCCTCTTCCTGGAAGATCAAAGATCTCAAAGAAAAATGGCTATTGGGACAGTTGATGTTTCTGGAACCATTAAGCTCCAAAGATCTCTCGCAAGAAGATTTGCAAGCTCTACATCTTCACCTTCAGACACTTTAAACACCTAAGCTGAATGTGTAAAACCGAAGACGATGGAACCCAAATTAATTCCGACATCGAATCTGTGATCTCAATGTCACCCTCGCCAGAAAAAAAACCACGTTTAGAGAATGAAGCGGTTTGTAATTTAAATCGTAAATCTCTCCCGAACGTTGCGAAGGTCGCAGACAGATTTAAGATATCTGATAGGGCAACAGCAACTATTGTTACAGCAATCTTAACGGATTATGGAGTTATTAATGATATGGATCGGTCAAATATTGTTGATAGAAGCAAAATAAGGAGGGAGAGATCCAAACAAAGAATGGAAGTGGATCAGAGTTCTAACCGGCATCCCGTGGGCATTTACTTCGACGGTCGCAAGGACATCACAAAAACAGCCAAAGGCAATGTGGTTGAAGAGCATATTGTGTTGATTGGAGAACCTGATAGCCAGTACCTGGGTCATATCACACCACACAACGGGAAAGCAGAGACAATTACCAATGAGATACTAAACTTCTTGGGAAAATCGCGTATATCAGTAAATAGTCTCAAACTTATTGGATGCGACGGTACCAATGTTAATACCGGAGTAAGAGGTGGAATCATTCGGCAAATTGAGACGAAAATACAGCGACCTTTGCAATGGTCTATTTGCTTACTTCATGCCAACGAGTTACCTTTGAGACACTTGTTTGAGAAACTGTACGGTAAAACAACTGGTCCAAGCGCATACTCCGGAGAAATTGGAAAGGACTTAAAGAACTGTCAAAATTTAGGCGTCGTTCAGTATCAAGCAGTTCGAATAAATTTACCGGAAATACCATTGGCTTGTCTGAGCTCGGACCAAAAGTATTTTTATAAAATATGCAAAGCCATAAACGATGGTGTCCGAGAAGGCTCAATTTTCGAGAAAAACCCTGGAACAATGGTACATTCGAGATGGCTTACGACTGCTAACCGCATTTTTCGAGTGTATGTTGCAAAACATTCCCCGGATAAGCCATTAAAGCAAATAGTTGAGTATATTGCTAAAGTGTACGCAGTAATGTGGTTTGACATAAAATCTCAACCTTCTTTCGTGTATGGTGCGAAACATTTTTTCAAATCTATAAAGTTGACAAGGTATTTGCCAAATGATTTGAAAGGAATCGTAGATGGTGTTTTCGCACGGAATGGATATTTTAGACACTGCGAAAACATTTTAGTAGCTATGTTGTTCGATGACCGCAAAAATATTCGAGAGCTAGGTCTTCGCCGCGTACTTAAGGCTAGAGCAGCAGTCAACAGCAACACCAGTGAAGAATTTGTCCGAAAGTTTCAGCTCCCAAACTTTCAATTCGAAGCAGGTGAATATTTCGAGTTAATAGATTGGTGAAAAACTGAAAATCACCGTTTAACTGAGCCTCCAGTACTAAAAGATTTTACCGAAGAAGAACTTTGGGATATTGTGGGACAAAAGAAACTACCAAATCTAACTTTTTAAAACAGTTTCCTTGTCACAGCCAAGCAGTTGAAAGAGCGGTTAAGCTGGTGACTGAAGCTTCCCAAACTGTTTGTGGATTTAAGAACAGGGATGGAGTCATTAAAAATACTTTAATTTCACGAAAAGAACTTCCAAATATAGAAACAAAAAAAAAATTATATTAAATAAAACTTAAAAAAAAAAAACAAATTAAAAATACAACAATTGTACTTGGTTTTCTTATAATCTAGAATTTTAAAAAATAAAAGCGTTTCCTAAAATTAATAGATACTAAGGGCGTTTGTTTTGTTCTACCACGTATGGTTTTGTTTTTTCTTTCATTGAAGTGCGCGCCCCCTAGTGGACATTTAAAAAAGTAAAAAGTGCTCTTAAAGCCAATTAAATGACTCAAACGAAGTTATAAATTGCGATGCGCGACCCCTAGCGGTCATTTTAAAAATTAAAAAAAAATCTTAAAAATATTAAAAAGACTTGACACAACTTTTGCGGGGGGTATGTTTTTGATATTCCAATTTAATTTTTTCTCCATACATCAGCGCTCCGGCCTAATGTACATGCTGATATGATCGGACCACTACAACCAGTGAACTCCTTCCGATACTGCTTAACTATCACGGATCACTTCACAAGTTTGTCGGAACTATGTCCTCTCCAATCTATCACTGCTGGAAATGTCACCTTAACGTTTCTATCATGTTGGATTTATCGGTTTGGGTGCCAACAAAAATTAAGCATCGATAGGGGATCTCAGTTCACCTCATTCTGTTTTACAAACATCGCAAAACATTTTGGCATTGAATTCTAGTACACCACAAGTTGGCATTCTCAACAACAAAAAGTTACAATTGGTCGAATCAAACCAGCACATCTATATTTTACATGAAGGTACAAGCTCAACAACAACAACCTTACCATCTGTTTCCAATCCACGTGATTCTGCTAAGCTAAAACAAAAACAACAACTCGTTCAAGACGACATGTTAAACTACTAGATCGTTTTCAACCCAGAATTTATCATAATTTTTTTAAATTCCGTATAGAGGGATAGTGTGGCGACACCGACAACATATAATTTAACATTTCTTTCCTAAACTAAAAATTCCTACTTGTTAAATTATCACTTAGGTTAGGATAGGTTAGAGTGGCTGTCTGACCCACTTAGACCAGTAGAGGTCCATTGTGATACCACGATCTAATAGGGAACAAAAAGGTTCACTACTAGTTAAAACCATTTGGAGCTTCTGATGAAGCCGAATTAGACTTTTAGGCCGGTATTCACCGAGCGCTCATAACTTAAGAAGCTCATAAACGTATTCACCAAGCAATATTAGTGAAGATCTACGAGTCCCGACCAGTGCTGCCGTTTTAAAAATTTCAAGAGGAGTATTTTTTGGGGAGTATTTACGATAGTTGAGGAGTATCGCCAAAATAACAAGAAAATTTATAGTTCAATGAAAAAAACACAGAAATGTTTTCTATAAATTAAATTTTTTTAATTCATTTATAATCAAAATAGGAACTTCAATATTTGTGTTTTTAATAAACAGAGAGTTAATAATAAATTAACTCTAACTTAAACTATGTAGATATATACTGTACATTGATTTTCAACCAACTTATTGCTTATTAATATTAATATTAATTTTTGTATTTTGTTTATTTAAACAAGAATTTGACAAAAGAAAAACAAAAGTCAAAATTAAAACTCAAATTGGGTTTTTGTATTTTTCGATCAAATCTTTTGATGGCTTCCACTTTTCTGCAAAATTGCCGTTTAAAAGCTCTTTGGCAGTAAGTATGGTATTTACTAACATCAGAAAATTTTCTCTCTGCTGATGCACTGCTATGTGGAAGAGCAATAATTTTTCCAATAAATTAACGTACATGAGGAAACATGAATTCATTTAATCCGTTTTTAATAGTAAATACATTCCTATAAAATTCGGCAAAGTATAAATCCTTTGAAACTAATGATTGATTTCTTAAAATACGCCATTCATTATCAAGCTCCTCAACTTCGGACTCATCCACTAAATTTGGGAAAAGATCAACCAAAGGAACTAGGGTAACTATAGGCCTATATCTCTCCTGCCTTCGATTAGTAAGATTTTTGAAAAAGCTGTAAAAAATAGAATGGTGAGCTTTTTAACGAGAACGAAATTTTTCAGTGATGTTCAGTTTGGTTTTCAAAGTAATAAATCAACCGAAGATGCTTTGTTACATTTCTGTTCTCAAATATTTGTAAGCCTTGATAAGAAAGAGAATACATCCGCGTTATTTGTTGACATATCAAAAGCTTTTGACGTGGTAAATCACGCAATTTTGATAAGCAAACTTGAAAGTGCTGGGTTTCGAAGTTTCATAAGTGATTGGTTAAGATCACATTTAAATGTAAGAACCCAAAGAGTGAAATTTGATGGTATTAGGAGTGATACAAAGACATTCAATTTGGGAGTGCCACAAGGTTCGGCTTTGGGACTAATACTTTTTTGGTATATATCAATTATTTATTAAGATTGCCATTTAGGGGTTCTTTGACAGCTTTTGCAGATGATGTGGGCTTTTCTTATGGTACAGATAGTCGTCTTAATCTTATATCTGATATAAATTGGGATCTCAGCTTGTTAAGAATCTGGTTTGCAGAGCACAAACTGATAATTAGTTCTAAAAATAAGGTAATGTTTTTGAGTTTGTCTGGCCAAAAGATTGTTGATGCTGATCTCTTTTTCTATGCTACTGAGTGTCAAAAATTTAAACTTTTTAACTGTACCTGTAGTCCTATGGATACTTCTACAAACTTTACTGATTCCACGAGCTGTAGTGATAAATGTCTTAAATTAGAAATAGTAAATGAATTCAAGTATTTGGGATTGATTATTGATTCTAGAACGAGTTTTTAGAACCACACAGAAAATCTTTGACAGTATTTTCGGTGCACTCTTAGAAATTTCTTCTTTTTGCGTAAAGTTTGCTCTTCTAAACTGCTCCTTAAAATTTACTATGGCATTTTTCATTCCAAACTAGAATATGGAATTTCAAAATACAGCCTATTTTAGTTTTACAAAAAAGTGTTCTGAAGAAAATATGTGGTAAGTCTCGGTTGTACCCTAGTTTTCAACTATTTAGGGATTTGAAAATTCTTCCAGTACGACATATGTATGTATGTATTGCTATAAAGTTCTAAAAATTTTCTTTAAAAGATCAGGTAATCTTAATTTTAGATTAATTGATAGTTATAGTTTACGTGGTCATTTTTTGAACAAAGTGTCTATACCGGTGTTTCGAACAACCGCATTTCAAAATTTTTATAATATTTCCTCATTTCCCGATTTTATTCCTTGTTTACATCAATTCTATTTTCAGTTTAAAATTAAAAGGAACTAAAACTGGTTTTGCTGACGATATAGCTTTTGTATATTCTACTTCATCCTTAATAGACCTGATTTCAGACATAAATCATGATTTGGAATTATTAAGACATTGGTTTGCTACGCATAAACTTGTTTTAAGCGATAAAACTAAAATAATGTATTTTAATCTACCATTTCTGGATGATCACCCGCCTGTTCTCATTTTGCATAGCATTGACTGCAAAAACTCTCCTCTTAACAGTTCAACTTGCAATAGCTTTAATATATCTGGCTCTATTGATTATAACTTAGTTTGTTCTTCGAGATGTTTCCGTATTGAAAATGTAACTGAATTTAAATATCTTGGATTAACAATTGACAGTAAAATGAATTGGAAACCACATACACAAGTTATCAAGAAATATTTACTTTCTACCACATATATATTTTTTCATTTAAGAAAAATTTGTTGCCGGAGTCTCCTAGAACGTCTCTATTATGGTCTAGTTCAATCTAAACTGCAATATGGAATTGTATGTTGGGGTGGTACTTATAAAAACTATCTTCAACCCTTGTTAGTAACTCAGAAGCGAATCTTAAGAAATATTTGGAAGAAAAGAAGATTTGATCATAGTTTTCCGTTGTTTGCTAGCTCTGGTATACTCCCCCTTAAACATCTTTACTTTTATAAAGTCTTAAAAATATTCTATTTAAGAAGTGGTTTTCGTTTTACATCCGTTTACTCATTGCGCAGTAGTGATAGAAATCTCGCGTCTGTTCCAATGCATAATTCTCAACACTTTTTTCATTTTTATACATCAGTAGCACCAAGACTATATAATATTTTACCCAACAATATTCGATCTATCGGCTCTAGATACTCTTTTAATATGAAGGTTAAAGAATGGCTTTTGAACTACGATTTTGATGAAATTAATAGCTTACTTAGAATCTTAGTTTAAATTTTAAGTATTCATGTTTTTCTTAATTATTTTATTTTATTTTTTGCTTTTCTGGCATTTTACCCCACAACATTTGCTTAGTAAAATTTCTTAAAGATTTTTGTAACTCGATACTTTCGGCACTTGTCGTAAGACAACAGATCGTATCATATTATTTCTTTTTATTATTCGACAGTAATCTCATTTATCTATTATTTTATTTTTTATTTTTTTTTGTACACTAAATTAATATTGCATTTTTTGTTATCCTGAATTTGAAAATTTGTATATATGTAATAAGAGAAAAGAAATAAATAAAGAATTGAATTGAATTGAATTGAATGTAGAATATTTAATAGACTCTCTTATTTTATCAGGATGCAAACTTCTCATTTTGTATTTATGAAACAATTTAAAAACTGGCTCCTTAGTCTTGATAATAAGAGTATCGAATTTTTTGTAAATGGTTTTACCTGATGTTTTTATTAAATAAGTACTTAACTTAATTCAATTTAATTTTTGTATGCATTATTAATTTAATGATATTTTAACTTTCTTTTTTAATATTTCTTTTTTAAGGCTCACCCCACCCATTTAAAATAATACATGTTAAATCATTCTACTAAGAGTGATAATAACTCTATTTTTATAAAAATACTTTTGTCACGTATTTCTTTCTTTCTTTTTATAAATAATGTACTTATTTGGATTTTAAGAAATAAAATGATTAATCAATCAATTCTCTAGAGTAAGTTGACATTTCTTTTTTTAACTAAATGTTCGTCTGAAAAACTGCGAAATAACTTTCATCTGTACTTTTTTGCTTTGTAACGATCAATTTGTATTTTTTTAGAAACGGTCAATTGATTGAACGAAGTCCGATGTAACTATCTCGCTCGCACATAATAAATTAAAAAGAGGAAACAATATTTATTATCTCTGTCTTTTTATCTTGTTATCCCGGGAGGTTTGCAAGTTCAACGATATGCGATCTTGTATGGAAAAAAGAACAGAGATGTGCAATTTGTCGAAAAAACAATATGTTTGCTTTAAATAGGTTTGTTGCAATTTTGTTTTATTTTTAATTTTTATTTATTTTTTTGGGGAGTATTTTTGTAATATGGGGAGTATAGGAGCATCGACTCCACGAAAGGAGTAAAATACTACTATGGGAGTAAGTTCGGCAGCACTGGTCCCGACCACTCCTAACTTACGAGCGCTCTCTTCGAAAATTTGTTCGCTTGTGCGTGTGCCACGCACGCATTTGACTCGAATCCATGTGAGCAATGTCAAGTAGAAGAGTATCTATTTGCTGTCAAGACCAACATTACACAACATTTCACAGTTTGGGTATGCCTGAACAAGAGAGAGTGGCTCTCATTTTCGAAGTTCAAAAAACACTTGCGAGTGGTTGGTGAATACCGCACAGAAATTTCAAGTTAAGAGCCTCGTAAAGTTAAGAGTCATTTAGGAGCGCTCGGTGAATATGAACCTTAATGTCTGTATTTACGAGATCGCTTGGTTTATTATAGAAATATTCTTTTAGATGAAGTTTGCGTCTGTAAGAGAGAGCAGGGCATGCACAAAGAAGGTGTGGGATTGTCTCCTCTTTCTCTTCGTCCAAGCAACTCCTGCAAAAATCGTTTGATAGTACACCAAGTCGGCATGTCTACCTATGAGACAGTGTCCAGTTATGACACCTATTACGGAGCTAATCTGAGATCTGCTGAGGGACAATAAACACTTTGACCGCTTTAAATCCAGTTCAGGGCAGATTTGTTTGGTCGTCAAACAAGTGGTAGTGTTAAGCCATCTTGTGTTTGATTGTTCTAGAGCATTTCGCTTCAGCATAAGTTTACTTGTTAACTTCGCGGTTTCAGGTTTCGCGGTTTGTTGCTTTATCTAAGGCCGTCCACCATACAGTCACCCCGTATGTGAGTATAGAAAGGTCCAATGACCGCAGTATATAGCCAGTGAGTGATTTGTGGAGACAAGCGCCACTTGTTTCCCACGGCTTACTTACGCACACCCTTAAATGTAGCCTTAATTTTAACATGAACTTTTATTTAAGGTGCAGTGCTGCATGCAGTGATGCATGTGTTTTTACCTCCTATTAGGTTAAAGTTTGAAACGAAATTCAGAAAATGAAAGATGCCACGATGCTCTGTTTTTCGTATATGCGTATTGCGTTCGCTACCTCATCGCCTTTCCTGGGTGAGTTTTACATCAACTTTTAGGACTTCTTTAGGTTCTCTATTAATTGTTCAGTTACCATACTTCGAAACTTCAATTCCTTTATTTATATTGCGAGTGGCAACCGTCCTTCCAGGGGTCTTTGGTAATAGAGGGGAAAGACAAAGAGAGAAAAAGAAATTTGATTGTCCTTGAAAAACTTTCAGCACGTTTCACATTTTTTTTAAATGATACATATAAACCACATGGGTTGAGTATGAAGATGAGAATAGGGTTTCTTTTGCTTGTTTATTGTATAGAATTTCAAGTTATTCCAAGTTGTGTGATGTCGTGTAGTGGGGTTGAAAGGTTGTGAAGCCTATTGAACGTTTTTTTTTTTTTTTTTTTAGAAAAGAGTCGAAAAAGAAGCAGTAGGTATGTTAGGAACTTTACCCCACAGACAATGTTTTTGAATCGATTGATTAATGTATAGGTTTGTTGTGCAAAGTGGGACAAGAACTCGTAAATCAATTTTTTCCGACTCTTTTAACTGACTCAAGGGTAAAGAAATAAATCTGTGAGCTAACTTTGCCAGACGTCGATGTAGGTACGTGATGTTTCACTTTTGGGCAGTTTTTTTTTTGTTTGCTTTTTAGGTATACCTACTAATGGATTTTATGTTCAAAAAATGAAATAAGATTTGGGCAATTCAATTGAATGAAATAGTTGTTGGTAATTAGTTTGATACACGAAATTTATAAAGTCTTTCCAGTTGAATCGATTGGCATAGCTACATCAATAATACAAAATTTATTCAAGTTTGACTTTCTTTATTGATTTTGCCCAATTATGTTTGAACTGAATATTTTCGACATCATGTTTTGTAGAGTTCTAAGAACAACTACATCATCACTACTGGTCCCCTTGGGCATAATGGTTTGTACAGGAGGTCCTGGTCCGCTTTCCAGTCATTGCCACCCACAAAAATGATTTTCAGGGCTACACCACAATCTCTTCCGAGGAAGTGACAAACTTTCCAAATTTATCATAAAAGTGCTTCTCAGCTTATACGTTCGAATTCGGCAAAATTTAAAAGGTCCCCTTCTTTACTGCCGACAACATATACACAGATATTATTTATTTATTTAATTTTTATTTGACAAAGTTGACACGTTTACATTTATAATACTTTGTGCTTTAAGGAAAACCTAACAGAAGCGCCTATCATTCTCTTGAAGTTTGGGAGCTTTCCGGACAATTTCTATGAAGCACTGATCAAACCAATTTTAAAGAAGGGAGACGTTGAAAACCCGAAAAACTGTCGAGAAATATCCTTTCTGAATTCTGCTCTTAAGATACTTACGATAATTCTCTATGAAAGGCTTTACAAATGCGTTCAGGTGGAAAATAAGCTAAGTGAATTTCAAAGTGGATTACGCAGAAAATATTCGACAGTGGACAGCATTTTTGTTCTTCGATCTCTCGCCTAGTGGAAACTTAACCAAAATAAAAAAAACTATATGAATAAAATTGAAGGGGTTTTTGTATGGTTACATACATGCAGTGTGCCTGCGAAGCTTCATATATTTATGAATTTTTGAATATTACAACAACAACTTGAATGAACTACCACCAAGGGCGTTCTTATTTGGCTGGAGTTATAGCTATTTCACGGTTGCCAAGCCGATCATCAGACTCCTTTATTAGTGGTGCTTAGCCTTTATACTATCAAGTTTAATCGAAAAACTTTTTGCCTTGACTGAGATTTGAACCCAGACCTAGCGTCGTCAGAAGCCAATGCCCTACGCATCACGCTACCGAGACCACATGATCAGGTCCATCTCAATTAAGGTTTTATCGTTTATCAATTATCACTTGAGGACTAGCGTCCTCAATTTTTGACTAAAAGAATAAACATTGTTGAATAAACATTGTTTTACTTTGATCTTACATTGATCTTACATCGATTTTGTGGAAATAGTATACATATGTATGTATATATATTTGCTATACAAATAACTATATGAAGGTTTTTATAATACAAATTCTATATTACTACTATATTATATTACTACTGAAATAAATCAGCCAAGTAGAAGACTTAGCACTATTAATGGACTTGTTGAATTATTGATTCAAAATAGCTTTTTTGGCCTTTAGTCCACAAAAATCGGCGTTTCGTCCGGGTGATCTCACATGGACTCATCAGTTGACTGTTAGGGCCTTGTCAATACGCAATTTTTGTTAAATTCAGTTCATCTTACATTGATTTTTTGACAAAAATCCAATGTGAACTATATCCAAATAAGATTGAAATTATAATCATCAACGCTGGAAGATTATTTTGCCTACACTGAAAATAAAATCGAGGTACATATGTATATAACGGGTGATTTTTTTGAGGTTAGGATTTTCATGCATTAGTATTTGACAGATCACGCGGGATTTCAGACATGGTGTCAAAGAGAAAGATGCTCAGTATGCTTTGACATTTCATCATGAATAGACTTACTAACGAGCAACGCTTGCAAATCATTGAATTTTATTACCAAAATCAGTGTTCGGTTCGAAATGTGTGAATGTGAATTTTCAGTGAATGGGCCCTAGAAACGTTGGCAGAAAATCCGCTTTTTTATCGACAAATTTTGTTCAGCGATGAGGCTCATTTCTGGTTGAATGGCTACGTAAATAAGCAAAATTGCCGCATTTGGAGTGAAGAGCAACCAGAAGCCGTTCAAGAACTGCCCATGCATCCCGAAAAATGCACTGTTTGGTGTGGTTTGTACGCTGGTGGAATCATTGGACCGTATTTTTTCAAAGATGCTGTTGGACGCAACGTTACGGTGAATGGCGATCGCTATCGTTCAATGCTAACAAACTTTTTGTTGCCAAAAATGGAAGAACTGAACTTGGTTGACATGTGGTTTCAACAAGATGGCGCTACATGCCACACAGCTCGCGATTCTATGGCCATTTTGAGGGAAAACTTCGGAGAACAATTCATCTCAAGGAATGGACCGGTAAGTTGGCCACCAAGATCATGCGATTTGACGCCTTTAGACTATTTTTTGTGTGGCTACGTCAAGTCTAAAGTCTACACAAATAAGCCAGCAACTATTCCAGCTTTGGAAGACAACATTTTCGAAGAAATTCGGGCTATTCCGGCCGAAATGCTCGAAAAAGTTACCCAAAATTGGACTTTCCGAATGGACCACCTAAGACGCAGCCGCGGTCAACATTTAAATGAAATTATCTTCAAAAAGTAAATGTCATGGACCAATCTAACGTTTCAAATAAAGAATCGATGAGATTTTGCAAATTTTATGCGTTTTTTTTTTAAAAAAAGTTCTCAAGCTCTTAAAAAATCACCCGTTACAACAAAAAGTTTTGTCAAATTGATAAAAATTACAGAATTTTGTTGACGTAACAGAAAATATTTTGTTGTATCCACAAAATTATTTTGTTATGCTAACAGATTAATTTGTTGAAATAACAAAAATGTTTTGTCAATATGACAAATTTTCGTAGAATTTACAAAATTAATTTGTCATATTAACAATTCTTCTGTTGTATTAGCAATTTTTTACTTGCGGCTTATAGGTAATATAAGGCAAGTTATGCATTCGTAAAAAAATCGAACTCGAGATTTTGATCAAAATTGACATTACGATGATAGCGAAGACTAAAAAAGTGGGTCTCGCAATTCTGTCTGTCTGTCTGTCTGTCTATTTGTCTGTCGGTCGTACGGTCTGTCTGCCGGTTTGACTACAGCCTAAATGGCTCGGCCGATTTTCTTCAAACTTGGTAGATATCATTTTTAATTTTTTTTCCCCACATGTTTTTTTCTTTTTTTTTTTAAGACCAAAAATAACGGTACTTGCCATACGATTTTTTTACGAAATTTTGTAAATATTTTTTTTTCTCAAGAACTACACGACAGATTTGAAAAAAAAAGATACAAAAAAATTTTATTTAGTTAAAGCTAGGTACTGAATGCAAAAATTTTTTCGAAAAATGGACAAGGAACTATTTTTTTAGTTTTTGAATTTCTCAAAAACGGCTCACCGGATTTTAATCATTTTTTGTTGTGCTAAAGTTTCCCAAAAATTTAAATAGAATTATATATTAAAATTTTCAAAAAAATTTGTTTTGGATTTTTAAAAAAAAATTCAAAATTTTTTTTTTCAAAACTCAATATTTCGAAAACCTTATATTAGATTTTTTTCAAACTTGATAAATAAAAGTTTATCAACATAGTCTACAAGATGTATGAAAAAAAAAATTTATTTTACCTAGAAATAAAGGTACCCACCATACAAATGTCAAAAAATGATTTTCAAAAATCGTATTTTTCTCGAAAACGGAGACTAGAATTTTGATAAAAAATTTTTTGTTTCAATTAATTTAAACGATCTTTAATTTAATAAAAAATAAAATGCACGACTGGGTCGCACGAGCTTGCTCTTATGTAACAGACTAGGAATTTTAAAAACGAATGTTTTTAGAGAAAACTGTTCATAAGGATTAAATTATTTTTTAAATTCTTTTAGTAGTAAGAGACAAAAACAGAATGCTATGCAAATATGAATTTATGCAAGAACAAAAATTATAAGTCGTTGTAGTGGTTTTTTAAAAAAAAGCTTTTAATAAAAAATTTTAGTACGCCAATTTAAAGTTTTTGTTATTGTTCGAATAAAAATAAAATTTACAAGAAAAATATTGAGCCGTTTCTGAGATATCGTATTTTCAAAAAAAAAGAAAAAATAGATTTTTTTTTTTCAAAAATTCAAAAATTATTTATTTTAAAGTTTTGGAATGCTATGTGTTTTAGACTTTTTAGAAGCTTCTCTATAAAAATTTTCATTAAGATCCGTTATGTGGATAATGAGAAGTTCAAAATTCGAAAAAAATGGTTCTATGGTAGGTACAAGCTGTAATATCTTAATTTCAAATTTTTTTTTTATTAAAATAAAGATTGTAAAAATTAATTGAAAGAAAAACAATTTTATCAAAATTCTCGGAACCGTTTTCGAGAAAAATACGATTTTTGAAAACCATTTTTTTTAATTTTTTAGCATTTGTATGGTAGGTACCTTTAGTTTTAGGCAAAATAATTTTTTTTTTCTCACATCTTGTAGATTATATTGAGAAACTTTTATTTATCAAGATTAAAAAAAATCTAGCGAAGGGTTTTCGAAATATTGAGTTTTCAAAAAAAAATTTTGAAGGTTTTTTTAAAACTCAAAAAAAAATGTTTTTGAAAATTTTAGTACACAATTCTATTCAGGTTTTTGGGGAGCCTTCGCAAAAAAAAATTATCAAAATCGGTTGTACCGTTTTCGAGAAAATCAAAAACAAAAAAAATGGTTCCATGGGGGGTACCCTCAATAACCATTTTTCTGAAAATTTTTTTCAACAAATACCTAGCTTTAATAAAATGAAATTTTTGTGTGTTTTTATTTTTAAAATCTGTTGAACAGTTTTTGAGAAAAAAAAATGTTTATAAAATTTCGAAAAAAAATCGTATGGCACAGTTATTTTTGGTCTTAAAAAATCAAATCAAAAAACATCCGGGGGGGAAAAATTAAAACCCATATCTACCAAGTTTGAAGAAAATCGGCCGAGCCGTTTAGCTGCAATCGAACGGACAGACAGACAGACAGACAGACAGACAGACAGACAGACAGAATTGCGAGACCCACTTTTTTAGTCTTCGCTATCATCGTAATGTCAACTTTGATTAAAATCTCGAGTTCGATTTTTTTTACGAATGCATAACTTGCCTTATAGTACCTATAAGTCGCAAGTAAAAAATTGAAATTAAGATATTACAGCTTGTACCTACCATAGAACTATTTTTTTAAATTTTGAATTACTCATTATCGACATGACGGATTTTAATGAAATTTTTTGTAGAGATGCTTCTAAAAAGTCTAAAATCTATTGCATTTCAAAAAAAGATTTTTTTGAATTTTTGAAAAAAAAAATCATTTTTGTTTTGAAAAATTCGATATTTCAGAAACGGTGCAATATTTTTTTGGAAATTTAATTTTCATTCGTACAGTAATAAAAATTCAAAGTTAGCATACCAAAATTTTGTATATAAAAGCTTTTTTTTTAAGAAACCACTACAAGAACTTATAATTTTTTTTCTTGCGTAAATTTATATTTGCATAGCATTCTGTTTTTGTCTCTAAAAGAATTTAAAAAATTAATTTTATCCTTATGAACAGTTTTCTCTAATAACATTCGTTTTTATTCCTAGTCTATTACATAGGAGCAAGTTCGTGCGAGCCAGTCGTGCATTTTATTTTGTGTTATTGTTTTTTTTATTATTATCGGATTAACAAAATTGTTTTGTTAAATTAACAAAATTGTTTTTTTACATTAACAAAATATTTTGTTAAATTAACAAAAATTTCTTGTTATAATTTGTTAAATTAACAAAATATTTTGTCAAATTCAACAAAATATTTTGTCAATTTTATAAATTTCTTTCGTTGAATCCACAAAATTACTTTTGTCAAAATAGTTTTTTTTTGGGATTTAAGTATACAAAAATTAGCGTTTCGTCCCTACGATCTCACATGCAACCATCTGTGAGGGCGTATGGACAATACGCAATTTTTGTTAAATTCAGTTAAACTTACATCGATTTTTTAACAAAAACCAAATGTGAACTATATCATACACAAAAAAAATGTCATGATCAAAAAAATATACGCACAGAATTTTTTGGTTTCCTTACAAAATAGTTTTATCTATCTGATAATATTATTTTATCAATATTACAAAATAAGTTCAGACCCATTTAGATTTTTACAAACATTTTGGTTACAGCAAACAAGAGTAGATAAAACTGGATATTTATTAGGTGAGGGTACCATACCATTATTACCAAATAAAATATATTTTAAAACAAATAAGAAAAGTAGGGTTAGTGACAATGTTTCCTCATTGCCTTCATATGACCCATTTGTATAATAATTCAAATAATAAGCAATTAGTAACAAATTCTATTTGAACTGAACGAATGAATGAATGAATGAATTCGGTCGATAGTTCAAATCAATTAGTTACTAACTATCGATAGTTCAAATCATTCGATAGTGCCCATTTTTTTTTCACATTTCCTACAGACCCGGTTTGCTTGCTGAAATTTGCGCACAATTCTACCGATTGTGGACACATTTGGTCGATTATGCTGACAAAAAAAAACGACAGTGGGCTCATCAGTTAGAGTTGAGGTCACTTGAGCTTTTAATTGAATTTAATTCAATCACTTCACTTAAACAGAAATAGTTTTCATTTCTCTATTGTTTAGGTGTTAACATCGTGCATTATGGATGGACCACCCTTTATAATTATGGCTTAAACTTGTAGGTTTGCTAAAAATTAAATTTGTTTAGTGCGAAATATTTAAAATAAAAGAGCTTAGATATTAGAACTTACGTATAACATCTCTGTTTATAATCATATCGTCATGAAATTTTGAAAGATATTCAAACTCATTAAGGTTCATTCAAAATGAGTACATTCAATCTTAAACGTCCCGCCCAATATCTTACCTATTGTTGGGTGCTCAATAAGAACCTAATGATACCCCACAAAACCTCTATTTTGATCAACTCACTCTGCTCAACTTGCTCTGCCAACTTGATCTCTTCATAAAGAAAATGAAGTGAATAAAATCGATTTATGAAACTCAATATGTTACAAAATTTTGCGTTGTTCGGTGATTCCAACCCTCGCATGATTCGGTCATAGTAGGGGTGAGAGGCAATGCTGAATGGATCAAGCAATATGGTTTTGTTTGTGTGTGTGTGATTTGCATAAGTATTGAAAACCTTTCATAATCATTTTCCTAATTACTTCGCCGCCAAGACAAACAAAAGGAAAAAACAATAAACAATAAAATCAGTTACAAAACTTACAGTGATTAGAAAAATCACAACCCAATTATTACGACTAAGAATGGAAAAGTTTCTCTGAGCATCCACCCAATAATCATAATGGAATTAATCTGGGGAATCTTTAACTGTTTGCCGCAAACCGTAACAGCAAAACCACACCACCGCCGCCGCCGCAACGTAACTCACTGATATTATGGTAAGTTGGTTTTGGTTGGTGTCCGCTTGGTTCACAATTAACCGCAATCGATAAGTTGGCTATCTTAATGGCAATTAATCCATGAACAAAGAAAACTTCTAAACGTCCTTGGCCATGTTTTGGCTTTTCACCAGCAGCTGGGAGCACAATGGCACCGTTTCGTCATTCCTATTAACACAAAAAAAAAAAAATAATCACAAAAGAATGTGCCAATGGATGTGGACCAAAAAGCCTTTACACACAAATGCCCCTAACCAATTTATTGGCTTCCATCACCACCGCGTTCCGTTTTCTAGTCAAGGAACCAAAACAAAGGCCAAGAAGAAAGTCCTCCGATTGTCGACGACGGACGGTGATATTGCGTTAAAAGCAATTTATGGCCCACATTCAAAATATGAGGCGAACTTTTTATCTCGCATACAGAACAACACTCATCAAGGAGCGAGCAATAGAAGAACTGGAATACCCTTATGGCATTTGACATGGCGGCAGATTTATTCTAACTATGAATATCCGGGACACGAATTGCTTGATAAGAGTAAGAGGGCGCAAACTGTCGTCTCTATGTCCTTAATTCAAAATATTCAGCTCGGGATAAACACCACGCAGAACAATACTGCCAAGCAGATCGAGATCTATGATAAAACGGGCCTCGTTCCGAACCGCGTAGAGAACCTTCATTTGGCGCGCCCTAATATCGTTACATTGCTAAATAAACGACAGACAAAGGAGAAGAAAAACCGTTATTAGATCCCCGTCAGACATGCACACAATCTCACCCAAGATAACCAAAGAACCCGTTGTTATTATTGTTGCCGTAGTATGTTTCACTTTTTCTGTCGTCAAATTTATTAAAACATAAATAAGACGCTTTTGGGGCCATTAGCGTCCGAGCTTCAAGATAATGTAGAGAAACCAGGATTCTGATGGTCTCTAGAGGCTTTGGCAATTGGACTCTGTGTGATTTTGAATTTTTTTTTCTATAGCTACTTACAAAACCTTTTGTTGAGGAACATTTGTCTTCTTTAGGTAGGTATTGGAGAGTTAAAAGAAAGTGAAATCATATCAATGGGTAAATGAACAGTAAAACCTCTCTTTGGTGAAATATTTTTTTTTATGTTTGAAGAACTTTACCAATTTCATATATGTATGTTGTAAAATAAAAAAATTTCTAGCGCTATTTTTTTTAAAAATAACCCCTTTTAATGCTAACTTGACAGTCAAGTTAGCACTACCACCCTTCAAAATAGGGTAAAATGAACGCGAAAATGAAAATGCACGGTGTTAATAAGTGTCGTAAATTTGTCGTAAATATGCTGTAAGACCAAAAATGCTGCGGCTACGAACGGTAATTTCTTAAAAACTGACGAATGGTAATGCTAACTTGACAGTCCAGTTACCCTACCACCCCCCAAAATAGGGTAAAATGAACTCGCAGAAGACAAAGGACAGCGTAAATAATTGTCGTAAATTTGTCGTAAATATATCGTAAAAGAAAAAAAAAAAATTGCCATGAAAATACAAAAGTATTTTTTCATAAAACCTAGCACTACCATACCAAAACTATCTAGTAAAACTAATTTTTTACTCTGCAATTTGTTTAAACAATTTTCGTAAGACGTCTTTGAAAAAGTTCCGTCATAAAATAATTTTTCGCGCCCTTCTTGCCAAAAAAATGCCCTAAATATGACAAAAGTACTTAAAATAGCATTGTTTAAACCAATTGCAAAGTAAAAATTAGTTTCAATAGATAGTTTTAGTATGGTACGACAATTATTTACGCTGTCCTTTGTCTTCTGCGAGTTCATTTTACCCTATTTTGGGGGGTAGTCAAGTTAGCATTACCATTGGTAATTTTTAAAAAAATTACCGTTCGTAGCCGCAGGCGACAAATTTACGACACTTATTAACACTGTCCATTTTTATTTTCGCGTTCATTTTACCCTATTTTGAAGGGTGGTAGTGCTAACTTGACTGTGAAGTTAGCATTACCAGGGCTTATTTTTTAAAAAAACAAGCGCGACATTTTTTTTCGTTTCACGACAAATTTACGATAAATTCACGACAATTAATCCAATTATTACATTTTTAAAATTTTGAAGTGGTAGTGCTAACTTCACGGACATCGTAAAATGTTAAATACAGTACGAGCGTTAAACAAATGGGAAATGATGAAAGAAGAAAAATCAATACACAATGGTTTTGAAGTTCATAATATCAAAATGAGAAAGAAAACCAGTGCTAAGAAAACCACTCCACATTCGTTTAATTAATTTTAGCCAAATCAGAAGGCGAAAATTTTCCTCCACTGTAGAAGGAAACCTAAACATTTAGCAGTATTGTTAGTCAATAAGAAGCTTCCTTAATTCAGGAGCTCAGCTAATAATTAATCAGCGTTTTCATACTCTTGGAAAGAAGGGAGATAAGTGGAACTGGATATAATTTGGATAATAATAAGCATTTAACTCTGTGTGAGAAATTTGCTTTATAAGATCAACTGAAGAAACACTTTCTTGGCTAATGAGTAGAAAATCAGTTCTAGGACCACATACCAAAATCTTAGTTTCTTTCTTTGATACGAAACACAATATTGTGTTGGTAAATACTGGTTCGACTGTCTCCTCTACGTGAGAGAGTACACGATTTTATGGGACAAATCTTCTTTCGGACTCCTACAGTTGCAAGAGTACTGAAAGATCTCGAAGTACACAAATCCGCTGACCTTCATAGTATCTTTCCTTCATATCATACTGAAGAGATGTTCTTCAACGCTCGCAAAACCACTGCGTAAGATTTTCTCCTTGTCCTTCTATACTGTCCTTCTATACTATGGGCTTACTTGGCAAGTTTTTTTTTATGCCCAAATTCAAAAGGTTTTGAAAACTTGACTAGTAAGCCCATCAAATTTTAGTCAGTAGTCATTAAATAATAAAATTTCTCTATTACATTGTAGCTGTTTCAATATTATTCTACTTTAAATATTCGGTGTTAAACCTTCATGAAGTAATAAGAACTTGGCGTACTTTTAGATCTCAGTACTTTTCACGGCTGACTTGTTACACAAAGGTTTTTGTATAGAAGAACTTGGCCCTTTTTTTAACATTTATGTTTTTTGGTCTGATCTTACTCCTTTTTGCAAAGATTTTAATATTTTGCCATGTCAAAATCTCGAAAGATACGGAAGGATAGAAGGGTGGACCCTACCTACTAAAATCAACTTAGTTTAAAGCTTCCTATTTCTTTTGGTATATTTTCTTTTTGTTAATGGTTGTTTTTATTTGCGCTTCAGTTATTTCTTCTTATCCTGGCAAGATACCTAACACTAACAGACCTACCTTAATTACAGCAATCGGAAGTGTTCCATATAAGTTAAACATTTTCTCAGAAAGTGGGCGGATACCACGCCCCTGCATGGAAAACCTCAATTTTTATTTTTGGTCCTTTATATGCGATTTGAGCCCTACCGTTCTACCAAATTTCATTGGTCTACTCCAATCGGAAGTGCGCCATATATAATTTACATCAGCTCTGAGGAAGTGGGCGGATACCACGCCCCTGAATGGAAAACCGCTACTTTTATATTTTTTTCTTTGTATGCAATTTAAGCCCAACCACTTTACCAAATTTCATCGTTTTACAGCAGTCGGAAGTGCTCCATTCAACCAACACCCATTCGGAGAAAGTGGGCGGATACCACGCCCCTGAATGGAAAACCGCTAATTTTATACTTTTTTCTTTATATGCAATTTAAGCCCTACCACTTTACCAAATTCCATCGTTTTACAGCAGTCAGATGTGCTCCATTCAACCAACACCAATTTGGAGAACGTGGGCGGATACCACGCCCCCTGAAAGGAAAACCTTGGTGTTTATTTTTGGTTCTTTATATGCAATATAAGCCCTACCGGTTCACCAAATTTTATCGTTTTTCAGCAGTCGGAAGTGCTCCATTCAACCAACACCAATTCGGAGAAAGTGGGCGGATCCCACGCCCCCTTAATGGAAAATTTCAAATTTTCGATTTTTTCCTCTGGTTGCATGACAAGACCTACCGTTGTGCAAAATTACAAGATTCTACGATGTCGGGAAGTGCTCCATTATTTTGATAATCTGTCAGTCAGTAAGTCAGTCAGTTACGGTTTTTGTGATTTTTGAGGTCTTATATCTCAGGAACCGCTTATGACAGAAAATTGATATTTGGTGAGGCGCCTGTGCCTGACTAGCTTAGCATATATTCGGAGTTTTAAGTTTCTGACTTCATTGGTACTAAAGAAAGGAAGGGGTCAAAAATCGCCTGAGTTTGTTCCTGTAAATAGGGTGTAGTGCCAGAACTTGGCTGGGCACTACCTTGCCCTTTGATATTATCAGCAGTTTTTTTTTTATAAGCCAAGCGAAGCATAACCTGAGCGCTCCGATCTATTTAAGATACAAAATTGTATAATTTTAAACTGTCCAAATCGTCAATTTTGTTTATGAAATTGGTGTTTTCAAGAATTTTGTTTTTTAATTTAATTTCTAGATAATGTGAAATGGAAAAAAAGTTAACAAAGTTAGCCGCGCTCAACCTTATACCCTATCTACTCGGTCTTTTTTTTTACCAAGGTCATCGGCCGGTGTGAGCCTACCTAGCGCACGAGTTAAAATAATAACATAGTTCTTTTTTTTTGACAGCTCAGTGCTCCGGTCGGGCAATAAAAGAAAACGCCTATTGGGAATTTAGTGGACTATGATATATCTACATATTTATTTCACTTCGAATTTCCCTTTCAGGAGATTTTACTGTTCTTACACACATACATATATTCATGTTTTGTTCAAGAGTAATACATTTCTTTTGATTTGTTTCACCCTCTTCTCTTTAAAGCTATTTTTTGATGATTTCTTAAGAGTGATAAGGCCCTTTTTCAATAGCCGACAATCGTGAATTTAATGAGAGAACGTGGAATGAATTTAATGAAACATCATTCTGCTGTCTTTATGTGTTAAATGTGAAATGTAAAATGAAGATTTTCCCAATATATTTTATTGCAAAATTATTTAAATATGTAAAATGAACAGAAGACCATTGAGAACGTAATGTTGTTAGATATGTGTAGTTTTGATGATGAATCATAGAGTGTCAAAGTGAACATGAGAATTAAAAGGGCTTTTATTGGAGGAGTAAGAGTATCTGTGTTCAGGCTTATCAGGAATTTATTTTTGGATCGACGGACACTCAGCAACATGGATGATTTTTCAGTAGAAGACTCTGAAACACCCTGTATATTACTTTTTTTTTAATTTACAAACTTGTAAGAGTTAGAAATTTTATTCAAGGTATCTTTATTCGTTTAAGATTTATAATTATTTTTAACCAGAAAAGTACTTTTCACAGAACCAACAACAAAGGACTACTGCAGTAAAATTAGCTAGTAAAAATAGTGCTTATAATATGACAGATAAAGTTCTGAAGTATCTGGAACTCAACTGACACTTAATTAGGTTGCAAAAAAGTATTTTTTTTTATTAAAGGTTGAAAGTTGATTTCATTAGAGCCAAAATAAGATGGTAGTAAGACGGTAATCTTAGATACTCAATGCATTGACTACGTCACGTCACTAAAAAGAATTAGCTATCAATACTCACAAAGTTGTCTCTAACCGAATTGATGTCTAATCTGTCTCAACAAATACTCATATACAATTCTCTTATGGTATGTGATTTATAATAGTTCGTTTCCTATCTATCAGGAAAGACTATAAAATTTTGTCGAAAAAGAAAATAAATTCTGAGTGGTCTCTCTGGGTTCTTCCACTAAGCCATCTGTACGATTTTAAAGTTCTCAAAATATTTTTTATTAGAAGTGAATATCTTTCTTTAAGGAGACACTCCCTCCATAATTTGAGAGTGAACTCCAGTAATTTTGTCCCTATTCCTTCGTATATACTAAAATGCACTGTAGAAGATTTTTGCTTGCGACTTATAGGTACTGTAAGGCAAGTTATGCATTCGTAAAAAAAACCGAACTCGAGATATTGATCAAAGCTGACATTATGATGAAAGCGAAGACGAAAAAAGTGGGTCGCAAAATTCTGTCTGTCTGTCTATTCGACTAGAGTCTAAGCGGCTCGGCCGATTTTCGTTAAAATTTGTTGATATCGTTTTTTCTTTTTTTTTTTTAAGACCAAAAATAACGGTATACCTGTCATACGAATTTTTTTTCGAAATTTTAAAAATAATTTTTTTTTTCTCAAAATGTGTCCACAGATTTAAAAAAAAATTCAAAAAATTTCATTTATTTAAACCTAGGTCGACATTTTTTTTTCCAAAAATGGTTATTTGTGGTACCCCCCTTGGAAACATTTCTTTGATTTTGAATATCTCAAAAAGTATACAACTGATTTTGATCATTTTTTTATGCTAAGGCTCTTCAGCAATTTCAATATTATTGTGTATTCAAATTTTCTAAAATTTTTAAAACTCAATATTTCCGAAACGCCATGCCATGCTTAATTTTTTTTAATTTGACAAATAAAAGTTTTTTAATATAATTTACAAGATGTGAGAAAAAAAAAATATTTTACCTAAAAATAAGAATACCCTCCATACAAATGTTAAAAAGTGATTTTCGAAAATCGTATTTTTCTCGAAAACAGCGCCTAGAATTTTGATAAATTTTATTTTCTTAAATTAATTTTTAAGATCTTTATTTTTTTTTAAGAAATATTTTGAAATTAAGATTTTACTGACTGTGTGTACTACTATAGGACCATTTTTCAAATTTTGAATTCCACATTATCGGCATAACGG
Organism: Chrysotoxum bicinctum; assembly: GCA_911387755.1. NCBI lineage: Eukaryota > Metazoa > Arthropoda > Insecta > Diptera > Syrphidae > Chrysotoxum > Chrysotoxum bicinctum. The sequence continues at coordinate 178,251,008 of OU426988.1, read as the reverse complement.
ATCTAAATGAAATTTTGTATAGCCTCTAATATGTTTGAAAAACATTGAATTTCAAATTAAAAAAAAAAAAAAAAACTTTTTTTAACCAATTTATTTTTGGGAAATTCGATATCTCAAAAACGGGTGAGTATTTTTTCTTAAAAATATTTTAAAAATTTTGTATATAAAAGCTTATTTTTTTAAGAAACCACTGTAACGACTTATAATTTTTTTTCTTGCATAAACTAATATTTGCTTGAAACACATGGCATCCTGTTCTTAGCTCCAACTACTAAAGGAGTTGCTTAAGTCATTCAAAAAAAAAAAGGAATTTTATTCTTATGAACAGTTTTTCTCTAATAGTTTACATTTCAAGTTCGTGCAACCCAGTCGTACGACCCAGTCGTGCATTTTATTTTTTATGTAATTACCTCAAAGCGTGAATCTTCCATTGCCAGGCTACCGCCGGAAATCCGTACCGCAAAAGAGGATACCTGACAGTGATACAATAGAATCTATTAAATAGATAATAGTCATAGTTTTTTTTACTCATTTTCGAATAGTTCCAGATTCTAAGACGCAATATCTTATCCATGTAACACAAGCTGTAAAAAAGCCCTTATGCAAGCAGCATTTTTCATTTTGCAGAATTGAAACCTCGAATGACTTCCGGAACACGGAAACTTTTCAATTGAGCTTATAAGTTGATAATCAAATGAGAAAGTACCACTGAAAATTATTCATATCTTTCTGGTAGTTCTTTTTGATAAACGATTTCTTTAAATCAATGTGAAATAAGAAGAAGGTCAGAATTCATAAAAGCTGTGAGATCATTTTTCGCTCAGGATCAGGGAGCTGTACATCAACTGGGTATAAAAATCATCATAAAACTACATCTGGTATCTCAGTTCTAAAAATTTTGAAGAGTGTTGAGCCAAGGATAGACCCCTGTGACACTCCATCTTCACTTTTAAAAAAATAAAAAAGACTGGTAATTTGCGATGATTCTTCCACCATGGAACGAAAGATTTGACTAAGTTTTTAAAGCTTGTTTGTATATATTATTAAATTGATACTAGTGCTGAAAGCATTATGGAATTTCTAAGAGTGTTACCAGCATCATGTCCATTGCGTTTTTTTTTTTTTTGCGATCTTAAACAAAAAGCAATATGGATTTACGAAACTATAGGATCGAGGTTAGAAGCATTCGATTTAATCGGTATTATACTAGTAGACTCTACAACATTTTATTGTACATATTCTTATAAACTTGGGAGAGCTGTTTTGCTACTGGTTCTCTTCTAAAATAAATGAATTTTTGTTGAGCTTGTTTACCAATAATTAATTGAGTGTATCAAGGAACGAACAATATCAATTTATATGATGAGTTTTAAAATAGATTACAAAATTTATGAGAAGAATAATAATGATTGTGGTTTATTCGCATAAACGTCTGACTTTAAGAAACTATACAAAAAATGTCTAGCGGTGTCAAATAGCGTGACCTTGGTGGCCAATTCAAGTCACCTCTGTGGAAGATAACCTTAGCCTCAAATCGTTCATGTACAATGACAATCATGGCGTCCGCTGTATGGCACGTAGTGCACCACAGTTCTACTAAAACCACATGTCGCCTAGGTTCATATGGTTCAATTTGGGCAATAAGAAAGTAATTATAATTGTCCTATAGCTCTCACCATTGATGGCAATTTGGCTTGTTTACATAGCCATTCATCCAAAAATGAGCCTCGCCCCTAAAGGTGATATAAAATGGGTTCCTCTTTCAAACACTCCGAAGCCCAGTCAGCAAACAAACGGAGTTGTCTGTAGTCACTTAAGCTCCTGGGTCAGTTGGATCTAGAATGGGTGTAGGCCAATGTGCTGACGCAAAATTCGCTTAGTTGAAATTTACAAAAGGCTGAGTTCTTGTAGAATCGGTTGACTCGGATTTTCCTATACACTTTCCGGACCGTCATGATGTTCTTGACTCGAATTTGGCTTTCTTTGACGTTCAAATGTTGGGTTAATAATTACCGAATCGGTCGTCTCAAATTTGGCCACAAAACGTTGAAGAGTCGACTGGGAAGGGCCACCACATTCACCGCAAAATGGTAACATAATAATAAGCAATAGATTTGACAGATGTCACTAGAACAACACGGCCGCTACAGTTCGCAAAATCTACCCGGTTTTAATAATATTCTTGAAGTATTTGTTTTTTTTTTATGTTTTTAAAAGACATATCGACGGTTAACTATGAATATCTCCTATGTCGCATTTTGTAAACTTTGCAGGGGACACACAAAACTGATTATAGTCTCAAAATTAAAACGTATAATAATAAAATTTTATGCATAATTATCAGTTTTGAATATCTTTGATGTGAAATAGTTGAAATTTTAAAAATTCAGCGAAGCAGATGGAAATTATTAACGAAACTGCATCAAAAAGTGAATTTTACATAAATTTATGTTAGGAGGTATTCATAGTTAACCGTCGATATATGTATGTATGTATGTATAAATAATTTATCAAAGGGCACGGTAGTGCCCAGCCAAGTTCTGGCACTACACCCTTTTTACAGGAACAAACTCAGGCGCCTTTTGACCCCTCCCTATCTTCAGTACCAATGAAGTCAGAAACTTAAAATTCCAAATATTTGCTAAGCTAGTCAGGCATAGGCACCTCATCAAATTTCAATTTTCTAGCATAAGCGGTTCCTGAGATATAAGGCCTCAAAAATCACAAAAACCGTAACTGACTGACTGACTGACTGACAGATCATCAAAATTATGGAGCACTTCCCGACATCGTAGAATTTTGTAATTTTTGGTTTTGAGGTTTTCCATTAAGGGGGCGTGGTATCCGCCTACTTTCTCCGAATTGGTGTTGGTTGAATGGAGCACTTCCGACGGCTGTAAAACGATGAAATTTAATAAAGTGGTAGGGCTTAAACTGCATACTAAGAAGAAAATATAAAATTTGAGGTTTTCCATTCAGGGGCGTTGTATCCGCCCACTTCCTTAGAACTGATGTAGATTATATGGCACACTTCCGATTGGAGTATAACAATGAAATTTTGTAGAACGGTAGGGCTCAAATGGTATATAAAGGACCAAAAATAAAAATTGAGGTTTTCCATTCAGGGGGTGTGGTATCCGCCCACTTTCTGAGAAAATGTTTAATTTATATGGAGCACTTCCGATTACTGTAGAATGATGAAATTTGGTAGAGTGGTAAAGCTTAATGTACATTCAAAGCGAAAAATAGAAAATCTAAGATTTTTCATTCGAAGTGTCTTTTTATTGTCATTTTGAAACTGCACATGCATTTTGAAAATTCATGACTTTTCTTAGAACTAGAGTGCTCCATTTAGTACTTTATGTTATGTTAACATGAATGAAAAAAGAAAACATTTGCGTAGCTGAAAAAATTATGAGCTTACATAAAAAAAATCTTAACTGTGATGTGAACTATAATCAAACCACTAATTAGGCTATTAATTGGCGCGCTAACTTCATTTAAAAAAAAGAGTTAAAATTGCAACAAAAATATCATCGCATCCTCACCAATTATTGCTTTTTTATGACTTTGAGAGGATGTAGGTACTAGTATTTATAAATAAGGTAGGTTTGTTAGTGTTAGGTATCTTGCCAGGACAAGAAAAAACAATTGAAGCGCAAATCAAAACAAACCAATAACAAAAAGAAAATATACTAAAAGAAACCGGAAGCTATAAACTAAGTTGATTTTAGTAGGTAGAGTCCACCCTTCTATCTTGCCGTATCTTTCGAGATTTTGACATGAAAAAATATTAAAATCTTTGCAAAAAGGAGTAAGATCAGACCAAAAAACATAAATGTTAAAAAAAGGGCCAAGTTCTTCTATACAAAAACCTTTGTGTAACAAGTCAGCCGTGAAAAGTACTGAGATCTAAAAGTACGCCAAGTTCTTATTACTTTATGAAGGTTTAACACCGAATATTTAAAGTAGAATAATATTGAAACAGCTACAATGTAATAGAGAAATTTTATTATTTAATGATTACTGACTAAAATTTGATGGGCTTACTTGGCAAGTTTTTTTTTTATGTCCAATTCGAAAGGTTTCAAAAACTTAACAAGTTAGCCCATCAAATTTTTGTCAGTAATCATTAAACAATAAAATTTCTCTATTACATTGTAGCTGTTTCAATATTATTCTACTTTAAATATTCGGTATTAAACCTTCATGAAGTCGGAAATCTTGGCGTATCTACTTTTAGATCTCAGTACTTTTCACGGCTGAATTGTTAGACAAAGGTTTTTGTATAGAAGAACTTGTTTTTTTTTTTTTAACATTTATGTTTTTTGTCTGACAATAGGTACTTTATTCGAAATGTTAATCTGTGGGCCAAATTTCATTGAAATCCGGCAAATAGTTCAGATTCATCTGAGTCTTTTTCCGCTCTCTCATAAAAACCAAGCCAATGTGCGTCACATCATTTTATTTTAATACGACAGTTGTCAATGTAAAAATTATTATTGACAAATGACAACAAATTTTAACACTGTCAATCGGTTGGTCATTTTCATTTACAACCTTTCTTGGTTTAGTGTTTATTGTTTATAGATTAGGTGTGCCAACATCTAGCATGTTTATGTTGTGGGTGGTGGTAGCCTATTGTGGTTTCGACTAGAGTTTGAAGATGTCGCGGTACCGATCCTACTGATTTATGGCATCTGGGGTATCCTCCTGTGTGTTTGTGTAGGTGATGCCTTTGGATATTAGTTAGATTGCAACTTGGTTTCACTAATGACAACACTTAGAACTCTCCCTCTCTTACTTTAAGATTCAATATTCACACAGGAAGGAATATGCCGCCGACAAATATAAAATTCATAGAATTTTCATCAAAGCTCAATCAATTCAGAATCGATGAGCCAAATCAATCAAAATATCTTGCTTGACAGATTAACGTTCCATAACCAGGGACTCTCAAGCCGGCGGCTGCGAGTCAAGAAAAATATCCTTCAAACCAAATATTGATATACTCTCCATCATCCATCTCATCAATTCGAAATCCCTGCTGCTACATGCCCTAACTAATCAACATACCTTCCCAGCATCTTCATTCTCCACCACACCATGGCAATCTCATCGTTCTGCCAAAAAAAATTTAACATGCCTTCGATATCATATGTGAAATATTTAACCCTTGATGGATGCTGCTGGCAGTAGGTGGATGTAGGAAGGCGCGCATAATCTACATTTCACAACCCTACACAACTCCCATCTCTACTGTCTCGTTCGTCACCTTAATAGGCAAATATTTTTGCACGCCAAGACCAGATTCTGAAATGCGGACTCAAAAATAAATAATTCACTGCGTGCGTTATGATGATGGTCATGACTTTTATTACGCTCCCCTCGACATTTTGGCAGGCTAAAAATTCCTTGCTCTACGGTAGATGATGGTTGGATTGGTACAGAATATCTATCCTTGATATTTTGCAAGCAATAACTAAAGCCTGTGGAACTATAGCTCGCATAGCAGCAACAAAATGGCCTCCTACGTTGTGTATGACTCCAAGGATAATCAATCAAAAAAGTTTAAATGTTTACTTGGTACGAGTAAGAGAGTATTGTGGAGATGTGTTTGGAAGTTTAGAATGGGAGTCAAAAGGCCTTGCTTAGCAGTTATGCCAAGTATTTTTTTTTTGTTCGTTCATTCAGCGTTCGTTCATAAAGCTTGAAGTTCTCCACCGAGAGGTGAAACAAAGAAAAAGTGGAAAAAAACTAAGCCAAAACAACAATTTGAATGGTTCGGATATGGGTTCCAGAAATAAATGGGAAGAATTCCAACTTGAAATTAATTTTGGGGATAAACAAGATGAATAAAAGTTATTCGGTCCAAGAAGGAGGAAAAATATATTGCCGAGCACAACAAAGTATCCAATTCAGCTTTTCTGATATGACAAAGATACATATCATCGGGGGAAGGGGCAGCGTTCTGAAAACAAGTGAGTAAATTATGGCGGAAGTGACATTAATTTTGAAGAGACATGAACGGTGACTAGGGTAAAGTAGGCAATGGAGGTTAGGGAACTTTTTGTTTGTAAATGAATTAACCTTACTTCACTTAGATATAATTTTAATATTACTTTCGAAAATGTGATGTCAACTTAAGGCCACATAATTACTTTACAAAGTTTTCAAAGAATTCTAGCAGATACAATCTAAAGTGATATCTAACTCTTGCAATCGAGTATTAGAAACGGTTTATGGAAAACAAAACAGCAGAATAAGGGGATCATTCCAAAGAAACACAACTATTAAAATTTTCGTGTATTTAGTCGATTTAAGTAGCCTAATATCTTCCTAAAATGAAAACATCAAAATTAATACATATTTATAAATATGTACCACCTAGTTAAATCGCTCAAACTATTTATTTATTTCATCTACAATCTTAGCTTAACACATTATAATATTCAATTAAAAGATTGATAACATAGACAATTTTAATATTTTATTAAGGTTGTGATTTATGAATTAATAATGAAAATTTAATTAATATTAAGAACTAGCTAACCCCCACCCGATTCGCTGAGTGCATTTATTAAAAAAAAAATAAATAAAAAAATAATAATTTAAAACCGAGAAAAAGAATTTGTTTATATGGCAGTGAACATTTCTCAATTTATTCTAATGCTTTTTGGTATACAACATTTTTGGTTTTACCATCTCTTATTCATAAATAAACAGAGCCGATGGTTTTCCTACTCGAAAATAGCCAACATATGTATAGTCTACCATAAGAAAAAGTAGGATTTTCTTAATCAATACCGCATTTTTTCAAGGATTGACTTTGCGCTTTATTTATGGTTATAGCGAATGCAAGACGAACAGGTAACAGGAAATTAAAATCAAATGGCAAGTCTGGTGGAATTATTGGAATTGGAGGAATCAAAACATCTTTGCCTTTGAATTTTAGAAAGTTTAGGTTGAATGATATTCCGAAGCATTGATATTCCGAAGTAGGAGCGCCTACTTTCAGCGCTTAATTATATGGCGGCAGTCCTGGTAAATCCAAAGAATTCAAAAACACCGTCGGGTAATTTACTACATCATTTTCATTTGTAATTGTGTCAACCGATTTGTAGACAAAAAATTGTGCATTTATCTCGCCCAAAATTGTTGCATTGATTCCAGAATTATTTTTGTTTTTACCAGCCATTATTGCACGTTCACTCAACCAAGTGTGATTTTTGTAATTTTCCTTTATGCTTGGAAACACATTTTGGATCAATTCATTACTTGAATTTGCATTACAATACAAATTAGTTGGAAGTGTAATTCGGCCTTCAGAATCAAGTGGCATTATTCCATTACCAATGTCCAATAACTGTTTAGAAATACTACATAAGGTTTTGTATTTGCACACGAACATTTGTGGCCAATTTCCTGACAAAGCGCCACAAAATAGCTCTCATCCCACACAATAATGTTTCCCCGTACCACCAGGTGCATCTAAAAAATACAAACCACCACTCTCTGATTGTGTACACCTTGCATAATGGTATTCTACACATACTTTTGTTGATCATTAAACTTCTGCACATTAGTTTGCACAAACATTCTTTACTCAATGCAATCGTATTGCCTTTCGCGTAATATGTATTTCTTGGTCAAGAACATTTTGCGCATGTGGTTATAATTATTGAGAACAATATCCGTATTTAATGTGGCGAAGATGAAGCAGATGCATCAGCAAGCGTTGAATGCCAATGAGTGTCGGCTTCAAGCAAATTCAAACGTTGACAGGCATCACGGTATGTTGCACATACTGTCACATTTAGTGTTCTCAAACATGCACGGCCCAAAGTATCAGCAGAAAAGATACCGGAATACCCTTCAACTGGTTTTCCTTGCTTTCGTCTTTGAAACTTTTTCGTCGATGGATTCCACGTATAATACTCAAGAACTTCTGAATGCAGCAACGTTTTGACACAAAAAAAAATGTGGTTAAAGTTGTATTCTGTGGTTACGCTGCTTTTGCAACAGCATTCTCAGGTGTAAAATATACACGTTGTCCATTCTACAAATGCAATGCCAAATGAACAACTACTGGATACCTTTTATGTATTTGAAACGATAGTATACGATACATAGTAATTTCATCATTCCAATCCACATTTTTCACTTTCACGATCGTTGATTTTCCATTGTCTTCAGTGGACAGCCGATGATATAGAAAGTATCCGTCATTGTAAGTACATACTGTGTCTGATATCAAATCACTTGGAAAACGTTTCAAACATTTTCCATTAACCATGCTTGCAGAATTAGTATTTATTGCTTCACATGGTCCATGAATCATATTTTTTACAACAATCGCGAAGAATTCTGGATCAATCGTAATATGAAGAAGCTCTGCTGATATAATATCATCGATATTATTTACTGCAATTTTATTCACCAGCCAAATTAAAATGTGTGGAAGCGGCAATCCTCTTTTTGCCACTCGACTGAGTACATCCAGCATTGTACTTCCCCAAAAACTTTAAGTTTAATAATAAAATCTATTAATGATTTTAACATCATCTTAAACACACGCGCTATTATAGGTATCATGTCTATCAGCCGGCGATGGACAAGATTGGCTTGGACACAACAAAGGATCTTTAATTTCTATCCACTGTACCTATGTTGCATGTAAAAGTAATGAACAAATCCGGACGATGGTAACGACGAACATAAGGCCGCGGCCACGCAGTAAGCGGCTGAGCGGCTGAGCGGAAAAAAAATATAAAACATATGAAATCACATAGAAGCGGCCACGCTATGAGCGAGCGGCGAAACAAAATTCTGAGCGGCTAAGCGGCGCCGCTCAGCAACCAAACCTGTTTTAATTTTTAGTAATGTTCTGAGCGGCAAGAAGTAAAGATGGCCAAAGTAAACATTGAGTTGTTAATTTGGTGTGTGCAATCTCGACCAGATTTATGGCAATCGCTCAAAAGCTGTCGCTCAGTGCCTGGCCATACGTCGCTTAGAGCTGCCACTCAGCCGCTAGCCGCTCAGCCGCTCAGCGGCTGAGCGGCTGAGCGGAAAAAAAAATATAAAACATATGAAATCACATAAAAGCGGCTACGCTATGAGCGAGCTGCGAAACAAAATTCTGAGCGGCTAAGCGGCGCCGCTCAGCAACCAAACCTGTTTTAATTTTTAGTAATGTTCTGAGCGGCAAGAAGTAAAGATGGCCAAAGTAAACATTGAGTTGTTAATTTCGTGTGTGCAATCTCGATTTAACTACTAATCGCTCAAAAGCAGTCGCTCAGTGCCTGGCCATACGTTGCTTAGAGCTGCCACTCAGCCGCTAGCCGCTCAGCCGCTTAGCCGCTCAGCCGCTTACTGCGTGGCCGAGGCCTAAGACACATCATCTTGAGCGTATTCATGCATATGACGCCGACCGCCAGTGTATGAAGAAGGCAAAATAGTTAATTGACCAATATCATTAACATTACCACCCGCATTAATAGCATCACGAAGATGAATGTACTATTCAGGTCTGAGATTTGTTTGGATAAAAGGAATTAAATTTAATCGTTGTCTCTATTTTTGCATATAATGTACAACAATCTCCGACACAACTAAATCTGATTAATTTCATTTCTGCGAACCATTCGCCCAACGCCAACGCCTTTGCTTACCATACAATTGGGCTTTTAGTTTCTGGTGGACATTGCAACAACAATTGTTCAAGCTAAATACAAAAGTCCGATTTTGCTGATTTTTTTTTTGTCTGAAAGGTATTATTTTTTTTATACAAACCAGCTACATATTAATACTTTATTTAATATAATAAAAATTACCAAAATCGGACCAGCCAAACGCGAGTTTATCGGCCACACACACTTAACAAACTTTCTTTTATATAATACTAGCCGACCCGTACTCGCGTTGCTTCGCAAATTGTAACTACGAATATTTTCTTAATATTAATATTAGATGAAAACATTTCTCAATGGGACTGAGCATATTTGCTACAATAATATTAATTTTAGTTTATATGTATAACATACCGTATCGACTTAGATTCTCTTTCACACTTGAAAAAAAAAGAGCTTGTTCATGTTTGTGCATATTATAAATATAACAATATAGAAAATAATAAAATTTATTGCAAATAAACGGGTTGACTACTTTCTGAGATCACTCAACCCAAACTTTAAAATGGTTTCGCTTTTAAAGAATAGTTCATGTGCACGGCACTGTAGTCAATTGAATGTCCATTTTTGTCACCCAAAATGCTATTGAGTGTATTCAAGTAACTTAAAAAATAAAATGCACGACTGGATCGCACAAACTTGCTCTAATGTAAAAGTACTTTGGAATTTAAAATACATTTTATAAATATAAAACATGGATTTAATGAGATAAAAATGTTCAAATGTATGGAATTGCCGTCTGATTAATCTTTTGAATATTTAAGTAATTTTTTATATGACAAATTTCCTAAAAATTTTCGAGATCAAAATTTGGGATGCTAAATTTTAAGGATAGATTTTAGAAATAGTTTTTTTTTTTTTTGGAATATTTTTATATACAATATTATTTTAAACTGAAGGGGGCTCCTGTTGAAAATTTTTGGTTAAAATCGTTAGAGCTGTTGATGAGAAAGTCAAAAAATCAAAAAAACCGTTCTATGACAGGTACCGTTAATAACATTTTGCTCCAAAATTTTGCTTGACCAAAATGTAGTCCATGTCTAATGTCCATAATATAACACCTAATTTTTTTTATCAAAATCGTTAGAACCGTTTCGAGATAAATAAGATTATGCATTACGGGTGTATTGGGGGTACCGTTAGTTTTGGAGCTAGAAAAAATTTCAATTTCTCCTTTTGGGAATCACCGAAGAACTACCGAGATTGAGGAACATACAGACGCACTGAAACATGTTTTTTGTGTAGTAAATTGTCCTTAAAATTTTTATAAACAAAATTGATATTCAAAAAAAAAAAACATTTTATAACGTAATTTAAAAATTTATTCGTGAATCCGTTTTCTAGATATTGAATTTTCAAAAAAAAAAAAAAATTTATATTAGTTTTTTAAAAATCAAAAAACTATTTTTTCGAAAAAAAAATTTAAATTATATTTGTTCGAGTGTAAAGAAGCTCACGCTTAAAAATTTTGGTTAAAATCGTTATAGCTGTTGATGAGAAATTCGTAAATCAAAAAAACCGTTCTATGACAGGTACCGTTAATAACATTACCCCCAAAGCATTTTTTTTTTTAAATGTATTCCGTGTCAATAATATCACACCTATTTTTTTATCAAAATCGTTAGAGCCGTTTTCGAGATAAATAAGATTATGCAATACGGGTTTTGGAGCTAAAAAAAAAATTCAATTTTTCCTCTAGGGAATCACCGAAGACCCTTAAGTACCGAGTTTGAAGAAAATAGCTCCAGTGGCTTAAGCTCTAGATCGAGGTACAGACATACGGACATACAGGCATACAGACAAACAGACGGAATCGTCGGACCCACTTTATTCGTCTTCGCTATCATCGTAATGTCAACTTTGATCAAAATCTCGAGTTCCAGATGCAGAACTTGCCCTGTAGTCTTAGTACCTATTACTAATAGTATACTCTATAACCTATATATCGCAAGTAAAAAGAGCCAACCCCCACATTGCTCAGCGATGTGACGATAGAATTAGAGAAACAAAAAAATGTGTGTGTGTCGGTTAGTTAGAATAAACTATACAAATACAATACAGAAAAATTGAATTTATGTAGGTAGGTAAGAGAAAAAACGTAACTATTGAATGGAACAGATATTAAGAGAGAGAGAGAGCATGGGAAGAAAAGAAAATTAAAAATATTGGAATGATAATGAAATGAAACAAAGCAGCGACCTTTCGATTGTGATGAAATCTAATTTCTGGATAAAAATAATTCAAAAAGTTTATAATTTTATAATTTGTTTTTATTTATTTCTTAGGTAGTATGTGTAATTAAGAAGTGATTTTGGGCTTTAAATTTGCGCAACAATATCGACCTTATGAAGCAATGCTAATCTTTGTCGATTATTGTATAGGTTTTAAGATATGAGTGGTTGTATAAGTCAACTAATGAAAAAAAAAAATGGACAAAAAATGTAAAATAAATAATATTTAAGTTTGACAAATTAATAATGAAAAACAATTATAGCCATAAGCACTCTTATAAGAATATAGAAAATAATAAAATTTATTTCAAATAAATCAGTTGACTACTTTCTGAGATCGTGCGGTACAAACTTTAAAATGGTTTCGCTTTTATTATAATAGTATAGATATGTATATGTATAAGATATGTATAAGATTATATAAAATGTTTTTGAAGCAAACTCTTGAGATGTGTAAGTCAAAATTTCGACATACTTTATTGAAAGACTTTATAGATCTAGAAATTGTTTAGCTTAAACCGTAATTCGTTCTGTGCAAGGGTTGGAAAAAAAATTGTCGTTCCCTGAGTGGTCTAACAGGAGCGTAAATAGGAACTTGAGATAGAAGATAGGGACGTCTAATGTGATTGTAAATCAGATCTCTTATGAACATAGTTTCATGTACGTATCTTCTAGATTTCAGTGAATGTATACCGAGAAGCCCGCATCTTTCTTCGTAAGATGGTGAAAAGTTTCAATTTATTTCTCTAAAAATATAATTTGTAAAATTTTAATTAAAAAAATTTTCAATTCGATCAGAATGTACTTCATAAGACGGGCTCCAAATAATATCAGAAAACTTTAGAATGGACCTTCCTAGAGAAGTATATAACATTAGAAGGGTATGGAGGATCAGTAAAATCTTTTGAATTTCGTTTGATAAAACTTACCATGAAGTTGGCCTTTGCTACAATGTGATAATTTTTGAAGAACCTCTATAAAATGAAATTGCAGTAGGTACATTTATTGATATTTAATTTAAGGCAATTTTGAGTACACAATCTGGATAGTAGATTGATGTCTAATTGTACTTTCATGCAGTCATTAACATTTTGTATTTTTAAAAATATCTTTAAATCATCTGCAAAGATTAATGAATCACAAAATTTCAAAGCAGAAACAATATCATCTATAAATAAGAAAAACAGCAGAAGGCCTAGGTCACTACCCTGTGGGACACCCGACAGACAATTTATAGGCCTTGAAAAATTCTTATCAATCACTACTTTTTGGGTTCTATCAACTAAAAATGAAGAGATCCAATTAAGCATCGAAGAATGGAAACCAAAAATTTCTAATTTTTTAATGACAACTCTATGGTTGACTGTCAAAAGCCTTGCTGAATTCAGTGTAAATTGCATCCACCCTTTCTCAATTGCGTTTATAACATAAGATGAAAAATGTGTAAGGTTTGACGTAGTAGATCGCCCAACTACAAAACCATGCTGAAATTCAGAAATATGTTCCTTAATTTGAAAGTGAAGTTTAGTTTTTAGTATACTTTCCAAAACTTTCGGTATTGAAGAGAGCTTACATATCATAGCATTGAAATCGTTATGTAATCGTCTATTTTTGCGCTTCATCTAAGTACTTTAATATTTGACTTTATCATCAATTAAAATTTAACTTGTTGGTTATATATTTTATTTTTATTTAAAGTGTTTTTTAATTCGACTTTGTGTTAAGCTAAAAATACAAGTGATATAAAATTAATTAACTTAATCTTTCTTGCATTTTTTCATTCTGTGCTTGACAATTAATCTCTATGAAGTGTTTTTTTTTTCTATTTTTGTTTGAGTGAAAAATTTCCAAATAACTATCGTTGTTTCTTTCTCTGGTTTGTGTAATTGCTTGCATACTTTAATGATTTTTATACAATATTTTTCGCAAATTCATTAAAATATATTGCATACTTTTTTTAAGTTTCATTGCATACTTTTGCGCTATATATGATTCAATTATTATAACCTATGCAAATCACCAGGGCCGTAGTTAATATTGCACCCGAACTTAAGTAAGTTTTAATAAACATAAAGAAAAAATAAACATTTAAAAAATGGAAAATGTCAGTGCTTACATTAATTCTTTGGAACTAAAAGTTGATAAACTTATTGACGCGGTTGCTCTGATCAATGAGCAACTTTCAAATCTCTGCATGTCCTCATCTAATGCTGTTACTCCAAAGACTCCTAAGATTCCAAATCTAAGAAAGGCGGTATTAACATCCCACAACTCTTCCCTTAAGATAAATGATCGCCCTGGTCCCTTACGTGTCACTCGCAATACCCTCAAAAGAGCAAATTTAGCTCTCTCACCTTTAGTCCAAAAGACAAAGAAACCTACTCTTTCAACAACTGTAACACAACCACCATCTGTGACATCTTTATCTTCAATTCCTGCATCTTCTACATCTTCAACTTCAACGCTTTCACCTAAGACATCTTCATCCTTTTCAACTCCTTCGACTATAGTACCATTACCTTCAACATCTATATGTACAAATTCTTCATTTACATCTTCATCTTCTTTATCAACGACTCCATTACCTTTAACATCTATATCTACTACGTGTTCTTCTACGACATCTTCATTAACTACATCTTTGATAACGACACCTTCACTTGCAACTTCAACATCAACTACTTCTTCATCTTTGACAACTTCATCTTTATCTACAGCTTTTTCACCTAAAACGTCCACATCTACTACTTCTTCATCTACGACACCATCTACACCTTTAACATCTACATATGCAACATCTTCATTTATGACTTCTTCATCTTCACCATCTTTATTTACTTCATCTTCATATATTATGACTCCACTTGAAACATGTTCACCTTCAACGTCTACGACATCTTTAACATCTTCACCAACAATTTCGTCACCACCCCCTTCGTCTTTCGCATCAATATCATCTACATTTTGTTTACCGGCTTCTAATACCTCTTCTGCGACTTCCTCAATTTCAAAGTTCTCCACAACTTCAGTGCCCCCGTCTTCTACGTTTGTATCGTCAGTAGCTTTACCAAATGGTGATATATTACCTGCAGTTAAATTAAGAGCCGCTGAGAGATTTAAATGCATTTTTCTATCAAATTTCGACGCTAACACTACCTGCAATGATATATCTGCATATGTTGATTCTCATTTCACCAACATCAAATTCAAAATTGAGCAGTTACCAACAAAAGGAATTGACTACTCATCTTTCAAACTATTCGTTCCACATGAAATATTCACCCGTTTATTGGATAAGCATTTCTGGCCGGAAAACATTATCATCCACGAGTTCGTTAAGCGAAATACTATGAATACTCCTTTTCGAAAGACTTTGACAAGACCAACACACCGTCGTCGCAACTAATTGATATACTCTATCAAAATGTAAGAGGCCTACGGACAAAGACTAATAAGGTCTACTACAGCTCTTCAAATTCTTCTCACGATGTCATATCTTTGACTGAAACATGGCTGTTTGGCGAGATAAATGACTCGGAACTTTTTGATTCTTCGTTTAATGTATATAGACGAGATAGACACTCCGATCCGAGTATCAATACTGTCGGCGGTGGGATCCTTATTGCTGTTAAATCTTGTTTTGTGACGTCACTAGTCAATGTTCCTGTTTGTTTGAACGAAGAGTTCCTATGTGTAAAGATGATTCTTTCACACAAAACTATCTATCTTGTAACTATGTACATTGTTCCTGGGAGCCCAGTTAATACTTACAATGAAGCCTTCTCTTTTTTGAACTACATTTTTGAGATAATGAGTTATAATGATGAAGTTATCTGCCTTGGCGATTTTAATCTAACCAATGTATCTTGGAAACGTTGTCCCGACACAAAAGCAATGGTTCCAACAGGAAATCTATCAATGGATGATTCTCAAACTCTTGACAGTCTAACGTCACTTGGTCTTCACCAAATAAACGACATCAAAAACTCTAACGCCAAGATCCTCGACTTAATTTACACAACAATTGATGCCGGTATTTCACTTGACAGATCAACTGATCCTCTAGTGAACGAAGACTCTCATCACCCAGCACTTACCATATCTATTCAAAACTTTGAAATGAATAATCAGGATCCGGCAAGAGTACGATAACTTAGGCGCCAAGAAATTATAACGGTTTTTTGTAGAACAGTTCAATACAAGCATTTTTTACTACGGAAGGGGGGGGTCTATCTCCCCCCGTTTGGTCGGGAGGGGCAATTTTATAAAAAAGGTACTAAAATGGAAACAAAAATATTAAAAAATAACGGTAATACTTACAATTAAGTATTATACCTTTTTTTAAAGCTAATACTCTGATCTATTAGATAATTTTTAAATCAAGTAGAATCTATGCACAGTTTCTGAAAAAACGAGTTTTAAACTCAAATTTTGGTGAAAAAAAACATAAAAAAAAAGTTTAAAGTTTAATTTTTCAAAACTGCAAAGTTATATATTATTATTTTTCCTAAAATTCATTGCTCTAATTTATTCTTATTCAAAAACTGAAAACTAGATGATTTTATATCGTCTAGTTTTTGAGAAAATTGAAAATAACTAAAACTACTTTTTTATGGGATATTTGCTTTTTTTGCTTGCTTACGCATATTACGGCGTATAAATAGTGAGACATGTATGGGGGGGCATGCTGCCCCCCTGCAACCCCCCTGCGAGGGCACACTATAGGATTTGGGGTAGGTGCGAGGTTGGGCGTATGCAAGGTTTCTTTTGCATTTACAGAATCTGGATTTAAAGAAACTTTGAATTTACCCTATGGCCTATATCCAATGTCTACTAAATATATGTATGTACGTAGCCCAAAGTTGCACATTTAAAATGTTCAGACATGAAAATTTAATACATTATGAAAAATTCACATTACCTAGGTACTACTGTACGAATGCAGCAAATTTATATAATTCCTTAATTAATATGTATGTTTATTGTTTGTGTCTAACATTTTTGATGCTAATGTGGCACAGGTTATTGTTTACCAAGGTCATTCGTTATTCAACCTTTGTAAGAGTGAAGTATTTTTTTCTTTGAATAAAGAATGGCGACTAAGCATCCACTACTTCATCCTAAATTAAATAACTTTTCAATATTTCAAAAAAAATATTTCAAAGGCATCGCGTTCTTAGAAGAAATTGGTCTAATTCCAACTAAAGCGTCAACTCCCCTCAACTCCAACTCAAAAAGGTGACACAAATTGTAAGAATACAATATTATTATTATTATTTATTCATCAACCAGAGCATATTATACTCTTACAGACTAAGATACATAAGTAAATATATAGTTACAAATTTGTAGGTGGGTATATAAAATTGAAATTACATTTAAATGATTTACATAGTTAATCTTTTATTTTAATAAATAACGTTACTTAAATTTTGCTTAAAACTAATGATCTGGTGCAATCCATATAAAAGTTAATCTCAGAGCAATGAACCCATCTATCGGCACATTTTTCCATGGGCCTCAATATTGGCTAGAGATTCGGGAGGTGCTTGTTATAATTTTTTTTTTTGTGATCAAAATGCCTGTAAACACGGTTTTAATACATTGAAAAATTGACTTGACTATTTTTAAGTAACACCTGACTTACTCACAAACTGACTGACTGAGACGCGAAATGCCATGCAATTCTACCTCCTCTGGTGCATTCTTGGTAACCCTAAATGATTTGCTGTACTTTACCTACAAATGAACCACATTAACATTAATCCTCAAAATGAAATCACCGTAGTTAAATACAAAAAATCAAAAATTTCATAAAAAGTAGTTTTAGTAATTTTTGATTTTCTCAAAAACTAGAAGGGACAAAACCATTCGGTTTTTTGTGTTCGATTCAGAATTAATAGTAGCATTGACAACAAAAAGCCAATTGAGCACTTCATTTTACAATTTTGAAAAAAAATTGGTCTAAACTTTTTTTTTTCATTTTTTTAACAAAATTTTGAGTTTGCATGCAAATTTTTCAAAAACTATTGACACAAATAATTTAATTTAAATTTACAATTATAGAACAGACTTCTGGCTTTCAAAACCGGTATAGTATTTTATTGTAAGTGTTGCCGTTGTTTTTTAATATTTTTGTTTTCAATTTAAGTAATTTTTTCTAAAATCGCCCCTACCTCCTAAACGGGGCGAGATAGACCCCCCCCTTCCATAGTAAAAAACGCTTGTATTTGACCCTTCTACAAAAATCCGTTATCAATTTTTGGCGCCTAAGTTATCGTACTCTCCCCCAGGATCCTGAGAATGTTTTTAAATTTAACTTTAAAAAAACTGATTATACTAAATTAAATAACTTGCTATCTTTAATTGACTGGTCATGCCTTTGCTCTTGTTCAAATATTAATTCAATGGTTTTGAAATTTTATGACAAAATATTTGATTGTTTTTTAGCATCTCTTCCTCTAATATCTATTAAATCAAAATAGCTTGCTCCTAGCTGGTATGATAGTGAACTGCGAACATTAAAAAACCGTAGAAATAAACTATGGCTTAAATACAAACAAACTGGACTAGTTACCAATTTTAATATTTATTGTGAGGCCAGAAATATTTTCAACAGAGAATCAAGTATTAAGTATCTTTTTTACATACAAAAGGTTCAAAGTAATTTAAAAATGGATCCTAAATCCTTTTGGAACTTTATTAACAGCAAACGAAAATCTTGTCCTTATCCGTCCGTTCTTATGCATATCAATATCTCAGACCATGACCCACGTATCATAACACAACTATTCTCAGACTTTTTTCAAAGTGCATACATCTGTGATTCTTCTAACTGTGATAACTTTTCGAACTGTGATAACCTAAACTGTGATAATCTTGACGAAAATGATCAATTATTTGGTCATTTGAAATCATATTCTCACTTGACTGATATAAATCTTCATATAACTATTGACGATATTATGAAATTTATAGCTAATTTAGAAGATAATGACGCGTCTGGTCCTGATGGGGTACCAGCTTCAGTTCTGAAAAAATGTGTCAAAAACTTGTCGATGCCACTTTCTGTTCTTTTTAACAGTTCATTGTCTACTTGTAACTTGTAAGTTTCCTCATGTATGGAAACAATCTTTTATAATTCCTTTACATAAAAAAGGTAAAAAGGATCAAATTATTAATTACCGTCCAATAGCTAAACTGTCGGCCATTCCCAAACTTTTTGAAGCAATTGTTTGCAAAACATTAAGCTTTTACACAAAATCATTTATTGTTCATAACCAACATGGTTTCTCAAAGGGCCGATCGACTGTCACCCTACTTATGGAGTTAACGGAGTTTTGTGTCGATTCCTTTAAAAACAAAAAACAGACGGATTGTGTTCTTACAGATTTTAGTAAGGCATTTGACAAACTATCGCATAGAGTTTTGCTTAATAAAATGAGTAGGCTGGGGTTCAGCGTAAAATTCATTGCTTGGCTAAAATCTTATTTACTTGACAGATCCTATACAGTGAATTTTAAGGGCTACCATTCAAATAGTTTTGTCGTAAATTCTGGTGTTCCCCAGGGTAGCCATTTGGGTCCAGTTCTTTTTATATTGTTTGTAAATGATCTTCCTTCAGTTTTAAAGTACTCTAATTGTCTTATGTATGCAGACGATGTTAACTATTTCTAGCAATCTTGACTGTGAAAAGCTTCAAATTGATCTAAATGCTTTCTATAATTGGTGTGCACGTAATTATTTGTTGTTAAATATCGATAAGTGTAAGATTATAAATTTTACAAGAAAATTGTCCGTTTTATCTTTTGACTATAGTTTCAATGGCGTAAATCTATTAAATGTAAATGATGTATCTATCCTTGGTGTATTGTTCGATAAGAAACTCGAATTCACACAGCATATCAATATGGCATGTAATAAAGCCAATTCAATATTAGGTTGGATTAAAAGGGAATCACGTCAGTTTTCTGATCCTTATGTTATCAAACAACTATTTACTACATTTGTCAGACCCATTATAGAGTATGCTTGCCAGGTATGGACCCCCTACTACAGTTGTCACAAAATAAGATTTGAACAAATTCAAAAAAGATTCCTAAAATTTGCACTTAGAGGCTTAGGCTGGCAGAATCCATTGAATCTTCCTTCATATAGCAGCCGTTTAAAACTAATAGATTTACCCAGTCTGGAGCGCAGACGTTCTTATTTATGTTTTGTTTTTATTGTTTATCTTATTGATGGTAATATCGATGCTTTAAACCTTTTGTGTCGTGTTAATTTTAATGTTCCAAATCGAAATCTAAGAGGTTTTCGTAACCCAATTTACATAAAACACTATCGTACCAACTATGAGCAGAATTCACCATTGAATACAATGTTTAATTTGTATAACGTCAATCATAATTTATTAACAAATTTTTGTGATGTCTCAAATAATAGTTTTAAAAAAATATTCTATAATATTGTATAATTTATAAATTCTTAATTCTAAGTAATATTTTTTGTACGCTAGATATTAATTAGCTTGATTCAAATAAATAAATAAATAAATCCCTCTATTATTTTCAAAAACATTTTTGGAACCCGATTTAAAGGTAGGTATAACATTTGATGGTTTCCAATCATTGAGAAAAATTCCAGACAGCAAGGATTGGTTAAAAATAAGGAAAAGTGGATAAGATAGAGATTGGAAACATTCTTTTAAGATGATTATCGGTCCCTGGTTTGAAATTCGGTTTAGGATCTTGCAGTGGTTTTTCAACTTCGTATAATTCTAAATGAAGACATCCAATATCGACTTTAGAATATGAATTATATATTATGATTTTTTGTTTTGCTGAATTAACTTTTATATTTTATTTTACCTTTTGTTTTTTTTTTAATTGAATCAAATGAAGAAAAACAAAAGGTAAAATAAAATATGAATTATGTTCAATATGAATGTGAGTACACTGACTCAAAAAACGTTGCAAAGAAATCTACTTTGTGTTTAATATCATTAGATTCCGCGTTATTAAAAAACATTGATTTTGGCAATCCACTTGATACTAAGAGCCTTTATATTAAATGAATAACCCAGGTTTCGTATTAAGTACTTACTCATATCTAAAAATACACGCATTTTCCTTTTATTTATTTTAAAACCAATTAAAAACTAATTTTAAACTTGGAATATTATACGAGTATTTGCTGTATGACTTGTTTTATTAAGAAAAAAAAAAAAACACTGTAAAATTGTACCTATATAACTACCTATACTCTGTCCAACAAAAATTGTCAGTACAGGCCTTATGGGAGAGCTTTTTCTAAAGCAGTGGCGCCTGATGCACCCTCACTACAATGCGTTAGGAAAAATGCCACTAAAAAAAGAGCAAGCCACTGACTTTTCTTAATGAATTGTTGTTGTAATTCTTTGCAAAAAGTTGTACACCCCAACACGACCGTCGTATCCCACTGCTGATGAGATACTGTCAAGATCAAGACAAGAGTGTCAAGTTGAATTTTCAATTTTGTTTTATTGAACATACTATTTACAATTTGGCTTACAACTAATAAGATACTACATATGTTGAAAGTTTACATTTGTTGGCTCATAGGGGGCCTAACTATATACAGTGACTTATGTTTAATTATTTTTATATAAAATTTACATGACAAAAAAAAAAAAAATTTAATGTGTCAAGTTGAAGTGTCACTCAATACGATCGTGCGCTCTTTATCTACATCAAAACAGAGTTACCATTATCATTCTCAATTGCAAGCAAAGAGCTTTTTCAGTGGTTTTTATTAAGGAGCCTTTGTGATTTGAAGCTTTTGAGAACACATTTTAAGAAGATGAGTATGTTGAGTGTTGTATTGCTTTTCAACTTAAAAAAAAAACGCGCCTATTATCTTACCGCTTGGCGTTGTGGGAAAAGGTAAATTGAATATTGTTTTCAGTCGTTTTGAATCGGCAGACGGTAGCCCTACGCGTTTTTTACTTTCATTTGCGGCGATTTATAATATAAACTACGGAATCCCTGTGAGAGCTTTAAAAGGCGACACACTTATGCATGGCAATGCAACCAGAATGAGAGACAAACGTCCTATCTTCCCTGTACTGACAATTTTTGTTGGAGTATATTAACAGATAAAAACAGAATGCTATGCAAATATGAATTTATGAGAGAACAAAAAATATAAGTCGTTGTAGTGGTTTCTGAAATACATAAATAAGATTTTATATACAAAATTTTTAAAACATTTTTAAGAAAAAAATTTTTAAGTTTTATTGCTGTACAAACAAAAATTATATTATCAAAAAAACTATTGAGCCCTTTTTGAGATATCGAGTTTTCCAAAAAAAAATATTTTTTTTTTTCAAAACTTCAAAAAATATTTTGTTGTACGTTTTGAAATGCAATATTTTTCGACATTTTTTGAAGCTTCTCTATAAAAAAAATTTCATTAAAATCCGTTATGTCGATAATGAGAAATCTAAAAGTCCAGTGTAAGAGTTATTCGGACCATATGGTCCACTGCACTTTTGAAAGCACTGTAAATCCAGTATCCAGTAACACTGAATTAAGAAACTAGTATAATGAAGCAACGATCTGATTCCAAGTCCCGGCAGTCACTTCAATTTGTGTACCGTACTTAATCTCAGAGGGAACCATTCCTATACAAATAGATATACTTAGATGTACCTTAGGTTTGTCTAAAAGTGAAGAATCACTTTTACAATACTTCCAATAACAACTCTTAATACAAAATGTTGATTTTCAAAATTTTCAAACTTCATCAAGAGAAGAATGTTAACAATGAATTCGAAAGCTTGATTCTTCTACGAAAGGACGTTCTATTTCCTCAAATTGAGTTCCTATTATTAATTTCAAGTCGAGATGTCCATGGTATTAAGTCTTCTATGTACTGACTGTAATTGGAAACACGATTCCATAGGTATACAGTGTATTCCATAACATACTGGCTTGTAACAATACGTCGTTCAATGTCTGTAACCAAAAACTACTCGAAACTTTACTCAATTATTATCTCTGATCATGATGACTGTAGCTGGATAGCCCTCTATCGAATTCTATACACACATCCTGAAGGAAAAACATCTCTTATTTCAAATGTTCATAATAAATCGTATTCCTAATTATTTGAAGAGGCTCCATCACATAAAATTCATCCCAGGCAATTTGGGTGAAACGAATCTATCTTTCCATATGAGTGTATAGGTGTACTCGTAACGGGTATAAGTTAGGTAAGCAAGGCATCTAACATGCCCATCAACACTCGTAGACTCTTGAAGACAACAACAATTTAATTGAATAATACATAAGGGTAAGAACTTTACCCCAGATTATAACCGTAAAACAGCCTCAGTTTAGTTCCGATGTTAGCCACGTCAAAGAACCGTAGTCGTTAGATAGACCTTGGCTTTCGTTTTGGTTTTTTTTTTTTTTTTGTTCCACAGGGAATAGTCATGAACTTAATGATGCGTCTTTTAGGATGTTTCTTATTTTTTTTCAATGAAGAATGAACACGCCAAGTAGAATCTTGGGTTCTATTTATTCGTCATAGTCTGAACTTGAATTTAATGGGAATATAATAAACCCGTCTTCAAAAGAGATAGAAACAACGAGCGATGGCTTAGGACTGAAGTGCAAAACACCCAGCCATCAGGTTGAGGAGGTAAGTGACAGAAGCAAAAAATAAAACTTTTCCATTGTAGTTACGTGCGCTCCTTGCAAGGCCCTTCTTGTAGTATACTTTTGAGCTAGTTAATGGGTAATGAAGATGGTCATTCACTTTCACCCTGAGAGCGAATTCAGATAGACTCCATCAGGAGCACCAACACCGTCAGGAGTACTAGGCACACTCTATAATCACATAATCGTGACGGAAACAAGCACATCTCCAGCCATTTTATATGGATTTCTTTATGTATCCTGCAGAAGCGTTTAATAAAATTTATTACAATAAAAGTGAAGCCCAAATGGACCAAAATAAAGATAGTATCTTCTATCTTCTCCTTCCGTCCAGCGGGCGTGATGTTTTTTTTTTTTATAGAGTAATCATGCTTGGCCGACATTTCAGCGTATATAGTTAAGTTATCTTGTTTTTGAGGTAGCAATTTGGCTGGTTAATGGGATTTTCCCGCCGTTGGGAAATGTGGAAATTTGATTTTTAATCACAGTAGCTGAAGTGACTGTTTTGAGGGCTTGAGATATATCATCGCAGGATATATGATTGTAAGGATTTTTTATATCTCTGTGGATGATGGGTGACTACAAGAGAAAGTAATTATTTTGTTGTTTAAGCCTTGAAGCAAGAAAGAATCGCAATAAATCAGATGAAGGTAGCAAAAAGATTTGTCATAAACATCAAAGGACAGCACAGATAATAAAGAAGAATATTATTATAATGGTGACCAGGAGTCCTGTGGGTCCGTTAACTAATAATGTATATCTATCATTGATTGAGGTTATAGCGGAGCGTAACAATCTCAAATATACAGCTGTTTATGGTAAATTTTTATACTTTGTCCAACAGAAATAGTCAATAAATGGAAGATCGGGATATTTACATCTCACTTTGAGTGTAGCGGCTTTCAATTTGACACTTGAAGTTTAAAAGAATATGTTACTTACACTTTACATAAAACCACTTATTGATCCAAAAATTTACCCAAATAACACTATCAATGCCCAAATGCTTTCGGCCAATCAGAGAGCGTGCATCTCGGTTGCGTCGTCATTCAGCTACAACCCGCATACTTTCGGGAGTGTGCGAATGCAGTCGAGACCCAACCGGCTATTCTACTCGCATTTTACACCCTAAATTTATGCACTGTTATCGGCATCGAATTCGCCGAACTCTGGTATGACTTCCACTCTTCCAGTGGGCCTCATACTGAGTCACTGCAGCTATCAGGGACCAGGTGTAGTCCGTGCTACTTTTAGATTTTAAAGTGACCAGATCTCCTGCCTGTCACTTTATGGCACGGAACGCACTTGGGATTTTTTGTCGAGGCGATTAAAAATCGCGATTTTCACAACTTATTATCATGCACTCACTTGTTATTTAATCGCAAGCAAATAAAACACACTACTCTTAATGTAAGTGTACGCATTTGCTACAAATAAATATCAACGATTATGAAATTTTTTTTATTCAGCACAATGTTACAGATAATCGTTCCTCAGGTGATATTGAATTTCTCCATTTAGAATTTTTATACATAATTCTAGGTCAAACTAGTTGCATTAAGATTCTTAAAGCATTCAATACTCATTTAATCCTTTTTATAGTATTGAAAGAATTTCTGTGGCTGACCTTTAAAACTATCGTGGATCTTATGAAACTGACCGTTAAGTAATCTGCCACTTATAACCGCATGCAACCAATTTTTTTTAAGTTTTTGAGTAGTCTTTAAACGTGACAAAAGAGCCACACACAACACATTTTTGGATCTATTTAATTTTGCAACAAAAAAACCGCTTGAAGAAATAGAACTTTTTTCAATTTTATAATCGCTACCATTTTAAAGTCGCATGTGCGTGCATTCGAATTTCGCGCCTTGTGTCTTATTTCTTGAGGCTAAAAAATCGCGCAATTGAAAATCACAGGTGCGTGCGTGCCAATTTTTTTTTATTACGACTACGATTTTTAATTGTAGTAATTTAAATCGCAAGTGTAGTGAGAGCATTTGTTTCAATTTAAATTACGACAATCGCATATCGCCAAAAAAAAAAAAGGAAAAAAATTTCTACCTTTAAATCAACATAGTTTTTTGGTATCAAGTGCATTCTTTTTCATTTAAACTCATGTGTTCTATTTTTCCGACTAAAAAACCGCGCGATAAAAATCGCAAGTTTGTATGGACCATCTGCTGTCACAAGCGCAATTATGTTTTGGACCATCTGTTACCCAATTGATTAATGGTAGTTAATTGATAATCTACCAAGCACGAAGGCCTATATTGGTTGCTTTTCCAAAATGCTTAACAGCAGGACTCTTGTTGGTTGGTAACAAGTTTCAAACTGACATCTACAATCATTTTAGAGTTGCAATCGGAATGCTTAAAAATTGATTGGGGAAGAATGAATATGTAGGTGAAAGTTGTTGTAGTATATTTTATCGCAACACCTTTCTTAAGAATTGTAACGAAGCGTTCCATGCTACTCCACTTTATGTTACTTTGGTATTACTAGTAAAATTGTATTTCACCAAATTCGATTCACATGCACCATGGACACATGACGTCACAGGAAAGTCAACCACATTATTATATTTCGTTCACCACCTACACAGTTCACATTCAGTATTTACTGAAAAAGCATGAGGACCTACTTAGATGAACGAAAAGTACACCTTCGACCAAAGTCAGGTGACATAGTGAATTAATTTTATTGATCATTTCAGATCCAGTCGTAGACAAGTATAGGCGATTTGGTCATTTCAACTTTCTTCGCTTTTTCGGAGCTTTAGGGGTTTGTGGAAAAACAAGTTAGGTAGGAGAGATTGTTCAGCTATTTCTTACTGAGGCTTTCCCCCACCAGCGGTAACGAGCCTTAGTTCAAAGTTAAACGATGATCTACCACAGCGTTTTAGCCTGCTGTTTTAGTGCCACCAGTGGGGTTGTACGTGCCGAATGCCGATGTACCAGAACGTTGTAGCCTGCTGCTTTAGTGCCACCAGGGGCATTGTACCTGCCGATGTACCAGAGCGTCCTAGCCTGCTGTTTTAAGCACTACCAGGGGAGTAGTACCGTCCGATCCCGTCATAAGTCCCACGTCAGAATAATAGGACCAGTTTTTAAAGCCGAATTACCAGAAGCCAGATTACCCGAAACCAAGTACCAAAATTACAAAGCCAAAATCCGAATCATCAGCAACCAGTACATCCGATACGAGACAGCAAGACCAGAATCCAGAAGAGTTAATATCCGTGAATCATTCGATTACCAGAATTATTTGAAATACTAGTGACAGAATATTGTGTGTTATAGATAAATATAAGAGTTATTTTCAATAAAGGTTTTTTAATAAGGGTTGAAGACCTTTTCCTTTGAAGTTTCGTGTTTTTTTCAGGACGACCCTGGTGAGACCGGCGAACAAAACCTCGGCTGGAAAGCAAAATGCGTATCTCGGCAATGCTTCTATCTTATCATATTTTTTTTTGAAGAGCTGGTTAATTAGCATCATCTATATCTTCTCTGCATTCGTCAAGGTTAGATGAATGAAATTATTGGTCCATTGGTTGTTTACTCGTAGGTTGAATGGTAAAGTCTTACTGAAATCATAGACATAGATTCGTCATCACCATGATATAATTTTCAGAAATGATATTTTCACCATCGACCGCCATTCTATTTGCCTCAATAGTCCTAGCAGGTCTTGGTTGGGGACATTTAATCTGAAGAGCATTTTTTTACCTTTTGATAAATCGTCTTAATTCATATTGGCTAATCTCTATTTTCTCCATCGCTTTCTTCTCAATCTTTTTCATTCTCAGGTGATAGGGTTCTCCTTTTGTCTTCAATTCCTTGTGATTTTTAAACAGTGTCGCTTTGACTGCTTGCCATATTTCTAGTGGGATAGAGCGGGACAAGAACAGGGAAGATGAAGAATAGACTCCTCATCTTCTTTGTTCATGCCGTTTCTGTGCAAATCGTTTGCTTTGCATGCTTGTCTATTAAATAAGAGAGTGTCCTCTTATGAAAAGTATTACTGAATCTAAAAAATATCAAACTTATACCGCCTCAGGGCTATTGTTTGCCAGATCTGTTTTTCGTAAAACAAGTAGTTTAATATAGCTATATATTAAAGTCCTGTTTCTTGTTTGGCGAGTTTTATAATCTATATCTCCGTTGAATATTGAATTACTGTGCCATCTCCATGAGCTTTCATCGACAGTCTAGAGTTCAGAAAGAGTTTGTTTAGGTAGAGTACGGGTGTACGGGCGGTATGTAAACATTGAATAACTTGGACACTTATCAAACGAAAACATCAATTCAATATTTATTTTCAACGATGAATCCCTTCATAACGAAATAGGGTACAGTTATAGTGACGCTGCACATTGACAAAAGTCGTTCAGTTGAGTTGACTCGTCGAAAATAGCGTGGCCATCAACAATATTTTTGTTTTATGTCAAATTTTGTTGAGCCATGGGTCAGTAGAAGATTGTCTAGATGCCGTTCTTTAAGGCTTAAGACAGCAGAACGTTCTAATGAACCATGATAGCTTGTTAAAAGCGTTTCGTAAGTATATCAACGCAATCCACATAAGCCATTACTGTTTATTTCTTTGCTTTTACTCATGTCAATAGCTCATTCCTCTACTATGACATATTCTTGATTAAAATAAATGCAGTGAATATTGTGGTTTGTCAGAGTTTTATATTCCACATCGCCCTATAAGTTTTAAGGCAGCGTAACATTTCAAAACCCAAACTTTACATTTCCTCATCATCCGATATGCATAAACGCAATCCACCCTTAAATCAAACCAACATAGGCAAATCTCCCACCACACACCGATACCACTATACAACAGAGAATTAAATCAACAACTCAACTTAATCATTTCATCACCCTTATAGTTCACATTGCATTGTTACCGAAAATACAACCGGGACTGAACAACCGGAGAAATAAACCATGCCTTGAGAGGAGGCCCAACACCGAAACCAGCTCCCCAAAAGACACAACAAGTTAGAACGCCAGCCAAGATGCCTACACCTCGGCCAGCTGTACCAAGGACCATGGCTACAAAAACTGGACCAGCCAAAACACCAGCCCCGGTAAACATCAACAATGAAGTGCAGAGGATCTTTGGTTCCGACCTGCTCACAGTTATGGGTAAAGCTAGAAGCGCGGTTCCACAAAACTACGCTCAGCTTAGCGATGGAGAGAAGTCCGTGGCACTGGCCACCTTCCTCCTCCAAATATGCAATTAAAGACCCTGCGCATAGTGACGTATAACGTGAATTCGTTGTACAGCCTGGTAAAGAGGACGTCATTTAACTTATTTATGAAGAAAAATACCCCCGATCAGCGAAACCAACGTGTTAAGGAGGAACAACATCAACATCACCGGGTACAAAACCTACCGGCAGGACAAAACAGAAAACCGAAGAGGGACGGCTATCTTTGTAAGGAACAAGATTTCACCCAACACCAGTGAAACCATTATTGCATGGCTAAAAACCAGTGAAGCCACCGCCATCCAGATACGACTAGGAAGAGGAGAAACCTTGACAGTGATCAGTGTTTACTTCAAGTGTAAATCCACCGCTGGAAATATTAAAAACGACCTGCATATTCTTAACCGGACTCTAAAGCAGACTACCTATGGACTCATTGGCGGCGACTTTAATGCGAGGCATCATCAATGGCTGGACACCTCTATTGACCCTGAAGGAAAGGCGATCATGGACTTGATAAATGTCAACAGCGAAGAACACTTCTTGGTTTTTGTGTCACAACCAAAACCTACCTTTCCTAGGACTCCATCGACTCTAGATTTTTTCTTACTAACATCTAATTTTATTTATTTAATTCCAGGAATCAGCAACTATACCTGTTCAACCTTACCCAGTGACTCAGACCATGAAGCAGTAAAACTCTCCATTAACCTCAGCCAACCTGCTCTATTAACAACAGTCCCACCTGAGAACTGCGTCAACTACAGGAGGCTTGATATCGAGAAACTCCAGAGGGACATAGAAGACAACGTCTCAATGCCACCATCCAACAGGAACTTAAGAAATGAGGAAATTGACAGTGCCATCGACAACCTGGAGTCAGCTGTGATCAATCCCCTTGAAGCCCAAAAAGTGCCCAAGACGTCCAAATATAGGTACGAACACCTCCCGGAGTATGTGCGGAATCTCTATTCCCACAAACAAAGTTTAAGGAAACGGCTTCAAAGAATACACCAAAGAGGGCTCAACACAACCAACAACGACTACCAGGCAGTGAAAAGCGAACTCCAATGTGTAAACATTATGTTCTGGAACTCGATCCAACACCACAACAACATACGATTCCAGAAGAGACTACAAGCCATAAAACCAGGACCAAACGCATTCAGCGAAATAAGTAGCTGTCTAGGAAAAACCCAACCAATGCCTGAAGTCATCATCAACAACAGCATTGAGGTGACAACAACAGCAGACAAAGTGGAAGTTTTCGCGAATCACTTCGAGGAAAACTTCACACCCAGCCCATCAATGGACCCTGTGTTCCTGGATGCAATCAGGACATCCGTCCAGCTGACTTTGCAGCCAAATTTGGAAGGAGTGGAGTTTGACGACCATCATCCAGCTAGTTGCCTAACGGACAACCCCCAACTATGCCGACCAGAGAAAATTGCGGAAATCATCGTCAATTCCAAACCAAAGAAGTCAACAGGGCCAGATGGAGTCTCCAACGATATCATCAAAAGGCTTCCATATGCAGTGTTGTTACTACTGACAATCATCATAAACAACTGCGTCAACAACTGCTACTTCCCCAATAAGTGGAAAACGGCAAAAATCGTGGCAATCCCGAAGAAAGGCGCTAGAAACCTGGTTTCCAACTACAGGCCTATATCCCTCCTCAATAATATCAGCAAAATTCTGGAAGAAGTCATCCTAAGGAGGCTCAAGAAGTACTGCAATGAAAACAACATCATCCCAGACATGCAGTTTGGTTTTCGGGAAGGGCATTCAACACTGCATCCATTACTAAAGTTCCAGTCTGACGTCTCCTCAGCACTCAACAGCCATAGTGTCAGCGTAGGATGCTTTCGGGATGTCGAGAAAGCATTCGACAGCGTATGGATAGAAGCCCTTATCCATAAGCTTCGAGTACTTGGATTACCTTCGCCACTAATAAAGATTTTATTTTCTTTTCTCTCTTTTAGGAAATTCTTCGCTCAGCTAGACAGCTGCAAGTCTTCTATCAAATCCATCAAAGCCGGAGTCGCCCAAGGATCAAAGCTGGGTCCCTTCCTATATAACCTGATGACGTCTGATCAACCCGTGCCAACTGACTGCGAGAACCTGCTATTCGCTGACGACTCGCTAACCTACTCCTCGTCGATAGCGCCAAACATTGCAGCTCGAAGAGTGGAAGCCCACGTCTCCAAACTCTACGAGTACTACAAAAAGTGGGGTATCCGAATAAACACTGCCAAATCGGAGCTTGTATGTTTGAGGAGACCCACCACCAATGGCAACCGAATGTCGTTCAGCAGCTACTTGCAGAAACTTGACCGTGAAGCTCCCCGATGGTTCAACGATAGCAGCCAAAAGAAATGCTAAACACCTCGGAGTAAACTTCAACGAGCTGTTCAATTTCAACCCGCACTCTAGGCAGGTTCTAAGGAAGGCCAACTTCGCGTTTCACCGTTTGCACCCGTTGCTAGCCAGAAGAACCGGACTAAGCCAGCCAGTGAAGCTATTGATATACAAACAGTTCATCAGACCCGTCATCAGCTACAATTTTCCTGCACGGTACACCATTTCGAAGACAGCAATGCTGAAGCTCCAAATCTTCGAAAGGGAAATACTAAGGATAAGCACCGGACTTATCTTAGATCGACAGCGAAAGAAGCACTTCAGCAATGAAAGACTCTATGAAGAAGCAAAAATCAAGCCACTGGACAAGTTTCTTGTGCAATTAGCGAAGAAGCTTATAGCTAGCACCACCAACAACCCAAACCCGCTGATGAGAAGGATGACCACCCAGGAACGACATCCAGAGCCTAGATACCTTAGTGCTCTGGATATGATAGAAAGGATCCCAGCCAACAACGAAGCAGCAGTTCGTTTCTACGCTGACACCGAGTCAGCATATCACCGTGGCTGAAAATATCAGCAAACAAACCCCCAACAAACCCACCAACTGGACAACCGGTACTGAACAACCCGATAAATAAACCATGCCATCAGTTTAATTAAAATAACAAGTCATGCATATTATAAATGCTTTAATTTTAGAAAAATGTCATAGCTTAAGTTAGGCCCCCTATGAGCCAACAACATTTTATAGTCATAGTCATATTATCCTTAAGTTTAAGTTTTCCAAATTGTATATATGTATATAGAGTTCAATTAAAAACTTTGAAAACCTTGTAGTTTCCTTGCGCCCTCTATATCTACGGAAAACAACTTTCACTCCCAATGATTAACCTGATCTTCTCCAGTATATAACCAGAGAGAGGGAGAGAGAGCCAAGTTGGATACGTCGACAGCCAGGTTTAAGGATTGGGCGAAAACAAACTGAGGAATACGTACCTTAAATAATTGGGATGATTTATACTTCAGGAAAAGGCAAAGTTTTGAGATTTAACAACCCCTTCCTTTGTGAATTATTACATTGTTCAAGAACTCTACATCTAGGTATAGCTGAAAATAAAAGTCTTTCTAAATTCGTTATCTATTTCATTAGAGATAAAAAGGGTTCACCAACGATTAGACATACTAAATTTTTAGAAAACTATTGCATTCATCATACTTTTTCAAATCCTGAACCATACCTTTCCAACTCTTTCTAAATGTTATCTTTGATGTAGTTCTCATTCAGTGGCATTGCACTTAACTGGGATAAAAACCACTTGCAAAACAACTCAACAAATGTTAAGCATCTCACAAATCCCCAAAACGACACACCAAACAAATTGAAAATCCCCCATCAAACCGTCCTGGATTACTCGCTTAACTTCATTAATATTCCACACACAACTTTGACACAATTAAACACTTTTTGTCACCCTCGTCATTATCCAAAGTCACCGAGCCACCAAACCCAGCAATGAACTTATTACATGACCATCCGTCAAACCCTGAATTGAACAAACACTCATCAACACAAAACCCCCAAAGGCCTGGGTCGATTGCCGGCTGAAGAAGGAGAGAGAAGAAGATGAAACAATTTATGGGTTAAGCCTCTTTAATAAGGATCATATTCGAAGGATCTTTTATTTGCGATTAATTATCTTTAAAAAAATACTTTCGTCCTCGAAGAAGCAAGAAAAGGAATCTTCGATGAAATGCCCGTCAAACAAACAGAACAAGGAAGGTCCAATCAATTCTTCCGGGCATTGTGCTTGCAAATACTTATGGAGATTTATTCAGTTGACTCTGAGGTTCACCCTCTTGGGCTTTTGGCTACACCTGCTTCCTGCCCCAAAAATGGACAACAACTCAATTAGTGAAAGGGTTATGGTTCTTTTAATCACCAAAGAATCGTCCTTTCGTTATCTTTAATTGTGTTAAGATGAACCAACAACAATGTCCGAGCTGGGCAGCAGAAGACGAGGTTTACCGTATAAAACAAATTAAAGTTTTCCAACTCAACATCAATCGATTCCGTATTATCATCAAATTTATACACACGTAAGTATATACGAGTCCGGAAGGACATTCATTCTACGCTTGGAATGGGAAATGTCCAAGTGAACTTCGCACTTCAAAAAGATTCCCCATACCATTGCTCTATCCATATATCTCATCCTAGTTTTCTTCCTCCTTGCGATGTTTATTCAAGCCTAAAGACAATTTAAGAAAGGCAACTTAAGAAAAGGTCCTTATTTCGTCCCTCAAAGTAGATACTCGTACATGTAGGTATGCTAGGTAGGTATAAATACTTATCTATATGTACTTTGTGCATGCTCAATTCACAGAAGGACCTAAATAAACACTCGCCATGACCTGACCATGCGAATGCTGTGGGAGTGTATTGGTTGTTGGTTTGGTGAACACGTCCTTCAAATTATTACGTGCGTCCTAAAAGCACACTGGCCAAAGACGACACAGAATGTAACAATTCATTAATCTTTCCTGTTGACCAAGAAAGGACACACATATATGTATTTACAACAAAGGATATAATGTATTTCTGTTTTGTACACGTGCATGTGCAAATAAATAGGTAGATACAAATATAAGGTGGATTTCACTGTAGAAAAATGTGAAACCAAGCGAAACAAGAATGGCGCACAAAATTCTTCAAAGCCCTTCAGGTAGCAGTAGGGATTTTTGGCCAATCGTAAAAACACGACACTCGTCTTGTGAGCACCCAACAGGAAGGCAATTTGCTTGCTTCAAGTTTTTTTTTAGAATTAACGCTAATTCGAGGGGGTATGACTACCCTGTAAATGTCGTAACACAGTAAGAGTGTTTAGGAAGAGGAGATAACAGTGTTCATTTGTGTTGGTATTAGAATGTAAAGGAAAAACAAATTTGGGTAAGGAATTCCACATTCGTGTGGTACGACAAAAGAAGGAATCTCTATACTTAAAGGTATGTCCGAAATTAGAATCAAAGGTATACAGATGGGCAGACACAGCAACTTTTGCCCTGAAATTCATTAAGGAAGGAATGAAGAGCACTATTTCAATAGAACAATATTTGAAGAAGAAGCGATAACACAGTGATAAGCAAAACACATTTATACGCTGTTCCAATGAAACAATTTGATCTGTCACTTACCAGCTTTAGACCTCCTCGCCGGGTTTCTACCTTGTTGCGGTGGGGAGGCTTACGTTTGAAGCCTCAGCTGATCGGCGGTAGATTTGTATTTATTAAATCCTCGGCCGATCTGCTGAGGTTTTAAGCCAACTAAGAGGAACCCAACGATAAAACCATGGACTACACACAACAAACGAACAAAACACCAGCGGGGATATACGCTGAAACGTCCACAGAAGTCACGGCTGCCGGCGCGGGCTTGGCCCCAAGACGACAAAGACAACGACAACGACAATTACAACACAAGAGGAAGAAGACCTTCTCGTCACCCCTTCAGACGACGACGGACGCGTGTTCCGTTGCCAGCTCCGCCTTCTCAGGGTTGTCGACCACTTCAGTTCGGAGTAGAATCTCCAACTGTAAGAAGACGGTCAAACGACTTGGAAGGCGGAATTGGAAGGAACTCAACGACATGGAACGAAGACGTCTTCAAAACGCTCGTGCTTTTCTGGCAAATGATCCTAAGAGGACAGAACGAGTCTGAGTTTAACGTGGATCCCTAGCTATTAAGCCTTTACCCCACGGGTGGCCTACCACCATAGGAGCCAGATTAAGTCCTAGCCATTAACCCCAAGATAGCCGAAGCCATCTTAGTAGCAAAGTTGAACATGTTGTAGGCATGAACACCTCTTGCTTAGAGTCGAGGTCTATCTACACCTCTTGAATCCAGGCACGCCTGGAAACCATATGTCTCCGCTATGGAATAAACCACAGCCACCACGATACTCCCACTAGGGGGGCCTACCTCATAGATAGCCTGAAGAGAGCAAACACGCACGCGACAGCTGCACCTCACCATCCGAAGACAGTATAGGAGAGCCAGAAGACATACGCTATTGTTCACTAACTTCATGGATCGCTCGCTTTGTATGCGACGACTGCACCTCTCTATCGGAGATAGAGTAAAAGAGTCCGAAGACATACTGCTCACTTTCCTTGGGCAACTATCTCCCGTGGCACCAGAATATAGCATCTGGTAAGCTTCGCAACCTCGAGGGTCACACTTGTAGATAGGTCACCTCCTACAAAGGGCCCAAGACCTACCAGTCTTCAAGATATACGTTTTTCCAGACCTGATCGAAGTAGAAACCACGTCCAGATATGCGTACTCCTCGGGTGAGTTGTAACACACTCCTTAGCGGATTCCTACTTTTAATGGATACCGTCCCTGTTTTGTTCCCATCTAGTCGGTTCAGTTACTTACGTAACCTATCCACGAGCACCACGAGGAGGTCGACAGGAACGTGGAAAGACAAGCAAAAGGTAAGGTGCTATTCCGACACGCCGATAAATCGGCTATGCAGGCCCCAAAGAACATCAACTACTGTTAGAAAAAACAATAGGGAGCTCAGTGAAGCCCTGGACATGCCATACCACTCAAACCCGCCGTACAATCCCGCCCGCATCCTAAGAGGACAGGAAGGGTACTTTTCCAGCCGTCCAAAGAGGTGAATTCTACAGAGGGTACGAGCGTGAATACTCTAATTAGACCGCCCAATCCGCCGACTGGTAAAATCTAATCAAAGGAAAGTCCGATCTCATTGGAGACCCCTCGACGAATACGCCTACGACGACGCTGCTGAAGCAAACAGCGGGACTACTTCTCCCAACCAGACCTGGTATGGAGCCACTTGCTCCATTGGGACTGGAAGGCGGGAAGGTGGAACCGTTGGAGATGGATATGGTGGGGCCGTGTGGGAGTGGCGCTAGGGGCACTAGGCAACTCCGACACGTCTCTTCCATCTCTATCGAGTGGAAGTAGTGTCATAGACTTAACAACAAACACGACAATGAACACGACAAAGAACACCGTAATCGAGAAGAAAGCCTCACGGAGTGCTGGAAATCTCACCCAACGGTTTCTGAAAATGAAACGACGGAACGCTGAGAGGATTGTCCGGCGTCTATCTAGCAAAAATCCCGAATCCTTAACGGCCAGGGAGAAGCTAGCGCTGGGCTACTCAAAAACTAAAGACCTTCACGACCACTGACATAACGAACAACTCGACGAAAACAAAGACAAAGACCTTGAGAGCGGGAAAGGAGATGGTCGGCACTACGCCCCACCCTAAAACAACGAGAAGTCACAAGTCTGTACCACTTTTGAGGAAAATTGGCTTCAAAGTTCGTATCGGGATAAACCGGTGCAAACTGCGACTAATAGCCAACAAAAACAAACAAGTAAGTAAGGGGCGGGAGGTTTTTAATAAACTATGAACATGAAATTAGTACAAATTAATCTCCAACATAGTAAAGCAGCCAGCGCCAACCTTGCCTACCTCATGGAGAGTAGGCAAATAGACATGGCCCTTATTCAAGAACCCTGTATCGCAGGTGGCAAAATTAAGAGCCTGCACTCAAAAGGACTTACACTGTTCAAAACTGCACAAGTGGTATCAAACAGTAATTTTAGAACGCATTGTAGCTAGAAAACAGTTTAATCTTTTTCTTCTATCCACATATAGTAATCTAGACCAGACTGCCGTGAAGCTAGAGCGGATCGGGCTCCCACCACTCATCCTGGCATCTTGCTATATGCCATACGACGACGGGATGGAGGGACCACCTGCAGATCTAACAGTCCAGCTAGTAGAGCGAGCAGCAATCGAAGGATGGGACGTGGTTCTAGGATGTGATGCTAACTCACATCATTCTCAATCGGCAAGTACCGACACCAACAGTAGAGGTGAGTCTCTTTTTGAATTTATTATAGAACATAATTTACTGGTAGCAAATAGGGGCAATGAGCCCACTTTTGTTATAAAAAACAGGGAAGAAGTGATTGATATAACTGTTACTAATAATTTAGATACAGTTTCAATCGACCAATGGAATGTTCTCAAAGAAGAATCATTCTCAGACCACAGGCTTATAGGCTTCTTCAAAAGTGATACAGTGGAAACTCCGAAACCTTATAGAAATTTCAGAATCACCAACTGGGATCTCTTTAATAGGGAATTAGAGAAGAAACTCAAAAATCTCAATAACACTGCGATTCAAGAACCCAAGCATATTGATCAAGCATCAGAAGAACTCAGGGTGATTCTTAGTAACGCCTTCGAGAAAGGTTGTCCACTGAAACATATAGGGAAAGGAAAAAAGAAACCACCCTGGTGGACGGTAGAACTCGGTTACTTGAGAAAAGAAACAAGAAGACTTTTCAATGCTGCCAAAAGCACTAGAAATGAGAATGACGGGAAGGTATATAAAACCAGTCAACGAAATTTTAAAACAGAAACGCAACGAGCGAAACGAAGCTCATGGAGAACTTTTTGCAGTGAAATCGAAGGGACAAACGAATCAGCTAGACTAAGGAAAATTTTTTCCAAGGATTCAATCCCTTTAGGATCTCTTAAAACACCCACTGGGTGCTGGACAGAGTCCTGCAATGAGACTCTTGAGCACCTGATATTTACTCACTTCCCGTGTTGCGGGTCAAATGACAGCAACCTGGAAACAGAATCCTACACGGAACAAATTATACCATCGGGTATTATAACGGAAGAAGAGATAAGATGGGCAATCCATTCCTTTTCTCCATATAAATCCCCTGGCCTTGATGGCATCTTCCCAATGATGCTACAGAAAAGCGAAATCCAAATAATACCGCTCCTGAAAAACTTATTCCTTAACAGTTTAAAATGGGGATATATTCCTTTATCATGGCGCGAACTCAAAGTGGTTTTCATTCCAAAAGCTGGCAAGCCCAGTCATACAGAAGCAAAATATTTCAGGCCAATTAGTCTGACATCGTTGATTCTTAAAACGTTTGCAAGACTGATAGACCTACATATTCGTAGCACTCTGAAACTGGTTGATTTATCCCCAGCTCAACACGCCTACACAAAGGGGAAGAGTGTAGAAACGTCACTTCACAGCGTCGTTAGCACAATTGAGAAGACAATGAGCGACAAAGAATATACCCTTGCTGCGTTTCTCGATATTGAAGGAGCCTTCAATAACGTGAGCAATAAAGCGGTAAAGGCAGTTCTAGTAGACAATAAAATCGATAATTCGATAATACGTTGGGTTATGTGCATGCTAAAGAACAGCCAAATTAACTCGGAACTGGCAGGGATACAGATGAGAGTATTCACATCCAGGGGCACCCCACAGGAGGGAGTTCTCTCACCACTCCTTTGGGTGCTGGTTATGAACACAATTCTCATTAATCTAAAACACTGTGGAGTAAAGGTAGTAGCCTACACTGACGATCTTGCGTTATTAGCTACAAGTAAATTCTTAGCCACTATCAGTGAACAGATTGAATACGCCCTTTCTAAGGTTAATAAATGGACTAGAAAGTGCGGCCTGATGGTTAACCCGTCAAAAACAGAATTAGTCCTCTTCACAAATAAAAGGAAAATACCAAACTTCAGAATACCTTCAATTGAAGGCACCCCGCTGAAGATTTCAGATCATGCAAAGTATCTTGGTGTGATTCTAGATAGGAAATTAAACTGGAGTCTTAACACTAAGGAAAGAGCGAAAAAAGGAATGATTGCATTCTACTCCTGTAACAGAATCTTTGGGAAATCCTGGGGACCTAGTTCAAAAATTATCAGGTGGATGTATTTGGCGATAACCAGACCAATACTAACTTATGGTAATTTGGTATGGTGGAATGCAACGGAAAAAAGCACGAACCTCAAAACTCTGGCAAAAGTACAGAGACTCGCGTGCATTGGGATTACGGGTGCCATGAGATCCACACCAACTGCAGGGTTGGAGGCGGTACTCAACCTGAAACCCCTAGACCTTTTCGTACAAGAATCCGCAGCATATAACGCCTTAAGGCTAAGCCAGACTAATACCTGGAAAAACAGCGCAATAGGACATGCTCAAATTCTTCAGAAATACTTGGGTGATCATCATTACATATTATACAACACCCGAGCTTGACTTTTATAAACCATTCCAAACTGCCTTTCCAAGCAGAGAAGAATGGCTGAACAAGCAACCCTACACCAGTGAATCAGAAATAGCAATCTATACTGATGCCTCCAAAATGGACACAGGTGTTGGTGCAGGCTTTTTCTCAGAACCTTTTGAGCTAAACAACTCACTTAGGCTCCCAGATCATAGCAGTGTCTTCCAAGCGGAGGTTCTGGCAGTGACAACAGCTGCTAGACAGGTATCAATGATGGCGATACCACGGGCTGATATCACCTTTTACATTGACAGCCAAGCGGCAATAAAAGCGATTTCTGCCACTGTGATAAAATCGAAGCTTGTCTCCTGCTGCCGCGAAGAGCTTAAGGTTCTTGGCACGCAGCACAATATTAGACTCTGCTGGGCACCGGGACACAGCGGCATACCAGGTAATGAAAATGCCGATGAGTTGGCAAGACAGGGATCAGCGCTCGACGCTAGTCAAGCAAAAATGGTAAGCATCCCACTCTGCAACATTAAACAGAAAATTTCAGATATAATCCTAAAAAAATCCAATTAAAGGTAGAGTCTACTTGACACCTGTGATACTACTAGGAAAATATGGCCCTGCTTTAACAAGCAGAGGACTGACAAAATCATACAACTTAGTAAGAAGTCCCTTCGCTCTCTTACGAGCATAATCACCGGACATAATTT
This sequence comes from Chrysotoxum bicinctum, assembly GCA_911387755.1. Taxonomy (NCBI): domain Eukaryota; kingdom Metazoa; phylum Arthropoda; class Insecta; order Diptera; family Syrphidae; genus Chrysotoxum; species Chrysotoxum bicinctum. The sequence continues at coordinate 178,210,984 of OU426988.1, read as the reverse complement.
ATTGAAATACCATAAATTTAAAATGAAACTAAGTACAGATGACCTATGCAGAGGATGTGGTGATGAAGAGGTACATAAGCTAAGGCAGGACTTCTTTAATCGTCAAAACCACAAAAGAACACACTTAAGTGATTGGGAAGACGGAAAGAGTGATCTTGATCGTTCAGGAATTCCATGTGCCACCAGATTTCTCTAGAAGAGACAGTTACCTTCAAGTTTCTATCAAATTGATTCTGAGGGATAGTGTAATCAATACTACTTGGAAGTCAACCGAATGAGTTCAGAATCATGGAGTGGCCAGTTTCATTATTGATCGACTGAAAGGCGGCTTTTAGATGAATAGCTGTATACCGAGGGGTGTTAGTTGGAACAGAACGTCCAGGACAGTGGAGGGAGCCGTGTGATGTGCTCCAGCTATGCAATTAGTGTTTTTGTTTAGGACTGTGCACCATACCTCTACGCAGTATGTTTAAATCGGTCTGATTATCTATCAGATCACCAGTGGACCTATTGCTACTAAGATTATACTGTCGGTCATTAGAAAGCTTTAGTTCTTTAAGATATTTCTTGAACTGATAACTTATCAGCGCTTCCATGACCTTGGAAAAAAAGGTCGTAAGTGCAATAAAATAATTATAGAGTATTGTTTCCCATTTTCCGGACAGTGAGATCGTTGTAACGGGTGACTTCAGTGCACACAATTCTTCCTGGATGCGCTATTCTGCGAGATTTTTGCTGACACAGCTTGTTGAAGAGCCAACTCGCATTCCTGATGTTGCAGGTAAATCTATAAACACTCTTGAGTTGTTCTCCACCTCCGACCCTGATAAATGCACCATTAGTGTATTATCGCCTCTGGGCACATCAGCCCATTGTGTCATATTTGCATATTTCTCGTGTCAACAAACCCCAGTTAAAGAAAAAAACTTGTGAGAATCGTATGGTTGTCCGAGAAAGCAAACTGGTCACTATGCTTCCTCGTAAGTGACGTGGACTCCAGTGCAGATATGGTCGCAAATTTAATTCTTTTCGGAATCAAAAATTGTATCCTGAATAGGGAAAAATATATCAAACCGAAAGTGAATTCATGGATTCGAGCTCTAACGAGATTATTAGGGTCAGAGAAGTAAGTTTCTGATAAAGCCAACCCTACTAAGGAAAATCAGAATAAGTTGAACCAAGATAGAAATACCTGCATCATCAATGAATACTGTATTGTCCCAAAGTTTGTAAGATTTGTTGGTAATTTGTAAAAGACGTACAAGAAACTACAAAATCCTCAGTTCCAAAGCTTGCCTTCGATGACACTGCTGTTATAATTTGCTTGAAACTTAAAGATTTTTACATTCACAAATCTGCGGGCCTGGATAGTATCCCTCCTCTTGTTCTGAAGAGGTGTTCTTCAACGCTGTCAAAACCACTGCTAAAGCTTTTCCATATGTCATACTCTACAGGTTTCTTTCCGAGTGAAAGGAAAACAATATTTGTCCAGCCATTGGATTAGAAATTACCTTTCGGACCGTTCACTACAAGTAGTTTTGAACGGTTCCAAATCTGATATCCACACAATAAACGCTGGTGTGCTCCAGGGCTCCGTTTTGTCTCCGACACTTTTCCTTATATTCGTAAATGATCTTTTGCCTGAAATTATTAATTAACTTAATTGTGTCGCTGACGAATCAGCTTTATATATTCGTTTTTAGATTTACATCCTTGTCCTGCGAATGTGGACTTCCAATGGCAGTGTATGATAAGATCATTAAATTTTGATCTTGACAGCCTTGACCAATGGGAAATCAAAAACCGTGTAGAATTTAATCCTTCGAAAACTCAATGCTGTATGTTGGCGCCTAAGCATAACCCTCCCTCAATGCCACTTTTTATGGGTGGCACTTGCATCGAGGAGACTGAACAGCTTTTAGGTCCAGGCAAGTGCATCACAGACCACCTTTTGTTGAGTGACCACATATTTGACGTCGCCAAAAACGCTGCTAAGTGTTTAGGTTTTCTCCTTTTTATAAGTCGTTGTAGTGGTTTCTTAAAAAAATTGCTTTTATATAAAAAATTTTTAAAAGATTTTTAAGAAAAAACTTAGGTAAGCCAACTTTTAAGTTTTTATTACTGTACGAATGCAAATTTTTCTTTAAAGTTTTGAAATGCAATGTTTTTTTTAAACTTTTTAGAAGCATCTCCATAAAAAATTTCATTAAAATTTATTATGTCGATAATAAGTAATTGAAAATTTGAAAAAATGGTTCTATGGTAGGTACAAGCTGTAATATCTTAATTTCAATTTTTCTTTTTATTAAATTAAATAGCGTAAGAATTAATTGAAAGAAAAAATATTTTATCAAAATTCTAGGCGCTGTTTTCGATAAAAAAACCGATTTTTGGAAATCAATTTTTAAACATTTGTATGGTGGGTACCTTTAGTTTTAAGTAAAATACATTGAATGGAGTTTTCTAAATATTGAGTTTTGAAAAACAAATTTTGAATTTTTTTTTAATTCCAATTTTTTTTTTTGAAAATTTGAATACATAATTCTATTCAAGTCTTTGGGGAGCTTTACCAAAACAAATATTTTTACTTGCGAGTTATGGATTCGTAAAAAAAATTGAACTCGAGATTTTGATCAAAGTTGACATTACGATGACAGCGAAGACTAAAAAAGTGGGTCTGGCAATTCTGTCTGTCTGTCTGTCGCTGCGACTACAGCCTAATCGGCTCGGCTGATTTTCTGTAAACTTGGTAGATATGGGTTTTGATTTTTTACCCCCACACGTTTTTTCTTTTTTTTTTTAAGACCAAAAATAACGGCACCTGCCATACGAATTTTTTTCGAAATTTTATAAATATTTTTTTTTTCTCAAAAACTGCTGGACAGATTTAAAAACTAAAAACACAAAAAATTTCATTTAGTTAAGTCTAGCTAATGCTTGAAAAAAATTTTCCGAAAAATGCTTATTGAGGGTACCCCCCATGGAACCATTTTTTTTGTTTTTGATTTTCTCAAAAACGGTACCACCGATTTTAATCATTTTTTTTTGCGAATGGTCTTCCAAAATTTAAATAGAATTGTTTATTCAAATTTTCAAAAAAAAATTTTTTGGATTTTTAAAAAAAACTTCAAATTTTTTTTTTTCAAAACTCAATATTTCGAAAATCCCATGCTAGATTTTTTTTAAACTTGATAAATAAAAGTTTCTTAATATAATCTACAAGATGTGAGAAAAAAAAATTTATTTTACCTTAAAATAAAGGTACCCACCATACAAATGTTAAAAAATTTAAAAAAAATGGTTTTCAAAAATCGTATTTTTCTCGAAAACGGCACCTAGAATTTTGATAAAATTTTTTTTTCTTTCAATTAATTTTTATGATCTTTAATTTATTAAAACAAATTTTGAAATTAAGATATTAAAGCTTGTACCTACCATAGAACCATTTTTTCGAATTTTGAATTTCTCGTTATCCACATAACGGTTCTTAATGAAATTTTTTATAGAGAAGCTTCTAAAAAGTCTAAAACACATTGCATTTCAAAACTTTAAAATAAATATTTTTTGAATTTTTGAAAAAAAAAATCAATTTTTTTCTTTTTTTGAAAATTCGATATCTCAGAAACGGCTCAATATTTTTTTTTTTAATTTAATTTTTATTCGAACAATAATAAAAACTTTAAATTGGCGTACCACCATTTTTTCTTAAAAATCTTTTAAAAACTTTGTAGGTATATAAAAGCTTTTTTTTAAGAAACCACTACAAGGACTTCTAATTTTTGTTCTTGCATAAATTCGTATTTGCATAGCATTCTGTTTTCGTTTCTTACTATTAAAAGAATTTAAAAAATTAATTTGATCCTTATGAACAGTTTTCTTTAATAACATTCGTTTTTAAAATTCCTAGTCTATTACATAGGAGCAAGTTCGTGCGACCCAGTCGTGCATTTTATTTATTTTTTAAATCTGTTGAACAGTTTTTGAAATTTCGAAAAAAATCGTATGGAAGGTACTGTAAGGCATATTGTCCTTCATAACTTCTTAACAATACCTACTCTAAGCTTTATATACATACCTTACAATATAATATACTTTATACCTAGCTCTAAGTATACTTTTTAAAGCTTGTTATTTTATTATTCTAAATTATTGTTGTTTGAGAAAGAATATAAAATATATGTTTATATGGTTTCTAAACCTATTTTTCATTATTAAGAAGACGTTATAACTCAGAAGTGGGATAAGCCAACATTAAACAAATTGAAAATTGCAAATTGAATATTGGGATAAGCCAAAATTAAACAAATTGAAGATTGCAAATTGAATATCAGGATAAGCCATGTTTTAAAATTGAAGATTGAATATTGAAGATGGAATTAAAAAAAAAAACCCGAAAACTACATGTAAGATATATGTACATACATACGTATGTATAAGAATTTGTCACAACTCATTAATAAAATTAAACTGCTTGCATGGTGCGAAGCAAGCAATGGCGATAAGCCAAGATTGAAGATTGAAAATTGAAGATCGAAGATTGAAGATTGAAAATTGAAGATTTAAAATTGAAGATTGAAAATTAAACATTGAAAATTGAATATTGAAGATTGAATAAAAAAAAATCCGAAAACTATAAGATATACATATGTATGAAAATTCCGAACATTCTGGACATTCCGAACATTATGAACATTCCGAAGATTTTGAACATTCTGAACATTCCGCAAATTATGAGCATACTGAACATTATGAACATTCCGAAGATTCTGAACTATCCGAACATTCTGAACATTCCGAACACTAAGAATTGAACTTATTCAAAATCATGGAAATTCCGAACATTCTGAACATTCCGCAGATTCTGAAAATTTAGAACATTCCGAAAATCCAGAACATTGTGAACGACTTTTTTGATGAAAATAATATAATTCCGAAGAATATTACAGAGTTGAATGATGAAGAAGCTTTCATTAAGCTATAAAGAAAAATCAATATTAAATTCTTTATAAATTATAAATCGTTATGATCGGGACGATCATTTGTCAGGTTGGCCGAGTTGTAAGGCATATTGTCCTTCATAACTTCTTAACAATACATACTCTAATCTCTAAGCTTTAATACATACCTTACAATATAATATACTTTATACCTAGCTCTAAGTATACTTTTTAGCTTGTTATTTTATTATTCTAAATTATTGTTGTTTGAGAAAGAATATAAAATATATGTTTATATGGTTTCTAAACCTTTTTTTTCATTATTAAGAAGACGTTATAGTACCGTTATTTTTGGTCTTAAGAAAAAAGAAAAAATTAAAAATGATATCTAATAAGTTTAAAGAAAATCGGCCGAGCCGTATAGGCTGTTAGGTTAGGTTAGGTTAAAGTGGCTGCTGACCAGAAAAAGGTCAACACACTTAGACCAATATTTGGTCCGTTGTGATACCACAAGGATTTCAAAAATCACCCTTACTCGCTAAACCATTTTGAGCTAATAATGAAGCGTTTGAGACAGTGAATGTCGGAATTATTTAGATCGTTATAGTAGTAGTCTCCCAAGTGGAGTCTACGTCTTTGCGCTAGGGTAGGACAAGAACATAGAAGGTGAGGAACTGACTCCTCTTCTTCTTCATCCATGCAGCTTCTGCAAAAATCATTTGCAGGAACTCCAAGACGAGAAGCATGTCTTCCTATTAGGCAGTGTCCAGTAAGGACACCTATAACGGAGCTAATATGCAATCTACCAATAGAAATTAGTTCTTTTGAGCGTTTAGCATCGAACAATGGCCAAATCAGTTTAGTAGACCGGCAAGTTGGGGTGCTGGTCCATCTGAGGTTAGCTTTCTTCATGGTGTCATGCTTTAGCATAAGTTTACAAGTAGCTAGGGGTATACCGATGTTAGATTTGCTATCCAACAAAGGTAAGATTGTTCCGTTTTTTGCAAGTTCGTCAGCTTTACAGTTTCCTGGAATGTCTCTATGCCCCGGCACCCATGTAAGGTGAATGTTAAACTGTTTTGACATCTCCACCAGAGATGATCGACAGTTTTGGGTTGTTTGTGAGTTAGTGGAGACAGAGTCCAGTGACTTTAAGGCAGCTTGACTGTCTGAGAAGATACGTATATCAGTAGTCGATATAACGTTTTCTTTTAGCCAAGAGAGGACTTCTTTTATTGCTAGAAGCTCTGCCTGGAACACGCTACAGTGATTGGGAAGACGAAAAGATAGACAGAGATTTAATCTATCGGAGTATACGCCTCAACCAACCCCGTCATCGGTTTTAGATCCATCTGTATAGAAATGAATTGCTTTGTCTATCAAAAACAACTCATTTTCCCAAGAAGACCTGGAAGGGATGGACACTTGAAAGTTTTTATTAAATTTTGGATGAGGGGTGGTGTAATCGACGTTACTAGGTAGAGTACTGAACGAGTTCAGTATAGTAGAGTGGCCAATATCATTATTGATCCACTACGAGGAGGCTTTAAGTCGGATGGCTGTATTAGCGGGCGATTGTTTGCTAAAGATATCTAGCGGTATGAGACGAAAAAGAACATCAAGTGCAGCAGAAGGAGTTGAGCGGAGAGCTCTACCCATGATTAAACAGGCTGTTCGTTGGACTTTGCTAAGCTTATCGCGATCGCGGTTTGTTGCTGTTTCCAGCGCAGTCCACCATACTGTCACCCCATATGTAAGTATCGGTCTAATGACTGAGATGTATAGCCAGTGTGTTATATGAGTTTGTAGACCCCATTTGTTACCTACGGCCGTATAGGCTGTAGTCGGATCGAAAAACAGACAGACAGAATTTCGAGACCCACTTTTTAAGTCTTCGCTATCATCGTAATGTCAACTTTGATAAAAATCTCGTTTTCGATTTTTTTACGAATGCATAACTTGCCTTATAGTATCAACCTATAAGTCTTAGACAAAATTTAAAAGAGAGCTCTAAAAATGATATACTGAACCAAATCGCGTAGATGATATTGAAGAAAATATTTTGTTAATTTTTGAAGAATCAATTATTCAAATCAACAATTCTTCATAGTATTTTTCTTAATATTGAAGACTGAATATTCAAAATGAATAAGGTTTCTTCAAATGATGAATGATTTAGTATTTTATTCAAACGAATGAAATTTTGTCATATCTGCGAAAACAATTTGTTAATTTTTGATGAAGCAATTATTCGAAAATACATACTATGTATGTATGTATATCAACTTAAAGCAAGAAGAAAAATAAAACCAGTTTAAAAAAAAATCATTTTTGAGGCAATTTTTATAAAGGATACCTACTAATTATTAACTAAATTTCAAGAAAGAAGGATGAAATTTAATCAATTTCACAAAATTTTGTGGATTTAACACCATAACGAAAAATTTTGTGCATTTCTTCAAAATGACAATATTTCTTGAATATAACAAAATTTTCTTCAAAACCTTTCTTCAATTCTACCTACTTTTTCTTCAATATGACTACCAAATTTGGGTCGGTGTAGGCTACCGTTGTCTAACTGAAACATTTGTATTTCTCGAGCACCGCCGCAATGTTTCATGTCTATCATTATTTTACCGCAAATTTCATAAACAGGGGTCTAGTGAAATAGCCAGTTGCATTGGTTTAAGGCACAGTTTGTTGACAGAAACGACGAATGTGAATAACCTTTTGTCATGCTCAAAGAAGTAAGAAGCATGTGTCAACATAAGTTGTCTAACAAAAAATCACCAGGGTACGATCTTATAACTGCTCAGGTTTTGAAAGAAATGCCTCTAATAGTCTTCAAGAAACTCCAATTTATAATAAACACATGCCTTAAACTAAGATATGTGCTACATCATTGGAAAATTGCAAAAGTCGTTATTATACCTAAACAAGGTAAGCCACCAACAGAAGTAACATCTTACAGACCAATATCGCTTATACCAATCATGGCAAAAGGTTTTGAAAAACTGTTCTTGCTTCGGCAGAACATATACTAAAATTGGAACGATACAGAGAAGATTAGCATGGCCCCTGCGCAAGGATGACACGCAAAATCGTGAAGCGTTCCACATTTTTAAAGGGCTCGTTTATAAATTATTAAAACTCAATTTTCCGAAGTGGCTAGTGCGAATTATTCAAAACTTTCTTGAGAATCGTTCCTCCTCAATTTTTATTAAATTTGAACAATCAGACCCTTTTCCGGTATTGTCAGGAATACCTCAGGGATCAATTTTAGGCCCGATTTTGTTTAATATATATTTGTATGACTTTCCATTTGGTAACTTTGCTGATGAAGAACCTAATGGAATTTTGTTCGCAGACGATACCGCTATAATAGCTAGTGATGTGAGACCCCAAAAAGCTCTTGATAAAATAGAACAAAAAATACCTTTACTTGTAGGGTACTTCCAAAAGTGGGGCTTAAATATAAATATTGAAAAATGTAGTCTAACATGCTTCCGAAACGCTAGTGGAAAAGGCCATCGACTTGCAGTTAAAGAGAGTAAAAGTCTGTACTTAAAAATTAATAACATACCAATCCCGCTGACATCTGAAATAAAGTATTTAGGTATCCATTTTCATAATAGATTCCTATTCAATAAACATGCTCGGAAAACACTAAGTAAAGCGAAATTTGTAACCGCGAGACTTAAGTCAGTATTGCATTCGAAAGGAATGCCTAAAAACACAAAAGTTTTAATATATAAAACTTTGATTCGGCCGATCTTGGCATATGGGTTCTGCTCCTGGTTTACTATTTCGCCTACGACAGCAAAGGAGCTCGAAAAATTTGAAAGGAAAATTTTAAGATTCTGCTGCGGCAAATTTAGAAGAGCAAATAAAAAATATTTCGCAAATAAAATAATTTATGAAGATTGCAAAACAACCCCGCTCTTGGAATATTTAACAAACCTTGCAAAAATCAAACTAAAACGCACTGAACATCATCCAAACAACTTAATAAGATCCATATTTAGTTCAAACCTGACAGACAGCTTGAATGACAATTATTATCTTTCTCCATACAATATTTTAAATGAGAGATCAATACCATTAATTGAGCCTGACATTAACAGGGACTTCTTGATACCCTTTTACGAAAAAGCGTCATGCTCCAACTTAAGAGGATAAATGCCTAAGTCCCATATTATGTTGTAATCGAAGAGTATGCACTCGCATTATTATAACTCTTTTTTCTAATATAATTTTATTATTTTCTAGTTTATATACATTTCTACACATGCATACATACATATACATACACACATGAAATACAAGTATTAAGTTGAATGGCTTGTTAGCCATCTTTTGTTTTGTCTCATTTTTTGTGTTAGGTTCTAGTCACTAATTTAAGATATAAAAATAAAATAATATGAAACGTACGCCGGGAGCAAGCGTACACTGATCAATTGTTTTGAAAAACTGCTACTGAAAAGGCTTAGCAAAATAATTGAAGAAAGAAGACTAATTCCAAGCCATCAATTTGGATTTAGAAATAAACATTCCACGATAGACCAAGTGCATCGAATTACGGATGTTGTGGAAAAGGCACTTGAAGAAAAACAAGTATGCTCTGCTTTATTCTTAGATGTTGCTCAAGCTTTTGACAAGGTTTGGCACTTGGGACATGAGTACAAACTGCATAGAGACCTTCCCAGACAGTACTACGAAATACTGAAATCTTATATTACGAACCGACTCTTTAGAGTACGGTACGACCAAAATTACTCGGAACTTAAGAAAATTGAAGCCGGTGTACCACAAGGAAGTGTCCTAGGACCAACCCTATATCTGTTATATACAAGGGATATTCCAGTGGACATCAACGCTATCATGGCGACCTTTGCTGATGATAATACAATATTGGTGCCAGATAAATCCGTTACGAAGGCTACACAAAAATTGCAAAATGCAGTCGATAAAGTTAGTGATTGGAGGCAGAAATGGCGTATCAAATTAAAGGAAACAAAATCGACGCATATAAACTTTACAAACAAAAACATAAACAATGTTCCAATATTTATAAACAGTACAGAAGTACCATACTTCAATACCGCCAAATACCTTGGAATGAATTTGGATGCAAAGCTTAAATTTAAAGAGCACATCAAAAAGAAAAGAGAAGAACTAAACTTGAAGTACAGAAAAATGTACTGGTTACTAGGAAAGAACTCTGACCTATCTATCCAGAACAAACTAATGTTATATAAGCAAGTATTGAAACCCGTTTGGACATATGGCATCCAACTATGGGGCTGTTCAAAGGAAACAAATGCTGAACCCATCCAAAAATTCCAAAGCAAGGTCCTTCGTGGAATAATAAATGCCCCTTGGTATATAAGAAATAGCGATCTATATCGTGACCTTCAAATTGAAATGGTTACAGAAGTGGTTAAGAAATACGCTGTATCACACAATCAGCGACTGCAAAGTCATACTAACTCCGACATGGAGACCGTATTAAATGTACGAGAAAATGTTCGGAGATTAAGAAGAACCAAGCCTCATGAGCTGATGGTCTAAAAGCTATGGAAAAGTGTTATTACCTTAAACTTCCCCCAATGCGATTTACCGGTGGTTTTAGTGCGGTAAGAGTCCCACACTACTCGGTACCGATTCTTACCGAGTGTCTTTTGAAGATTTCCATCGGATAACAAAAAAAAAAAAAATGTAAAAAATGTTCCGGCTCTGATGGACAAATTCACAACTGACAAAGTAATACCTCATATTCCAAGACACACTCTTTTTGGTGAAATACCTCAAAAACTTGGACCCAGTTCTTCTTACCAATATAAATTATGCTATGAAAATACCTTGTAACCCAGAAAACATCTTTAAGCCGATTAATTACAATACGTTTTAAATCATTAAAACGCAAAATGAAATTTTTGTTGCTGAACTATCTTCTGAGCCAGGAAATCATGCCTAGAAAGTATGGAGATTAGTAAGCCGATAAATTCAATACCTCTTTAACCAATATTTAACAAGAACACATGTCTAATTAATTGTAACATTATACGGCATTTATGTAGAGTTACAAATTTTATAGCAGCTTATTATGAGATGTCGACAATTTGGTCTTATCCTAAGCCCTAACAATAGCTTCAACACGTTTTGTTTATCTCTTGGGTTACGAGGTATTAGAACTACAACAATAAATTGTATTACTCTGTACCACTCAATTTTGGTGATGGAACTTCTGATAAATAAAAGGCTAGTTCACTGTTTCCTCCGCACTTGGTGCTGGAGCCGCCTCGCAAAACCAAGAAACATTCTAACTGCTGAAATTCACCAGCATAACATATTATTCCAAAAATACATACTTAGGTCTATAAGAGGACAACCTAAAACATTATCCTTATGTACTCAAAGAGGATCTTGGAGCTGAGAGCTCGACCGGAAGATGTCCAACATCGTTCGTTAATTATTGTTATTTTAATCTTTCTATATATACCAATTCTCCAACTCGCATCTCTTGTTAAGAGAAATCCATACTCTTGCCCGATTTTCTATCATCCTTTTGCTAAATTGAGTGAATCGAGCAATGCATGTGTGAGCCTGTGCTGCTTCATTTCCTTTCTGGACTTGGTCAAACCCTTTTTCTGCCATTGAAATTATTAAAAGGACCACCAAAAAATGCTCATTTCTTGTTTTCTATTTTTTGTATGTTTTTTTTTTGGCGAAATGAGCTCCAAGCTTTATAAACCCTTATTGAGGGAAAAAATTCCGAGTGGAAGGTTATTATAAGAGCAATGCGGTCAGTTCTGAGCAATGTGGCTTTAAGTTAAAATAAAAATAAATATACCTTCCAACTTAATAAAAAAAAAAAATGAAAAAGAGAATAATATAGAGAGGCGTTCCTTTCACTGCGAGATTCATTTCTAGTTTTTTAGTTTGGTGCTTCCCCAGTCCGCAAAAACCCCGAATTCCCTGTGGCGTGTTTGTTTGCGTTTCGAATGCGCGGTTTGAAGTATATTTACTTTGGAGAGTCCCAAAAAGCAAAAGCGAATTTTGCGAACGAGCAAAGCATAAGATGAAATATAGACTAGATCCTAGTTTTCTGGTCCTGTAGATATTTTAGGTATATGGGCAGTCGGCCGGAGGGTGGGTGTTTTGCTGGATGGATGGTATTTTGTTGGTGCGTTTCTCTCCAAAAATTTAATATTAAAGATAGTTTTCAAGTTCTGTTCTGTGTGAATTCTTTTTTTGGTCGTATACGTTTGGCCTTTTGTGCCTTGTATCTGTCCCTTTTGTTGTAAAATTTATTAGAATGAATTAGGGAGGAACCATTTGAATAAACATAAAATATAGTAGCTTGAAAGTTAAAACCATCAACCACCCTCTCAGAGGTCTACTTTTGTGACATTCAAGCGGTCTCGGTTTTAATCATTGTTGACATTCAAATTAGTCGCAGGGGGGGGGGGGGTTTCGTGGTCTAGAACTATTTTAAAATTAAATTGCTTAGTTCTGTGTGCTAGTGTGTCTGTGTATATTTGGGTGGGTGTGTGAAAATGGTAAAAAAAAAAGTTTGTTGGTAAAATGAGTCTTATGAGTGCAGAGAAGTTTAGAACCAGCTGAATGTAAAAGTTCATTATATTTGCTTAGGTTTTCCCCTCACTCTATAGAAAGATAGAAAAGAGATCCAAGCCTTGGCGTTAAACAGATTATTCGATTGGTTTATGTTGGCACTTACAAATAATAAACAGGCTGGAGGACCCCCTTTTTTAATAGGAAAGGAATCTGAAGATGAAAAGTAATACACTCCGAACGATTGAACATTTAACGAAAAACTTGAGAAAAAATCTTAAATATTAGAAGAAAAGAAAACTCTTAAATTTATGGAAAAACTTTTGCACTAAATGACGTCAATGAAGGGTGAGATTTTGTGTCACATATGGCTCATCGGGGGAATCTTTTAACATATAAACTGAATTTATTTCCAATGATTTTTCTTGCATTGAGATAGGAGCCATTGTGGTATTTTTGGCTCCTATGCGTATGCAAAGTTTTTAGATTAATTTCTTAGTTAAAATTAACCCAAATATTTGTCTCCATTGGAGAGTTTTAGCTAATACTTTTGGACCAAAAAGAAAAGTTCTGTTTTGTTGGGTTTGAGACTTAAAATATCCTTACGATGATAAGCATAGTGCGAGTTTTAAGGAAATATTAAAGGATGCAGAAGAAGGTATGGATGCCCATAAGTTTTAATGTACTGAATATCAACAACGGAGGGAAGAAGTTTTAAGGGAAAGAACGCAACTGGCTATTTTACTTAAGCGTTTTGATAGAAATAGCTATGGAAAAATAAAAGATGAGAAACCTTACGAAAGTATTCAAGATACACAAAAGTATTAGAGATCTGTTCTGGATTCCATTCAATAGGTTCAAATGAGCAATGGTGGCATACGCCGAGGGTGGATGTGTTACTGACTTCTAAAGTTTGCTCTATTTTTTTTACAATTCGTGCGCCCAAGGGTTTGTTGCGACCTTTATCGTTAGTATAAGTATTAGTCCCATTGAAGAGCCAGGGGCCAAATTACCGCATCAGTTATCGAGTAATACGTGACTGAATTATGTGAGTTTGGCATTACCGCTTACGTTATCGAGCAATAAATTACTCCAATTTGACATTTTCATTCGATCACTGATGGGACTCACTCACTCGTCACTGACGCGGTAATTCGGCCCCTGTTCTTTTGTTGTTCGGCGTCAGCAAAGATTATATCTAACGTTTGATCGGAGAAAGTCTGCAGACGATCACCAAAATACATGTGAACTGCTTACCAGTTATTTTTTTGACAGTTCACTGCCCACTGAAGGTAATATATCAAGTGCCATTCTTTACCTTACACCAGTACGCAAGACATAGATTCACATTCCAGGATTCCTAAGTCCCTTAACTATTGATTTGATAGTCCAAGGTTATTGGATCAGAAGAATATCTTCATGATTCCAAAGGCTGATGGCCAAGAAAGTGAAGTCAAGGCTTTAGTGGGGATAGGTTAATTTTAAATAACTGCTGCATTTTGCCATCAGGCAGAGAAAGGTTTTGTTGAGCGTAACCTAACTTAGAAAATCCGTTAGGTCGGTTGACCGTATCGTCTTCAGGGTGTTCATTCCCGATTGTGAGTGGTGATTTTTGTGGGCTGTGGGCAGGAATGGCGTTTAACAGCAGTGGCAAACTGACCCAATGTCAGCGTAGAACGAGACTAGTTCCTCGTTGTCCATGATTACATCCAGAGTTTCCATCACACTAAGGTACCTCGGTTCGTGATGTTGTTGTTCTGTTGTCATTCTTCCCATAAGCTGATTCGGGTGGTCGATGATATTCCGCATAAGTTGAATGAACTAGATATTTGTCCAGTGGGATTAAATTCGCTGTAGAGATGTGTAGAGATGCTCGTTCCTGTAGTGTTTTGACGCTCGAAGTAGAGTCCAGTGCAGATCCTTAGTATCTTCCTTTCGAATAGTTGAAGTTCCTTCATAGCTGTCTTCGAGATTGAAAACCAGACTGGGACGAAAAAGCTGATCACTGTTTGTGGATTAATACCTTTTTCGGTTGGCTTAGACCTGTTCTTCTTTTCAGCATGTAACGAAGCGTTCCATGATACGCCACTCTATTACTTTCGTATTAATACCTAGGATTGTACTTCGCCAAATTCAATTCACAAGCACCATGAACACATGACGTCACAGGAAAATCAACAGCATTAATATCTTTCGTTCACCACTTATATAGTTTACATTCAGTATTTACTGAAAAGTCATCATGAGGACCTACTTGGGTGAACGAAAAGGATCCTTTCGGTCATACACACAGTCAGGTGGCCTAGTAAATTGATGTGATCAATCATTTGAAATCCAGACGTAGACAAGTGCAGATGAATTGGTCATTAATTGCCATCAGGGGCGATTTGTACCTGCTGATCAACAAGAGCGTTTAAGCCTGCCGTTTTAGTGCCACCAGGGGTGTATAGTACCTACTGATTAGTGCCACCAGGGGAGATTTGTACCTGCCGATCAACCAGAGCGTTTAAGCCTGCTGTTTAAGTGCCACCAGGGGCGTATAGTACCTGCTGATTAGTGCCACCAGGGGCGTTTTGTACCTGCTGATTAGTGCCACCAGGGGTTTTGTACCGTTGGATCCCGTCATAAGCCGATATCCGAATGAAAGGACCAGTTTGAAGCCGAATTACCAGAAACGAGAATACCCGTAACCAAGTACCAGATCCGAATCATTAGTAACCAATACGACCGATGCGAGGCAGCAAGATCACGTCGATTATTGAACTACCCGGAATAAGTGAAATATTAGTAGCAGTATATTGTGTGTTATAGATTTAAGAGTTATTTTCAATAAAGATTTTGTAATAAGGTTCGAAGACCTTTTACTCTGAAGTTTCGTGTTTTCTTCAGGACGACCCTGGCGAGACCGACGAGCAGAACCTCGGCTGGAAAGCAAAAAGCACATCACAAGCAATGGGTGCAAGCGGCTGAAGGCCCAGCTGGCCTTTTTCCAAACATTTCTTGAGTTCAGGTTAAACCTTAGCAACTCGTTAAAGTGCACTTCCAGGTACTTGACGTTTAGCTTTGCCGCTATGATAGATCCGTCAGGCAGGACCAGATTTAAGCAAATTGTTTCGGTGCGAACGCCTCTACCAGTTGAAGGTCTCTTGAAGCAGACAAGTTCCGATTTGGAAGTGTTGATCTGGATGCCCCAATTCTGGTAGAATTGGAAGAGTCTATTGATGTGGGATTCTACTTTTTGGAGAGCGATTAGTGGTGACATTGATGTGGCGTAGGTGAGCGAGTCGTCAGCAAACAAAAGGTTCTCGCATCTAATTGGAGAAAGTTGGTCGGAAGTCATCAAGTTGTAGAGGAAGGAGCCTAGTTTTGAGCCTTGGGTGACTCCAGCTCTGATGGTCTTCATAATGTTTGACTTCCAGTTATCTAGTTGGACGAAAAATTTCCTGAAAGATAGGAAAGAAAAGAGAATTTTTATTAATGGCTATCGAATGCTTTCTCGACATTTAGAAAGCATCTGACAGTGACACTGTTGAGGGCTGTAGTGATATCGTGTTGGAATTTTAGCAGTGGATGCAAGGTTGAGTGTTTTCTTGGGTGAATTTTAACTGCAGAATTTCTTCAGTCTTCGGAGGATTACTACTTCCAGTGATTTTCTGATGTTGAGAAGTGATATTGGCCTGTAGTTGGAAACTAGGTTGGAAGCACCTTTCTTCGGAATTGGCACGATCTTCGCTATTTTCCACTTCTGGAGAAGTAACAGTTGTTGATGTATTTGTTTAAAATGATTGTGTGGAAAATCATTACTGCATGTGGCAACCTTTTCAAAATGGAGTAGGAGACATCATCTGGTCCAGCAGACTTATGGCTTAGAATTTCCTATGATTTCAACAATCTCCTCTAGATTGAATAAATAAGGACTATTGGTGGGATCATTTGCTGGATTGATGTTATTAAAAATGATTTTATCCGGACTTGAGCAAAGTGTTTGTTAAACTGTTGCCTCAACTTCCACTTCTTGTAAGAAAGTTTGGCCAGTAGGTGCGTTCGGTGTGAAGTTTCTTTCGAAGTAGTCGGCGAACGCTTCAACCTTCTCTTGGGATGAGGTAGCTTCCGTATTGTTGCTGATGATGGTTTCCGGTATTTGTGACTGTTTTCCAATGATTGATGTGTTTGAAAGCATCAGGTTTTGGCTTGATTGCTTGTAATCTTTTCTGGTATTGGATATTATTGTGGTGTTGAATGCAGTTCCCAAACATGATGTTGACTTGCCGTATAGTTCATTCCATACTATCTGGTAGTTTCTGTTGGTTGTATTTAGTTCACTTTGATGGATCCTGTGAGCATACAGACTCTGAACGTACTCAAGAAGTTGCTGGTACCTATCCTTTGACGTTTTAGATTGTTTTCGCTTGTCCAGATACGGCATGTTGAAAGATGACAATTGCTGCATCGATTTCGGTATCCAGAAGATTCCTGTTTGAAAGTGGAAGAGTTAAGCTGCTTTCGATGTCCCTGTGAAGTCTTTCAATATCCAACCGTCTGAAGTTCTCTGGAGCTTCTGTTTTAAGGAGTATGGGTTGGTTGAGGTAGATCGATAGTTGATCAGCTTGATGGTCTGTGTCACTGTTCACTTATGTACAGACATAATTCCGGATTTTCGGAAGAGTGTGCAATAGATTTGAGGAAGCCAGGAAGAAGTCCAGCGTTGATGGTGTTCTGGGAAAGGTGGGCGTTTTTTTGTTGTGAAACAACCCCAAAGAGTGCTATTCGATGTTGGCATCCAGCGCGTCAGCAATCGCCTTGCCCTCAGGTTAGATCATAGTATCCACCCACATGTGATGCCTGGCATTGAAATCACCGCCGATGAGTCCATATGTGCTTCCCTCGAGGACACCGTTGAGAATTTGGAGGTCATTGTGAATATTTTTCATGCTGGATTGGCACTTGAAATAGACACTGATGATGATGAGGGTTTCATCTCTTCCAAGTTTATTGGTGACAGCGGCAGGGGCTTCGCTGGTTCTGAGACCTGTGATGATGGTTCTATTTACACCAGCGACAAAATAACAAAAATTCCGCTAGAAAACTTGGAAATAAATTGATAGAATTGATGTCAAAAGATACATCTACACGAAGTCCAATATGACACTGCATCAATCTGATGAGAATGAACAGGTTTGGTATTTGTATGCAAAATGTGTTTGTGGTGACACAGTTAGTGAATAATAAACCTCAGTTGGATTAGTCTTTATTTGAATTACAAGAATAATAGTAGATTTTAGGCCATTTACACTATTAAAACAATGGCAAGATTTGACAATTTGTTACAATGTGACTTTAGTTACTAAACAATTCAACTGTAATTTTGTGTCCAAGGTTCTATGGTTATGAATTTTCTTAAACAAAAATTCAGCAATACAGCTTTGTTTGATTCATAACTAAAACATAATGAAATGAAAATACCAAACAAAAATTTTCTATTACTTTTACCAATTTTTTGTTCCATTTATAGATATGTACCTATATAAGCAGCAGTTCTGTTGAAATAATACGTTTCAACTGTATAATTTCAGAAATATAGTAAATTGTGTTCTCAACTGCGTCTAACAAAATACCATGCATTAGGTACATATATTGTTGAAGCATAAAGTTAAAAAAAAGTCAATTTAAAATCATATAATGTAATCTTATCTATTTTTGTAACGTGGCGCCCAACGCGGAATCTCATTCCTACATTCGGGTATTTTGAATGAATGTTTCGTGTGCTCTTTTTCATTTCATCCTCCTTTGCCGCCTTCATTTTTGATCAATTTCATCTTTCACCGCACCGCACAACATTCAACATTTTTTTTTTTATTTAAACAAAAATTCACCATCGAAAATAAACCTCTGTCGGAAATTTAATTTTTGAAAATTGCCATTCAATTTGTGCACCAATTCACTCGAACGCATCCTGCTGCTGCTCGTAAAATTTGTACAATTTCATCTTTCGTCCTTTCGCCAAGGACGACGAGAACGAGTATGGTAGTTGGAGTGGCTGCCACAGCGGGACGTGAACCACACTTCCATGTAACAACGAAATCATAACAACCATTTTTGTGTTAAAGTTGTTCGTCATGCCAATATAGTGTATAGTCGTTTGAAAGCTGGAAGCAGGAGAAATTGAAGCAAGAGCAACTATGGAAACAGGACCAGCAATGTAGCACTCGTCCTTGTTAGAGTCTATAGTAGTTACAATCGAGTTTAGTTCATTTTTTTAGCGCCGCCGTTCTCATTACTGAATCCTGACGCATCGCCACCAGTTTTACTACTTATTTGGTTCGAAGAACTACGTGATTGGCATTGGTTTGCAGTGCCATAAGAACGCTGAGTCTGGATGGCAGAACGCGAGAACATGATTGTAGAGTGTAGACGGACGTTGGGATTCATAAAAAAAAATGCCGCAAATTTTAACCACAGTTTAATATTTTCTGCCGACGACAAGGATTCACGACGAGATTGGCTAAATCAAACGGTTGTGCCTGAGAGAACCACTTCCCAGTCTCCCTATGACTGGAGTGCCTATTCGTGGAAATATAGAGTCCCATTGGCAAATGTTGAGGTTGGTAGAAACAAGTGTCCGAGTAAACGTGCATTGCAGCCATAGTAGAGCAAATGAAAATTTTAATGAACTTCACGATTAAAATATAATCAAGAAGAACAAGGCTTAAAGCTTGGGGCTCTAATATTATCTACCTAATCAGAATTTAAGAAATTGAGAAAAATGTGTTAATGAAATTTGTTTATGATATTCAAAAGGAGGCCAAGAGGTCAGATTTGGCCCAAATGAAATTGTTCTGATTTCCGTCGATGGTGATGTTGATGGCAATTTTATTGTTATTTTCGAACATGGAGCCTCAATGCAAACTTTTGCCACCAATTGTCTACTTCAATTTAAATGTGGTGGAAATCAGCAAACATCTGACAGCCCAAGATGTAATATTCAAAATACCTACACAGTACCTATAATGAAAAATCGGTGATCAAAATAAAGACAAAAGAGGAAGACCGGAAGATCCGAAATTTCCTGAAGTTGAAGATCTCAGAATTCAATACCTATATCGCCAAAGAAGATAAGAAGAAATTGCTGGTCATTAAAGGAATTCATCAAACTTACAAAGCCACTGAAGACAAGGAGGAGCACATTGCGAAAGGCATCGCAGTCCTGGCAGTAAGCCGCTACAAAATCCGATCAGACCGGAAGTGTAACAGCTTCGTGGTTGAAGTATCCAAAATTTCAAACATTCCATAAATTTACGGAAAAACACGTATGGGCCAAAAAGTCGATTGGAATAAGCTTAAGAGTTTTACAAGCCGTTCAAGACCTTGCAAATTGATGAAATCAATCAAATCGAAGCTTGTAACTTGCTGTCGCGAAGAGTTAAGGGTTCTTGGTAAACAGCACAACATAAAGCTCTGATGTGTTTCTGGTGACAATGGTGTTCCAGATAATGAATAAGACCAACACCTGGTCTTAATCAGGCAGATACAACAGTTCAAGCTCAACCCTGTAATTTTAAACAGGTAATCGAGAGAAAGGTCTAGCTATAACAAACAAGAGATGCAACTGGCTCGATTCCTGTCTTATAAGCAGAAAACTATGGCCTAGTTTCAGCAAATAAAAACCGACGTTATCATTCAACAGAGTAATAAGTATATTTCTCTTCTCGGGAGCATCATCATCGGTTACAACCAACTGGGTTACCACAAGAAGAATATGAAACCCAGTATGGACGACTTATGCAGAGAATGCATAAGAACATGAGAATATCGAACGAAAACGACTTAACGATGAACGTGTTTTTTGCAGGAGTGGCAAGAATCAGAGAATTTGCACTTTGCCTATACACAAGCGATTGCCACTCCTCCGGTGAACACGGTGAACACGACCATCAGTTGATAGAGCCACCTCTCCCTAAGATTGGCAAAATCCTCTTGAGTAAAGGAATAGCCCCTTCGACTTAATCAGCAATACTAACCAAACAAACGGTCATTTACACCAAACACTGACCTATCGAACTCATTTACCAGGCATGGTAAGGAGCCACATGCTCCTATGGCCTGGTGGAGGGATGATTTCTCAAGTGGGGGTGCAGTAAGGATCACGCCGTTAAAAGGCGTCTACGTCTCCTTAACCAGGTGATTATGGAACGAGTGTGCGACGCACGTGTTTTTTGTAGGAGCAGAACCAACGGAGAATGTGCACTCCGCAGATACACCTGCAATTGCCACTCCACCCTTAACGCGCTTGAATGATATACTCATAGGATAGGTTTTAATACATGGGAGTCAAAACCCCTAGAGTATCACAACGGATCTACATTGATCTAAGTTTGACGGTTACAAGATCAACTGTCAGCCGATTAACCTAACAACTGCATCAGCCAAACCAGTAGTCCAGAAGAGATCCATATTTCCAAGAACTCCATCGCTCCTGAACTTCTTCTTAGTGACGCCCAACTTAACGAACATACTTCCCAAAATTGTAAAACTTCTTTTGTTGGACAAACGGTAGTGACTCAGACCATCTGGCGGTTGAGGTGAGACTCAGATTGAACTACAGGATTACAACTGAATGACGCATTCACAAATTCCAAATCCGATACGAAAAATTAAACTGGAGAAGATTTCGTTCATAAGTGGAAGAAGTCTCCAGAAAAGCTTAGAAAAGCTACAAATATCTACTGGCTACTGCATTTAGAGTTTCAGTGCACCAGCACAATTTTGAACCTAGGTAGTAAACCATCATCAGGAACAGAATTTCAGGAAGAGACTCGTTGATATTAGACCTGCTCCTGACACGTTTAAAAAGATCAATATAATTGTTGGAAGAGCGAACTCAATTCCTGACACAATCTTTAACAGACTGGACAAGAAATTTCAACAACTTCTGCAGATAAAGCTGAAATGGTTGCCAATCACTTTGACTTTAGTTTCAAAGACTCTCCCATACACCTTCCTGACTTTGTCGAAGAAGAAAAAATTCGCTTGGAGAAGATATCAGCTACCACCGAAACGTTGACCTTGTTCGACGAAAAAAAAACCCTTCATCAGTTTCTGATGTTTTTACTTCCCCTGAAGAAGTGTCTGTCATTATCATCATGCTGATGTACAAGGCTATTTAGCTTGCTGATTTTACTGCCACCAAGGACACACTTTATCCGACACAATTTCTGCTGATGTATTAGAAGTGTGAGTCTGTTGTTTCTTAGTCTTAGTGCCGCTTTCTGCTGATATTCCAGAGCTTTTTAGTCTATTATTTTTAAGGGTATAATATCTGGCGCTCTTATTCCAGTATATATTAGCTTGAAATAGAAAATACTGGATACCAAGTCTAAGATCTAAAACTTGAAACCAGAAACTCAACTCATCAGAATACCCGAAGATTAGATAGAGTGTTTGTATGATTGGCCTAATCTCAGATTTTTATCAGAAGATGACTTAACCACTTACACCATTAGGTCTTGAAGACTTTTTCCCCAATTGTTAAGCCAATTAGAGATCCTTATGAAGCGAGCGGCATTGCCTATATCTATATTTTCCAGATCACCAAGACCATTGAAGTAGAAATTTCAAAGATGGAGTCTACTTCTTTGGAAAAAAGCAGGATATGTACAGATAAGGTGAGAGATCGATTCCTCCTCTTCTTTGCCCAAGCAGCTTATGCTGAAATCGTTAGAATAAATTCCAAACCGCGCTGCGTGATTGCCTTTCAAACAGTTTCCTGTTAAAACACATATTACGGAGCCTATGTGCGTGATCTGCTTAAAGATATTGTAATATTTTTGCTAGGTTCGTTAAATAAAACTTATCACTCTTTTTAGTATTTCTTCTTTATTTACACTTTCCAATTCAAAACAGTAAATCTCAATTTATAATCAGCTCAAATACTTTTATTCAATTTAAATCACACTTGTTTAATAACACAATCCAATAAGCAATACTTTTGCACACTTTCACAATCCAAAATCAACTGTGTCTCGCTAACCGTGAACACTCCCTTATATACTCAAATCAGTTGTTCTCGAAAGTTCTTGTCTTGGAATGTTCTAGATGGTTGGAATAAGGGGAAATACATTTGACATTGGAAAAGAGCTTTTTGTTTCCTCCAGAAATTAGATATGTAATTTTCCAACAGATGGCGCTGTAGTAGTATAAAGCTCTGTTCACAACATTGCCCCCTTCTTAAGATTGTTCGTCCCGAACAATTCTATCTCCAGCTTCGCCACTGTATCGGTGCAGTCGATCGCTATGCACAACTTTTAACTTTCCTCTGGACCCTCTTTGAATTCGGTAAACGACATCATTGATTTTCCTGACGACAGTATACGGGCCTTCCCAGTTTTGTTGAAGCTTCGGCGACAATCCCTTTTGACGATGTGGATTATATAGCCATACACGATCTCCTACTTGGAATCCTGTCGTGTTTGCTCTTGTGTCGTACCTTGTCTTCATTCGATCGCTGTAAGTGCTCATTCTAGTCCTGGTCCTTTCGTGGATGTCGATTAGCCTATCTTTAAGGTCACTCACGTAATTCCCTGTTTCCTGAGACTCTTGTGGTGGGTGTCCAAACCTTATCTCACTAGGCAGCCGTATGCTTCTTCCGAACAGGATTTCAGATGGTGTTTGTCCTGTTGAGCTATGTACTGCACTTCGATAGGCCATCAAAAATAGTGGTATGTGCCTATCCCAGTTTCTTTGGTAGTCGCCTACGACCTTAGTGAGGTGCTCTTTTAAGGTCCTGTTGAATCTCTCGACCATTCCATCAGATTGGGGATGAAGTGGTGTGGTTCTCGTTTTCTTAATGCCAAGGAACGCGCACACCTCTTGGAATATGTTCGACTCAAAGTTCCTTCCTTGGTCAGAATGGAGCTCCATAGGCACACCGAACCTGCTTACCCAGTTAGACACAATCTGGTCGGCCACGGTCTTGGCTTCTTGGTTCGGGATAGCGTATGCCTCAGGCCATTTGCTGAAGTAATCCATTACCACCAGAATGTATTTGTTTCCATCATTCGTTTCCGGAAATGGGCCAGCTACATCAACAGCAATCCTTTCAAATGGTGAGCCGACATTATATTGCATCATTTTTCCTTGCAGTTTTCTACCAGGTCCTTTGGTTGCAGCACAAACGTCACAATTTCGGCACCACTTTTCAACGTCGTCTCTTGCATGCAACCAGTAGAATCGTTGCCTCACCTTTTCTAAAGTCTTATTGACTCCCAAATGGCCTCCTGAAGGTCCATCATGCATCTCTCGAAGAACCTCTTTGATTTTCGATTGAGGTAACACAAGCTGCATCACATAGGATTTACCATCAGCAGACTCCCATTTACGCCGAAGAACACCTTCTCGCACATGAAGTGAGTCCCATTGTGCCCAATAAGCCTTTAAAACTGGACTCCTATCGGAAATGTCATTCCATGCAGGTTTTTCTTCATGTTCTTTCCATGCGAGAAGAGGTTCAATGTCGGGGTCTTCTTGTTGAGCAGATCTTATTTCCTTATTGCTCTATCCACAAATGGGGTCAGCCCTTATTCGCAGAAAGTTGATGGATTCCTTTTCTTCTTGTCGCCTACAATGCTTGCAGTCTATTTTACAAGGCCTTCGGGATAGCGCGTCGGCATTTGAGTGCAGCTTTCCCCTTCGGTGTTGAATTTCATAATCGTAAGTCTGCAGTCTTTCTATCCACCTTGCGACTTGTCCTTCTGGGTTCTTGAAGTTCAACAACCAGTTAAGAGCACCATGATCGGTTCGTAGAAGAAACTTCTGTCCATAGATGTATTTGTGGAAGTGTTTCGTTGCCAAGATGAGTGCCAAGAGTTCTCTTCTGGTCACACAGTAGTTCCTTTCGGTCTTCGACAGTACTTTGCTGAAATAGGCGACAACCTTTTCTTCGCCATTGTGCACTTGTGACAGAACAGCGCCGACTCCCACGTTGCTTGCATCAGCATCGATGATAAAAGACTTGCCTGGAGTCGGATAGATCAGCACCGGAGCATTGCATAGACGGTATTTCAGTTCTTGGAAGGCTTTTTCACACTCACCTGACCATCTAAACTGCTTGTTCTTTTCCGTAAGCTGATGCAAACTCTTCGCAATTCCGGCAAAGTTCTTAACAAAACGTCTGTAATAAGTAGCAAGACCAAGAAAACTTCGTAGTTGATGTTTGTCCTTTGGTGTTGGCCAATTTTTGACGGTGTCAACTTTTTCAGGATCGGTCTTGACTCCTTGGGACGAGATGATATGTCCCAAATACTTTACTTCAGTCTGGAACAGTGCACATTTTTCTGGGTTCAGTTTAAGGTTAGCCTCTCGAAGTCTCTGGAACACACCCTTTAGGTTCTTACAGTGCTGGTCGTATGTCTTTCCATAAACGATAACATCATCCAAGTAGACAAGACAAGTTTTCCAAGTCAGACCTTGAAGGACGCACTCCATCAAACGCTCAAATGTTGCCGGAGCGTTGCAAAGACCAAACAGCATTACCTTGAACTGCCAGAGCCCATTACCTGTGGAGAACGCTGTCTTTTCTCGATCTTCAGGGTGAATTTCAACTTGCCAATATCCACTTTTCAAGTCCAGCGTTGAAAACCAATGTGCTCCTTCCATCGCATCTAAGGTGTCACTAATTCTTGGCAGGGGGTAGCTGTCTTTCTTGGTTACGTCATTCAACCTTCGGTAGTCAACACAAAACCGTGTACTTCCGTCCTTCTTTTTGACTAGGACCACTGGTGACGCCCAAGGACTCTTGGAGTTCTCAATCAAACCATCCTTCTTCATGGTGGTAATCATTTCGTCAACTTCATCTTGTTTGGCCAGTGGTAGACGTCTTGCGGGCTGACGAATGGGTCTTGCATCTCCTGAATTTATTCGATGCTGCACCATTTGTGGCCTTCCATATTTCCCTTTTGGTGAAGCGAAAATGTCGGCATACTCATTCAGAAGGCTTTCTGCCGTTTTAACCTGATGTTGGTCTAGGTTAGATGAATTGAGTATCTTTGCCTTGATGGTATTGAGCTCCTCAGGGTCTAATGTCTTTCTCGGTGTTTCAGCGTCGATTTATGTTATGGCTGCGACAGATTCGCACTTACCGATAATTTCTCCTTTCGTTAACTTTACATCGTACGGTTTGGTGTTGAGTATCCGTACGGGGACCATATTGTTGTTCGGAGCCACAAGTGTGACGTAGCCGATCAACATACCCTATAGTCAGTAGTATCTCAAAGTACTACCATAACAATCCTCAAATTTAGATTGCCATTCACACACACAAACAGCCACAAAAACACAACAGAAAAAAAAAAAAAAAAAGATATAGAATGCAACACATACAACAAAAAAAAAAATTTACACTTTATTCGTTATATTGATATTATAATTATAATATATACACATATATTATAATCAGAATATAATAACATATTCTTCGGGTGTAACGATCAACATCACTGCAAACCACTGCACTTCTAGATGATATGTGTCCTCGGTGGCCACTGAAGTGAACTAGATACATAACATACCTGAAAGAAAGAAAAAACTATATAGTATCGAATAGTGTTTTTCACTAAAGAATGGTTCTGGAACAACCCTAAAACAGGTGTTCTATTCTACATTACATTCTTTAGTGACAAAACCAATGACTTAACTTTTCTGTCCTTGGGTTTAGTTTTCCAATGGGTTATAGCTTATAGGTTATGATGCATGGAACTGAAACCAAATAGAAAAGAATCACGATCATAAGATCTTGTAGGCAAGCACATACTTATGAAGTATACTTACCTAAAATCTATTCTAAGTTGTATAGGTATTTACTTTTATGTTTATTGTCCTCGGTTTTTTTTTGTTTTTTTTTTTTTTTTTTGTAAGGTAGTTGATTTGGAAGATCACGAAAAAGTTCTCTTACGAAATATAAACAACACAAAATGACAACCGAGAATTGACATTTAGTCAAGGAACATGATCAGAAAATGACATTAGTGATAGCTTCGAAAATTCGATACTTAAAGCAGATTGAAAGCTTTTAACTTAAGCTTTTTCTTTAAGCTAATCAGTTGAATTCAAAAAGGGTACAAGCTTAATTAAACTTAAAGAAAATTGCAATATTTTAGTTTTTAAATAGTATAAGTAGGAATTATTTTTAATTAGGTTATTTATAGAGCATTATAGACTAATTTATTGTTATGGATTGATGTAATTCATTCTTTCGTCAATTATGTTGCTGCAACAAAAGTCGTAAGCTCTACTCCGAAAACCCACATAAACACACATTACAAATTACAATACTAATATGAAGATGTAAATACTTGATTAGCCAGGTGTTAGTGATTGGGGAACGCAATTAGTTTTCCAATCTGCAGAAATTTGATGATGTAGGGGGGAAAAATAGAAAATAGGCCATAGGGTAACGACCGATGGTAAAACGACTAAAAACCTTAGTTAGATCGATAGAAAGCGAAGTACAAATAACGTACAGAAGAGTTGCCGTTTTTAAGACCGCTAAATAAAATTTAAGTTTATTAAATTGGGTTTTTTTTTTTCATATATCGGCATAACTTTGATATCTGTGAAACTCAGAAAATCAATAAAAATCTTTTACTGAATATTAATATTCATATTTGTTTAAGGTGAGAAATGTGGAACCCGATAAAATTGCATTAACTTTTCTAACAAATAAAATAATAATATGATTAGGAATACAAAAATTCAAATTAGGATTCTTTTGAGAAGCCAAATGAGATAGTGTGGAGTGGTATACTGAAGATATCGCTGTGGAGAAAGCTAAGACTCCGTATAGTAATATAGCAGAGGTAGGAATCTTTAAAGTGTTTAAAAGTGCTCAAAGTGGACTTAAAAATAATTTTTACTTCCCAGGTTTAGGTCAGAGGGCAGACAATCTTGCCTCAAAGGCACCTTTCGTGTATAGATATATATATATGCGTACATACATATATATTCCCAATTTATTGAAGGAATCTGTATACAATCGATAAAGGCATCGATCTAAGCCTCTGCTAAACTTTTGGTAGAGAGGAGTGAATTTATCGAAAGAGAGTGGATAATATAATTATTCTATGAGATACACTTGGTGGCGAGCTGTGCTCAAAACCAAGGAAAACTGGATTTGGTGATCTGGTGGCCTGCTGAGCACAAAATCTATGCCCTTCGAAAAGAGCGCTTTAAGGAACATAAACGTGTCGTACCAGATTGCTGTGAATTTTTTTGTTGTCCCTTCTGGATCGTAAGTTAACTTTCATTTTACTCAATCTTTGGAATTTTTGAATTTTTTTACTTTTTTTTTTTTTGATAAAGTTAATTGATTTCGATATTTTTTATTGAAAGCTTTGATAAGTGACTTATAATATAGCTTTGGAATTAATCAAAAAAAAAAAAAAAAAAAAAAGAAAAGAAATTATCAGTGAAGAGTGAAAAGTGTGTAGTGTGGATCAACATATAGTATATTTGGATAACTTAAGATTTGATAATTAGCAGCTATCCTGAGAGTACCTGTGAATACTGCCGGCAGAACATCAAAGGACATCAAAGGAAAAAGTAAAAATAAAAAAAGGAAATTCCATTAAGCAGTAAGTTGATTATAAAAGAAAAGAAACTATATTTTGATACATACAAGATAAACACACTAAGACTACAGATAATTATATATAATTGTATATATAAGTGTCTGTGCTGATACGCTTGGTCTGATATATTTTTTTTTTAAAACATATCAATCTTTTTTTTTTATTCTATAATTCTTCGGCAGAAATTTAAGTCGCTTATAGGAAATATTAGGAAACAGATAATAGAAAATAACTTTGATTTTAATTGTTCTTTTTACAAAGTCCCGAATTAAAATTTTCTTGATAAGTTTTGATAATGTTCAACTTAAATCGAATTCATGTAAAATAAAGTTTAATGCGTATACATCATTCGAGTTGTAATTATATTTTGATACCGTGAAATAGATATCAATATGGAGTTCTAAATCCAAATTTAGGTGTGTGGAGGGTCGGCTGAGCCGGCGATCGGGCGGAAAGAATGACGAGGACGAGAACTAACGATAAGACAGACAAGGACGTGGTTTCAGATAGTGACATTTTTGTTTTGAGTTCACTTGTGAATATGATTAAAATGACTTGTTAATACGCACTTACTTTCAGACATACGAGTACATTAAATCTGACATACAAACTTACCTGCACATACATACTTACCTACATAACAACTTACTTACGTACTTAAAGACATACTTACCTATACTTTTTTTGTACTTTGCGTACAATGACATAGGTTGTGACTAGTTTTGTTTTTATTTTGGATTAGGGGTTATCTCCGAGATTCTGGCCAGGAGATAACTAAGGTTGTGTCATCCGACGCAAGGGTGGGCAGGCCAAAATATTACCAAAACATCTGGTAAATAAACCTTCTGCAGACTCGGCGAACCATTGTGTCTGAGAGACAGTGGGGTTAAGTTTGGTTTTGGGTGAAACAAAAAGTTTAGCTGTAGGTTTAGGGTTTTTTAGTTTTAGGCTTAGATATAGGGTCATTTATATATATGTATATCTTCTTATATATATATATCTTCTTTATATATATATACTAGATATATAAATTTTAGAAATTAGGGTTTTCAATTTTTTTTTAGTTTAGTTTTTTTAATTTTAATAAAAATAAAACTTCTTTTCACCTAAGACTATAATAACGCGTCATCCTCTCTCAGATACAGTGGCATAGGTAACTATGTTTGTGCGATTTCCTTTTTTTTTATTCCTATTTTTTATCCAATCCATTCTTTCCATCCTTTCCCTATATAAAAGGCACGATTTTTTTGTTTGCTGAGAAGGAAGTGTTTGAAAAGGCAAAAAAACCACCCCAACCCGTCGAGCTGAGCCGTGCAATAAGCAAGCGTGCCTTTGCTCTTTTCAGCACCAAAGATGCCTCCGTGGCTTACCCTAGACTCGCAACACAAGTGTCTTCCCAATGATGACCTTTTGGGAAGAACAGTCTGGGCCTGGTTCCACCATTAGGTATCGATGGCGTCCACACTCACCATCTAATTTTGTCCAAAGAAATACCTCAGAAGAAGTAGGAATAACCACATCTTCTTTGATGACAGTCCTTAGAGTTGTTATTCCTTCGTGCCCATAGATCATTGGAATCTCTTTATTCTGGTATTTGAGTACCTGGTTGCCGATATCCAAAACTACTCGATGTTCTTTCATGAAGTCCATTCCGATGATGCACTCGTCACATATATCTGCCACCAAAAATTTGTGTGAGAATTCTAGATCTGCTATTCGAATTCCAAGTCGGACCTCACCATAAACCCTAGCTGCTTCTCCTGTAGCAGTTCTTAGACGGTAGCTATTGGTGTTGTGTAGCCAATTCAGGTGTACTAGGTCTTGACGCACAATGGAGGCTGTGGCACCGGTGTCGATTGTGACCACACGTTTGTTGCCATTTAAATATGCCTCGACAGTCAGACTTTTATTGTCCCGTTTAGTCTGAGAGACCTGGATGGTGTTTCTGGGGCCATCGATACCAGAAACCAGCTTCTGCCCCTCGAAGTTGGTTCTTACTCGTTTCCCTGCTGGGAAACTGTTCGGGAAGTAACACTGGTGTTATTGTTACCTTGTTCTGAGTTTGAAACTCCGTGCCCACAATGTTGACAAGCTCTTCTTGGTGGTAATCGACATTGACGCTGTAAATGTCCAGTCTTGTTGCAATTCCAGCACTTTGCAAGTCCGTTTCGTTGGTTCCTTTGGACATCAGTTCTTTGGCATGAGCGTTCTTCGACGATGGCTTCTCTAAGTCGATGTACTCCGTGAGAAGCTTGCTCAGCTGCTTCCATTGTCAAGGCAAACGCTAATGTTTCCGAAAGAGTTCGTTTTCCAGCAGTTCGCACGGCCCTTTGAAGATGTATGTCGGAAATGGCGCGAACAAATGCCTCAACTGCAAACTGGTTACAGATTTCCTCTCCAACATCTGGATATGCAAGATGAACAAGCCTTTCAATGTCCGCTTGCAGTTGTTGTAGAGTTTCGCCCCTCTTCTGAACTCTGGAATTGAGTTGCACTTTGAAGACTTCTTTCATGTGGCTGTTACCAAAGCGTTTGTCTATAGCCAAAACAAAGGAATTGAAGTCGCCACTCTTATCTGCTGGTATGGTTTGCAACAACTCAGCAGCTGCTCCTTTAAGAGCAAGAGTTAAGGCTATATACTTATCAGCCTCATCCCAGCCATTTGTTGTGGAAGCTGCCTCGAATTGCTTCTTGTATATAGACCAAGAAGTTTGTCCATCAAAGGTTGGAGGTTGCATCTCCTTTTTCCTCAAGGTTTCTCCAGAACTTTCCCGAATCTTTATATTTCGAATGCGATCTAGCTCTTTTGAAAACGTCTCCATTTTGTTGTCGACTTGATTCTCTAGCAGACACATTATTCTCGATGTTAACAAGCTTGCCTTCTAGCATGTTTCTCTGCTCTTCGAGAAGGTCCTTTTGTTCGCTATGCTGTTTATCAAGGCGTTCGAGAATATTCTTTTGTTCATTTCGTTGCTCTTCGAGACGTTCGAGAACATTCTTTTGTTCATTCTTTTGTTCATTTCGTTGCTCTTCGAGACGTTCGAGAACATTCTTTTGTTCATTCTTTTGTTCATTTCGTTGCTCTTCGAGACGTTCGAGAACATTCTTTTGTTCGTTTTTCTGCTCATTTCGTTCTTTCATTTGTTCATTTCGTTGCTCTTCGAGACGTTCAAGAACATTCTTTTGTTGTTGAAGCAGAAGACTAATCATATTTGAAACATCTA
This sequence comes from Chrysotoxum bicinctum, assembly GCA_911387755.1. Lineage (NCBI taxonomy): Eukaryota > Metazoa > Arthropoda > Insecta > Diptera > Syrphidae > Chrysotoxum > Chrysotoxum bicinctum. The sequence continues at coordinate 178,179,628 of OU426988.1, read as the reverse complement.
CATTTTTACTTACGTCTGCTTCCTCAGCGTCAGCTTCAAAGACGAAGATGTCCGGGTCTTCATTTTGCTGTTTCAAATATTCGGCCAAACGCAGAACAAGCTCATTTTTCGATCCTGCTCTAGAAAGTTCTCGCTTGCCTAATTCCCTTTTCAGCTCATTACAGTTGAGCTCTTTTAGTAACTTGGTCATTTTTTTTTTTATTTTACTATTTTTATTTTTTCGCACACTTCACTGCACAATAAGTTTTATTCCACTTTTCTGACACCAATGTAATATTTTTGCTAGGTTCGTTAAATAAAACTTATCACTCTTTTTAGTATTTCTTCTTTATTTACACTTTCCAATTCAAAACAGTAAATCTCAATTTATAATCAGCTCAAATACTTTTATTCAATTTAAATCACACTTGTTTAATAACACAATCCAATAAGCAATACTTTTGCACACTTTCACAATCCAAAATCAACTGTGTCTCGCTAACCGTGAACACTCCCTTATATACTCAAATCAGTTGTTCTCGAAAGTTCTTGTCTTGGAATGTTCTAGATGGTTGGAATAAGGGGAAATACATTTGACATTGGAAAAGAGCTTTTTGTTTCCTCCAGAAATTAGATATGTAATTTTCCAACAGATGGCGCTGTAGTAGTATAAAGCTCTGTTCACAACAATATTAAACCTCTTCATCGGTGATCCAGAATTGTCCAAATCGGATTAGTCGCCAAGCAGGTAATGATTTTGCTCCATCTAACATTTGTTATCTGTACAGAATCTTGTTTTAGCATAGGAGAATACCTATATTTGCCTTTTCTGAAAACAAAGGCATCATAGTTTCGCTTTTGGCGAGTTCGTCAGCTTTATAATTTATAATAGGAGTACCCATTGGAGAAGTAGTCAAGATTTGTCTCATGGGCACTTCGTCGTGTTAGGATAACAAAAATCAAGTCTTTGACGAGAAATCGTCGGGGAATAACTTCCCGAATAGTTGGGCTATCATTCTGGCAAGAGCAGAACATTTACAGAGGAAAAGAATAACTGTTCCCTCTTCCCGCGGATCTCCATATCTAAGTCAGTATGTTTTCAAAAAAAAATGAGATTTTCATAAATAAATTATTTCCGGAATTTATTTATACGTTAAATCATATCTTGTTGTACTTTTGCGATCATACGAAAAAGAGTTATCCGAAAACATAAGGACACTCAACTGGTACCTACATTAACTACTATACTACATAATTATAACCACAACGATTCCAGAAGGTTCTATGTGCTAATCATCAGTACCTGTAACTTTCGAACAAACGAAATGAGTTAGTTTTGTTTTTTTGCTGCAATACAACACACTCCGACCTTGGAGCCATCAAAAACTCAAACTTGCTCCGCTACTGCCCATATACTTAAACACATAATGTCAATCATCAAGAACGCAATAGCTGCTGGCTTCGTGTGTCTATTTGTTAATGATCAATTCAAAATAGGACAGTTTCGTTAAAATACGAAGACACATAAAATAAAATACACGACTGGGTCGCACGAACTTGCCTTTATGTAAAAGATTAAGAAGTTCAAAAATTAATATTTCTAGAGAAAAAAATGTTCATAAGCATATTAATTCATTTTTTAAATGACTAAAACAACTCCTTAAGTTATTATTTTATAAATAGTAGTTTAGTAGTTAGAGCTAAACATAAATATGTTTTATAAAAGATTTTTAAAATATAGGTATTTAAGAAAAAATTTGGTACGCCAATTTTAACTAGAAGCTTCTCTATGCAAAATTTCATTGAAATTCGTTCTGCATACAATGACAAATTCAAAATTCGAAAAACTGGTTTTAAGATAGGTACACTCAGTAATATCTTAATTTAATTTTTTTTTATTAAATTAAAATTAAAATTTATCAAAATTCTCGGAGCCATTTTTGAGAAAAATACGATTTTCGAAAAAGATTTTTTAACACTCTTGCATGGTGGGTATCTTAATTTTTAGTTAAAACAATTTTTTTCCCTCAGATCTTATAGATTATATTAAGAAACTTTTATTTATTCAAGTTTAAAAAATCGAGCAGGGGTTTTTGGAATATTGAGTTTCCAAAAAAAATAATTGGCGGTTTTCTTTTTTCATTCAGAGTAGAGCACGGAACAGAGCATGAGCATGTCAAACATGCTCTGAACTTTCTGCGAATCGAGTGTGTTCTAAGAGCACTGAATTATTTTATAAACACGCGAGTTTTTGATTTTATTTTCTGTCTGCCAATGATTTTAGCATTTAACTCCGTCTACTCAGCTATTTTATACCGAGCTCATAGAGTGCGCTCTGAACACGCTCTCAACGAAAAAAGAAACACTGAACTGTTATACACTCTGAGATAAAAAAAAGAAACACGATATTTTGTTTGACAGTTCAGGTACTACTCTGAACTAAAAAAGAAAAACGCTCAATATTTAAAATTTGGAGGAGCTTCATAATGATTAAAATCGGTTGTACTGTTTTCGAGAAAATCAAAAACAAACAAAATAAACTGGTTCCAAGAGGGCTTCTAAAAGATATGATTCGTACCGTTATTTTTGGTCTTAAAAAAAGGAAAATTTAACGAAAATTGGCCCATGCTCTTAGGCCGTAGTCGAAGAGACAGACAGACAGAATTTCGAGACCCACTTTTTCTTCGCTATCATCGTAATGCCATTTTTGATACAAATCTTGAGTTCGATTTATTTTACGAATGCATTACTTGCCTTATAGTACCTGTAAGTCGTAAAAAACGCAGAGAACCGATAAAGGGAAACACAAAACTTCTAATAATCAATTGAACTTACATTAATATTACATTAATATTAATATGGCACGAAAATAGCACTTTGTCGCTTTTTCCTTTAACAAAATGAACTCTTATTTTTTGGTTGTTTCGTGGGGGTTTAACCCCTACAACCCCTACCTGCGTTCGCCCCTGGTTCTTGAGTCGAGGTAGAGTGAAGAGCGGTATTTTAGTTTCAGTATAGTAAAGAGCATCCGTTCAGTGCAAGCTTGGTTAATCCTTAGTCCACAGCTCGTTGCTCAGCTAACTTTCCTCAAAGTCATCTCTATAATTTCACTAATGACAGGGGTACACTTTGCGATGCCAATGGAAACAAATCATCCGCGTTTGAGACCGTGTATTCTTTGCAGTGAATTGTTTTCTCAATTGTGCGCCTACCTCCGTAGACTCAATTCGGGCAAGGAACTGCCACGTCTTGCAGTTTTTTAAACATGATTAGTATTACGGTGAAAAAGTATTAATTCATAAACAAAGGATTTCCTAAATAAGCTTCTTTAGCATCATGACCATAAATCCAGGCCGAAGTTTCTAAAAACCAACACAACACAGATCAAACTCAAAGGAGCTATCTTCTCTGTTTTCTTAAAGCATTTTCGAAAGTTTAAAAATAATCCCCTCATACCTACCAAACGCGATTCTAAATCTTTCAAGTATCGCAATCATTTAGCTTTCGCTTTTTTCTCTCCAATTTAAATTTGAATGCTCGTAAAGCCCCATAACTAGCTTCCACTCCGACTCCTGCTTCAATTAAAATCAAAAGACCATGAAATTGATTTTCGCACGCAATTCACTCGAGGACAAGAAAAGAAAAAAAAAATAACAACATCCAATTGGAATAATTGTTACCAACATCTCGTCTAAGCGCACCGTGTCATCCTGAACGGAATGGAAATTAGAATTTTCTGATACCAGTTACACCCAGGTAGGGGAGGTATACTCGCAGCTAGCTGAAAGTACAGCAACCCCGAACGAACTTTTAATCCCTTCTATTTCACCTGAATGAAGCTAAAGTAATCCCTTTTTAATGAAATTTTTACCACCCAGAACAGAAAGTAACAAAAAAAAAAATATATGTACCTATGTAGGTATACATAAAAGAAAATCAGTGTTAGCGCGGCGCCAACAGGACTTTTTCATTTAGCTTGTCAAAAAGTGTCTGCAAAAGTATCAAAAAGCGGCACAAACAATTACGTTTTCACACCGAAACGCCTCTCACTTCAGAGTCTAAACTCCCACGTCCCAATACCAATTTAAAAGTGTTGAATTTTTATCACCCTTCAGATGGCAGAGTCAGAACTCAAACTCAGAAAACTCGGGGAAATAAAGTTCGACACTCGAAAATTAAAATGAAATGAAAATAAATTTTTTATTCAGTTGTAGTATACTTTTAGGTGGCTTTTGGTATTCCGTATTCTGTATTTGGTATTCCAAATGGCAATGGCGGACCCGGTCGGGCGTACGGTATGATAACGGTGCGAGGTCTTCTATTATTTGGCCTCAGGCCAATTTAGTTGAATTTCCAGTTTTTGGCACGTTCAAATCGTGTCGTATATTTTCTCGAACTATGCCTTACTCTACTCTCTCGATTGCCGAAGCTCTGTTATAGTAAAAATGTAATTCATTTCGGTATTAGGCCATTTCCTTGTCTAGTGTAACCGTTCCACTTCCACGTAAAACAATTGCTGAAGTAGATTTGCAAAAGTGTGTCGACTTGACTTCCTTTGTTTGTATAACGTTTTCCAAACCAGTTTCCCTCCACTATTTTATTATAACTTTCCCAAATACTGTAGGGATACCCATCTGGGCCATTCTTTCGAAGCCAATTTTAGATTTACTTTGTTGGTTTATTTATTGTCCTTTTTGCCGATATCATTGTTGTTACTGTTGGTACTTAGGTCGCTTTTCAGAAAGTAGCTTTTTGCGTCCTTGTTGTCTTTCTGGGGGATAAATCGATTTATTTTGTTGTCAGACACCCCAATCGATTTCACGGGGTTTCGGAATTCGCCGAATTCACTAAAATTATGAATTATTCAATTGGGGGATGTGTTTGTGGAATACCTATGTTGTGTTTTTGTCAAGAGCAGGGCCGGAATATGCCGTGCACATTCGTTTGTGTATAAACCTTATTTAGTGTGATACAAGGTGTAAAGCCTCCCATTCTTAAATTTACGACTTTATGAACTAAGAACATGTCCAAATCTTTCCTGCCTAAATACAATATTAAGTGGTTCTATAATGTAGCCAAAAGAGCATTCTGTGGAGTCATATCACATATTTTGTGTACGCAATGTGTACTCATTACAATATTGTATGGACACATAAGTAAACATGTAACAAATAAAAGCTTCAATGATCATATTGCATAACTAGCTAGTCACTAAAAAAGTCTATGGGATCATTGTAATAATATGCTGTGAATATATATGCAGACAGTGTACTCATCACAATATGTTGTTATACTCTGTCCAATAAAAATATGCAGTGTGGGCAAGATAGGATGTTTGCCTCGCATTCTGGCTACAGTGAATTGCATCGTAGTGTTGATTTTAAATTGACACTTTTTTTAAAGCTCTGAAATCAAAAGCACCTCAACAGAAACCCAAGGAGAAAAAACCGAACAAGTTACGAAATGAACAAGGGTAACTCTAAACGCACATCAATATTGAATGGGGGTTAAAATTGAATAGCACCAACAGCCATAGACCACAGCAATTCAGTGCACGCACACTCAGATGTGCAGTCAATAGGACGTCGGGCCTGCGTCAAATGCAATCGAAAATTTATGGGCGCACAAACACTTTTTTATGGAGGAGTTCATTCAATTTAGTATGGCGCAAAAATATAGAACGCTACTGATTTTGAAAACGCTCTCCCATAAGACGTGTACTGCATATTTTTGTTGGATGAAGTATAATAAGAAGAGTTTACTGTACCTACTACATACAATAGCCTGGCAACCCATCACGCAGATAGTTTTCTCTCTTATTTTGAGAATGCGTTCAGGAAAAAAATTTGTTTGAAGAAAAAAAAATCAACTTTTACTTACTTGAACTTAAAATCAGTTATAAGTATGTTACGGTAAAATTTTCCGTAACAAGAATCATTCTTTCGGTTCCCTATCCTTATTCCTTTCTTCTAATAACTTTCTTAAAACAGGTTCACTCTCTCAGTACTTTGAAGAGAACAATATTTTTTTTTGTTTTTTTTTTTTATAATCTACACGCGCTCAAGGGATTATGATTTGATTACCCTTTAAATGTTTGAACACAGCGCGGGCGTGAAGTTAAGGAATAGAAAGAAGGATAGGAAAGATGTGTGGCACGATGTTCTGAGACTGAAGGTTGTTGTCTCAGATATTTTATCTCCAGGGATGGCGGCTGGACTAAACCGGAGAATGCCGTGTCTTATGTCTATGTCGCTTATAATTCACATTATTTTATTCGTGTTCATCCTTGTTGGATAGTTGACCCACAGTAACAACCCGAGTAACAGACGGGCGGTCTGATCAATTAGCACGGCGACACTTTGTCTCCGTTTGCTGAAGTAACTCTTTTTTTTTAGAGAATGGCTGAATGCCCAACATAAATTCAAATTTCATGAAATTTTGTAAAAGGTGGAACGTTATTTTCGCGTCCTACGAAATAAAACCAAATGAAGATTTCACTTCACGAAATCCAAAATAACTTTAAAGTAGTAAACCTTTCACAAATCTCAAATAGTTTGTAATTTTAATGATCGCGTTTTTTGTTTTGTTTCATAAAACTTTCTTTTTTTTTGGAATTGAAATAGAATAGAATGCAACCATTGAATTGCCGCCCACTGGAAATCTTATCCGAGTCCGGCGAATTCAATGATGATGACGGTGCATAAGGCTGGGGTTTAAAGTGCGAGTAGGATAGGCGGTGGGGTCTCAACTGCGTTGGCTCACTCTAGCGAAATATGCATTGTGTAGCTGAATGATGACGCGATCGAGATCCACGCTTTCTGATTGGCCGAAGGCACTTGGGCATTGGAAAAAGAAAGCGGCCTTCCAGACATGGTGAAAGTCTGGGAGGACACTTTTTACCCAGAGCTTGAGAAAGAAAGTTGTGCGTAAGATTTTAAATTCAAGAAAAAAAAGGAGAAAGTTTTGAAAAGAGAAGAACTAATAATTATTGTGAGCTTAGTTGATTGGTTTGGAAAATTCTTTTTCTTTGAGATTACGGAAAATTTGGTTTGAGATTTGTGGAAAGGACTTATCCATCCGATAGGAGTTCGGAACCATAAAAAAAAGCTAAGTATAGTGATTGCTTTTATTTTATTTTGTTTAACTCGCGGTCATTTGGTTTTATTTTCTTAATCGTTCAATAAATAATCCGAAACAGCGGAACACGCGACCCCCAGAATACATGGAAGAAAGGCACACTGCAGAAAACTTGGCACTTATATTAGAAATGGTCATAGCAGAGTGGGATCTACAAGGGAAAGTATGTGCAGTTGTAACTGATAACGCAGCGAATGTTGTATCTTCAGTACGTTATGTTGAAGAAATTCGAAATAGTTTTTGCTGTGCTGAACACACGTTGCAAATCTGCGTTAAACATGACTTGCAATCAGTAGAAGCATACCAACTTGCACTGAAAAAAGCAAGCACTTTAGTAGGTCACTTCCACCACTCTAATATGGCTGCTTCTGAATTAGGTAAGAAGCAGCTACAACTTGGCTTACAAGAATTAAAATTGATTCAAAGTTGCCCTACAAGATGGAGTTCATCGTATCTCATGTGTGGAAGGCTTATAGTAAATCGGGCAGCTGTTGTTGCGGTTTTGGCAGACAGAACTATAACGTCTTCAAAACTGGCACTGATGCTAGAAATAAGCGAGAAGGAATGGGCACTATTAGAAGCTATGACCAAAACTCTAAAACCATTTCAGGTTGCAACTACAATTTTATGCCAAGAAAATATCACCATTTCTATTCTTCGACCGTTTACTCGTATTAATCGGCTCATTAATAAACACCTCACTTCGAACGTCGGAGATGACGAAAATACTATTAAATTCGTGGAAACGATAAGAGAAAGTTTGCAGCAGAGGTTTAAAATGGGTTTTAGAGGTGAATTCGAAGAAGTTCTCACGGAACAAATTTCATCATTTTTGGATCCAAGACACAAAAACTTAGACGTCGAGGCTGAACACAAGAAAGATGTCATAAGAAACTATGTACGGCATCTAACAGAAAATTCTTTGCCGAACGAGAATAGAGAAATCGTTTATGGGAAGCGAAGTGCCATGGGATTTTTATTAGATGCGAAATCAGATTGTGAAAATTTCAACGAGTTCGATATGTATCTGAGGGAACCACAGATAAACTACAATGTTTCGGAGCCCTTGAAATGGTGGGAAAATAATGAGGCAAAATATCCGAACCTATCACTGCTGGCCAAAAAGTATTTATGTATACCAGAGACATCGGTATCCTCGGAACGCTGCAGGTAACATTGTTACACCTAAAAAGATCAGCCAGAAAACGTTGGATTGTTGACATTTTTGATGAGCAATCAAAAATTGTTACAATCAAGTCCTAATTAAGTTTATATTTGTAATTATTTTCACCAACGTATTAATTTCTTAACGAAAAATTTATTGTATTTTTAATGAATAACTACTTCTTTTCCGCAAATGTTTATTAAATTTACGTTTTTGACACGAAGATAAGTTTTTTTTTAATAAAAAAATTTGCTATGAATCTGTTTATTTTTATTTTTACTGTTTATTTTTAACCCAAGCTACATAGTCGAATCAAAATCCGACTACTTATACAGGGTGATTGGCATAAGGTGTGACAAAAAGCTAGGGCGTGTAGGTTGGACTTAGACAAGAAAAAAATCATATGGGAGGGGGGGTCTATTTCCCCCCGTTTAGGCGGGAGGGGCAATTTAAGAAAAAAATCACTTAAAACAGAAAAAAAATTATTAGAAAATAACGGTGATACCTACAGAGTAATGCTATGGCATTTTGAAAAGCCAGAAATACATTCTTTAATTTTGTTTTTAAATAAAGTTGTTCGAGTGAATAGTTTTTGAAAAATTAATTTTCAAAATGAAAATTTTGAAAAAAAAATGAAATTTTTTTTTTTAAACAATTTTTTTTCAAAATTTTACGTAATTAAGTATTATTTTTTTATTCAATATTCAATGCTCTTTTTAATTTTTGATCAAACACAAAAAACCGGATGTCAAAATGTTTTGTAGTTTTTGAGAAAATCAAAAATAACAAAAACTACTTTTGTTCTAAGAAAAGCCTTTTATTTTAGTTTTTACGTTTTTGGATTCTTATGTAGGTGAATTTACGATTGAAAGGATTAACTTTCTTTTTACTATTCTTTTAATTATCGTCTTATAAGCATACAATAATGTGCCAAAGTACTGGATTAACCATATTTCACACATTTTTTCATTGAGAACACCTGCGTGAGAGCATTGGTTTAAAATTGACCTGCCACTTTTTTATTATGGTGGGGTCGGCTTGGCTTAGGTGCATTTACGAAAGAAAGGATTAACTTTTTTTGTAAAATTTTTTTATTATCAGTCTTATAAGCATACAATAACACATTTTTTCATTGACAACACCTGCGTGAGAGCATTGGATTAATATTGATCTGCGAATGTTTTTTAAATAATGCAGCGTTACACGCCCTAACTAGTGACAGAAAAATGCAATTGCGAAATAAGAACAAAAATGTTCCTGAATCTTGAAATTAATTTAAATAATAAATACATGCATATTTAGATAAAATACATAATTACTGTTTATGTAAAGTTAATCCTTTCTTTCGTAAATGCACCTAAGCCAAGCCGACCCCACCATAATAAAAAAGTGGCAGGTCAATTTTAAACCAATGCTCTCACGCAGGTGTTCTCAATGAAAAAATGTATGAAATATGGTTAATCCAGTACTTTGTCACATTATTGTATGCTTATAAGACGATAATTAAAAGAATAGTAAAAAGAAAGTTAATCCTTTCAATCGTAAATTCACCTACATAAGAATCCAAAAACGTAAAAACTAAAATAAAAGGCTTTTCTTAGAACAAAAGTAGTTTTTGTTATTTTTGATTTTCTCAAAAACTACAAAACATTTTGGCATTCGGTTTTTTGTGTTTGATCAAAAATTAGTAAGAGCATTGAATATTAAATAAAAAAATAATACTTAATTACGTAAAATTTTTAAAAAAAATTGTTTAAAAAAAAAAATTAAATTTTGAAAATTAATTTTTCAAAAACTATTCACTCGAACAACTTTATTTAAAAACAAAATTAAAGAATGTATTTCTGGCTTTTCAAAATGCTATAGCATTACTCTGTAGGTATCACCGTTATTTTTTAATAATTTTTTTTCTGTTTTAAGTGTTTTTTTTCTTAAATTGCCCCTCCCGCCTAAACGGGGGGAAATAGACCCCCCCCTCCCATACGATTTTTTTCTTGTCTAAGTCCAACCTACACGCCCTAGCTTTTTGTCACACCTTATGCCAATCACCCTGTATATTATGTATCTATATCTATACTATTATATAAAAGCGAAACCATTTTAAAGTTTAATACACACGATCTCAGAAAGTACTCAACCGATTTATTTGAAATATATTTTATTATTTTCTATATTGTTATGAGAGTGTTTATGGTTTTAATTTTTTTTCAATAATTATTTGTCAAACTTAAATATTATTAATTTTACATTTTTTGTCCATTTTTTTTCATTAGTTGACTTATACAACCACTCATATCTTAAAACCTATACAATAATCAACAAAGTTTAGCATTGCTTCATAAAGTCAATATTGTTGCGCAAATTTTAAGCCCAAAATCACTTCTTAGTTAAACATACAACCTGAGAAATAAATGAAAACAAATTATAAAATTATAAACTTTTTGAATTTATTTTATCCAGGAATTAGATTTCATCACAATCGTGAGGTCGCTGCTTTGTTTCATTTCATTATCATTCCAACAATTTTAATTTTCTTTTCTTCCCGCTCCCATACACTCTCTCACTCTCTTAATATCTGTTACGTTTTTTCTCTTACCTACCTAGACCTACCTATGTACATATATTCAATTTTTCTGTATTGTATAGTTTATCTAATTAATCGACACACACACACATTTTTTTTGTTTCTCTAATTCTATCGTCACATCGCTGAGCAATGTGGGGGTGGGCTCTTTTTACTTGCGATATAAGTAGGTAATAGGTACTAACTATAGAGCAAGTTCTGCATTTGGAAAAAAAATCGAACTCGAGATTTTGATCAAAGTTGACATTACGATGATAGCGAAGACGAATAAAGTGGGTGCGACGATTCCGTCTGTTTGTCTATATGCCTGTATGTCCGTATGTCTGTTTGTCTGTACCTCGATCAAGAGCCTAAGCCACTGGAGCTATTTTCTTTAAACTCGGTACTTAAGGGTCTTCGGTGATTCCCTAGAGGAGAAATAGAAATTTTTTTTTTTAGCTCTAAAACTAACAGTACCATCCCATACACCCGTAATGCATAATCTTACTTATGTCGAAAATGGCTCTAACGATTTTGATAAAAAAAAAAAAGGTGTGATGTTATGGACACGGACTACATTTTGGTAAAAAAATGTTTGGGGAAAATGTTATTAACGGTACCTGTCATAGAACGGTTTTTTTTGATTTACGAATTTCTCATCAACAGCTCTAACGATTTTAACCAAGGTTTTTATGCGTGAGCTTCTGTACACTCGAAAAAAGATAATCTAAAATTTTTTTCGAAAAAATAGTTTTTTGATTTTTATAAAACTAATATAATTTTTTTTTGAAAATTCAATATCTAGAAAACGAATACACGAATAAATTTTTAAATTACGTTATAAAATGTATTTTATTGAATACTAATAACTTGCATACCATTTTTGTTTATACAAATTTTAAGGACGATTTAGTACACAAAAAACATTTATCAGTGCGTCTGTATGTCTGTACCTCTCTCTACAGCCTTACCCACTAGACATATGTTCTTCAATCTCGGTAGTTAAGGGACTTCAGTGATTCCCTAGAGGAGAACTTGAAATTTGTTTTAGCTTCAAAACTAACGGTACCCCCCATACACCCGTAATGCATAATCTTATTTATCTCGAAACGGTTCTAACAATTTTGATAAAAAAAAATTAGGTGTGATATCATGGACATTGGACATGGATTACATTTTGGTCAACAAAAATTTTGGGCAAAATGTTAATAACGGTATCTGTCATATAGAACGGTTTTTTGATTTTTTGACTTTCTCATCAACAGCTCTAACGATTTTAACCAAAAATTTTCAGCAGGAGCCCCCTTAAGTTTAAAATAATATTGTATATAAAAATATTCGGAAAAAAAAACTATTTCTAAAATTTATACTACCTAATACTTAAAATTTGGCATCCCAAATTTTGTTCCAGAAAAATTTTAAGGAAATTTGTCATATGAAAAATTACTTAAATATTAAAAAGATTAATCAGACGGCAATTCCATACATTTGAACATTTTTATCTCATTAAATCTATGTTATATATTTATAAAATGTATTTTAAATTCCAAAGTACTTTTACATAAGAGCAAGTTTGTGCGATCCAGTCGTGCATTTTATTTTTTAAGTTACTTGAATACACTCAATAGCATTTTGGGTGACAAAAATGGACATTCAATTGACTACAGTGCCGTGCACATGAACTATTCTATAAAAGCGAAACTATTTTAAAGTTTGGGTTGAATGATTTCAGAGAGTAGTCAACCCGTTTATTTTAAATAAGTTTTATTATTTTCTATATTGTTATATTTATAATATGCACAATCATAAACAAGCTCTTTTGTTTTCAAATGTGAAAGAGAATCTAATTCGTTACGGTATGTTATACATATAAACTAAAATTAATATTATTGTAGAAAATATGCTCAGTCCCATTGAGAAATGTTTTCATATGCTAATATCAATATTAAGAAAATATTCGTAGTTACAATTTGCGAAGCAACGCGAGTACGGGTCGGCTAGTGTTGTATAAGGTAAGCAGCAGAGAAATAATATAATTATGTTCTTTCAATCTTTCTTTAAGTCTTTTTTTTATAACTATACACGAATATGTTTTAGGTACCCGGATTTTACCGAGTACCCGCAAGAAAGCGGGTACCCGAAATTATGGTACCCGGGTAATACCCGTAAGTGCGGGTACTCGGGTAATTACCCGGGTATGCGGGTATCAAGAGCCCTAGTATTAAGTACTTAACCACTAGACCAATTCTTAATACAGAATAAAAATTTATTCTAGCGAGAAGTGGACTCAATACATATTATATTAACTTATTTCACGTTTCTTGTACATATTCAGTGATGGGCTTAGATATTTTTGATGTATTGGGTTCATATGCACAAATCGATGTAAGAAATTTTTCACCCCTTCTGATCTGGCTACCATTTGTAAGGCGTATATACGTCCAAAACTCGAGTATCTCACACCTTTGGGCAGGCGCTGCTCAATCTTCTCTCCATTTATTGGATAGAATTCAAAACAGAGCGTTAAAACTGATTGGAAACAGAGCTATAATGTATTTATTCCCATCTCTTGAACACCGTCGGAATGTTTCATGTATTTCCCTGTTCTATGGCTTCTTTCACAAGCAATGCTCACTCGAAGTAGCCAGTTGCATTCCTCCCCTTTATCAATTCACCCGTGATACTCGCTTCGCTAGGAATGCTCATCAGTTCACCCTTGAGCCTAACTTTGGTCGTACCGTCAAATATAGAGATTCGTTTTTTAGTCGCACAACACGATTATGGAATAACTTACCCGGCATAGTTTTCCCTTGCCAATTCAATTTGCAAACATTCAAAACCTTATGTATTGAGTACATATTTGGGCTGATTCTTAATAACAATTCCCCGGGAATTTATTCCCCTTTTCCCACACTCTTATTACAAACAAAAAATCCCCAGGAATTTTGTTGCTCTTTCCATTTCCCTTATTACAAACAATCATCGAAAAAGGGAAAAAATACTCCGGGCAAAATGTAGGCATTCTAAATGTCAAAAAAAAAGGCAAAATTTTTAATCGTCTCCCGCGGAATTGTTCCCCATAAATTTGTTGGAGAATTAGAAACAAAAATGTAAGTTTTTGTTTATTGCATAGGAAATAAATTAAAGTTTTAATAATTTTATAGGTAGGTTGAAAGCAACTTATAGGTCGTAGCTGCAAATGCTGCTGAATTTAATAGAGGAATATCGTGATGTCGCCTGTGGATTCCCAGAGCAGGCCAAAGTAAGAAGTCTTACATAGTTTTGGGAGAAAACAGAAAAGAAATTAAATTCATCTAGACCGCCGATAAAAACAATTCCAGAATGGAAAAAAGTAAACATTAACAACAATTTTTGTACTTATTTATTAATTACCTTATTATTAGGTGTGGAGTGATCAAGAGAAATATGTACGAGCAAGGCGGCTCTTCTAGGACTTCTCTAAGCACTTTACTGATGCAAGGTTGGTATAAACCAACATTAAAGTCTTTTCCAAAACCCCCGTTTGGTATGATCCCTCAGCGAAGAAACGCAAACAAGCGCTCAATTTTATAATTGAAGGAACTGAAAAACACCTTAGCTGGTTCACAGGATCTAATAAAGACATCCAACAAGTACTTAAATGCAATTTTGTTGACTCTAAAACATTTTTGAAACCTAAAAACCAAAAGGTTTATTAAAATGTTGTACAAAAACAAAAAAGAGCAAATATACACACAGCCATTGTGGCAACTCCAAAAGATTGAATGCATCCCTTAAAGATCTTCTGATAGCTCTTGGCTGTCAATATCGGCTTTCTTCAACCTCTTCGTCATGTAAAATTCGTGCAATGCTGAACATTTTTGTTAAGTTTTACTTTATTTGTTAATAAAATTATAAAAGAATTATAAGGACAACTGTTCACATTCAATAAAACATTTTTTTTGTTTAAAACTTTTTTCATATGTATGTCAAATATTGCAAAACAGCTGTTTCGAACATTCAGAATTTTCTTTCCTGCTTTCGAAGGGAAAAATAATTTCCCGGGGAATTCAGAATAAGAGAATTCTTTTCCCGGGAGAACACATCTAATGGGGAGAACTTTTCCCGGGGAATATTTAGAATTGGGCTGATTGTCTTTTTCCCCAAAAGTCGACTACGATTCAATAAAGATAACCCTTCCTCGCAAGTCACTTTACTTTATATGTTCCTAAATGTTGCCTTCACAATGCTATGAACTTGCCATAATTGTAATTGACCATATATAAAAGGTAATTAAATGTCAATTTCATAATGATATTTTTTTTTACGGTGTTTTTAACCTCCCTCGTCTTAAATAGACCTCATCTGACGATAAATCATTTTATGGTACTTTCGATCCTATTTCTTAATAGATTTCCTTACGGATTCAAACCTCTGTCAGGTAAGCAGCATTCCAAATTGTATGGATAGGCAATTTCACCTAATTTTCACAACAGATTCCATCAACTCTTCAGCGTCACTCAGTCCGCTATCTCTAACTTCGATCGATCACTATAACTACTCTCCCCATTCAACATTTTATCATGATTCTCCTATATCCTATACAGACTTCTCTCCCTAAAAAATCTATCTTCTCATTTTATTTTATTTTTATTTAATAATTAATTCTATTTCTCTTCATGTACCCTTTTCTCTCCTAAAAACTTTGTTTTCTCCACCTTGGATCTTTGTGAAACAAGAGGTATAAATTCTGGGCAATTTTCCTTCGTTCTCGATCTCCAACTACCAACTGGCTACTCTAATTGCTTTAGTATGTTGCGGTAAATTTTACCACAACAAGTTTCACCAGTCTATTCGTTATCCTTTTTCCCTTTTTAACATTTCCTTTCCGATTACGGCTCCAAAATGCTGGCAGAGTACAATGTGAACCTGGGCCATCAGCCAGAAGCATGCTCCAAAAGCATCGTGGAAAAGTAATAAAAGCAGGTGTTAAATTCGCATAAAAACAATGCCAGATGTGTGACAGATGGGCCACGCAATGCAAACACACGACTCGTGACAGATGGTCACGATCAGTCAAACTTACCAGCTGTTATAAAGTCATCGTCCAAAAACGGCTAAGAGCCCAACAATGGCCGAGAGCCCGACATTAAATCAGTGTCTTGTAAACGAAAAGAAGATGATTTTTGGAAGAAGAATCCCTTAGCCCCTAAAATCTGCACGAAGGTCTACGGTATTAGTTGATTTCAATGTTCGCGAGAAATTGAATTATTCCTAACCATTTCATAGTTAAAATGGCGAAGTGCATCCTTCCAAGATATTTCTCTCCATCTTAGTTTGGGTCGGTTCGGGACGGGGACTTTATCGCGTTAAATTGATTTTTCGTTTGTCTTTTAACTTAGGAGTATTGAATGGAGGTGTGCTGAATACGTTCATTATGCGAACTCCATTGTGAATGATCCCTTTCAGTAGGGATATTTGAAAATGAGAGAGTGGATTGGTGATCAACTACGGAGCGAGCTCCTAACCGAAAAAGGTGAAGAGCTGCGCATGATTACCGTGACCGAATACCGCCACTACATGTAATGTGAAAGAAAGAGAAGATCACAATGGAGCGAGCTAAGTTGAATGGAGGAGGCGACTAAGAAATCACTTTTTGAGAGATTCTGATATTAGACGGATCATAGTTAAAAAGTTAGAAAAACGAAAAATCATTTTTCGAAAAAAAAAATTCCAAAAATCGTTAATTTGTGGTAGTAACAGATTCAGATAATAATTTTGAGGTAGTTTCCAGAAAAGGGAAACTAAGCGTTATTTTTGTCGAGGAGAGGAAATCGGCCAAAGGATTGACTTCAAAAGCTAGGGCCAGGTGGGCCAGAAAAGCTTCAGAGGAGTAATTCAATTTTGTGGAAAAAAAAAAAAAAACTTGATAAGTATCTTTGTGATAATTTTTGTGAGTACCGTCCTGTTCGCCAGTTTGGGCAAAAATTTGTGTTCCGCTAGGCCTTCGTTTTTTTTTCAAAAAAAAAACCGCTTCCCGAAAATACGGGACTTCATAACCCTATCTTGTTAATTCTTTGTCTTTCGGGAATCTTTCCCAAAATCACCTTTGTTTCGTTTCGCTTGTGACATAAATTCAATTAGAAAAATAATTAATATTAAAATTCGTTACAATTAATATTTCATTTTAACATAAAATTCTTCTTATAAATTGTTCTGGCTTTAATGTTTTTTTTAACTTTCCTTTTACCAAAGTTACACATATTGTCACATTTTAATTATTGAAAAAATTTAGGGTTTTTCCCCTATACTTGAAAGGTTTCCCTAATAAAAACATTAACTTCCCTTTTGGAATTAATTCTGTGTGTTGTTATTTCAGTTTGGAAGAAGTATTTGGTTACATTTAGGTTTTGGTAAGTTTTCACCACGGATAAGAAAAAAACTTCCTGGCGCCCATAGTAAGTAAAAGCACGCCCCTGTACTTTCAATCGTTTGATAATTTGTATCGATACCTTTTTTTAATTTTTTTATTAATCGAACGCAGATTGGGCGTTCAATCAATAAAATTCACCAATACACGAACCCACCCATCGCTGAACTAACCGAGGGGGCAGCACATCAAATTGCTACCGAGTTGCAATTTCATTGAACGCGACCTCGATCTGACAGATCAACATCATTCTTCTCCCATTTCCATATTTCACTTTTCATCGTAACCCTGTCGCGGCACACCGGTCTTGTGCAATCTTCCAAAAATTCGTTTTCCTCAATTGTTTTGTTTGTTTGTTGGATCCGAATATCCGAAGTCGCGATTTATATATTATAAATTCAACAATCGTTCATCATAAAGTTAAATTTATTACGCGAAATAAAATTGCAACAAGTACTAATCTTCACTTTACTGAAATTTACAACTCCCTCTATCAACGCTATTTAATCCAACTGCAAAGCAATCTTATAACAGATCATTACCTTCTCATTCTCTTGTAATGAAACGAAACGTCAAACGAATCATAAACAATCGCTTACTTTTTTGGTAGTTTTTTTTAAACAATCTTTTAGCAATGGCTGCTTAAACATGATTGTGATTTTTTCAATTATTACCAAATTTCTACCTCAGACCAATTCTTTCTGACACCATTGACTCATTTCTCATCGAAAATAAGCTAAATCAACTTAAACATGAGTTTATTCTCGACCCGGATGGTATCACCGTCACATTTCTCTAAAATCGCCTTTCACACATTTTCTCAAAAGATATTAGTATACCCCTCTCTCAAGGAGAATTCCCTCAGCTATGGAAGACCTTTCATAACACAAATACATTAGAAGGTTCCGCAGTTAGACTAACGTCCAATTGCTAGACTTTAACTTACTCGTAATCCCAAAATCTTTGGAATCATTTTGTATGAAATTTTAAGTTTTTGTTTTAAGTCTCTTATTTCCCCTAGATAACACGACTTTTGTCAAAGCTTCTTGATAAACAGATACCCTCGTTGAATTCACATCATTCAGCCTCTCAGTCTTGGATAAGGGAAAGGAAGTTGACGTTGTCTCAATCCATTTCAGTAAGGTCTTCGACAAAATTTCACATAAGCTTATTTTATTCAAATCGTCTGCCCTTGGTCTTGAAACTATTTTTTGAAGGTAGATTTAAGGTAGATTTCTTCTTAACTATTGAACCATAGCTACAAAGTTTGATTCAGATCTACCTTCTCCGATGATTTCTTAGCAACCTCCGGGGTCCTACAAGGCAGCCATTTAGGACCACATCTGTTAATTCTTACTATTAACGGTATTGAAATGCCCATCACATATTCCAATATCACAGTAATACCGATCACATATTCCAATATCACAGTATACGCCGACGATACTAAGTTTTTCAAGACTATTTCTTCGTGAAAAATTACTTAGAGCTAAATATTGCCAAATGCCAGTCCGTCATTTTTTTACGAAATCGCATCCAATCTCCTTCCCGTCTCTACCTTTTCAATAATATCAACCCATATTTACCGCTGAATCGATTCGCAACAGTGGTGTCTTATGAGATACAGAGCTCAACTTTCTGACACATATTGACAAGAAAATTCTTTAAACAAACTCAACACAATGCTTTGTTTAAATATGATCCAAAGAATTCTCTGATTCCTACGTGATCCGATCCCTTTACAAAACCTTTGTTCACCCCTTCTTGAATACGTTTCTGAAGTATGGTCACCTTATCGAAAAATTCATATATTCAGAACTAAGAATGTTTTGCTCTTCGTGGTATGACTTTGAATAACCGCGTATGGAGCCCGACTTCTATTTATTAACTTGAATACGCTGCGCTGGAAGAATAGTAGAAATAGTAATAAGGGACATTATATTCATTCAGGGTCTGTTGATTGCACAACTCTCTACAATTCCATCTCTATCAACACTTCTTTCAGTAATCTAAGAAATCCCTGTCTCTTTATCTGCCCACCTATCGTAGCTCTTATGGCTCGAATGAACCTATTACGAGCATGCTTCGGAAGATTAATTGTAACATTTATGGTTCCGAATTTAACCTCAGTTCACCCGTCATCTTAATCATCCTTCACATTCACTCCAATCCTAGATTTTTATATTAAGATCTATATTTAGGTTAGACTTAGAACTAGCTTATATTACGTCTAATAAATGGGGACTCCACCAAAGTTAAATTACACGTTTGAGTACACAAAGCGTGAACTGAATGCACTGAGTACAAAAATGCATACATTGAAATGTAGGCATTACAAGACAACACTGTGCGCAGTACATAGAACTCTCATTGCAGTCTCAAGCTGACTTTTCCCTATACATTTTGAATAAGAGTCTCTGTACCGAATACAAAATACGGGAGACAAAATTTTAGTAAGCAAAAATTTTAACAAAAAGCTCCATTTTGCTCATTCGAACAGTCAGAGCCTGCCAGTACGAATTTGACCAATTTCCCCTGTGTACAATCTGGCACTGTGCGAAGGGCAGTTTTATAGATGGATCGACTACTAATTTGCATTCGTAATAAGTTCAACTTTAATGTGTCATGTCGACACTCGACAGTGTCGATGGGCGGGCTGCTGTTGATGACTTTTTGTAATACCTTGCCTAGGTTCAAAGTACAATAATTATGAATACGTGCGTCGAAATATTAAACATTGAGTATTTATATTAGGTGTACCGCCATGATGTGGTGGTGGTGATGGGGCTTGTTTTTTACATATGGCTTAGATGTGGATCTGAAATGAAGTTCTATTGGAATATATACATCTACATTATTTGAACTGTGGTGGGTAGGATTTATAGGTTTTTGACTAAAAGTGCGTGCGATGCACAAATATAAACATTTATTTTGAAAAATGATTTTCCGTTATTATTCTATAGATGTTAGCAGCTGCCGACCCATGATTGTGCAATGTATTTGAGAGACCTGTGTGGTGTTTTATGGTGAATATGAGGAATTTTCAATTTGATAGTGTTCGGTCATCAATCTAAATGATGACCTAAACAATACATCCTGTCATTGCCACCGCATACGTGGAGATTATTTATTTGGATTCTGCCACCAGTCACTATCATCACCGCTACAGATTGCATGTATGTACTGTAAACTATAGAATATCATGGCCGATGCAGCCAAAGAATACCTGCAGGCAGACAGTTCACCATATCGTCAACCGAACTTGCTTATCCATCAAACAGATACAAAGTTAACCAAGGAAACGTTCGAGGATACTGTTTCTTTTGTTATATCGTCGCGAGTCGCGACCCACTCGCCTCAGGCTGGATTGTGGATATCAGATACTTTATGTTTCAGGATTTATGATGGATAAATAATACTACGTTAGCGAGGCATTCTGAAAATACGGAGAATAGAAAAATCAAGATATCTGTTTCACCAAGTACGCTTTCGAAAATTCACATTGTTCAAATGAAGGTATGTTTCAGAACACTTTAAACTTACTTATTTAAGGCCTTAAATACAAATCTTCTTCCAGTAAGCTTCTAAGAAGCTGCTTTCATTTTCACACGGCAAAATGTTTCGTCTTTCCCTTGTGTGTGCCAAAAGGGTCTCGCTTTTTCTATTACAAAATATGCAGTTCCTCTGTGTATGATTGGAAGACTCTTCTGGTCAGATTCAAAGATGCAGGGATTGACGAATTATTCTTCGTTTGATATAGGCTGTAGTATCGATTTCTGAGTTAATAGCCGAGCTTAGAAATTCAACTCCAAAGTAATAGCTATCTTTGGTAAATTTCAGTCCAATACGTTTTCGGTGTTGGGTGTTCTTTCTTGATGATATCATCTACTTCTTTGTATTGCCTTCAGTGACCGTTAAATCGTTCATTTCCTCTTGAATACTCAAAAAAGCATAGGTAAAATCACGGTTTCCAAGTACTCATGTCAATATCGTAGATATCATACCTGGATGGCCTTTTGAAAGATTGTATCTACCTCTATAGTAAGAGCTAGAGATTTAAGCCATTCTTTTAAGAACAGCGTTAATGGTAGTGCATCGTCTTGTCCAAAATCCCTTTTTTGACATCAAAGATTGATATCAGGCAGGTCCACAACGAACGAGTTTTTTTTTATATTTTGCGCACACTAAATGGATTTTGCTTCCCTTAATATGTCTGAGCACAGTGGGAGCGCTTTGGAAAGTTAAAGAGGATTTAAAAGGAGATAACGATACCGATACCGAATGGGAGGTTAAGAAAAGAATCTCTGTATTAAATAGTACTCGCGAAGTTGGGCTCAAGGGTGAACTGATGGGCATACCCTGAAGCGTTTGAATTGCTTAAGGGGAGAAATGCAACTGAAAATTTCAATTGAACACTGTTAGAATATTGAACACAGCGGTGCTCGAGAAATTCTTCTATCACCTATCATTTTTAAAGCTTTTTTTTTTTGGATTATAACCAAGAGACTCAACACTCAAGTGGGTTACTGAAGAATCTGCCCAAATATGGGAATTATACTTGAATTTAGGATGAATATAGGCTTTATAGATAACGGTCAGATCAGAAACTGTAACGAAGCGTTACAATCCTACATATCCGTATTTATATTAACGAGCAAAACGTTACGACACCAACGACCCCTAATCATATTTCCGAGCGAAAGGTTACGACACCTATATCTATACCGCCTTATTAAATTATCATATTACGCATACCCACTGTGTACCCAGAGTCATGTGAGTGATATCCACTTTGATTTACATACAATTTTGTCGTTTATTTACTTCAATTCACATTGACTCCTAGCTGTAAATTCAACAAGTGGAGGTTGGGAAAACGACAAAATTGTCTTTTATTCTGGTCCAGTGTGGATACCAATCTAGTGTATAGAGGGTTTAAGATCGGGCCGCAAACAAAAACCTTTGATAAGGCGTTTCGGTGATAGAGAGGCATTGCCGTAATGGTGAAGCTGATCTAAATTTTTTTATAAAATAGGGTATTATTAGCTAGAGTAGGGCATGCTTTAGAATTATTAGAAGTATTAGCTAGAGTGGGGGAATATTTATTATTGTTATTATTAAGAGTATTATTATTTACTGAGCCAATCCGTTTCTTTCCTCTGATCTCCCCTTCAAGGTAGCTCATTGAACAGGTTCTCTTTTTAGAGTTCCACTCGTTTATTTCCCTAGATTGCGTGCTAGGGACACTTTATATGAAATACCGTGTTAGTTATTTAGGCTTTTGAATGTTGTATTATATGAATACTGTGTTGTTTATTTTAAGAGAAGAAGTATTGTAAATCAAAACTATATGAAATACCGTGTTAGAAACAAGAAAGACACCGAAATAAATTGATTAAGAGTTTAGCAGTACTGAAAAACGTTATTTCATTCGGAGCTTTAGACCCTCCAAACCCAAGTTTGTTGCTTCTTTAGGAAGAACCCTGGACACCGACGAGTTTACCTTAGCCACGAAGAAAAAGCATCACAAAGCATCGACGAAGAACTTAGCAGCGTTTTTAGCTCCGTCGAATACGTGGTCATTCAACACAAGGTGGTATGTTTACTTAATGTAAGTGTAGGGTAGGTTGCGCTTTAATGACAGAAGATTTGATTGAGTTTTTAAGCCTTAAGCTTTACGCGGCTTATGGTTCCCCATTTGGCAATGCTATCGTTTTTAGAATTGAATGAGCTTTTAATACGCTTCCGTCATCTGCTGCAACATCGAACGAACAAAGACCTACATAAATCTGGAAACGAATATGAGAAGCTGAGAATACTGTCGTCAGCAAAACAGTTTAATGGATTAGAAGTTTCAGAAAAAGATAATTGACATGAGAAAAAGAGTCGGAGACAAAACAGAGTCCTATGGCACACCAGCATTTATTTTATAAAATTTAGACTTAAAACTGTCCAAAACAATTTGGATTGAGTGGTTCGAAAATTGGTTTCTAATCCAACGAAGAAAAGAAACATCAGGACCACATATGCATGCATTTTCAATTAGCAAATTGGCTTTTTCTTGTGAGCTGACAAAGGGAGTATCATTGAAGGCTTACATTTTCTTACAAATGACCAACAATTTTTATAAGACATTGTAGTGTTGTTAATATTCCAGGGAAATAAAAAACATTCTAATGAAAAACGACTCATGGGAAACGAATTTGGTGGATGCAACAGAAAAAGTACCTGAATTTTTAACTTTACACTGCGGTACAGGTATTTAAGTTTTGTGTTCTGTTCTGTTCTTTTTTGAGGTTTTGTTTTTGTTTCGCAGCACATTTATTTTATAATTAAAAGGAACAACCATTGGATCACTCACATTTATTCTCCACATCCATAAAAAACAACGGATTTGTTCCAACAACCAATTCCAAGGATTTTATGGATTGGGGGCTTTATGGACATAGACTTATAATTCATTTTAGTTTTTTGTGTGTTTACCTTTTTCCTACCGAATCTGTAATGTTTGCATTACTTAAAATAATTGGTTAATTTTTTTTTTTTTTTTACATTGTAAACATCGACCCTAGAAAAGTATGTAGAATTTTAAAATCTTTTCTATACACTTGTTAATATGTATGTATATTTAAAGGTTAGGGTGGTCCATAAAACCTTTTTATTATTTTTGGACTGGAAGTGAGACTTCCCAATTTGTTTACCTGTCAGTCGTGTTTTTGGTATAAAATTAAACTTATGTACATTTTCCGTTTAAAGCCAGACAAAAGTTATGTACAGGGTGTTTTTCTTTAAGAGGCGTAGTGTATACATTAAGTGAATACACAAACACGTCTTTAAGAGGTGTAAGTGTATACATTCACACACAGACTTTTAATGTTGCAGGCTTGCGAAGACTCGCAATCAATGGTTATCCTGCAAATTCTCTTGACCACATGCTCCCACACAGATTCGTACATAAATATAATTTTGATTTTGGTGGGGGCAATACCCCCATTTATTAGGCTTAATACAAGCTATAGCTTAATCTAACTTAAAACTAAGAAAACTTATAGCTACGAATTTTGGTTAGTGGGGGAATTGATTCAAGAGACGGAGTTTTAGGCAAGGGGTACTAAGGTTAAAGTCGAAGGTTATTGGGTTTGAGTTGACATTCCTTAGCATACGTGAGACTGGTTCATTAGAGCCATAAGACGTACGGTGGGTGGGTATATAAAAGAGAAGGGGATTTCGTATGTTGCGCGGGTTGGTATTAAGGAAGATGGAGTTATAAAGAGTTATACAGTCAATAGAACCTGTAAGAAGACTATGAATGAAGAGAATTTCATAAGTTTTTCTTCGTTCTTCTAGAGAATTTAGGTTAATTAGTTTAAGGCGATCTAGGTAAGGAGGTAGGATTAGGGGATTATTCCAGGAAAGTCCTCGAAGAGCAAAGCGAAGGAATCGACGTTGGATACTCTCAATTCTGGCGATGTGGACTTGTTGGTAGGGGGACCACACCTGACAGGCGTATTCAAGCAGGGGGCGGACAAAGGTAACATAGAGGGATCGGGTCACATATGGGTTGGAGAATTCCTTGGACCATCGTTTGACAAAACCAAGTGCGGAATTGGCCTTGAGAATTATGTCGTCATAATGGGAGATGAAGTTAAGCTCCTGATCACATAATATGCCGAGATCACGAATCGAGTTAACAATAGATAGGGGTTGATTATGAAGAAAATAGATACGGGGAGTAGATTTTAAACGTTTTCGTGAAAAGGTGATTGAGTGGCATTTAGTGATATTTAAGTCTAAGCAGTTTTTGAGACACCAAACTGAAAAATTATTGAGATCAATTTGGATAAGAGTAGAGTCCTGTGCAGAAGAAATGGTTTTGAAAAATTTAGTGTCGTCGGCATAAAGAATGGGAATTTTTGATGACCAATTCAATATCATTAATAGTAAGAATAAAAAGGAGAGGCCCTAAGTGGCTGCCTTGAGGGACTCCGGACGTGGCTAAGAAAGGATAAGAGGAAGTGGATCTAAAACGAACACTATAGTAACGGTTTTCCAGATAGGAAGAAATCCATTTTAAAAGAATGGGTTCGAAACCGAAGGTGGATAGTTTGAAATGGATAAGTTTATGGGAGATTTTATCGAAGGCTTTACTAAAATCAGTGGAAATGACATCGACATCTTTACCATTCTCTAAGGCAGAGAGCGTAAATGACACAAATTCAACAAGATTAGTGGTAGTTGATCTACATTTAAGAAAGCCATGTTGTATGGGAGAAATGAGGGATTTACAGTGAAAGCTTAAAATTTCATGAAGTATGCTTTCAAAGAGTTTGGGGATACATGAGAGTTTGGCGATAGGACGATAATTGATGACATCGCCTCTTGGACCCTTTTTGTGTATTGGAATTATAAAGGAACTCTTCCATATCTCAGGGAATTCACCTTGAGAAAGGGAAAGATTGAAGATTTTCGATAGAGGAAGGGAAAGTGATGATGAACATTTCTTTAGGAGAATAGCTGGGAGTCCATCTGGACCAGAAGAGAAGTCATCATTAAGCTGATTTAACTTATTTTCCACAATAATTGGATCGATAGCAGGTGGGAGAAATGGCCCAAGCGAAAAACTTGGTAAATAATTAAAATAGGCAGAGTCAGGTTCAAAGGTATCATACGTGAAAGATTGTTTGAAAAACGAGGCAAAGAAGTTGGCAATAGTTTGTGGATCATTTGATGTTATATTATTGAAGGAGAGAGAAGTTGGGTACCCATCGGATTTTCTTTTATGATTGACGAATTGGTAAAAGGATTTAGGATCGTTAATAAGGTTGGCTTGCATCATAATTAAGTAATGCAAGTATAATGAGTTGGAAAGCTCATTAAATTGGAGATACGTACCGAGATAGTTAGAATAATCTGTAGGAGTTTGCGTGCGAAGAAAAGTTGACCATAGCTTGTTTCTTTTGTTTCTAAGAGAACGGAGCCTTCGATTATACCAAGGTGGGCTGGTAGACGAAGTTTTGCGTCGTGTAAATGGTACAAATAGAGAGATAGAATACAAAATTTCTCCATAAAATTTTACTAGAGCATCTTTTAAGGCCAGATTATCAAAGTTGAAGGAAATATCATTTAGATATTGATTAATTTGACGAAAATTAGCTTTATGAAAATTATAAGACGATATGTCTACCGAGGGGGTGCGTACTGGAGGGCAATTGTGGAAGAATGAGAGAAGAAGGGGAGGATGGTAGTTATCGATGGTAGATAAGGAAAGTTGACTAAGTGTAACAGAAGAGTTTGTAGAATCTGTAGTGAAAATGAGGTCAAGATGCCTACCCATGAAATTCGAGACGCCATTTACTTGGCAAAGGCTAGAATCTGTCAAGCGATCTAGGAACAGGCATTCCTTAGCAGAAGTGGGGTTACAAGCAATATAGAAAGATTCATCGTCTGATAAAATCCATTTAAGATGGGGAAGGTTAAAGTCACCGAAAGAAAGATTTCATCACCAGGATCACAAATTTCTAGAATTTGATCAACTGTTTTAATGGTAAGTTCATATGATTCAATGGGTTGAAATGGCAGTATGTAACAACAGATAACGTAAAGCGACTTACGTGAAAGTGTTATCTTTATAGATATATAATCTAGGTACGGGGAAGAGGAGGATGCTATAAGGCAAGAGTCAATTGAGTTTTGGACAGCTATAAGCACGCCACGACTAGGAGATTCTGTATGTTGGCTATGGTCTGAACCTGAAGCATGAAGCTTTATAATGATGTTTGCAAAGATTTATTGAGATGGAATCGTCACCAGAGGCTGCCACCAAAAACCTGCATGAAATTTGTCATTCTAAAAAATTCAATAATTTCAGTGAATAACAGAAGCTTAGCCTCTTGTCATGGTGTCATATGTTCAAACTGCGGAAGAACCGAATATTAACAATATGTTTGCCTACCTAAAAAAGCCATATCGCCTAAGCAACCAAGGGAAAAAAGTCATCGTTCTAAGAATAAACCAACTGTAAACCACATTCATCCATAAACCGACTTGAAGAAACGTGTTCTAATTAGTATTAGATAACAGCCGTGAATGTTATTTTGACATGGACTCAGGTTCCAGCTATACGATTATTTCGTTATTTACGTGTGAGATAATTTGGGCTGAGAAAAAACCACCATAGCAAGTTTGTAACAGATCTTCCATTCATCGTTGTGAATGGCAACGAATCCAGCGTTATGGGCAGAAACGGAAGAGGTTTTGTTGGCGATGGGATATTTCGACTTGGCCACACCTATCATTAATGTGGTGAAGAGCGACGGATCAATAGGAACTTTTGGGTACTATAAATCGACCCTGAACAAGGCAGTGAAACCACCCATATTCATGCAGTGTCCCTACCATCACCACACTTCTTGCTTCAATTGGTGTTACGTAGCCCATATTGCTCCATAAGCACAAATAGAATTAGAAGCTAGAACTTCATTTCACTCACCAACCTTAGCAAAAAGCAATATCTTTAAATGCTTGTATCTATGCAGTTCAATATGCATAAGAACAACAAGTTGTTTTGAGTCTCTTCACTCAAGGAAGTTACTCAAATTCAAATCCGAGAGATAGAGTAAAATACTTACTTAGAGGTGATTTGCTTACACAAAAAAAATATATAAAACGAAAGATCGTGGCAGCACGATTGACCAGATGCTTAAATCCCTTGTCCGACAAGCGACAGGACTTTGATTTAGCATCAGTTTCAGGTAAATAAATTTCGGTAGGATATCTACACACCAATACCAGAAAACCGGACTCAACGAATAGAATCTTGCAATTGAAAATCAATATTCACTTACCAAAGAAAAACAAAGGTCATGGCACGCAAAAATGGGAAACAAAAATACACCGTGAATCTTCTTACAGATTAAATAAATCCTAACAGTAGCAACACAATACTGATATTTTAGATTCATATTTATTATCTACGCTACGTAGGTAAAATCAAAGAAATAAGAAAGAAGAGCAAAACAATAAATATTACAGCTCTAGGACAAATACATACATTAGTATCCTGTGAAGATAAGATATCCTTTTGGCGCGCGTGAGCAATGAGCATTTAAAAGAGTTTCCATATAGTCTAATGCAGCGACGATCCTGACGATGCGATTGTATCTAAAAGGAAAGAAAAAAAAAAAAAGATAAACAATAATTCTGTGTGAGGCAAAATGGGGGTGTCGTCCGAGAGTGCTCCTGGTTTAGTTTCGTATTATGACGAAAACCCAAGGAACATTCTCGGCGACTTTCTTGACTTATCCTTCTGATGAGTAACCCAGCTACAACTCAGTTCTTGAAGATATATCTGAAAAGAAAGAACAAATATTCAAATGTAAATAAGTAAAAAGATGTAGGTATGTATGTAAAAAGAAAAACTCACCGGCTGAAATGCTTCGAACTTGTTGCTGTGCGTAAGGTTAGGTTTATGTTGAGCTAGGGGTTGTTTCTTTTTCTTTTCTTTTTGTTTGCTTTTATATTTCCACATGATCCACTTTCAAATTCTTGTTTCGTTTTATAAAAATAATATCTACACTAATGCATAAATATGCAAGAATGCTTTTCAAGCTTAATGCTCACAGAAAAATAAGAAAATATACACTTGAAATGAGTTGTGAAAAATCCAAATGTCACCAGGAAAAGACAATAAGTAAAAAAAAAAAAGGGGGGACATCTAACGAAAGTAGCGCGAGCTATTGACGGATAGGAGAACTTGAGTAGGAATAGGAGGAAAAAAGTCAAGAGTACGAATTTTTGGAAATCCGATAAGACAAAAATAGTATTGATAAGTTTTATTTGCGTTAATTTTTATACTCTTATTAGTTTAATGTTAAAAGAGTGATATGTTCGGTTTCGAAATATGATCTCTTGATTAATTCGAGGTTTTTTTTTACTCATTTGTTATTTTTAAAATCGAAAATGTATCATAAGGTACCTACCGGATGTACATGCTTTCATAATAATAAAGAGAAGTAGTAAACACTTATATAGCAATGATCAAATAGATTGCATACTGAGGCGGGGAAAACCTGGTTTCCCAATCAAAAGGGGAGAAAGAAGAATTTTATTGCAGAATTCAAAACGAGAATGGAAGATTTGCAAAAGAAGGGGAAGAGCAAGAATATTGAAATAGGAGAAATGGAAGTAGGACACAAAAGGAAGACGAAAGTAGGACAATAAGTCAATGAACCTTTGAAGTGCAACGAATATTTTCTTGCCATTTTCAAAAGTAAGAGCGCGAATGCAAGCACCGAATTGATACTATACAGTGCGGTATAAAAGCATTGGCATATTATCACTAAATAGTGGCTATTGAAAAAAAAGAGGAAAACGATTAATTTCCTCGTGAAGAAATTAAAGTGCCAGGATATCCCTGAAAAAGAGGACGATATTTTTCGATGTGGTTAGAAATATCCACGTATATAATTAGCAGAGGTTGAGGATTTGGGATTGGTACCTGTGTCAGGTTCAGGAGTACTTTGGATCTGGTTGGACAAACTATACAAATATATATATATATGTACAGAGACAGATCCAATCAAAGGTATCGATACATAGTCGATCTGGGATAATCCAGAGGAGATCAACCTCGACCTCTGCTTCGCTTTAGAGGTCAAAGCCAATATTGATACGAGAATTTCTGTTGGTCCCTAGTGATAGCGCATGTAATGGGGTGCTCTAATAGCTAAACAACAAAGATGAACAAATGAACAGTGTGAAGTGAATAATAGTTTGGAGATAATAACGTTTATTCAATACACCGTAGAGACAGTAAAATTTTAACTGTACAGTTTTAGAAAGTTAATTTAAAGAAGTATCTTTCATTTTTTTTTTTCTTTTTTTGGTAAATTTTTTTATATTATGCTGCAATAGCTTTTAAATGAATCAGAAGAAAGATATAGATAGTAGTAAATCTCAATTATTGAAGTGTAAAAAAAGGTGAAAGAAGTGTTTTAAAACTAAAATTAACCAAATCATCTATGCGAGGTTAAGGTCCTTGTCATTGTATATATATATGGTGTGGATATATATTCAAAGAACAATCTAGCACATTACAAGGCCCAAAATATAGCCTTATTCTCACCAGTCACCGTCATCCAGGAACGTGCTGCCGGCAGAACTCCAGAGGACGAAGAACAGTGAGTAATAATTTTCTTAAGCAAAACCAATAAATTTCACTTTGATGTATAAATGTATATATGTGTTTTGACATTGAAATCGCATCGCATATGATTGAAGAAAAGACGAATTGATATATTTTTTTTCCTTTTTGATTATATTTCACCCTTTTACTTTATGGAAAACTCCTTTTCTTTTATATTAGTTTTAACATTAGCTTTTGTTTGATTCCGGGATTTTTAATACCTTTTTGTGAAGTAGAATTTGAAATGATTGTTATTAAAGATCTTATAATATATAAAGAAAATTTTGGATTTTTGCATTAAAATGATGTGGTAAGACAGTTGGCGTCGGGGTGTGGAGGCTCGGCTGAGCCGACTTTCCGGAAGAGGAGATTATAAAAACGACCAAAGTTTAAGTAAACGCAAACGCACGTTGGGACTTGTAAGATGATTTAGCGTAGTTCTGATTGATTACTTGTGTTAGGGGCCATCTCCTGAAACCAGGCCAGGGAGATGGCGATGGTTGTATTCGAAATATACAAGGGTGGGTAGGCCAGCTGATTGACAATAACATCTGTCTTGACTTCGGTGGTTTGGCGAACCATTGTCTGAGAGAGACAGTGGGTTGAGAGTCGATTTTTTTGGGGAAGGATATACTTCAATTTTGATTAGTTTCTAGTTAGGTTTAGGATAGGGTTTAATCAGAATATGATGGAAGTTCATTATATCGGTATGGATATAAATTTAGATTTTAGGGATTAGATTTTAGTTAATTTTTTTTAGAATAAAACTTTTTTTTTCTCAATAAGTACCGGCTCAAGACTCATCCTTTCTCTCAGACAGTGGCATAGGTTGCTAGATTTGTACTTATCCTTCTTTTATTGACCCAAATCCTATGATTCCTGCTCCTTAGATTTATCCTTCCTATCCTATCCCCATATTAAGGCATGAGATTTTTTTTGTTTGTAGAGTGGGTGGTGCATGGAAAGGGTGCAAGATCCACCCCATCCTTCGAGCTAAGCCGAGCCAAAACAAGCATGCCAAGTCCCTTTTTTCAGCACCAAAGAAACACCCCTGTGGTACCCAGACTCGCAACATTGGTGATGAAGTTATTATTTATAAATTAGATTTAAACTAGAGATGCCGCTAATAGTGACTCGGCCGAATACCGAATACCGAATATTCGGCCACACTCGTCGGCCGATTACCGAATATTCGGCCAACGAAAAGATGTGTTGTGTATCTATCTCCTAGGTGAATTTTGACGAGGCACAACAGTTTCTGGGTATGTTTTGAGGAAGTTGCTATAGACAAAATGATGAAGATGTTGAAAAAACTGCCATTGAAAACAAAATAAATTTTTTTAAGAACTTTTCGCCAAGATCGGATGGCAGACCCTTACAAGTGGTGGTCAGCAATTACAAAACTGTTTCTCAATTTGACAACATTTGCTGAAATCTACTTCTCGCCTCCTGGTACTAGTGTATTAGTGAGAGGTTATTTGCAGAAGCTGTAATTGATTTCGAATATATATAAGTTACACAAAACGTATGCTACCAACGAATGCTGAAAAAGCTGTTTTTATTCACAACAACTTACCATTAGTAGATTTTAAATACTAAAATAAAAATTTTTAATAAAATTACAACATCTTGTAAGATAATACAATTTTTATTCTCCATTTAATATTCGGTATTCGGCCGAATGTTGTGAACTATTCGGCCGAATACCGAATATCAAAAAAATAGGCCGAATAGGACGAATACCGAATAGTGGCCGAATATTTGCGGCATCTCTAAACCAAGCCTGCAACCAACTTAAAGTAAATGAGAAATCATTCAGCTGGAACCAAAAGGTATATATTTAATTGAAAGACTTTAATTTTTTTTTTCAAACATTATGCGAAAATACACTTTTGGGCATCGAGGGCGTGCTAACATATTTTGATAACATCGTTTTCACAAGTCGTGACATAAGGCATGAGAATGACTTGACGAACGACTGTTCCATCTATGTATGTAACAAACGGCTCAGGGAAACCGATGCCTTTCTACTCAAGAACACTTACTAAGTCAGAACAGAACTTCTCCAATATTAACAGGGAAAGAATCGCAATACGCAATCATTGCTTGGCCGATGATTCACAATAATCACAAATCATCGTCCCTAATTAAGAATATTCTACCCGAAAAGCAGTCTCCAAACGTTTTGTGAACACAGATGTTAAGAAGGTGAATGTCTCCGATTACGTCACCGTTCAATGCTTTGGATCTAAAATGGGTAATACTGTTAAAGTCGAAGATGTCCGGACGTTAGAAACATTGGCTAATCAGGTTCTTGAATGAATGAATTATGTATTGAACTGCAACCTTGAGATCTATTATGCCTCTTGCTCTTACTCCAAAACTATTGTATAATACCGATTCGTGGACGCTGGAATGATTCTTCAAATTTAAGAAATAAAACACAACCTTTTTTTGATTTTTATAAGAAAAAACCCAAATTTATTGCTGGCCGTATTGCGTGCTATCGCTCTTCGATTTAGACTGATTAAAATAAAATACATTGACTTGTTCATACAATACATTGATTTGTTCATATAATACATGAGAGAGAGGTATTTCTTCGTTTCTTTTGAACTCATTTGCATCGCATTCGATACAACTACTCGTATTTCGAGAGATTGAACCTATTAGCAGGTTCTGAGCTGGTCGTTAAGTCTGCTATTACACGATGAATCTAGATGCATGCGCCTTCTTCGAATTCTGCTTTGATATTTCGTCCACTGATTCAAGCGCTATTACACGTTGAAACCAGATTCATGAATCCAATTTGACAGTTCTCTTTATTTTTCATTTCGGTGTTGGTGAGCGTATGTGCACTTCAAAATAAAGAAGCAATCAGAAAGAAGTATTTCTATGCATTACATTGAAGTTTACTCCTCGGATAACGAAATCATATGAAGCAGAATAGAAGAAAAACGGACAAGAGAAAAGAGAAACGTCAAATTGTTGCACCGAAAATTTTACCCACGCGACACAGGGCAGTTTTTTTTCCATCTCATCTTTCGATTTTTTTTTCTCTTTTGCACTTACGTTATTCGAAAAGTCGCACGCGTCTGGATGCATCGTGTAATAGCAGACTAAGGGATGGCCTGAGAATTAACCAACGAAGAGGAAATTTCGAGTTTTTTTCCACAAACGAAATGAAATATTACTCTTTGCTTTCGGGAAATAGAACTATTATTTATAAGGCTGGTCAGTTGACGATACTTAAAGCCCTTTATGCTGGACATCCGGGGATCGTTCGGATGAAGGAACAAACGCGTAGTTACATATGTGTGGTGAAGGTGATCCAATATTGGTATGAATTATGGCATGAGAACTGGCAACAATTAGCCATTTACGGATCTTTGGTACTTGATGTTATGTCCACATACCGATGGAACTTCGCAAAAGGTTTAATGAAAAGGCAGGTTGGTTGGCTATGTGAACGAAATTTGAAGAAAATTGTCTTCAGCCATGACGTGATTTTCAAGCCAGAAGTAATTTGGAACACGAAACCTGAAGATACATTTCTAGAAGAGATAAAAA
The DNA here is from genome assembly GCA_911387755.1 of Chrysotoxum bicinctum. Taxonomy (NCBI): domain Eukaryota; kingdom Metazoa; phylum Arthropoda; class Insecta; order Diptera; family Syrphidae; genus Chrysotoxum; species Chrysotoxum bicinctum. Next base: position 178,145,622 of record OU426988.1, on the reverse strand, counting down.
ACATGTAAGATGTTCCTAGTATTATGAATCTTGAGATTAGTTGGAAGAATGAAGACGTTGAAGCAGATACTGAAGAAGCAGGTGGTTCAAAAGAAATCAATAGATCAAGTTCATCTATTCAGAATGAAAAAAAATACCTCTTTTTTCGATACTGAAGATTCTATTGAAGACGAACTCAACATCATCACAGGAAAATGAAAGAAGCCAGGTTGGATGACAGGTGGAGTATCTCATGTTTGCAGAAGAAGGAGGGTCAAGTCAAGAACCGAGGTCATACTCTGAAGCCTTGAAGTCAGAAGATAGTGCGCATTGGCTCTCAGCAATGGAAGAAGAGTTATCATCTCTTGAAGAAAACCAAACATGGGAGCTTGTAAAACGTCAAAGTAGTCCAAAACCGGTGGGTCTCTCGAGTGAAGAATGCAGCAAAAGATGAGAACAGGCGATATAAAGCGCGACTTGTTGCAAAAGGGTATGTTCAACAAAAAGGTGTCGATTACAATGATACATTTAGCCTTATAGGACGATACATTAAAATTCGCATGCTGTTAGTCCTAGCTGCAATAAAAGCACTGAAAATTCAGCAAATTGATGTCAAAAGAGCGTTTTTATACAGTACTCTTGAGGAGGAAGTATACTTGGAGCAGCCTGATGGATTTCAAGATGTAACTGGACGAGTATGTCGATTGAAAGGGAGTTTGTATGGAATTTTGGATCGTTTCAAAATACCAAGGAAAGAGAAAAGAACAACTGGTTATTTATAGTGATGCTGATCATGCGGGTGATCTTAAAACCAGACGGTCAACTACTGGAATAATTTCATTACTTGCTGGTGGGCCTGTATCATGGACGGGAAAACTTCAACGCACTGTGGCTGCAAGTGAACGTGCTAAAGAAGCTATGTATGTGGCTTAAGCGTCTTTTGCACGAACTTATAGGACATACAAATTTGACACCTACGTTATATGTCGACAGTGCAAGTGCTAGTGCTGTAAATAGTTATCGACAAATTATAATTCTTTTCAAATTCTTTTCAAGAAAGTGTTAAAACTTAATAAATCACAAGGCAAAACAACCTTGTATAATTATATACACATATCTATTACCTTGTATTAATAGACTATAGTAGTCTAGTTACATAAGGAACGGTTTTCTTCAAAATAATATGTTCTTTTATAAAACGGTCTTTCATTATTATCAGTATTTATTAGTCGTACTGTGCTCAAACGTTTCAAGGACAGTCATAATGCCTTTAGTTCGCGCAAAATAAAAAAGAAAAAGGTGAAAAGATGTAAAGCTCTTTTCACGCCTAGCGATATCTACACTTCGACGATTTGTCACTTTATCGCACGAGGCAGAAATCTTCCAGAGGCAAACACATCCTTGCTGAATTCAATCCGTTTAGAAGATGAAATTCTAGTTGATTTACTGCACTCTTGAAAATTATTTTTGCAGCGGCTGAGCACTACCAAAATCCAAGCTTCCGCTACACCCATGGACCACCCTAATGTAGAAATATATAAATCTAAACATTTCGCAAAACAAAAATAAAACCGCAGCTAAACTCTGAAATAGGATTTTTTTTTTAAATAAAAAATCATCTCACTCTGAAATAGGATTTTTTTTTTAAATAAAAAATCATCTCACTCTGAAATAGGATTTTTTTTTTAAATAAAAAATCATCTCACTCATTGATGTATTGGAAAAGCTATGGACTTTATTTATGTTTGAAAATAATTTTTTATTTTTTCAAAAAAAAGTATCCCCGATAATGGAAATCAGAACCTGAAACAACACAACGGATTAGAATGCCAAAAAAAAAAAAAAATACAATAAACCTTTTTTGCTTCGGACCGCAAATCCATCCCCATTATAGTCCATTTCACTTGAAATCTGGGTAGAAACCGAAATCTGCCAGAAGCAAACACATACATTCTTGCTGGATTCAAACGGTGTAAGAGAGGAAATTCTAGTTGATTTACTGCATTCCCGTCGATTCATTCCCCACCACCCCGTTTCACACTTATAACCACAAGGAAGAATGCATACACCCGTATCTACTTTTATCCCTATAAACGGACAGAGGACCACCACTCTACTGATGCACTGTGACCCTTCAAGCCAGCTTTGCAAACAAGAGCAAGAGCTAAAAAAAAAAAAACAAGAAAAAAAAAATGTTATACAAAATGACCTGAAAATGGCGGCAAAAGCTCTCAGTAAATTTCTATGGCAAATTGCAGTTTTACGCCTTCAGCAAAATTGGGGATTGAGTTTCAACAGCCAGCAGCAGTCCCCTTCCTCATTTTCAGCTATGACCGTTGTTTTTGTAACGAACATAACTCCCTCTGGCTTTCACGGTTTGAAACGTTTGCAGTGACGAGGTTAAACAATCGAAGAGTAGGTTCGTTGTACGTTCCTAATGATGGGCGTTGTTCGGGAGGGTGTTCCTTTGGCAAATATAAACCGAATGAAGAGATATTTATGGATTTCTGGATGCCCCTTTTTCGGTTTTGAGTGTCATTTTGCTGTGTTGGGGATTAGAGTCATATGCGCAGTCTATTATAATGCTGTGCAAAATGTCCATTTGGCCTGATATGAAATGCTAGGATAAAGCTAAGTGATTTAAAAGTAAGTCGCAATGAAACACCATCACATTCAGGGAGGGGGGGATTTACAGGCTATTTGAGTCGTTGCTTTTCTTAATGAACCACAAACTACTGGCCCTTTCGAAGTTGTTAACTGCTCTCCTTACAGAGAGATATAGCCTTAAGTGTAACTTATCATTATTTTATGGTATTAAATTCGTCAAAAAAAAAGGAAAGGTCTAAATTAAAGTAAATTTAGCATGTAGCCATCAGTCGTGTTTTTTTTTTGGAAAAGTTATCTGTAGTACAGTAGGGTTTTATATGAATAACAAAAACAACATTCGCAGTAGGATCACTGCCGATAAAAGGAGAAGTGAAATCCTGCTGCGGATAGAGATTTGCGTTTATTCGAGTATCGGCAGTTATCCTACTGCGGATGTTGTATTTGTTATTCAAATACTGTACTACGGATACCTTTTCCAAAAAAAACACGGCTATTGTCATGTAGTACAGGGTGCAAGGCATACATCAATTAAAATTGAAAATTTTTAAATAAAAAACAACATCTTCTGGTTAGGCTTCTGATATAATTTTGTGCGCTGCTAAGTCCAATTTTATTCCTTACGACAACGACAACTTAACGTTCCTTGGAATCTGATGAATGATTGCGCACCCCAAAAATTTACCACCTTTTCAAAAAGAGCTGCCTTTATGGTAAATCCGCTTTCGTCATCACTGTTAGTTTGATGTTGCTGATGCAGCACTCTGTGGAAGGATATTGAGATCTGGAGTGAAAGTTAATCCACCATAGATGCAAAAGAGGGTTCGTTTCCTTTGTCATATTTGTTGGAAAATTGATAAGAGAATTCTTTGGGTCAACAACCATCTTTCGTAAGTATACAGAACGGTATTATTCAGCAGTTGTTATCTATTCAAAAACTCCACAGAGTAGTTTATAGAAATGGTTATGTGGTTCAAATATTCAGAACTTATGGGGATGGAGTGCGTGATGTAATACTAATAGAGCAATATTTACAGGTTCAAGGAATTTCGAATCATATTTATTTTTTTTTTGCTTTTTTATTTTGATATGGGTTAAACGTGATAGAAGAATATATTTTGAATTAGCTCCTTTTACTTCTCTTTCGTGAAACTCTCGATCCATAAAATATCGCTTCCTTTCTTCTGGTTTGATCAGTGGTGGATTTACACATTTTCCAAGTATAGGCTGTTGAATTTTTGCCGCCCTTACCTCTACAATTGTGAATTGTCAGTTCCTATAGTTTATCTTTACAATACAACAATTCGGCTAAAATTGCACAAGAAATAGTTTTTGAGTATATTTCTGAGGTAATCAAAGTTCAATGATGTACGACTAATAAGGCGGGGTATGCCACTTACACAATAATGTACATTCGGTAAACGTAGTAAAATAATCTTTATTGCGCTTACAAACAGTTCAAAAATAATAATAACAATTAACTTATCAAAGTTTCTTGCAATACCTTTCTGCGCGATTTTTTTTTTGGCCAAATCATCGATAATGTCGTCGTAAGTGAGCTTGTTCATTAATTCTGACTCTATACACAAAAGGGCTAAAGCCTTAATTTTTCTTGAATTAAGGTCGATCTCAAATAATTTTGTCCCCTTTTTAGATAAGAAAAGCTTCTCTCACCCGAACAATTTGTCCATAGAGTACATAATGCCCTACGAAGAGCTATGTCCAAGTTAGGATAAACGTTCTGCAAATTCTGTTTTTGCATAAATGAAGATAAAATTTCCAATGATTCAGAATTTGGTTTCATCTTTTTAAGATCTATTCTCCATCCGTTCGGAAAAAACGATTCGAGGAATCGAAGGAACCCAAACCTTCGAAAGAAAGATACTGAGGATCTGCACTGGACTTTACTTCGACCGTCAACGACTAAAACACTACAGGAACGAGCATCTCTACACAGAAGCGAATTTATTCCCACTGCACAAATATCTAGTTCATTCAACGAAGAAACTAATGGGGAACATCATCGACCACCCGAATCAGCTTATGAGAAGGATGACCACAGAACAACGACATCCCGAACCGAGGTACCTCAGTGTGATGCAAAATCTGGATTACAACGTAGTCATGAATAACGAGGAAGTAGTGTCGTTCTACGCTGACATTGGGTCAGTCTACCACAGCGGCTAAAACGCCATCCCTGACCAACACCCACAAAAATCACCACTGATAACCGGGAATAAACACCCTGAGGAAAATACAGTCAACCGACCTTTTAAATTTTATTTTTTTCGTCATGTAATTTTTATATAAAAATAATTAAACTTAGGTCACTGTTGTAGTTAGGCTTCCTATGAGCCAACAAATAATAATGTAATTTTTTTATAAATATGTAGTAATGTAGTATCTTATTAGTTGTAAGCCTAATTGTAAATAGTATGTTCAATAACACAAAACAAAAAAAAAAGGAACTCAAACCTTTCTTGGAATGAGAATGGTCCCGGCAAAGTACACGTGGAACATTGATAAAATTGTAGCGTAAAAAAAACACCGCGTTCGGGGAAAAAACATTTGTTGTGCTGAAAAGAAAGACTATCGTTATAACATGCACCACCATAATATAATAATATAATCAATTTCTGAAGTTAGCACCTGCTCAACAAACAGTATAGTCAACACATAAGATTAAAATTGATAAAATTCGATTATTATTTTTAAATCTTTTGATCCATTCAAAACGAAGAATATCTCCAACAAAGCATTTTTCTTTGCAACAATTTTTTATTCAGATCTACCACACCAATACCGCAATCAGCAGTACGTAACGTACAGACTTGTATGAGTACATAGTGGGAGTGGGAAGAGCGTGAAATATATTTTCCGCAATTTCGCTCTCATTTCACTCATAGAAAGTGTGGGCAACGGCCGATTTCTGGTTGGGGCCGTGAACTGGGTGTCTTACCGTAGAATTTAGAAGTTTGCGGTATCGTTAAATGTACAATAAAAGAAAAGAGGGAAAATTCATCGGAAAGGTTTCTTGTGGACTTCTAGAGCGATATTAGAAAACCTTCTGAGAAAAAAATATCGGTTTTCAAATTTGCCGCCCCTAAAATCTGCCGCCCTAGGCTCAAGCCTACTTAGCCTGCTGGTAAATCCTCCACTGGGCTTGATACACGTTACTTCCAGTTTTTTTTAAACCAAGCGCTCTACAATCAGCTATGCATTATAGAGATTAGATTGGTATCCCCAGGTTCAGTCTTCTTTGTCACCTCAATCCTGGAGTCTGCGTCTCTGCGATTTGCAGACTCTCTTGACTGGGGCATTATTGTACTCTCGCTTCATTTGTCTGGGCGAATGTCCACATCCTTATCATATTCATGGTACAGCTCATAGAGCTCGCGATTATTCGCTCTCGACCTTCGGTGTTAACGTCTGTAAACCATCTGAATTTTCCAATGATACACATTAATCAGTTTTAACGGGATCTAAAGTTCTAAAGATCTAAATGCTTCAATATGCAAATAATGAGTCGCGACTTGAAATTCGTTGGCCTATATTCTTACCGAAAACATATATGTACACACATAGGATCAACGTTTCTTGTAACGGGTGATTTTTTAAGAGCTTGAGAACTTTTTAAAAAAAAAAAAAACGCATAAAATTTGCAAAATCTCATCAATTCTTTATTTGAAACGTTAGATTGGTCCATGACATTTACTTTTTGAAGATAATTTCATTTAAATGTTGACCGCGGCTGCGTCTTACGTGGTCCATTCGGAAAGTCCAATTTTGGGTAACTTTTTCGAGCATTTCGGCCGGAATAGCCCGAATTTCTTCGGAAATGTTGTCTTCCAAAGCTGGAATAGTTGCTGGCTTATTTGTGTAGACTTTAGACTTGACGTAGCCCCACAAAAAATAGTCTAAAGGCGTCAAATCGCATGATCTTGGTGGCCAACTTACCGGTCCATTCCTTGAGATGAATTGTTCTCCGAAGTTTTCCCTCAAAATGGCCATAGAATCGCGAGCTGTGTGGCATGTAGCGCCATCTTGTTGAAACCACATGTCAACCAAGTTCAGTTCTTCCATTTTTGGCAACAAAAAGTTTGTTAGCATTGAACGATAGCGATCGCCATTCACCGTAACGTTGCGTCCAACAGTATCTTTGAAAAAATACGGTCCAATGATTCCACCAGCGTACAAACCACACCAAACAGTGCATTTTTCGGGATGCATGGGCAGTTCTTGAACGGCTTCTGGTTGCTCTTCACTGCAAATGCGGCAATTTTGCTTATTTACGTAGCCATTCAACCAGAAATGAGCCTCATCGCTGAACAAAATTTGTCGATAAAAAAGCGGATTTTCTGCCAACTTTTCTAGGGCCCATTCACTGAAAATTCGACGTTGTGGCAGATCGTTCGGCTTCAGTTCTTGCACGAGCTGTATTTTATACGGTTTTACACCAAGATCTTTGCGTAAAATCTTCCATGTGGTCGAATAACACAAACCCAATTGCTGCGAACGGCGACGAATCGACATTTCACGGTCTTCAGCAACACTCTCAGAAACAGAAGCAATATTCTCTTCTGTACGCACTGTACGAATTCGTGTGGTTGGTTTAATGTCCAATAAAGTAAACTGAGTGCGAAACTTGGTCACAATCGCATTAATTGTTTGCTCACTTGGTCGATTATGTAGACCATAAATCGGACGTAAAGCGCGAAACACATTTCGAACCGAACACTGATTTTGGTAATAAAATTCAATGATTTGCAAGCGTTGCTCGTTAGTAAGTCTATTCATGATGAAATGTCAAAGCATACTGAGCATCTTTCTCTTTGACACCATGTCTGAAATCCCGCGTGATCTGTCAAATACTAATGCATGAAAATCCTAACCTCAAAAATATCACCCGTTAGTAGGCGTATCTGCATGCTTCGTTTCACCCATAGTTGGTTGACTATTACCCTTTAGTAAAACGGCTAGTAAGCTAGACTGTCATGCAGAAGGTTCGATTGTTATCCACTGGAAAAATGTTTTTCGGGGACAAACTGCCTTTGATAAAAAATGCTTCAAGAGTATCTCTTACCATAAAAACTAAGATGATTCGGCAGAAAGCTGTTGAGTTGTATAGTTGACTGCATATACCTACTCTACGAGCCGTGGTTCTCTAAATGTTTTTTAAAATTTGGCTTATGATTTGAGGGATGTATGCTACCGAAACATCACGTATTTTAAAAGGCCTTGTAGGAATTCATAAGACCTCGTAGGCATGGTTTTTGTTAAAACTGTTAGTTAACTTGTTTAGCTTTTTAAAACTTATAAAGGGTTTTTCAATTAGGTTTTTCTGATCTTTGACCGATGATAACGGACATATTGTTGAAGATACATCTTTAAACTTGGCTATCACTGATTAAGAATGTTTTCTTAAATCAACATGGTAAGTTGTAGCGTTCAACAACATTGTGTATGTGTAGTGTATATGATTAAATAGTATTATAAAGTGGGTCTTCTGTTTGAGCAACGTTTCACCTATTTTGTCGTATTCAGCTACGAGCTCTATTTTTCTTTGTATGAATTTATCATAAAGCAAAATGGTCGGGATAATCCCAATTTACATAATGCATCCAGAAAGCGATACTGTTTGGACTGTTTGAAGTGTACTTTGGACTAGCGGTATGTTCGGTCCATACTTCTTTGACAACGACATGAGACAGCCCATCACCTTCAATGGCGAGTGCTGTTTGTCGATGTTATCTAATTTCCTTTATTAACTTTTTACTAAATTTTCAAAAGACTTGGGAATTTCGGGCAACTTGCCAACACTTCTATGATTTTCAATAATATTTTTAGATACGGATTTAAAAATAGGGATTGAGAAAGAAGATTCGCAGTCATCTAAAATGTATCCCATATGAGGGATAGGTTGTATATTGTAAGCAACTGTACTCAAAGAGGCTTAGAACAACTTTTTTAATATTGTAACGAAGCGTTCCATGCTACTACAGCTTATGTTACTTTTCTATTACTACCGGGAATTGTACTTCACCACATTCGATTCACACGCACCATTGACACATGACGTCAGAGGAAAATTAACAACATTATTATTTTTCGTTCACCACTCACACAGTTCACTTTCAGTCTTTCATGAAAAAGCATATACTTGGATGAACGAAAAGCACCCCTTCGACCATATGCAAGGTCAGGTGACCTAGAAAATTGGTTTTATTGACCATCGTAGACAAGTGCAGGCAATTTGGTCATTTTAGCTTTCCTTGCTTTCCGAGCTTCCCCCAGCAGTAATAAGGGGTTTCGTGGAAAGACAAGTTAAGTAGGTGAGATTGTCCAGCTATTTCTTACTAAGGCTTCCTCGCACCAGTGGAAAAAGGTCTTAGATCGAAGTTAAACGTCATAATTGCCACCAGGGGCTTTGGTACCTGCTGATCTACCAGAGTGTTTAGCCTGTTGTTTTAGTGCCACCAGGAGCGTTGTATCTGCGGATGTGCCAGAGCGTTTAGCTTGCTGTTTTAGTGCAACCATGGGCGTTGTACCTGCTGTTGTACAAGAGCGTCTTATCCAGCGGTTTTAAACTCCCCCAGGGGCGTAGTACCATCTGATTCCATCATAAGCTCAACGTCCGAATAAAAAGACCAGTTTTAAAGTCGAATTACCAGAAGCGAGAATACCCGAAGCCAAATAACAGATTATAAAACCGAAATACGAATCATCAACAACCAGTATAACCGATACGAGACAGAAGAAGAGTTGATACCTGTGAATCATGAGATTATCAGAATTAATTGAAATACTTAAGTGAAAGAATATTGTGTGTAATGAGGTTTGAAGACCTTTTTCTCTGAGATTTCGTGTTTTCTTCAGAACGACCCTGGCAAGACCGGCGAGCAAAACCTCGGCTGGAAATCAAAAAGCATATCTCAGTATTATGGAAGGGATACCATCACCATAATTATTTGAATTTGGCTTAGAAGGGTTAAGTTTATTTAAACCATCAGAGTATTCCAAATGTATAGACCCAGTTTATACCTAATAGGGCCAATTTGAGTAAAGATTATACTGAAATAAGATCAGTGGATTCCATGCTATTGAAGTTCATAGATTTTAGTATTCCAAGAGATTTACTTACTTACTTGACCGGCTCCCGATCCATGGAGGGTCTCTGCCTGAGTTATTGCGGTCTTCCATCGGTTGCGATCCCTCGCGAGCTTCCTCCAGTCGTCGGGACCAAGCGCTCTTGCGTCTATAACCGCCTGGTCCCTGTAGCGGAGGTTCGGTCTTCCTTGTCGTCTCGAACCTGGGGGCTGGGATTCGAAGATTTTCTTGGCTGGAGCGTTGTTGTCCATTCGCTCGATGTGACCGATCCAGTGTAGTCGACGTATTTTGGCTTTTTGGACTACATCCACCTCTTGGTACAGCTCGTATAATTCACGATTGGATCTTCTCCTCCATTCGCCCTCTTCGCATATAGGACCAAATATCCGCCGAAGAATTTTTCTCTCGAAAGTGCCCAGTATCAATTCCCCTTTTTTACTTATCGTACAGCACTCGGCGCGCGCCGTAGAGTAGAACTGGTAAAATTAGCGTTTTGTATAGCGTGCACTTTGTCTTTCGAGAAAGGAGTTTTGAACCCATTTGTTTGGCCAAACCGAAGTAGCAGCGGTTTGCTAGGGTAATTCTTTGTCGAATTTCCACAAAGGTGTCATTCGTGGGATTGATGTTCGTTCCGAGGTAGGTGAACTCCTTGACTACCTCGAAATTACTGCTACCAACAGTGACATTTTGTCCTAGGCGATGGACAGATGCGGCTTTGTTTGTTGATAGCGTATACTTTGTTTTGTCCTCATTAACTTCAAGACCAACGCGTTTCGCCTGTTCATCAATAGCTGTGAACGCTTCTAGCACAGCTCGCTTGGAGCGGCCGATGAAATCGATGTCGTCCGCATATCCAAGCAGTTGGGAAGACCTGTTGAAAATAGTGCCTTCCAGGTTAACATCACTCTTGCGCACTATCTGCTCCAGGACTAGTTTGAAGAAATCACATGATAGCGCATCTCCTTGTCTGAACCCTGTGCACGTCTGGAATAGCTCGGATGAGCTGTTACCCATTTGCATGTTGCACCGCGTATTTTGTAACGTCATGCGGCATAGCTGGATCATTTTTTTCGGGATCCTGAGTTCCGACATTGCCAATAGAAGCTCTTGGCGACTTATGCTATCATATGCGGCTTTAAAGTCGATGAAAAGATGGTGGGTCTCGAGTTGAAATTCGTTGGTCTTTTCCAGGATTTGCCTCAATGTGAAGATTTGGTCTATCGTTGATCTGCCTGGCCTGAAGCCACACTGGTACGTGCCGATTATAGTGTTGCAGAAAGGTTTTAGACGCTCACATAGTACGGTGGATAGGATCTTGTAGGCAACATTAAGCAGGGATATGCCCCTGTAGTTTTTGCAGGACATAGGATCGCCTTTTTTGTAGATTGGGCATATGGAGCTATTTGACCAGACGTCGGGCATGCTATCCTCCCCCACACTTGGTTGATGATCTGATGCATGCACCCTATCATAACATCTCCTCCATACTTAAAGAGTTCCGCAGGTAGGCCATCCGAGCCTGCGGATTTGTTATTCTTAAGATTGCGTATGGCTTTCTTAACCTCTTCAGTACTGGGTAGTGGGACTGGATCTTCATTGACTGGTCTTATGCTTCTTTGCTCCCCTGTGTTTTCGTCTAAATAATGCCCATTAAGCAGCTGCTGGAAATGCTGTTTAAACACGTCTACAATTCCCTGTGCTTCGGTGACTAGGTTCCCTTCGCTGTGTCGAAGAGCTTGCGTGCCGGTCCTATAACCTGATGCCAGTTGTTTGGCTGTTTTATAGAACCGGCGGGTGTTTGTGGCGGTGCTAGACTCCTCGAGATACCTGAGCTGAGAAGCTGCGGCTGCTCTTTTCTTTCTGCGCAGGGTTTTTTACTCTTGCCTTTTCTTTTCACGGTACTCCTCTTTTGCTGCTCTTGTTTTCCGTTGCAGCATTTGCATTCGTGCATTTTCCGTCTCCTGCTTCAATACCGCGCATTCATTATCATACCACGGGTTCTTTTTCCTAGGTGGTTGATAGCCTATGGTGGACTCGGCTACCTCCTTAATGATGTCGCGGTACTGGCTCCACTGGTTGTTGACGCTTGTGGCTGGGGGTACGGCAAAGAGTTTCCCGGTCAATTGCTCACTGTAGTCTCTGGCTTTCTCAGGTGTGCTAAGGCATGCCGTTATCTATTGTCATTTCGTGGAGGCTGTGCTTTCCAACTAATCCGCCAAAGATATTTTCCTTCCCGACTTTAGCATTGAAATCTCCGAGCACGACTTTGATATCGTACTCCGGACAGGCTCCGTAGGCTCCGTCCAGGAGGTCGTAAAACTCCTCCTTGTTAGATTCCTCAGCTTCATCGGTAGGGGCGTGTGCACATATTAGGCTGATGTTTTGAAAAGTAGCTTTGATGCGGATCACAGCCAGGGGATCACAAACCGGCTTAAAATCGATGACTTTTGATCTGAGTCGATTTCCCGCGACGAATCCGCATCCTAACATGCGCATTCTTTGATGACAGCTTTAATAAATGTCGCAATCTTTTCTTTTCGCTATTCCTGATCCTATCCATCGTGTCTCCTGGATCACGGTAATGTCTACCTTGTACCGCGAGAGGACAGATTCAAGTTTTTGAGTAGCACCTGGTGTGTAGAGTGTCCTTACATTCCAGGTGCATACTCGTAAATCGTAGTCCATGTTGCCATTTGAGAGGGGTCGTTATCCGAGGCTTCTCGCGTCTCTCTCATAACAATTGGTGTTTTTTACTGTGGCCGGGTCGTTAGCCCGACGCACTAACCTCCAATCTGTAGGGCCATGGGTTTAGTGTTGCAATTGTTTCCTTGGTCAACACTCGTACTTACAAGTTTAGCAAGTCATGACATAAAGCCAAGACCAATATCCGGCGGTTACCAACTAGGAGGTATTGTAAGCACTTGATGTGTAGGAAAAGATACAGCTCGAAGCCCCCAGTTCCTACAGCATCCAACCACCTCCAAGAGATTTAGGTTTTAAGATTATTATATATGAATATTATTTAATATATAATTTCTGTGCGAAAATTTACTAAGCACCTTAAAATCAATTCGTAATTTACAAACATTATTTGTGTGGCCCGTAGTTCATACTTCTTAGGACAGAACCCCCATAAGCCGGCAAGTTAAACCTCAACCTTTAACAAAAAATATTGTCTTGTTTTTTAAAATTAAGGTAGATTTTACTCCATTCGAGTTCTGAATCCTTAAGATGAAAATGTCAAAGTCAAGGCTGACTTCGTCTTTAACCATAAACTTTTCCCTTATGTTTTTTTTAGTTTTCCTGTTTTTGAAATATCAAGTATGAAAGTAAATGGAATGTTGTTTTCATGAATCAATAACTTTCATCCTCTTATACTCGTAACCTTACTCTTTTTTTACTAATTTGATTCACCTTTACTAACAACAATTTGTAAGCCAATTATGCACATAAGTCAAGTTTATTCAAATGCAACATTTTAATTGCACATTATTCCATATCCAGTATGGAGCTTATACCTAAAAGCCAATAATAAATAAATTCATGTCAATGATCACTTTAAGGTAAAACCTCTTAAAAATCTCAACATAAAAATTATCTCAAAGATTCTTTATGACTTCGCAAGATTGATTTTTCAATTCGAAAAATTCCTAAGAGTGAATTGAATAGTTTTTATCTAAAGTAAGTGCATACAGGTACAGGTACGTCCTTAAATTTAATTATGGTTTAATTGAAATAGGTACATTGCAAGACAAAATAATTTAAATCATAATTATTTATGAATGCAGGTTTCATATTTCATAGCAACAATAAGGGTTTTAGAAGAAGAAAAATGTTATATCGTTTCCTTCTTTTCTTTGATTGCGCCTGCAAAATTCTGGCAAGGTTGAGGGCTACCATGGTACCATCAACAATTGTGTACTTAGCCAGCATTTTGCAAAAAGGACAAAAACGGGTTGGAGCAATCTGTCGAATGGAACGGTTTCAAAGATTCAATGATTACTTTTACATTTAGACGAACGGTCTCATGTAGCAAAATAAATGAGCTAAGAGGCGGACTCCTAACTACTGTAACTAAAACAACACAACATCCTAAATTTTACTTGAGTTACAAGCTAACGTTAATTCCATTTTTGTAAGCAACCGGGTTCCTTACGGTAAGAGTAGCTCTTAGGTTCTTATCTTAGGTTCTTATCGTAAAATTATTAATTCGTCGTTTTTTAAAAACGAGAAAAATAAACTTTTATGTACAAAACTTTTAAATTTAAAAATAAAATATTAAGCCGTTTTAGAGATAGGTATCACATTTTAAAAAAAACAATAGATTGTCTTGGAAAATTCACAAAAATAATCTTTTCAAGTTTTGAAATTCGATGTTTTACCAACTTTTTAGAAGCTTCTCTATAAAAAAAAATTCATTAAAATCCGTTATGCCAATAGTGCGAAATTTAAAATTAAAAAAAAATGGTTCTACGGTAGGTACAGTCAGTTATATTTTGATTTCAAAACATTTTTATAAAATAATAGATCGTAAAAATAAAAAAAAATTAAATAAAAATGTAAACAAATTAGGCACCGTTTTTCAGAAAAATACGATTTTCGGAAACCATTTTTTAACATTTGTATTTTTAGGTGAAATGAAAGCTTTTTTCTCACATCTTGCAGATTATATTAAAATAAGCTTTTATTTGTCAAGTCGAAATATTGGGGGCTATCGTGAACTAAATTTCTCTCAGAATTTTCCCGATCTTCGAAAATTTGAAAGTTCAATACATCTGCGCTGTTCATTGTAAGCTGGCGACTGACCTTTTTAAATGAGAGCCAAAGTCACTTTAGAAAACTTAATTCTCAATAGTCAAAAATTCTAATGCAAAATAATATTCAAAATTTCTTGGAGCTGTAGATTAAAGAAAATTATCACAATCAGATCAACCATTTTTGAGAAAATCAGAAACAAAACAAAAATGGTTCCGGATAATAAACATTTTTCGGATTTTTTTTAACTATTACCTAGCTTTAACTAAATGCAATTTTGTCTCGCTCAATTCTGTCTGCCTGCCTGTCTGTCTGTCTGTCTGTTTGACTACAGCTAAACGGCTCGGCCGATTTTCTTCAAACTTTGGTAGATATGGGTTGGGTTTTAATTGTTCCCCCCGCATGTTTTTTTTTCTTTTTTCTTAAACCAAAAATAACTGTCCCTGCCATACGAATTTTTTTTCGAAATTTTATAAATTGTTTTTTTTTTCTCAAAAACGGTCTTACAGATTAAAAAAAAAAAAAATCAAAAAATTTCATTTAGTTAAACCTAGTTGGATGAAAAAAAAATCCAAAAAATTATTATGTTTGGTACCCCCTGGAACCATTTTTTTGTTTTTGATTTTATCAAAAAGCGTTCAACCGATTTTGATCATTTTTTATGTTAGGGCACCCCAGAAGTTTCAATTTTATTGTGTATTCAAATTTTCAAACAATTTTTTTTTTTTGTTTTAAAAAAAAAATTTCAGTTTTTTTTGTTTTTGAAAATTCAATTTTTCGAAAACCCCATGCTCGATTTTCTTGAATAAATTTTTGATAAATAAAATTTTCTTAATACACTCTACAAGATATGAGAAAAAGTAATTATTTTACCTTAAAATAACGGTACTCTCCATACAAATGTTACAAAGTGGTTTTCGAAAATCGTATTTTTCTAGAAAACGGTTCCGAGAATTTTGATAATATTTTTTTTCTTTTGATTAATTCTTACGATCTATGTATAATTTAATAAAATTCTTTTTGAAAACAAGATATTACTGACTGTACCTACCATAGAACGATTTTTTCGAATTTTGAATTTCTCATTATCGGCATAACGGATTTTAATGAAATTTTTTATAAAGAAGCTCCTAAAAAGTTTAAAAACATTGCATTTCAAAACTTATAAAAAAATATTTTTTTCAATTTTTACGTCTTCCTCTACTAATACCTACATAATAAACAATTGTTATCTGTCAGTTGAACATTTTAAACCGCTTTAATTTTCCTACTGAAAACAAATTAAGCATGATTTTTTTTAATAATGATACAGACATGGAATTATTGAAATAAAACTCCAAGAAATTCATCTCATATCCTATTAGATTCGCCGCGAAAAAAATCAATTTGTGATTGAAATCTGAGCTTGCCAATGGAAAACCCCATACTCGTTTCTTCATAGTTTTGAGCCATGAGATCAGACTCGGGCCATCCAGTCGTACATTTATATATTTATTTATTTATACTTTAATTTTTAATTTCTAAACAAAATAAAAAACCGAAACCGAAGGGCTGCCAAATACCCAGGTTTACTTACATCTTTTGTTCATATTATTTATGCAAACATCAAATTGAATAATGTATTTACTATTTATCACTCAGCAACGAAGGCAAACTCTAAGGCACATCCACATTCGCGCTCAAACGGATTCGTATTCAATTCGGAAATCGTTCGTCCTTTGTCTTCACCTAAAAAATGCAGGAAACGACTTTTTTCTTCTTCTTAAGAAAAAAACAAACAAAAAATGAAGGAAGATGCTTTCTCTTCAGTTTTTTTTTTATTAGGTACCTAGCCAAAGATATCAGCTATAGCTAAATGCATAGGACGCCCATTCCACTTCCGTTGCGCCCCCATTTCCTGCAAATATCAATGCATTGATCCATTAAGTCCGCTCAGGAGTTCGGGAGGCGGAAGGATTCAATAGAAAGTGTGATGGAGGAAAAAAGTTTTCCTCGAAGTTACCAGGATATTTATGGACTGCGATGAATAAAATTCATTCTATTGGAGACAGAAAAGTTAGTTGCACTTGTTCCGCCCGTTTAAAGCGAAATGCATATGCTCTAGTCCTTTTTTGTTCGTTATGTCTGTTCAGAATACTTTTGCATTTGTTCCGGGAAGCTACCGCGTCGCGGAAATGAAAAAAAACCTTTCTCCCCAGAGTTGGGCAAAAAAAAAATATCCACTCTAAACAACAACTTAGTGGGTGGGAAAAACTGCAAGTTGCGCCCTCTAATGGATGACACATTTCACGAGCGAGCGAAATTATCCTTCTGTAGATACAAACATATATGTATGTTGTGTGCCCTTTGTCGGTGCTTGTTCCTGCATAAATCACAGTTCAGCTTTTGATTTGTTGAGATCGTTGTGATGATGGTGTTTTTCACCCTTTCTCATAGCTCCCCGACCACTGCCTTTAGCATTTCGTGCACAGAGCTAGAGTTGCTTTATAACTGCAAAAATATTGGAAAAATTATTCATCCGTTCTCGAGGAATCGAGTATATGGGAGAAATGTTGGCGGTGTGGTGGGTGAAAGTGGACAGGATATGCGGGAGATATATTCAAAGTTATACATTTTTTGTTTATTCTTCGTCAAATTGGAAATATTATTAAATTTTAGATCCGTTCTATTGGTCCCTTTTATATTTGTCCTCGCTGTCGATGATGGGGACAAAATTTGTGTATGCGACTATTGCATTGC
The DNA here is from genome assembly GCA_911387755.1 of Chrysotoxum bicinctum. Lineage (NCBI taxonomy): Eukaryota > Metazoa > Arthropoda > Insecta > Diptera > Syrphidae > Chrysotoxum > Chrysotoxum bicinctum. The sequence goes on along the minus strand of OU426988.1, from coordinate 178,128,438 downwards.
TCACTTCGCCATATTTGATATCAAACCTGCAATTTATGAAGACGTACTAGATATTTTTTGTTTAGGTATCTCACTTTAGATGATGACTGTTGGACGATAACTGAAGTAGTCCCGCTTTGAATTCGCTGAAACAGATTTTAATATCACTTCGATTTTTATTGAAATCTACGTTTGATTGGTTCTCTAAAGCTTTCCATTTCAAAATGTACATATGTATGTATTGCGTATTTAAAACAAAAAGTAATGTGATATTTCAAATAAAGTTATAAAGGATATATTTTGGGAATTCGGGGTCCTTCATTCATGTTGTGCATCGATAGAATGGTTTTTAAAAAGATATTGGAACTCCAAGCTGGATGAAGGGTTGTTTTAATATTGTTCGTCCAGCAGTACACATATAATTTAAACTTAGATCACTTAGTTAATAGATCAAATTGGAAATTGATATTGCTGCTAATTATCTAGAAACCAAAGGGAACTTCAACCAAGGAGCTCTAGAAAAAAAATTAGCGGAAGAGAATCCCGAACTACTTGAGTTCACGTTGTCTGATTCCCATCAAAGCCATTTTCTAAAACAAAAGACTACTAATAGGTATAGGCTGATGTTTCTACCAGTGAGAACCTATGAAGGATTTATTAACGTCCTAGAGGAATCATATATGGAGTCAGTCTGAAGTTGAGCTAGACTCCAATAATCAGTGGTTCTCAATAGTAATTTTTTATGTGTCTTATTGTTGCGGTATGATTTGTGGTTACTTTAGAATAATTATCTGGAATCACAGTCCGCTAGCTCGTGGCCTACCAAGTTCTGGCACTACACCCTTTTTATAGGAACAAACTCAGGCGATTTTTGACACCTCCCTATCTTCACTACCAATGAAGTCAGAAACTTAAAATTCCGAATATTTGCTAAGCTATGTCACGGCTCACCAAATTTTAATTTTCTTACATAAGCAGTTGCTGAGATATAAGGCCTCAAAAATCACAAAAACCGTAACTGCCTGACTCACTGACTGACTGACAGATCATCAAAATTATGGAGCACTTCCCGACATCGTAGAATCTTGCAATTTTGCACAACAGTAGGTCTTGTCATGCCAGTAGAAGAAAAAATATAAAATTTGAAATTTCCCACTTCCTCAGAACTAATGTAAATTATATGGCACAGATTGCAGTAGAACAATGAAATTTGGTAGAACGAATTGCATATAAAGGAACAAAAATAAAAATTGAGGTTTTCCATTCAGGCGGCGTAGTATCCACCCACTTTCAGAGAAAATGTTTAACTTATATGGTGCACTTCCGATTGCTGTAGAATGATGGAATTTGGTAGAGCGGTGTAGCTTAATGTACTCGTACATTCAAAGCGAAAAATAGAAAATCTAAGATCTTTCATGTGTCTTTCTATTGTCATTTTGAAACTATACATGCATCTTGAAAATTCATGACTTTTCTTAGAACTAGAGTTCTCGATTTGGTACTCTATGTTTATGTTATGTTAACATGAATCAGGCCAAAAACATAAATGTTAAAAAAAGAGCCAAGTTCTTCTACGAGGGTAAGCCCAGAAGTATCCGACCTAACAAAGAAAACACAAAAAAATTGGGGAAAAATATCTTTATTTCTCTACATAGTCTCCTAGCTCGATACACTTTTCCCACCGATGTTCAATAGATTCGATACCCTGTTTATAGTGAGAACCGTCGAGCTCTTTCAAAATAGCGAACTTTAACTCATTGATTTTAGCCATCGCGATAACGGATGTGTGAACTGGTGCATTGTCTTGATGAAACAAAACTTTCTTTTTCGCCAAATGCGGCCGTTTTTTCTTGATTTCGTCACTCAAACACTGCAATAAGTTCGCATAATACTCGCCGTTGATTGTTTTTCCTTTCTGAAGATAATCAATGAAAATTATCCCACGCGCATCCCAAAAAACTGACGCCATGACCTTGCCTGCAGATGGAACTGTCTTCGCCTTCTTTGGAGCCGATTCTACCCTTTCAGTCCATTGTTTTGACTGTTCCTCTCAGGTGTGAAATGATGGACCCATGTTTCATCCATGGTTATGAATCGACGCAAAGTCTGCTTTATTGCTGTGAAACTTCGCCAAACTCTCGATTGAAACATCCTCACGACGCTGTTTTTGTTCCATTGTGAGTAATCGCGGCACCCATCTTGCGCACAACTTTCTCGTGTCAAAGTTTTCAGTCAATATGCGATGTACAACACTTTTTGAAATGCCTGCCATGTCTGCTAGCTCGCGCACTTTCAGTCGACGGTCACCCAATACCATTTTGTGGATTTTCTTCACCATTTATGGCGTGGTCACCTCATTTGGTCGACCACTGCGATGTTCGTCTTGGCAGCTCGTACGACCTCGTTTAAACTCTGCCACTCAATATTTTACTGTTGTAAACGAAGGAGCAGACTCCCCCAGAGTAGAATCTAGCTCCGCTTTGATATTGGTTGGACTGAGGCCTTTCAAATGAAAGTATTATATCACATAACGATGACCAATTTTGTCCATGTTTACAAATTCACTGAGAGCGTTCACTATTGATGGGATGGCTGTCAAACGAATACTGAACAACGTAGCGTCGTCAAACTTCAAACTTAAGCTTTATAAAGTTGGTACTCTCTACCATATACCCCTAACATGGTAATGGTAGGATTGTGAAATTTTAAATGGAAAGTGAAAATGACCGAAAAATATTTGAACTTTAATGGTCCAGAACCACTTTTTTTGTGTTGATCAGAGCTTTATTCAATTGTTGCTTGGAGATTGAATTTTATTCTTGCTTTATCAGGCGATTTGTAAATTTTAACAACTAAAACCGAATAACATCATAAAAAACTGTGTCGACAAACTAGTTCGGTCCTTTTTACACGCCATGTCGGCATACTACTTCGATTCCCAGAGTTCGCACCGCTATGTCGACACATATTCATTTCACACGACCCCAAAACCTTATCGACAATATGCTTCGATGAAGTAGTTCGTGGCGTGTGTTAGGGGTAATAGTCATTCTTTTCAAACAACAACCGCCATCTATACTTCAGGTCGGGTACTACTGGTAAGTTGCTTTCCACACCACCTGGAAGTCAGTGTGTGTACTGACAAATGGAGATAGAATTTTTTACGCTTTGTCGTTCAATGTATTTCCCATAAGAAAAAAGCAAAAAGGAGCTCGAAAAACATAAATTTTACTAATTAATTTTATATGAACGGGTATCAATATTATGATTTTAACAGAATAATAATATGTGTTTTTCTAAATCAGGTGGAAAATATATCAAAAACATAATTAATCCTGTGCAATTTGTGCTAAAAAAAAGTAAGGAAATTGCAAGAAAACAACAACAAATACTTAAAGAAAATGGATAACATAAATTTTTTGAATTAAGTCACAATAATAACAAAGTTTCTTACATTTTCCTGCTTTTTAATTTGTCTTTTTTTTGTCATAGAAACTCGTTAACAAGAAAAAATACAAATTTTCACAAAACATAAAAACACTAAACGACATACACCGACCGAATTGAGTTGAAAACATAATAGAAGTAGTATTAGTAAACTTTACTGTGTTTTTTTTGTTCCATTTGTTTTTTTATATTACATAGAAATTTAATTACACTTAAAAAAATTGCTGACTTAGAATTGGCCAGGCCACACAGTAGTTTTATGTTTGTTTTATTTTAAATTAAATAGATAATTATTGATTTAAGGACAAATATTCTACCTTGAGACTAAAATACGGCTGGTCAAAGAAGACCATACAAATTGCTTCTTAACAAAATTGTTTCATCTGTCATTCACATACGATATGTTTACGATTTTGGAAGCCAAATTACAAAAGATTAATTAAGTTTCTTACTACTACTTTAAATATTCAGTATTAAACCTTCATGAAGTAAGAACTTGGCGGACTTTTAAATCCCAGTATTTTTCACGGCTGACTTGTTACACAAAGAATTTTGTATAGAAGAACTTGGCTCTTTTTTTAACATTTATGCTTTTGATCTGATTATTTTAAAGAAATTAAACTTGCCTTAAATCGGAATCTAAATTACGAACTCATCACAAAATTGGTACAACAACAATGGGCTAATTTATTATTATCATTGCCAACAGACACCGATATTTTAGATGTCGGATGTAGCGTCGGTCGAACTGAAACCGATAACTTTTGCTTGAAAAGATTTTTAAGGCATCAGAGGGTTGCATTCGTTTTGTTCTTTGAAAATTGCGCCAAAAAATTACATACCGTGTAACTCAAAAGGTAGATAGTTGGCCGAAGCAGTTTGTTGCGAGAAGTAGACACGTTGTCGTGAACGGATTTGACTTTTTTGATTTTTTTCTTAAAGGATACATTTTTAGTTTTCAATTATTGCAGACGATTCAAATGAGTTCAACGATGAATACAGAAACATACATAATATCTCCATCAGGGAATGATAAATTGTCAGAATGAGAAAATTCCGATAATTCTATAAAAGACCCTGATTTTATAATGAATAGTACTTATTGTTTATTCTTCTGATTCGTATCCAGAAAGTTAAAAAAGGAAAGTTTGGGATATTCCGTTCAACAACAACGATCCGCAATCGAATAAAAAATGTTTTTTTTTTGCAGATATTAAGGAACACTGGAAAGCCATATAAGACACTTTCTGGAAAAGTTAAGCATGTAAAAGCTCCAAAACTCTTTGGAATGTGTCGAAGCATTTGTCAAGACAAAATTTCGTTCGAGCAGATAGAACAACTATTTGACCAGTATTGGGATTTGCGAACCTATGGCCAGAGAGTTTTATACATAGGAAATCTTCTGACGATAGCAAATAAAAAATTCAATACTTTTTTTTAACGCAATGCAAAGAAAGTGACGCCGTAAAACCTCAGCGAAATACTTTTTGGAATATGATAAAATGCGTACTGTGATTACTGTGATGTACTTTTGTCTAAGGCTGAGGTTTTTCTCGCCGGTTTACCGGGGTTCTATCTAAAGAGGTACTAACTTCAGACTTTACGTCAATAATCCTTTATTTATAAAAACTAGTATCGCCTGTGGTCGAAATTCGACCATTAACCGCACTTTTCCTAGTAAAATACTTACATTTATTGGTGGCCAAAATTGATTAAACAAAAATAATCGCAAATGGAAATTAAACAATATCGCTATCAACAAAATGAGGAACACAAGGTTTGAGCATAAGCATTCATATCATAGTGAAAAGGCATAACGAATTGAATTTCTCTCTGCATGTGTTTTAACAATTTTGAGTACCGCTATTGCTATGTCTAACATACACGAGAAAACACGATATTAAGAAGCGTTATGGTTAAGATTATATACTGAAACAACGGTCGAGGTTGGTTTGGTGGTTTAAAGCTCTCTTATTGTTCGAGATTTAGCGTTGAATTTGTGCAGAGGTTGAAGGATTTTGTGGACAAGCTGATCATATTCGGTGTAACGTGGTTTTGGTGTCATAGGAGATTAGGAAAATCTGGATTTATCCTTTTAAAAGCTCAGGAATTATTTGAGGATTCTAACAAAGAAGGTACAGACTTCCTTATTTACTTCACCTGACACATCACTTTCCCCAACCGGAAGAAGGAGAAACCTGCCGCTGCACGATCACGACACATTGGTGAGTTTCTTTTTCACTCGCTCTCAATATAACACTTTGATATTTTTGCATCGGAGAATAAAAAATTAAAGTATGAACTACTACAAAAATTGAACATTAATGTATCACATAATTAAATAATAACAAAAAAAAAAAAAAAAAGAAAAATCGAGAACAAAAAAAAAAAATAAAAAGCTAAAATATAATTTTAACACGAGCTAAACCAAACAAACTTTATTCATTTGACATCTCATTGACAATCCAAATCTTGACACTTGAGCGTTCAGGTTATTAACAAATAAATAAAGTTTTCTTAGACGGAAGCAATCGAAAACGTTAGCCTAGTTTAGACGAGCGATAGAAATGGACAATCAAAATGAAAAGAAACTTGATTCTATTCTAGGAGCTATACAAAATTTGAGAAATGACCTTACCAAACAAATAAACGAAGAAACAAACAAACTACAATCGAAACTAGACAAAATATCAGACAAACAACATGAAATTGAAGACAGACAGTGTTTGCTAGAAGGAAAAATAAAACATATTGAAAGAACTTTGAAGAGGAAGAACATAGTTATATACAACATAAAAGAGATGGAGACTGACAACATATCTTTGCAAGAATGCGTTTTGCATTTTTTTAATAATATAATGGAGATTGAGACAAACACGAATGAACTTGATTTTGTAAGAAGAATAGGAAAAAAGGGAGAAAGAACCAGACCACTACTAGTAGGTTTTACAACTCAAATTAAAAAAGACACAATAATGAAAAACAAATCAAAGTTAAAAAAATTTAAAGACGCAATTATTTATATTAAAGACGATCAAATAAAAGAGGACATCAACTCAGAAAACAAAGAAAAGGAAAAGAAACAAAATCTCGACAGACAAGAACCAAAAGACAAAAAACTTAACATTTCCGATTCAATTAACTCAAAGAAAAGGACGTTAAAAACTATTTTACCACTAAATTACATTCAATGTTCTGAACCAGAGACAAGCAAAAAACAAAAACGATATGAAACACAAAAGATAGACCACTTACCACATAAAACGCGAATTGATCAATTTTTCAAAACTTATCTGAACGAAAATCCAAACGAAACTAAAACTCAAACGATACAACAAAGCATTAAGTAGCAACAATTGCAAACTGATCTGACCAAAAAATATAATGACAAAGAAACAAAAAATAAAATAGAAACGAATCCTTTCTCAATCCGGCTAGCCACCGTGAGAAATGAAGGCTCATTCCCCCCAAAACACTCAACAAAACCAACAAGAAAGAATACACCAAAAAATAAAAACAATACTCTAAATATTTGCACATTCAATGTAAGAACTTTAAGGACAGAGGAACGACAAGAAGAATTAAGAATTGCATTGACCAACATAAACTGGGATATAATAGGACTATGTGAAACAAGATTGTTTGGACAAAAAATAAATGAGTCTAACAATGACATTTTCTGTTATATTGGACAAACAAAAGGACTGTATGGAGTAGGATTCCTAATTAAGAAACTTTTGAAGAAACATATCCTAGACATCAGATTATTTAACGAGAGAATTTGCTCAATAAGTCTTGACATTCAAAACACAAAAATGACTATCATCCAAATATACGCACCGACAACTAATTCAACTGACGAAGAAATTGAAGCCTTTTACGAAAATTTAGAACAAGCTTATAGAGAAACAAAAACAGAAATAATGTATGTAATAGGAGATTTTAATGCAAAACTTGGGACAATGGAAGATGGAGAAGAACAGTTATTTGGACATTTTGGATATGGAAGAAGAAATAAGCGTGGAGTAAAACTTATAAAGTGGATGCAAGAAATGAACCTGACTTTTGGAAACTCATTTTTTAAGAAGAAAGACAAGAACAAATGGACTTGGTTATCACCTGATGGACAATACAAAAATGAATATGACCTCGCTTTAACGAATAAAATCACTACATTGACAGATATATCTGTAATTAATAATCTTAAATTTGATAGTGACCATAGAATGGTGAGAATGAAAATAAAAATTGACCATAGTACATTACGAAGGAACCACCAAAAGTTATTCTTTCCCGATTCAATACTGCCTGAAAATATCCGATCTTATAACGAAACTCTTATGAACAAAATAGAAGAACACATAAATGTCAATCGATTTTACGATGACCCGCAAAATTCATATAACATGTTAGAATCTATCATAAAAACTACTGCAAAAAATACGCTTATGAAACCAAGATCTGGAAAAACTGACAAACTATCAAGTGAAACAAAAGAACTCATCAACCAACGAGAAATTCTTAGAAAAGCAAGTAATCTTACAGAGACCGAAAAACATGAGTTAAAAAATCTAAGAAAAATTATCAAGAACAAAACAAAAGACGATGTCCAAAAATTTAACGAAACAAAAATAAAAGACATTCTAAGAAATACAAAATCAATCAAAAAAACAAAAAACTTCTTAAGTAACGAAAAAGAATGGATAGTTTCACTTAAACAAAAAACTAAAACCACAACAAAAAGAAAAGATATTAACGAAACAGCTACCAGTTTCTTTGAATCGCTATTCAAATCAACTAAATACACTACTTTGGACTCTCTAGACACCTTTGGTAATGATAATGATAATGATAATATATTTCTTTTGAATGAAACTGATGTATCTTCTGCAATTGATAGTTTAAAAGCCGACAAAAGCGCAGGAAGTGATGGAATCGACGCTGAAATGCTAAAATATGGAAAGGACACTCTGACACCAGTAATAACTAAACTCTTTAATGCTATACTGACATGTCAAAGAATACCAAGACAATGGCAACAGAGTACAATAATACTACTCCACAAAAAGGGAAACAAGGATGACATGAACAACTATAGACCCATAAGCCTTATATCGACAATCTATAAACTTTTCTCGAAGACTATATATATTTCGACCAAACAAACAATGAATGACAATCAACCACGAGAGCAAGCAGGATTTAGAGAAGGCTTCTCAACCACTGACCATCTTCAGACAATCAACCAGCTAATTGAAAAACATAACGAATTCAAAAAACCACTTTACCTCTGTTTTATCGACTTTGCAAAAGCTTTTGACACCGTGGAACACAGCAGCATATGGGCAGCGCTAAGTAATCAAAAGATCAACCCCAATCTTATCAGGACGTTTAGAAACATTTATTGTTATAACACCGCTAAAGTTAAAACGGACAAAGTAGGAAGGGAATTCCATTTGAAAAGAGGAGTTCGACAAGGGGACCCCATGTCACCGCCACTGTTTTCCTCAGTTCTAGAGGATATTTTTCAGAGGCTGGAATGGAACGATAAATTTGGTGTAAGAATCCATGGAGACTACTTAAACAATCTAAGATTTGCAGACGACGTTGTTCTTCTTTCGAATTCAGCAACACAGATACAGACAATGTTAAATCAACTCTCGATGACTTGTAAAAAAGATGGACTTTGTTTAAACTTGACTAAAACAAAAGTGATGACTAATCATATAAAGAAGGACATCTTACTGGAAAATAACAAAATAGACTATGTTGAAGACTACGTTTACCTAGGACAAATTAAATCCTTCATAAATCAAGACAAAAAAGAAATAACTAGACGAATAGATAATGGATGGAAACAGTTTTGGAGCTTAAAAGAAATACTGAACTCAAACCTTAGTAATGACACAAGGAAATATATACTGGACTCTACAATCTTACCTGTTTTGACGTACGGGCTTCAAACCCTAGGACTAACATCAAATCAACATGATAAACTAAGAATATGCCAAACAAAAATGGAGCGAAAACTTTTAAATATACGACAAATACAAAGGATTACTAACGAAGAAATTAGAAGAAAAACAAATATAGTTGACGTGATAACTCGAATAAAACAACTGAAATGGAGCTGGGCAGGACATGTGTCAAGAATTGAAGACCAAAGATGGACGAAAATAATTACAAAATGGACCCTAAATGATGAGAAGAGGCCAAGAGGACGACCGAAAAAAAGATGGGCGGACGATTTAAATAAATTCAATCAAAACTGGTACAATGACGCAAAAAATAGATTCATTTGGACAGCAATGGGGGAGGCTTACGCCAGATAAAATAAATAGATTATATTGAAACAAAAACGATCAAGACAATAATTGAAACATAATAATAATTGTAAAACTATTTTAAGAAATTATTCATTTGTATATAATTAATTATAAGAAAAATAATGTTTGTGTGATTTTAAAACCAACAATATTGGCGAATAAAGCTTTATAAAATAATAATAATAATAATGGTTAAGAAGACACACAAGAAAGAGAGAACTATTATACTCTGTTCAAATTATATTTGCAGTACAGGACTTATGGGAGAGCTTTTTCAGAAACACTGGTGCCTGCTTCTGTTTGCACGGCACCTTAACTTAAATAAAATGCACGACTGGATCGCACGAACTTGCTCTTATGTAAAAGTACTTTGGAATTTAAGATACATTTTATAATTATAAAACATGAATTTAAAATTAAATTGCCGTCTGATTTCTAGAAAAGTATGAATTTATGCAAACAAACTTTAAAAAATCGTTTTATTATTATATAAATAAATTTTTTATATAAGAAATTTCTTTAAAATTTTTCAAGAAAGAAATGTGGGATGCGAATTTTAAGTATTTAATAATATTGATTTTTGGAAATAATTTCAAAAAATAATCGTTCATAGGTTTTGAAGATATTGATTTTTCAAAAATTTTTTTTTTTCAAAAAAACCAAACAAAACATTTTTCCAATATTTTTATATACAATATTATTTTAAACTTAGGGGGACTCCTGCTGAAAATTTTTGGTTAAAATCGTTAGAGCCGTTAATGAGAAAATCGAAAATCAAAAAAAACGGTTCTATGACAGGTACCGTTAATAACATTTTGCCCCAAATTTTTTTTTTACCAAAACGTAGTCCATGTCCATAATATCACACCTAATTTTTTTTATCAAAATCGTTAGAGCCGTTTTCGAGATAAATAAGATTTTTCATTACGGGTGTATGGGTGGTACCGTTATTTTTAGAGCTAAAAAAAAAATTTCAATTTCCCCTCTAGGGAATCACCGAAGACCCATAACTACCGAGTTTGAAGAAAATAGGTTCAGTGGCTTAGGCTCTAGATCGAGGTACAGACATACAGACAGACAGACAGACAGACAGACAGACAGACAGACAGACAGACAGACAGACAGACAGACGGAATTGCCGGACCCACTTTATTCGTCTTCGCTATCATCGTAATGTCAACTTTGATCAAAATCTCGAGTTCGATTTTTTTTCCAAATGCAGAACTTGCCCTATAGTACCTATATCGCAAGTAAAAATTGCAACTGAAATAAGAAAGAGAATCACTGAGTTACATTAAAATTATTTGTGTAATCTTCTTTGAGCTCAAGTACAGCCCATCATGACCTATCTGCTACATGGGTGAAAGGAGACAGGAGACTACTGATACTGATCGCCAATTTGCAATTAACCCTTATTGTGTTTATTAAAAAAAACACTGAATCAGAGTTACAGATAGAAATTCATATGGCATTATCTTTGGTTTGTGCTATATAACTTTCAGGATTTAAGCCTTTTCTAACTTTTAGTAGCAAATATATTTCTGAGATTTGCGACAATTTTTAATGCTCCTACGGCAATCCTGTAAGAGCTTTAAATTAAAGACAGCTTATTGAAATCCATAATGGTCAGACTGAAAGGCATATATGCTATCTTCCCTGTACTGCAAATATAAATGTTAATGTTAATATTGAAATTTTAATATAATTCATTTATGTATTTTCTTTTTGTTTTTCACTGTAATTTATTTTGTATATAATTATATATTTTTATTTGTAAATATTATTTCTAATATCTGTTAGCATAAGCTTGTAGATCAATAAATAAATAAATAAATAAATAAATAAATTGAACAGAGTATAATACTTAAATTTGAATTTCACATTTATATATCGCATGCAGGTAGACGCATGTGTTAGTGCTGGTATAATTTGATGTGTACCCTTCCTTTCAGAAGCGATTGAACCAAAAACGGGTTAAAATCAATATTGTTTTCACTTTTTTGCAGCTTTTGGTGTTGCATGTGTGCGTAGAGTGTCCCTACTCATTGTTACTTCGTTTATATGAAGAATTGAATCGGAATTGAATCAGGATTTAGCTCCGTGTAGGATCGGATTGAAATAGGATTTCTCGATCCGATCCCACTAAACGAGCTGAATCGAATCGAAAATATGCTTGTATACCTGAATCGAGGAATCGAAGAATCGAGTGTGTGTACAACAACAGTGTAACGACATGGTATGTGCAATGTGTTGTTTGATTTCAGATGGGTTTGTTAGATGATACCCACAACACCGCACGCACACAATTAAAACCAGATTGTCATTTCGATTCCATTTCAATTCGATCTCTCGATCCAGTGCCGCCATATACCTACATCGAAATCTCAATTCGGATTCGATTCGATTCCTCAATCTACTCTTATAACCGAGGTATGTAAATCTGCTATTACACGATGAATCTAGATGCATGCGCCTTCTTCGAATTCTTCTTTGATATTTCGTCCACTGATTCAAGCGCTATCACACGTTGAAACCAGGACCCATGTTCTGTAACTCTCACATCGAGTGAGTTTTCGCATAAACGGTGCGAATCAGAACAAAAACACTGCGGAATGACACAAAATTCTATTTCTCACACGCAACTGTTTCTGTAACTTTTTTTCACTCGATCAAGAACCAAATGGAAAAAATTATTGGATGTATTGGAAAAATGTGAAAAAAAAACTGTATCTGTAAGTCTGAAGTCGATACAATCTTTCGATTTTTCTGTCAAAATCATTCGACCACTCTGATACAAGTGAGAAGTGAGAACAAGACAATAATAATAAAAATCAAATATGACGGAAAATAAACAAAAGGTAAATAACTTATTTTGTATGTTGTTTGATCAGAAAAATTATTATTTTTATCCGTAGAAAATTCAAAGGATCTCAAAAGATCAAAAAGCAAAATTGGTAGATTACATGGCAACACAATTAGAGTTCGCGAGAGGCCAATTCGGCGGACCAAATTCAAATATTACGTCTGTGAATGCATATCATATTTCTATTGTCACTTTGTTCACTAATTACAAGCACACTATACATTTTACTTGTTTTAAAAATTTGAATTACTGCAAAATAGAAACTTGAACACTTCAACCTTTTCAATAAAAAAGAAAAAATAATTTTTAGTTAAATGTGAAATAAATTGAAGCTGTCAGTTTGAGGGAAATGTAAACATTTCTTCCATTGGAAACTGGAAACTATGGTTTTCGCATCACGTTATAGACACAGTTCATTTTCCAATATAGAGAAACGATGAAATTTCTTGATGACTTTGTACTTTTAGGCTCTTTTGGTCTATTTGTTTTTTTTTGAATGCGAATAAAAGACTTTATTCCACTCTTCACCCAACGTTTCGTAAGAATTCCTTACTTCTTCAGGGGTTTTTTGTATTTATTTAATCTAATAATATAATGTATACAATATTAAAAACAGTTTTAACAATAACTTTTATATTTTCTTACTTTTGTACTATATCATAATATGTTTATTATTATTGCATCCTCCCGATGACGGCACTGACACAAATTGAAAATAAATAACAAACATGAAAACGAAATAAAACAAAAAGAAAACTATCAAATTAGACAAGAAATGACATTTATATAGCTTGAACCAATTCAGTTGGCAATTCTACTGCGCAGGTCTCTTTAAATTTCTTTGCTCTACTCTTTAATTCTTAAAGAGACAGAAAAATCACTGAAAAAAAAGAAAAAAAGATGTACATGCAAACGTTGTTGTCAGTGACGCTGCTGCGATCATACTGAAGCACTTAGGAGGGTGAGTTTTGTTTATAGCTTCGCTCTCAGTAAAATAGAAATGAATTTCCAGTGATGGACTTTCTGTGAATAAGATATGATCATGGTTTACTTTTCTTTCATAGCTTGATGTCTAAAAAACTATTTCATCTCTGGTGAGATAAAAGGAAAAGATTTTTAGGTGTAAACTTTACTTCGAAAAAATAAAATTAATAATTTTTGTTTTTATTAGTGGGACAAATTTCAGTGCACCTATAACAAAAAAATAAGTCTATTGCAAAATGCAATTGGGTTAGGCAAGAAAAACTACCTGCAAGCTGCGACATAGGATTAATGATAAAAAGTTTAGGGATTATTGTTTATTTCTATGTTTTATGATTTGTGGCTTAGTAACAGAAAGGTTCCGGGGGCGTTGTGTTTATACTTATTTTTTGGCGTTAGTGTATATATGATATATTTTTTTTTTGACCTGTGGGGTTGGGATTAATTGTAGATTAGTGTTAATTAGTTAGATTAGTGTTTACGAGTTTGAACAATTTTTAACTACGAGTTTTTAAGAATGAATTTTTGCATCAGAGGGAATTAAGGTATTTAAATGATATTTGCTTTGCTTTGCAATTCAGTTTAAAAAAAAACAACCAAGAATAATTATATTGAAATACATTTAAAAGAAATTTTAATGGATCCATTTAGAAAAGGAAAACCTATTGGAAGCCAGGCGCGTAAGATAGTTGTTAAGATATATAATGACCAACTGGAAGAAGCAAAGAATTCGTTTCTTGAAAATCCTGTGAGTTACGCAACAACGCAAACAGTGAAAACTACTGGAATTTCTGAACGTTCAATCAGAAGGATTATTAAGGAATACGAAGAGACAGGAGTTGTGCAGTCAGTGGAAAACTGGACTAGACGAATTTGACATCGCAGCTATTCGGCGTATAAAGCACAACTTCCACCAGGAGGAAAAAATGATGATATCCTTAAAAATGTTGAGACAACGAGTTCAGGAAGATCTGGAGTTTAACTTAAGTATTACGTTGTACCGTCACATATAGAGATTCGTTTTTTAATCGCACAACACGATTATAGAATAACTTACCCGGCACAGTTTCCCCTTGCCATTTCAATTTGAAAACATTTAAAACCAATGTTCATCGACACCTTCTTTCTCTCCCCTGCTAATTTCTCCCTCGCCCGTGCTGTGTTTAAAACATTATAAGGGTCTCGTAACATACCCTTGAGCGCGAGTGAATTATAAAAAAAAGAAGAAACGGATTTAGCTACAAAAAACTCAAAACAACCGGAAACTTCTCTGTAAAAGAAAAAAAGAAATGATATTAAACTCATGCGAGTGAAGTATCTGAGAAAAATCCGGGAATACAGAACAAAAGGATTTGATATCATTTATTTGGACGAAAGCTATATTCATAGCTCACATACAAGGCCACAGGCTTGGACTGATGACAATAGCAATTTCAAAGGGAAAGAGGCGCATGCAGGTTATGAAAAAGGTTTCGTGAAAAACTCCTTACTTTTATTCAAATCTGGAACGAAGACGGCAGACTATCACGACGAAATGAACTTCAAAAATTTCTGCAAATGGATCCAAGAACAAGTTTTGAATAACTTGGAGAAACCTTCAGTTATTGTAATGGATAACACCTCGTACCACAATAAATTAGAAGAAAAACAAATTACTTCTGCTAGCAAGAAATCCGAGATTATACAATGGCTAACCGAAAACAATATTCCGTATACTATACAGATGTTGAAACTTGAACTGTATATTTTTGGGCAACTGTCAAGGCAAGAGTAGGTTCATGAAACACAACATTCAATTTATTGGATGTTCAAAAATTAGCAGAGGAAGAATTTTCAAAAATAACGGCTGAAGACTGGCGAAAAGTGTGTGAAAAAGTCATAAGAACTGAGGACGAATACTTTTCTCACGACCTCACGTGGGACACAATTTCGGATTCAATTATAAATAATCCAGGTGACGATTCTTCAACCGACTATGAAAGCGACATTAGTTCTTAAAACTAAGTGTATGTAAATGAACATTTATTATTTAAATTATATTATTCTTATTTATATTTTTTTTATTTTATTATTATGTTTTATATTTATTTCTGAAGTACAAATTTATAGTAATTATTTTAAGGTAAAATAAATTTTAAGAATTTATTATTTATCGTAGGTAAAAATTATTCAAACTCGTAAACACTAATCTAACTAATTAACACTAATCTACAATTAATCCCAAAACCCCACAGGTCAAACAATAGTAAATACATATATCAAATGAACACTAACACCATAAAATAAATATAAACATAACGCCCCCTGAACCTTTCTGTTGCTAAGCCACAAATCATAAATCATAGAAATAAACAATAATCCCTTAACTATTTGTCAAAGCAAAGTTGAGCTAGGCACTGTAAGATTTAAGGAAAAATCTTTACTCATTAAATATCTTGCGCACCATTTTTGTTCTCTTAAATCCTCTTAAATCCTCTCTCTGCGCAACCGACCGTTGGCCAACTGAATTGGTTCAAGCTATATCACAGATTTTAGGCAGGTACTTTGTTAAAGTGCTACAGCATAGCTTTGTTTGATGTTATCGGTGTCTTCCTTTGTGTTCATTGTCCTCTTTATTTTTTGTTGAATGCGTAAGCTTTCTAATGTAAGCCTTGTATTTGCTTTTCTCTCTCTGTCTAATATTTTTACCTCTTCGAAGCTCACCGAATGTCCAGTTTGTGCTATATGCTGCGAAAGCCCTGTTGTCTCTTTTTTCTTCCTTATGTCCGCTTCGTGTTCAGTTAATCTTGTGGCTAAGTTTCTCTTTGTTTGTCCTATGTATACTAGATCGCATTTCTCGTTCTCTTTTCCCTTGCATTCAATTTCATAGACTACGTTGTGTTGTTGTTGTTTTTGTATTTTAGTTTTGGTGTTTGTGAAAATTGATTTTAGTGTGAGATTTGATTTATGTGAGAATGATATATTCTCTTTATTTATTACTCTATGTAAACTTCTATTGTCTGTAAGATTGTTGACATATGGTATAGAGAAGAACTTTTTTTCCCTATCAGCTGTGTTTCCCGAATATTTGTTGTTGTTTTGATTTTGATTAGTTTTTGTTTTTAGGTTTTCTGTTCTTTTTTTAAGTAGGTTATTTATTATGTAATATGGGTAGTTGTTAGTTTTTAATATTGTTTTGATTTTTCTTATATTTTCTTTTTCATATCTTTCGTCGCTAAGATCTAAGACTTTGTTTATGAAATTAAATGCAGTATTTATTTTTTGTTTAATTGGTTGGGTAGAATAAAAGTTAATCATGCGTCCTGATGAAGTTGGTTTTGAGTACCAATTGTATACAATAATGTTGTTTTCTCTGTGTAGTAGTAGATCTAAGAATGGAAGAGTGTTATTTTGTTCATTTTCTATTGTAAATTGAATTTTGTTGTGGTACAAATTAAGTTTGTTAAGGATTATGTCTTTTTCTGTTTTTTTTTTAATGATCGCGTAGATATCATCCACATATTTGACTATGAATTTTATGTTAATACCCATTTTATTTAGTTCTTCTATGGTGTCATCTAGTAGGTTGTCCAAAATTACGTCTGCAACTGTAGGTGAAAAGGGGGTTTCCCATTGGCATACCAAATGTTTGTAAATAAAATCTTTCGCCATATTGGAAGTAATTGTTTTCTCTCAGGCAAAATTCTAAAAGCTTTAGAAATTTTTGTTTTGGTATGTTTGTGTGATGTTGTAATGTGTCCCATTGTTTTAAGATGTTTTTAATGGCTAAGTACGTGGGAATGTTGGTAAACAACGAAACAACATCAAACGAAACCATAACTTCATCATCGTCTAAAACTACGTCTTTTAATCTCTCTTTGAGTTGGAAGGAGTTTTTTATGTTGTATTTGTGGGATATGATGTTCTTTACAATTGTTCCTAAATGTTTGGACAAATTGAAGCATGGAACATTCATCGACGATGATATTGGACGTTCCTTGTTCTTGTTCCACCTCTAATCGACTGCGAAAATACTCGACCGAGTTACAGAACATGGGTCCAGAGTCATGAATCCAATTTGACAGTTCTGTTTATTTTTGATTTCGGTGTTGGTCAGTGTGTGCTCTTTAAAATAAAGAAGATATCAGAAAGAAGTATTTCTATGCATTACATTGAAGTTTACTCCTCGAACAACGAAATCATATGAAGCAGAATAGACAAGAGAAAAGAGAAACGTCAAATTGTTGCACCGAAAATTTTACCGACGCGACACAGCACACAGGTCAGTTTTTTTTCCTGGCAGACTAAGTCTGCTATTACACGATGCATGTAGACGCGTGCGACTTTTCGAATAACGTTAGTGCAAAAGAGAAAAAAAAATCGAAAGATGAGACGAAAAAAAACTGCCCTGCGTCGAGTGGGTAAAATTTTCGATGCAATAATTTGACGTTTCTCTTTTCTCTTGTCTATTCTGCTTCATATGATTTCGTTGTTCGAGGAGTAAACTTCAATGTAATGCATAGAAATACTTCTTTCTGATCGCTTCTTTATTTTAAAGAGCACACACACTGACTAACACCGAAATCAAAAATAAAGAGAACTGTCAATTTGGATTCATGAATCTGGTTTCAGCGTGTAATAGCGCTTGAATCAGTAGACGAAATATAAAAGAAGAATTCGAATAAGGCGCATGCATCTAGATTCATCGTGTAATAGCAGACTAAGTAGATGTACTCTGTTCGGAACGAAACAACAAAGATTGAATGTGAGCAACATGAAACACGTTGGAAGTGAATTTTGTTAACAAACCGCTGTGTATATCGTGTATTTATTATTTTAGACATTTTGTATGGCGAATCCATGATTTCTATTTCTATTTTATATTTCTATTTCCACATGCAAATAGTCGACGGATTCACATAATCTCTTCTGATGACACTTCTAATTAATATTAGCTTTCAAATGGTATATTTTTATTGTCATGCATTCAGTTTAAGTATATTAAAAAGGAACTACAAAAAAATTGTTAACGTATTAATATATAGATGAAGTTTGTAATACTGAAAGTCAAACATTAAGAAATATTTAAAACACTGAATTTAAAATTCAAAGCTCCCAAACTAGACACATGCGCAAATTCCGATGAATTTATATCTGAGATAAAAATAGTCCAGGATGAAAATAGTCCAGGATGAAAAACAAATTCATGTGAAAAGAGGAGACTTTGGCTTTGAACAAAAGAGGGTCGATAAGGAAAATCCTACATAACAACGATATGGTATGGGGGCTTTTGCGTTTTACATACTTACCACAGTGCCTACCAACAATAGTCTTGAAAAACTCAGTTACATAGGATTTTTTATTATGAAAAATCTAAAATGCCCAAAGGACTAAAGTGTTAGTTTTGTTAATAAAATCGTTTATAGTATTTTTTTTTTCAAGAAAATTATTTTTGAATTAATAAAGAGTAAAATTATCTTTATTTTACTTTTTGTTTCAAAGTAATCTGAGTTTCCAATCGCCCGATAGAGTCAAGTAATTTCACGCATTTGTTAAAAACTTTAAGCTGCTCTCCTGAAAAATGAGTAAAACAGACTTTAGCGGTTTTTCCTTGTGACCACATACGAGTCGAGTATATAGCTATTCTCTTTTGCTTTCTGAGAAACATAAATTTATTTGGAAAGGTTCACCTAACCCTGCATAGTTAAAAAAAAAATATTATAAATGTGGCATAATACTCGTATAATTTATATTGGAGAAATTTGAATTGAAGAAAAATATTTGTACTTTCAAAAAATCGGAAAAAAATTTGTTGAACAAAACTTAACTATCTTTCATTGTTACATACGTTCTAAGACCTGTATTGATGGTAAAAAACGGGCGATGGATTTGAGTTCAAAACCTAAAAGAATGCCTTCAAACACTGCTCGCGTCATAAAGTTAGCCGATATTGGTATGCCTGTTATTGCACATAAAGTCCATTCTGTCCATAACGCTTATCTCCTTCATGCTACATTTGGTTAACAACCCGATTCTGCTGCAGCCTTCCTTTGAAATTTGTTTTCATATTTTCGAGCTATGGTTATCAATCAAATAAATTGAAATCCCATTTAATGTAGGAAGCGGTCACACTTCAATTAGAATTTTCTTCGCTCCGATAAATCCAAACATGCAATTCATATTTATGTACAATCCCCAAAAAGCTTAGCAAAATTTACAATCATTCCGTTTATTTGAATAATATCAAATATAATACACATTTCATAAGAGCTATCCCCATCAGCTTGATGTGCACCATTTGAAATCCCAAATATTTGTTTTTATCTAAAATATATCTTTCTATAAACAAATGTATCTATGTATATGTATTTTGTGATGAATTCTAAGATATATCACCGTCTTCTTCTTGTAGTCTTCCAAATGTTTGTCCACCACTATCCCAATCTAACATATCAAAATTCCCATCATTGTGAGTCCCATCACAAAGCCAGATACATCTTTATATGGGAATTTCGAGGACAACAACTGCTAGGGCAAACGAACGGACAGACAGACGTTATAGGGTTGTGGATTCCCTAAGGTATATATGAGCTTCGATTTCCATATGCAGAGCCTTGTTGCCAAAATCGATTTCATTTCAATTCACAGTCGGCAATGCTAATATCCTTTTTGGCTTACCAAAGCAAATACTAGGGCTTATACATTCTGAAATTTAAAATAAACTACATTTCACAATCATATCCACATTCGGGTTTGAAATTAAATTTTTTTCACAAATCTGCAACAGAGCTATCAAAATTACGTCTGAGTCTGATGTTTTGGAAATAGAAACCAATTTTATTAATATTAATTTTTTTTGAAGAAAAATATTATAATTTTATATACATATGTTTAAGGACCCGATGCAAGGATCAAAAGCTATCAAGATTTTGCTGACTGTCTTCAGTATAAATTATGCTTTGATGAATACAATAATCATTCGGCGTCTAAGAGTTCTGGGGGGGGGGGGGGAGAGGGTTTAATTCACAATTTATATGCAATAAATCCATATTCCGAAAAAAAAACTTAAATAATTTTATAATATTTGCTCGAAGTGACGCGACAGTGGCGGAGGGGTCAGTCGTTGGCACCTCGCCTATTAGAAAGTGTCTAAGTCTGTGAGAATTATGGATCGAATCTTAGGTGGAACGATGGACGATTTCCCAATAAAAGTAATCTTTTTAAAGTTGAGATTTCATTGAAGGGATAATGATTTTCTGAGCACTTAATGGTCTCCAGCCATTCCTTTTAAGCCCACCTAAGCTCAATAACGATATCGGAATATTTTGCTGTTCCTGTTGCGATTTGCTTAGCATGCTATTTGAGCATCTCTATCATCAAAAGGTCTTCTCTAACAGCTCCTGTTGACTGTTCAGCGCCATCTGCTGAAGAAATCTGTGTTACCCATCTTATTTCCAGTGCAATACATAATATCAAAATCACACCCATTGAGACAAATACGTCTTAGGAGCATTTTATTTCTTATTACGGTTGGAATGGGCTTTGTTGAGTTGAATATACCCAGAAGAGCATCGGTGATCGTTGATCGATTACATGCTATCGAATCTTCTTCCATGTACATAATAGAGAAATTTGTCCACATCAACTACCAAATCTAAAGCCTCCCTACCGATTTGGGCATAATTTCGCTCAGATTTTGATAAAGTCTGCGAATAAAACGCAACTGGTTTTTAGCACCGTCTTCTAACCGATGGTTAAGAACTGTGCCTAGTCCATATGGTGAGGCATTACAAACAATAACGATTGAAACGTTTAGAAATTTTGAGCTTCCTTGACAATGCAATGGCTCAGTAGAAATGAATGATACAAATTTAGCAGACGGACAAACGCCTGCAAATTCCTCTTGTCAGAAGGCGCTTGTGCAATCTAAAAAGCTTGAACTTTAATTGTTGATGGTTGTTTTCCATTTTTCCAAGTGAGCCCAGTTCTAGGCCAAGAAATTCGATTGTTTTGTAACCGAAACAATACTTGATTTTTCTTGAGTCTAAGGCCAGAGATTTCTATATGGGTGTGCTTTTGATGTAGACGTTCAGTAAGTTCAACCTCACTCTTACCCATAGTTAAGATGTCATCAAAATAGACGGCAATACACCTGGATTATTACGAGGAAGATTTTTAATAAAATTTTAGAAAATACCGGAAGCAGATATCCAAACCGCATGTTTGTAACTAATGTCGCATTAAATCCGGTTTGAACTGTCATTCTTTGCAACTGGCACGATTGGTGTAGCCCATTCGGAGTATCCCACTGACTCGAGAATCCCCTGTTTGCGCAGTGGATCAAGTTCTGCTTCCACTAGTCTTCTTGTTGCTTTTGGAATTCAACTTGGATAATAACGAATTGGTTCAATCTTTGGATCAATATGGAGTGACTTTTAGTATTATCAGTGACACGGTGGCGGTGTAGCTCCGGAGGAAACAAATGTTCTAACTTTAAAACGACGTTCTAGACAGAAGATACTTTTACGATGGGGTTAACTACTTAGATGCTGATATCTACTAAAAAAGGCAAATTAGTTATAACCCGTTCCCGTTCAAGCGTTTACCTTCAACGACTATAATTGGAAGATCGTTAATCTTTAGACCATTATACTTTATGTAGATCTTCGCTACGCACTTCATCGGAACATTGTTGCGTTGGAAGTCCAATAGTTGCATATCACATTTTTAAATGGATAGCTTTGTAGTTAGCCACGAACTATAGAACACACGAGATAACATAATGGTGTGGTTTGAGACTGAATCGATCTTGAATTGACAAGAGCGATCATCGTTGATTGCAGTTTCCTTCAGGTCTTCTAAATACCTAATTGTTGTGAATTTCTTCAGGTCGACCAAAGGCAGAAATTGATATATTAAATCTTCCTTCGATTTTTTCCTTAGAGTTATAGATGTCTCTTTACAGGGCCGGATTAACAAGTAGGCAGAATAGGCAGTTGCCTGGGGCTCCCGATTCTAGGGGGCCCCAGAAAAATTAAAAATACTTCTAAAATTTTCTTACAAACATAAAATTCTAGTAACACTTTTTTTTATTGCATAATTTTGTTGTCAAGTCCGGCAGCAATGGAGTAGGTCTTTCAGTCGCTATAATTGCAGATTTGTCTACTGAATTCCACTTGTAAAAGGGTTTGCTTATAAGTTATAAGTTTTTCAATAACACAATCACAATTGGGTGCTACAACAATCTGAGTTGAGAGCTTTTTTATTTTTCAGTGAGCATCTGAGCATACTTCCAGTGGATGCATTTAGTTCTCAATTCATGTATGAATGAGATTGAGAACGAGTTGATGTCAAAAGTTGCTTTGCTATTGCTAGCAGTGTTTGTTTTTGTTGTGTGCATGAAAAGGTTAATTGATGAATTTGCCGAAAACAAATGTAGAAAACGACATGTTTAAAATGTAGATAGTAATTTTATTGATATTATTAAATTGTGACAGTAAAATTTTTATGAAAGGTATAAGTTTGTATTTTTTAATCGAAAAAAGAATGGAACGGACGTGAAAAAAGGTCCCCAAATCGATGGTTGCCTAGGGCCCTGTTGAGGGTTAATCCGGCCCTGTCTCTTTATAAGAAGAGTTGGATATAGACAAAACACCACTGCGGCGACAAACCCATTGGAAATTACCTTATGTTCTACATGATGAACAAATCGTTTCTTTATATGTGCATTGTGATCGTGGTTAAAGAGCCCCATAGCCGTTTCATGGTTTTAATCCACTCATATTTGTAGAAGCCTTATTAGGATACTAAAATCAATTATGTATATCTCCTTTCATGATTAAACGTTCTTGGTCTGGATGATGAATTTGCATGCATTTTGAAGCAGCTTTGACGGCGCTGCTGGTGGCACGATCAATAACAATAACGATCAATAGAGTTAGCTATTTTCTTGCTTTCAGCAAGAAGATTTTTCAGAATTTTTGCATCATCCGTAGACCATACGATTTCCCAGCACACAATTTAGATCACTGAATTTACAATTCACACCCTATTTTCGTAATGCAGCTATGTTTCTAGCTAATACTTTATCAGGTGGCTGATCCAGCTTCAGGAATTTGAAATATGCAGCTGTTTCCGGAACAGAAAAGAGATTAGCCCATTTACTTTCTTAGGAGAAACCAGTGACTATAAAGTTAAAAATGAGACTTTCTATAGAGCCTCTCACTGTACGTCATTGGCTGGCATATACAGCTCAAATCAGTATAGGAATGTCATTTGTCGGAATATTTGAAATCAAATGGCTCCAAGTTGGTTGTTCTGCAAATTTAATGAATTGAGAGAATTTCGCCCTTCATAACTCCGAGCGAAATATTGACTCTTTCCGCAAACGAGTTGTGGAGGGATGATCTTTCCGTGGCCAGTTCGTCCGCTCGTTCATTCCCTTAAAAGCCACAATGACCCGGAAGAAAGGAAAGAGTAATATTGTGGTTGATATTGAGGCTAGCAAGTTCATCCCGGATGAATTTGGTGTATGAAATAATAGAATTAAAGGCCTTAAGAGCCACCTGACTGTCTGTGATAATAACCGTATTCCGGTTCTGGTGTGGATCTTGTTTGAATACCTTGCATGCTTCCATGATAGCCAGTAATTCAGCTTGCAAAGTCGGATAGCCTAAAGGATTAGTTTTATATATGTTAGGTTTCCACATTAAAAGCTTAAACCTCAATTATGTGGAATAATGGAATGGGGCAAGTTTAAAAATTGTGTAGTCCTTATCAGACTTACCGGCTGGTACGCGAAAAATGGTCCCAGTTCTAGAGCCAGTGAATAGTTTCCCGATGCATGACCCGCGTTTCTAAAAGTATTAAATCATATTGAGTATATTGATTAAAAACTGTGTACCAAAACATTTGCTAGCACATTCTGCAAGGTGGTATTAACTTTTGCAAGAGTTATCACCAAGGCTCAAATTACTTCTTGTACAAAGTGTTTTTTTCTGTTGTCTTACGGATGTTAATCCTTTTTATAAGTTTATTGTCTTTGATATTCGTAGATATGAACGCCAAAGTTATATCGGAATGTTTGAGAATTACAAATTTTACAAAGAATATTTAGACGGAAAGATACTTCCGCCTTCAAAACCAATGCCAGGAACTAATGATCCAGTACCTCTTGTACTTATAGGTGATGAAGGATTTGGTTTACAAAGGCAAAACAGCTGTCGGGGTAGACCAAAAAAAGAAAACATTCAATAAAAGACTTCGGCGCACCCGACGTGTTGTCGAAAACATGTTTGGAATTCTCGCGAAAAAGTTAAGAATATATTTAAAACCAATCGAAGTTGGTTGTGGAACATGTTGTGGAAGCAGTATGTGCTCTTCATTATTTATAAAACAAATAAATGAATACTGACATCGTGAATTTCGACGTCGATTTCCTAATAGTTTCGGGCCTACTGGGCAAACATTCTGGCGCTCGAACAGATTAGAACCAGAGGATACCATGCAGGGCGTGGTCGCTACGGGACTAATCGTTCAACCAGATGACGGGCCACGCATTTGGACAGCACCAGTCGGATCCTACAGTACAAAGGATAAAGTAACAACAGTGCATCAGTTTATGCCTGCTGATGGTCCGTCGCTTATGAATTACTGTCGAGCCATTCTCAATCTCAACAACGAAGAAGACGATTTTGTGTCTAAAATAATTACGAGCGACGACGACGAGGCGCATTTTCACTTAAGCGGTTACGTCAATAAGCAGAATCTTCATTTCTGGGGCATTAAAAATCCGCGTTTGATGCACGGAAAGCCAATACATCCACTCAAAGACAATGTGTGGTGCGGCGTTCACTCGGGATTGGGCCGTATTTGTTTGAGGACGCCATCGGCAATACGATCACTGTTATACTGGCGAACGCAACAGGGCTATAATAAACGACTTCTTACTGTTTGAATTGGATGAGCGGGGCTTGGTGAACATGCGATTTCAACAAGACGGTGCACCCGCACACACAGCACGAGCCACAATGGACATTGTGTAGGAAGCATTTCCTGGTCGCATAATCTCTCTTTTTGGCGATTTGACATAGTCAGGAAGATCGCCCGATTTGACCATCCCAGACTCCTTTCTTTGGTGATACTTCAAATCGCGGGTTAATGCCCTTAAAGAGCATATTTGACAGGAATGCAGCCACTCGACCTATATATATTATCTTTTCGACTTCACAAAAAAAATTGTAAATGTTTAAACACAGATTTTCATCCCTCAAAATCATTTAAAAATCGTTAAAAAAGTAATTCAAAAACAAAATTGGATGATTGGATGTGCCACCTTGTATGGCTGAGAGTTTAATTGAACTTATTTCGAAGAAAATTTTCATCATCCTAATTTCACAAGTACGAGTATGATAACTTTTCGGTTTAGTGATAGTTAAACTGATAGCAAAAATATTTAAGAATTCGATGATAATTCTAAAAAGGTCAGTTTTCATATATCATTATTTTTATTTTCTAAGAACTATCTACGATAGTAAACCAAAATATTTAGCCTTTAAATTCTCAAAATACCTTGGATGATTTAAATTTTTCCGGCACGTTTTTGTGGGTATTGTGGGTTGTGTGACAATTTAACTGCAATTACGAATCACATTGAAGAGCAGAGAAGCCATTTGACCCGAAGATGTGTCTCACGCAGACATATCTCTCAAAAATTCTAGTTCTTTGTACTGAAAGGGGTGAAGGCAAACATTCCTAATAAATTTGTGAATCACATTTTGCGGAGTGCTAGTGGGCTATAAAATGATGTGTCAAGTGGGCTGATGGGAGGAAGAATGATTGTCGACGTTTGTGTAGAATGATAAAATGTCATCCATGTTTTTGAAAGGGTCAACCGAATGTTATTTGGTTTGATTTCCTATAAAATATTATTTAAAAAAAGATTTAAGAGTTTTAAAATGTTCTTTTTATATAAATTAAACATTACTGGGGGTAAATTGGGGGTATTCATTCAAAATAATTTAACATGGGACGTTCATATACAAATCAGAATTCTAAAACCTGGGCAGCTAGCAATGACCAACTAGCAGAGTAACAACTTTGCGGAATGGATCAGTCGCGGGTAAACTGAAATTTACACTTTAACTTGGGTGATCTATCATTAGAACTAACAGCACAATTACCTTTAAAATTGGTCAGGTCACACCAAAGTATGCCTTTTCTTAAATCTCCGATATATGATATTAAAATTGGAGATAGGCCCTCACTGTAAAACGATTTTTTTTCATAGAATATACCCAAGAATCACACCCAAAAACATTATGTACGAATTAAAGGACTCGCTACATAAAAAATGTATTTATTAATAAGACGGTTTTTAAACATTTTTTGCATAAATTCTTCTTTTGTTGAAATCGGACGGCAATATTATATGTGCATTTGAAAATTTTTATTTAAATCCATGTTTTATTCTTAATTTCTTGGGAGCCGTTAGATGACAGGATCATGAAAGCTAGGTTCCGGACGTCGCGTCACACTCATACAGTGTTACACCCTAACGGAGATCTCCTCTGTCGAGGAGAAGGAGGTCTTTTATAACCAGCTGAGTGCTGCTTATGATAGTACACCACGTGGAGACATCATAATGGTAATGGGAGACTTGAATGCCAAGGTTGGCAATGACAATGATGGGCTCAGGCATGTTATGGGAAAGCATGGTGTTGGAAACCGGAACGACAATGGCGAACGTTTTGTCGATTTTCGTAGCGCCAACCGCCTTGTTATAGGAGAAACCATGTTTCAGCACAAAACGTGCCACAAAATCAGTTGGGTGTCGACGGACAGACAAGCAACTTCCAACCAAATTGATCACTTGGCGATCAGTCGGCGATTTAGAAGCAGTCTCCAGGACGTTCGAAACAGAAGAGGTGCAGACATGGGAATTGCCCGGGACCACCATCTGATGGTTGCTAAGATTACGAACAGCTGCAGTTCGGAATGCCCAAGTTCAACACCGATAGATTCAAGGATCCCGCAGTCCGCCAACAACAAGTGGAACATCTTTCACAAGGATTGAGAGCAATCAGTAGCACGGAACCGACCTCCATCGAAAACCATTTGTGTGCTGTGAAAAATGTTTTCATATCAGGTGCTGAAAGTATAGTCGGTCAGTCGCAAGGAAGAAATAGTGCCTGGATTTCCGAAGAAACTTGGGCTAGGATGGATCGCTGCCTGCTGTAGCGAAGGTAATAGCAAGAATCGTCGTAGGTCGAATAAAAGACCACCTAGAGGACACGCTTGACGCCGAACAAGCTAGTTTCCGCAATGGAACTTCCACGTCCCTTACTTTGGATCACATCAACAACTTGCGGATCATCATCGAACAGTGCGTTGAATATCGATCACCACTTCACCTGCTGTTCATCGATTTCAAAAAGGCGTTTAACAGTGTCAATAGAGAATTTTTTTGGCTTGCCTAGCGCAGGAGGGGCATCCCGGATAAATTGATCGCTATTATCAAAGCTACATATGAAGGATTCAAATGTCACGTTCTGCATAAAGGTTGTCAGAGGAGTTTGAAATCAAAAGTGGTGTTAGACAGGATTGCATACTGTCACCAATACCGTTCCTGTTGGTAATAAGTGATGTGCTGCATGCAGCTTTTGTCGCCTTTAAATGGAGGAATTCAGTGGAATCTGCTATCACACCTGAAACATCTAGACTACGCGGATGACGTGTGCTTACTCTCTCATAGGATCATGTACCTCCAACAAATGACATCAAGGGTGGAGAGAGAAGCCGAAACCGTCATCGGATTTAAGATCATCTATTCAAATAGATATTTCTGGACAACCAGTAGAGACGATATAGAGTTTTCAATACCTTGGGAGTATTATCTCTACTGATGGCGCGACCGAACTAGATATAACCAGCCTAATGGGGAAAGCAAAGGCTGCTTTCGGAATGCTTTCCAAAATATGGAGAAACAACTCTATAAGCCTAAAGACCAAGCTACGACTGTTCCACTCTATGATAGAATCCGTGCTTCTTTATGGACGCAGCACTTGAAAAATAACACCCACTGTCACAAGAAAGCTGCAAAAGTTCGTGAATAGATGTCTGCGAAACATTTTTCGGATTTTCTGGCCAAATTTGCAAGCGAAGCAATGGAACCTCTCACGCAGCGAGGCAGAGTAGTGGGCCGACCTAGAAGTACTTGGCGAAGAACGGTCGAAGAGGAATCAGCACAATTAGGGAAGAGTTGGAAAGAGCTGAGGTACATCTCCAATCAAAATTCTAAGTGCCGTTTTCGAGAAAAATACGGTTTTCGAAAACCATTTTTTAGCATTTGTATTTTAGGTGAAATGATTTTTTGTTCTCATATCTTGCAGATTATATTGAGAAACTTTTATCTGTCAAGTTCGAAAAAAAATTAGTACGGGGTTTTTGAAATATTGAGCTTTGAAAAGAAATTGAAACCTTTTTTAAAAATGAAGAAAAATTTTTTTTGAATACACAATTCTATTCAAATTTTTAGGGAGCCTTAGCAGAAAAAAAAAAAAGATCAACATCGTTCTTAGAGTTTTTGAGAAAATCCAAAACAAAAAAATGGTTCCAGGGGGGGTACCATTAATAACCACTTTTCGGATTTTTTTTTTTCAAATCTTTTTTTTCTTAAATCTGTCGAACAGTTTTTAAGAAAAAAAAAATATTTATAAAATTTCGAAAAAAAATCGTATGGCAGGTACTGTTATTTTCGGTCTTAAAAGAAAAAGAAAAAAACCTGTGGGGTGGGGGGGGGGGGGTTGATGAAATTAAAAATACTATTTACCAAGTTTAAAGAAAATCGGCCGAACTGCTTAGGCTGTAGTCGAAAAAACTTCCACTTTTTTGGTCTTCGCTATCTATCGGCCGAGCCATTTAAACTGTATTAGACAGACAGACAGACAGAATGGCAAGGGCCTTTCGAGATCATGATGCAAAAAGATTCAGCTGATCCTGATGTTAAGGGCCTTCTTCCTCACTAGCAAAATCATTGCGTAATCTTTTCCAATGCTCCTAATGTTTTCGAATCTTCCTTCCTCCCTTCCTCCTATGGACCAATTGCTCTTACTTCTCTTCTTTCAAAAGTCATGGAATCGCTGATCAATCATCAGTTCCAGAAATATCTTGAACACCGAAGCCTCTTTATAACCGGAAACACAGATTTCGCAGCAATCGTTCCCTGGGTTATCTGATGGCATCGAAGAGTGGAACAGATCTTTACATTGCTTTAGAGAAAGTAATATTACTGCGCTTGATAGACTTCCCCGATGGGTTTTACCTTGTCGTAGTGGGGAGACTCAAGTCTATTTCTTCCTAGTTTCGTTGTAGGTCGAAAAAAGACTAATCGATAATATTGGTGGAGATTGCGGTTGGCTTCGGTCAGCTATGGTCTGCACCAAGGAGTTTCCACTCCATAACTTACTTACTTACTTAACCCGAATTGGGTACCTTGGGTATAATGAGATTGACGAAATTGCCCCGCTAATTAGAGCCCCCAAGGTCTCATTATTAATTGGGTAGGCCCTCTGTAAAGAGAGCACGAGGTGGCTGTGGTTATATCAACCAAGTCACGCGGTTGGCTATTTTTAGCAACAATAGTTTGATGGAAAAACACGGACCAATGTGATACTGCCTACATAGTGCAAATTTTGAACAGTATGGAAGCTGGCTTGAATTCTGAGACAGACTATAAAAGATATTGATGGGTAGCAATGTCGATTTTGTTTTGTCTGGCCCCTGCTGGAAAGGGGTTGCAACCTTTCTTCCATGATAAAATGCAACTGGGACTATGTCCTGGAGGCTTTGTTCAATAGCCGTTCATTGAACCCGATAGTGCGTGGTAGGCCAAGTAGTGAGATTAAGTCTTAACTGAGAGGTGCTCACTATGAACCTATCTACAGTTCTGCGCTTGGTAGAGTTTGGTATCAAGCTCAATTATCTAAAATGTGTACGCTTGGTATCAACGAAACCCTTATTCTTTGGATTAGAAACTGCCTTCTGGATCATTCATTACATGTGTTATTGGACGGTTTGAACACAAAATGACACACAATGGCTCTACTTTGTCTCTATCTCTTTCCATATTTTTATAGATGATCTCTTATCTAAAACTTCTAATACACTTTACTTTTTTGGCTTCGGAAGTGGAATTTGAATGGCTGAACCGTTTAGGCTCTTCAATGTCAAGAGCAATCAAAATCTCAAGTTCGATTTTTTTTTAACGAAGGCATAACTTGTCATATAGTGTCTACATAAACAGTTGCGGAACAAAACGGTCTAAACTTGAATCACCCACTTTTAAACAAGCTTTTAATCATTTGGTTTAATATGTTTAAATGAAAATGAAGTACCCCTTGGTTCAATGGTAAGTGCACTGGACAAAAGGTCCTGGTTTCAATGCTCCAGCAGCTGCAAAAATGTCTTTTGCCGCTTGCGAGGAAGTGACAAATATCCCAAGGAGTATCTCTTGTCATGAAGAGTACTGTTCATTAGCCGTTTGGAATCGGTAACAAATTGTAGGTTCTCTCCATTGATAGTTGTAAATCAGTTGGTTTAGGGTATCTACGTTTAGTTTATTTAATTTTCAAATGTAGATACCTTAAATGTTAACAAAAGAAGGCCTATTGCCAATGCAACGATTGATGATAATTCAAAAGTCTACAGGCAGTATGATCCTATAAAGTTATACATATTATGTACATCTTGTACGGGCATCCCTAAAAATTCAAATAAAATACGAGATCATGATGGCTAGGGTAAATTACAGCACATCTCTGATTTTTTTTTTCGAAGTTCCAACGTGGCACATTCGACAACTTTGTCAGTCAGTTGTCTAAAGTCACGGCGACTAAAGTACCCGTACCTCTTGTAGCTTTGATTCGTTCTTTCGAATGTCTTTTTGATCTCGGACACCTCCAAAGAAAGAACCTAACCAAAGAAGCTCCGTTCACTAACCGGAACATATTTTTTTTGACCATATATCTGGGTAAGAATTAATTAAATTTTAGTGATTGAAAACCAAACAAAATATCTAAGTTGACAAATTATTCGTATCATTTATAGTGTGAACCCTTCACTAGTTTATATAGAGGCTGCATCAGTTAAATCCTGTTTTTTTTATCGTACGATTGTCACTCCAGTGCCCAAAGCAGCGCAGAGCACCTTCACAAGCAAAAGTGCTTTGAGCCCGCCACGTGCTTCTATCGCTGACTGGGGTACTCATACGACCGCTGGATAATCTCAGAGAAAAGAAAGATCCTACCAAAATTCGAGGTCATTACATAGTTCTTCAGCATCTTAACTGAGAAGAGATCTTACTGGAATTTTATCCATACTTCCGTGTGAAACCGCTAATCGTCAAACGTGGGTTATAACAAAAATCGCTTCTTCCAAGGCCAGATTTCATCGCCTTATTATCTACCTGCCAAGACATTATCCACCTGCCAAGACTCTAACCACCGGACAAGATACCAACTACCTGCTTTAGTCGAAACCTAACCTACTAAATAGCACTACAATCCAGTGACGCAAATAGTGCTCAGGAAATCGCCACGTCCATACAAGAGTTTCTTGTAATTGATTGCATCGGGCCACCTATCAACCAAATCACCTCAGCTTAAATCACCAGCATTATATATTAGATAGAGCATACACTGAACCAAATCGCGTAAGTGATATTGAAGAAAATATTTTGTTAATTTTTGAAGAATCAATTATTCAAATCAACAATTTTTCATAGTATGTTTCTTCATATTGAAGACTGAATATTTAAAATGAATAAGGTTTTTTCAAATGATGAATGATTTAGTATTTTATTCAAACTAATGAAATTTTGTCATATCTACGAAAACAATTTGTTAATTTTTGATGAAGCAATTATTCATACGAAAACACGAGAGAGATATTTGAGTAGCACTTTGAGACAAGATATTTTATGTATCACAGTGGCACAATAGGTAGAGCACAAGCACGGCAAGCGAGAGGACTCGGGTTCGAATCTCAGTGGAAGCACAAAGGTAAATTTAAAAAAAAAAAACTTTTAAGATTCTTTCATTCCAGCAAAAAATCACATAAAGAGTCGAATATAGAGAGACAAGGAAAAAATGGAGAGAACTCGAAAATAATCAACAATAATAAAAAAACCAAACAATTAATAAAAAACTTTATTTTTATTTATATAATTTCAAGAAAGAAGGATGAAATTTAATCAATTTCACAAAATTTTGTGGATTTAACACCATAACGAAAAATTTTATGCATTTCTTCAAAATGACAATATTTCTTCAATATAACAAAATTTTCTTCAAAACAACGGATAGGTTTCATTGACCGTATATTGATCACCCTTTCTTCAATTCTACCTACTTTTTCTTCAATATGACTACCAAATTTGGTTCAGTGTATAATTGAAACGATCTCTCTTCTTTCTATATCAGTTAAGTAGTTTCTTCTTGTTTATGCCAAATTGTTCAAATTGAAAAGATTTCATTTTCTTATCAGCAAATAAAATTTAGCATTCGCTACAAAGCAGAGAGAGCTCAAGAATACCCAACCAACGAAAGGAGTGCGCACGTCTTTTTTTGGAAGGAAGAACTCGATAATCATCGTATGTGTCAATAAAACAACAACAATATCAACTATCGGTAAGTCACAGATATTCAAATAAATTTGTTGATCAAACAGATGATATCCATTCAATTTGAAAGATTAAGAGATTTGTATTAAAGTTTTACTCGAATTAAAAAGCATAAGAGAGAGAGAGATTAAGTTGAAGAGAATTAATTGACTATAATTTTAAACAGAGAGAGATTTGTACCACCATTGAAAATACACTTGATTAAACCCAAACGAAGGTCAAACCAATATACATGTACATATATAGAAGCTGCATAGAGATTACTCTTAGACAGTTCTGTGTTTTTTTTTTTGCGATAGATTATTATCTTTCATTTTGATAATGCTAATTTAAAAAACCCTAAGGCCTGTTGTACAAAGTTACTCTCTGATTTTATAAGAAGATTTTTTTTTATTTGTTAATTTGCTTAAAAATGATTTAAGTTTTGAATAAAATCCAAATATGTTTTACTACTTTAAATTTTATAGTTTTTAATCTAATTTTACAATGATTGAGTAAGTTTAGTTACAAAGGGAAAGAAGAAATGTTGAGACGTATCGATAGAGTTCGCATGAGCGTGCAGTAGTCAAATACTCAAGTTCAAATCAGGGGTTACCGCTTAAATAAAAAGAGTGGCGCGGCAACCATGGGGTTTATTACCTAGAAGTAATAGACCAAGGGAGGGTACACTCAGGGGACCAATCCATCATATGGTTACCCAATTATAGAATTTGGAATTAGATCTCAAATTGAGAATGTTGCACAAACTTTTAAGATACATAGTGAGCTCCTTTCGTGTTAATTTTTTTCTTAAGGCATGATTTAAATATGTACGGCAGTCCAGCAGCGGGTGCAAGATCCCACCCCGCCGACGAGTTAGCTTTTGGCCATCGCAAGCATGCCTACCGCACTCTGCTGGCTGGACAACTTGCTTCATACCCCATTGTACTTTCAGAGAATCCTGTGGTTCTGGTTGGACCGTGGGAAGGCCTAACATCACCCCAGTATGAAGCAGGAACATCTTCCGTTACACAGGTGGCGCCCAACGCGTGGGGCCTAGAATCTTTTAAGTTTATTTTTTATAACATCTTTCCAGTAGTGACTTAATTTACACACTTATTTAATTGTTTTTTTTAATGATGACCGTATTCGCCTCATAGTTAGAACAAAGCCGAAGTAGTTTTTAGTCTTAAAATAATCTTATCGATTCTTGCTCGAATTTATTTGTCCAGGAGTTCATGTATGGGATACAATTTCTCCTTTGCAGCAATTAAATCGATGAAGAATCGAAGTTAAGGTATTTATTTTGAAGGAGTTTGTTAGACGTCCGGGATATATCGGTCCAAGGAGACCACTTCTCTGTCTGTAGCGCCTATATTCTGTTTCAAAAAAAAAAAAAAAAAATGTGAATAAGGATTCTGGTTTATTATGAAGTGGCCAAGAGATTCAGGTATATCCCATTTCTCTGTTGATGCATTTCATTAATATCCCAGTTATCTTAGTTCACAATATATTAATAGGTACTACTGGAGAATTTGTAACAAGTTTATTTCAAATTCGTTTTACTTTATCGATACCGTTTAAACAATCTTACTTTCCCTTTATTAATGCATAACAGATACCTTTGTTTTGAAGTTTTATTTTTATTTGATTAAGTTTTTTTTTTGATTTTTTTTTGGTTTTAAATTCATAGCCGTTTTATAAAAATAAAACACCATCGTTATTTTAAGCCTAAGCGTGATTTAATGTTATTTTCTTATTTTTAAATCTGGTCCTTTTTTTTATATTTTCAATTGCATTTGAATCCATTGCTCTTAAGCCAAAACCTGCTCGAACATTTTTTTTGATTAAATTTTAGTCACTAAAATGCCTCCTAAAACGCAAAACATTAATCAACGTAGCACAAGAAGAAATAATCTTGAAGGTGAAGAGGTTGGAAACGAAGTAACTGAACCACTTCCACTTCCTGATGAAGTTCCTGGTGGCTCACAACAAGCTAACCAGACCAGCTTTTCTCTTGACGAAAGCTTAAAGCGTTATATTAACAACGTTATTACTGCATCATTAGGTCTGAGCAGGGCCGAAGATCTCAGAACCCGCAAAGCAGAGTATGAAGCTGAAAAGATCGGCTTGAGACAGGAAATAGCCAGAACTATTCAGGAAGAACTCAGAGCACTCGCAACGACTCCTCATGGAGCGCCAGGAGAGCTCAATCACATGCCACCCCCTCGCGAACGAAGTACCGCTAATACTTCCCCCATACAAATTCCGTTAGCTCGTGCTCCGGAAAACCATGACAGTCGTCAGGATCCAGTTGATCCTACACCTCCTAACGAGAATTTACAAAATTTTTTAAGTCGGCTTAACGCACTAAATTTGAACTCTGCAGCTCCTAGTGATCGGGGACCTCCTTCGAATGTATCTATAAGGGCAGTTGAGTTTCAAAAATGGGGACTCAAGTTCGATAACCAGAGGATGACAGTCGACGATTTTCTCTTTCGACTAAATCGACTGAAGACGTGCTATAGAGTTACTTGGGATGATATATTCCTCCATTTCCATCTATTTGTAACAGGTCCAGTCGAGAATTGGTTTTGGACTTTTTCTAAAACAAATCCAAACGCCACTTGGCGGCACCTAGAATTCGCACTAATCGAGCAATATAGGAGCCTCGAAACTGACTCCGAACTTTCGAGGAAAATGTTCGATCGAAGGCAAGGTTCTTCAGAGAGTTTTGATAGTTTTTATCAAGACATATTAGTTTTGAATGCACGATTACATGTTCCAAAGTCACCCAGAGAACTGATCGACCTGATCAAGCAAAATGTTAAACGTCGAACCGGTGAACTGTTGATTACGTTCAACACGACGAGTTTGCCTGAGATGGTTTACGTTTGTCGAACAATAGAAAAACATGCCACTCAAAGTGATAGTTTACGTCCTCGAGCTTTCACAAATACCAACCTCAGACCCAAAGTAAGCGAACTAGACCTACCATTTGAAGATCAACTCGATGTTGAAGCTTTAGGTTTACCAGCGGTCCAACGAAATCAAATTTCTTATACATGCTGGAATTGTAAAACCAAAGGCCATTCCTATAAGCAATGTCCAAGCCCACAGAGAAACCTGTTTTGTTTCAGATGTGGCTTAGAGAACACCACCTCTCCTAAGTGTAGTAAGTGTTTGGGAAACCGGAAGTGGGGCGAGACAACCGGGGAGTTTTGTCCTCCACAAATGAACCCGGAATCCAAACTACCGAAGACCAACCTATAATTATTGACTCACCAGACATTTTTAAAACCTCAGATAGTAAATACTCACCTGACTTACCCTTTACACCGGATGTACCAAATTCACCTCAAAGATCGAATGTTAAAATTTTAAAAAGACCATCTTCTATATTTTTTGAAAAGAAATTAGAATCAATCCCTAAAGAAGAACCAAAACAAAAGTCGCTTCACGAAAGGCTAAAGGATTATTACAGTACACGCTCTCGAATTTTCAAAGAACCTTCAGAAAACGTACGTAAACTTAGAGACAGGTTCAGAGAAAAAAGATCTATACATAAAGCAATTTCCACAACGAACCTTTGTAACACCGACGACCCAAGACCATATGCGAATGTTTCCATATTTGGAAAAAAAATGCTGGGACTGTTAGATAGCGGCGCTAGCATCAGCTGTTTAGGATCAGGATGCCTAGATTTGGTCAATGAAATGGGTATTACATATAAAAACTTCAAATCAAAAGTTAAGACCGCTAGTGGAGATCCACAATCGATTATAGGTGAATTGGTAACAAAAATAACGTACAAAGATGTAACCAAGGATATTTCCTTCTTCCTGGTTCCTTCATTAGAGCAACCCTTGTATTTGGGGGTTAATTTTTGGAAAATCTTTGAAATTGCACCCCAGATTATTTCCGAGATTGCGACGATAGATCGAGTGAGTGACCCAAACGCGCACGAGCTATCAACGGATCAGAAAGATGAACTGCGTAAAGTTATAAATTTGTTTCCGTCTGCTGCCAAGATGGGGCTCGGACACACTAAACTAGAGGAACACACAATAAACACGGGGAACGCGGAGCCCATTAAGCAGCGTTTTTACCCTGTTTCACCGGCGGTACAAACCCTGATATATGAAGAATTGGATAGGATGCTCTCGTTGGGAGTCATCGAAGAAAGCGAAAGCGCGTGGAGCTCTCCGATTGTCCTGGTACAGAAGCCTGGAAAAAATCGCCTGTGCTTGGATTCTAGGAAAGTGAACAAAGCTACGAAAAACGATGCCTATCCACTTCATCATGTTGATGGTCTGCTAAGTCGTCAGTCAGAGACACACTTCATTTCAAGTGTGGACCTGAAGGACGCCTTTTGGCAGATACCGCTGGAAAAAACGTCAAGGGAGAAAACGGCGTTTACTGTGCCTGGCAGACCCCTATATCAATTTACAGTCATGCCCTTTGGCCTATGCAATGCTGCTCAACGGCTATGCAGGCTCATGGACAAAGTGGTACCACATGAATTGAGACAAAATATATTTGTTTATCTGGATGATCTATTGGTAGTTTCGGCGACGTTTGGGGAACACATAACGATCCTTTCAAAGCTAGCAACACTTCTCAAAAATGCAGGACTTACCATAAATATCGAAAAGTCAAAATTTTGTTTCAAAGAACTTAAGTTCTTAGGGTACATTGTGGGTGGTGGGTGCATTCGGACAGATCCAGATAAGGTATCTGCGATAAGAGATTTCCCTGTACCGAAGACAGCAAGACAGGTGAGAAGGTTCTTAGGTCTGTCTGGATGGTACCGCCGATTCGTGAATAACTACTCATCCTTAGCCACTCCTTTAACCGACACCCTCAAAAAAAGTAAAACTTTTAATTTTACTCCCGAAGCTTTGGTTGCATTTGAAGCCTTAAAACTTGCCCTGACTACGGCACCCATTTTAGTTAACCCAGACTTCAAAAAACCCTTTAAGATCCTCTGTGATGCGTCCACAACAGGTGTTGGCAGCGTTTTATGCCAAGAAGACGAGGATGGGGTAGAGAGACCCATCTATTACTTCTCGCATAAGCTTACAGCGACTCAGCGAAATTATAGCATTACAGAATTGGAGTGTCTTGCTGCAGTGTTGGGCGTAGAAAAATTTCGATCCTACGTCGAAGGCCAGGAGTTTAAGGTAGTGACCGATCATGCGAGCCTGCGGTGGCTTATGAGTCAAAAGGACTTAAACGGAAGGTTAGCACGTTGGAGCCTTAGGCTTCAACGATTCTCATTCGAGATAGAGCATAGGAAGGGTACACAGAATGTTGTTCCAGATGCCCTCTCTCGGGTGTACGCTGTCGACGAGATAGCATCTGCGAAAAATGAGACTGTGAATCCTTCAGATGTTCCATTTGTCGATCTTACTGATCCAGCATTCAAGTCGGACGAATATGTAGGATTGATAAAAACGATAGAGGAAAATAAAAATCAGCTCCCTGATCTTCGTGTATCAGACGGTTTTGCATACAAGAAGGTCAAACCCTGCACAGGGGATCCAAGAGGAGACGACAGTGTTTGGAAACTCTGGATTCCGTCAATAACAACCGAACGTTTGATCCGATTGGCTCATGAACCTCCTCGTGCCTCGCATGGTGGTGTCGCTAAAACGTTGTATCGCCTTCGTGACCGCTTCTACTGGCCTAATATGGCGGCTCAAGTAAAAGCCGTTGTAGGGGACTGCAACGTTTGCCAGGCTTCTAAAGCACCAAACTCTACCCTTAGACCTCCTATGGGACAAGCTTTTGTCGTTGAGAGACCGTTTCAACATATATATGTTGATTTCTTAGGACCCTATCCCAGATCGAAAAAAGGAAACTGTTACATGATAGCTCATAAAGCATATGAGAGAACGTATAACACAAGAAGTAAAGATGTTAAATACTGTGTTGGGCAGACTGTTCTAAAAAGAAATTTTATACTGAGCGACGCAACAAAAAAACGTAATTCTAAACTTTGTCCAAAATTTGTACCTGCCAAAGTTAAGCAAATTGTTGGCAGCAACCTCTATGAGTTGACTGATTTAAATGGAAATAATTTAGGGGTTTTTCACGCCAAGGACCTACGTAAGTAAGATTTGTTCAATTGTTAATATAAATCCTCAAATGGGTCGACTTAAATATGCCTTTTCATTTTAATCCCTTGACATTGTTGTCCAGAAATTAAAAAGTTGTGTACGGGCATCCCTAAAAATTCAAATAAAATACGAGATCATGATGGCTAGGGTAAATTACAGCACATCTCTGATTTTTTTTTTCGAAGTTCCAACGTGGCACATTCGACAACTTTGTCAGTCAGTTGTCTAAAGTCACGGCGACTAAAGTACCCGTACCTCTTGTAGCTTTGATTCGTTCTTTCGAATGTCTTTTTGATCTCGGACACCTCCAAAGAAAGAACCTAACCAAAGAAGCTCCGTTCACTAACCGGAACATATTTTTTTTGACCATATATCTGGGTAAGAATTAATTAAATTTTAGTGATTGAAAACCAAACAAAATATCTAAGTTGACAAATTATTCGTATCATTTATAGTGTGAACCCTTCACTAGTTTATATAGAGGCTGCATCAGTTAAATCCTGTTTTTTTTATCGTACGATTGTCACTCCAGTGCCCAAAGCAGCGCAGAGCACCTTCACAAGCAAAAGTGCTTTGAGCCCGCCACGTGCTTCTATCGCTGACTGGGGTACTCATACGACCGCTGGATAATCTCAGAGAAAAGAAAGATCCTACCAAAATTCGAGGTCATTACATAGTTCTTCAGCATCTTAACTGAGAAGAGATCTTACTGGAATTTTATCCATACTTCCGTGTGAAACCGCTAATCGTCAAACGTGGGTTATAACAAAAATCGCTTCTTCCAAGGCCAGATTTCATCGCCTTATTATCTACCTGCCAAGACATTATCCACCTGCCAAGACTCTAACCACCGGACAAGATACCAACTACCTGCTTTAGTCGAAACCTAACCTACTAAATAGCACTACAATCCAGTGACGCAAATAGTGCTCAGGAAATCGCCACGTCCATACAAGAGTTTCTTGTAATTGATTGCATCGGGCCACCTATCAACCAAATCACCTCAGCTTAAATCACCAGCATTATATATTAGATAGAGCATATAATTGAAACGATCTCTCTTCTTTCTATATCAGTTAAGTAGTTTCTTCTTGTTTATGCCAAATTGTTCAAATTGAAAAGATTTCATTTTCTTATCAGCAAATAAAATTTAGCATTCGCTACAAAGCAGAGAGAGCTCAAGAATACCCAACCAACGAAAGGAGTGCGCACGTCTTTTTTTGGAAGGAAGAACTCGATAATCATCGTATGTGTCAATAAAACAACAACAATATCAACTATCGGTAAGTCACAGATATTCAAATAAATTTGTTGATCAAACAGATGATATCCATTCAATTTGAAAGATTAAGAGATTTGTATTAAAGTTTTACTCGAATTAAAAAGCATAAGAGAGAGAGAGATTAAGTTGAAGAGAATTAATTGACTATAATTTTAAACAGAGAGAGATTTGTACCACCATTGAAAATACACTTGATTAAACCCAAACGAAGGTCAAACCAATATACATGTACATATATAGAAGCTGCATAGAGATTACTCTTAGACAGTTCTGTGTTTTTTTTTTTGCGATAGATTATTATCTTTCATTTTGATAATGCTAATTTAAAAAACCCTAAGGCCTGTTGTACAAAGTTACTCTCTGATTTTATAAGAAGATTTTTTTTTATTTGTTAATTTGCTTAAAAATGATTTAAGTTTTGAATAAAATCCAAATATGTTTTACTACTTTAAATTTTATAGTTTTTAATCTAATTTTACAATGATTGAGTAAGTTTAGTTACAAAGGGAAAGAAGAAATGTTGAGACGTATCGATAGAGTTCGCATGAGCGTGCAGTAGTCAAATACTCAAGTTCAAATCAGGGGTTACCGCTTAAATAAAAAGAGTGGCGCGGCAACCATGGGGTTTATTACCTAGAAGTAATAGACCAAGGGAGGGTACACTCAGGGGACCAATCCATCATATGGTTACCCAATTATAGAATTTGGAATTAGATCTCAAATTGAGAATGTTGCACAAACTTTTAAGATACATAGTGAGCTCCTTTCGTGTTAATTTTTTTCTTAAGGCATGATTTAAATATGTACGGCAGTCCAGCAGCGGGTGCAAGATCCCACCCCGCCGACGAGTTAGCTTTTGGCCATCGCAAGCATGCCTACCGCACTCTGCTGGCTGGACAACTTGCTTCATACCCCATTGTACTTTCAGAGAATCCTGTGGTTCTGGTTGGACCGTGGGAAGGCCTAACATCACC
This sequence comes from Chrysotoxum bicinctum, assembly GCA_911387755.1. NCBI lineage: Eukaryota > Metazoa > Arthropoda > Insecta > Diptera > Syrphidae > Chrysotoxum > Chrysotoxum bicinctum. The sequence goes on along the minus strand of OU426988.1, from coordinate 178,086,828 downwards.
CCAGTATGAAGCAGGAACATCTTCCGTTACAATCTTCAAGTCGAAAATTAACGCTATACGTACCGTCTTTGAATTCTACGTTTCCTTGAAAATATACGACCAACCCCTATGGCCATTACTTAAATAAAGGTATCTAAGGAAACACTTACAAAATTTAACCTATACCTAGAACATACCTATGTATTAACAATATGGGAAATAAACGTTTCTCAATCGAGCACTGTCGCCCGTGCCACCGGCTCATCGGAATAAAACCATTTTCATTATATTAGTGATAAAGGACATACTTCCGCCAGTTCCTCCCTAAAGGTAAATGACAAAAAAAAAAAAAAAAAAAAAAACATTTCAAAAAAAAAACCTTCTGAAAACTTTTTGTACCTTACACATTTTCCCCCTCAAAAAAAAAAAAAAAAATATACAAATAAGAGATAAATCTTCGCCAAAATACAAAATAAGTAAAAAAAAATCATTTTCGAAGTAAAAGAGAAATAATTAAAGCAAAACATTTGCCATCAACTTGAATGGTGCGCAAACTTTCTTCAGCCCTCCCACTGCTGGCGTCCTCAACGCCCATTCATACATTCCTGCTGCTCCATATCACTGTATCCTTTTTTACATTTTTATCCTCAAATTATTTTTTGCCCCAACCGTTTCTTTATTTCGTTTCTTTTTCTTCCGGGCTAGATTGTAGGAAAACGTAGAACGGCAAGGCAGCACACAACAACAAAAAAAAAATAAAAAAAGCAAAAGAAAAAACGAACTTTGAAAATAGAGTCCTTTTACTCCTTTTAAAAGGTGCAATATTCTCTTATCAATTTATCCCTGAAGGGATATTTTCATCAGGACATAGGAAAATTCAATTTCAAATGAATAGCTCAAAAAACGTAAAGCTTCCCCATACACATAAAAATAACAAAAACAACAACAACAAAAAACCCTCTACAGTAATAGAGCTGCCTATGCTGGCAGTATTGTTGCGCAAGAATATGTATATGATGACGATGGAAGCGACAACGATGACGCAAAGATGAGGCATTCATACTAGCAAAAGGACGAAAAGAGCATTTGAGCTCTAACTCCACTCCCACTCCCAGGCCTAGGCCCCAGCCCACATCTCGCTATTCACTGCAAATGATGAAAGAGGATAAAAAATCGCTTAACTAACTAAATCAAATATAAACACTATTTTTTTGGACCCGGCCTTCTCCGGCACTCCATGCTATCATCACGTCGAAATTAAATTTCTTGTTAAAGCTCGATGGGTTTGAATAGAATGGCGGAGAGGAGGGGGCCCATTCGCATGCCCATTCGACTGACAGAATTATTATGCAAATCAGCAAGGACGTTGTTGAAAATCGGTAGCATGTTGTCTGTATAGTCGATGAACATATACTAGGTAAGGTACCGTTTGGTTCCTCGAAAATAGACACAAATAGGATTCGAAAAGTTATTTTCACTTGTCTTCAGGTGTTGTTTTGCCAACAGTGGGAAGAATATTGACCGAATACTTAAAACTTATAAGTCAAATTTAATTTTTTTTCCGGCGGAAATTGTAGTCTGCCTTAAGCTGCTTATGATGTTCTCAATTTAAACATGCCGAACTCACCCAATTACAATAAGACATTATTTCGAAGGAAGAATCAAAAATCTTTGTTCTCTAAAAGCAGAAAGTTGGCGAAGAATCATGGTGAAGTTTGCCTTAAGCTTCACTCTGGACAGCATTGATCTGTAAGTAGGTAGAAATGACTAGCTCTGTTACCAATTATCGCTGGAGCATGGCATTTTAAGACCTAAACTGGTTTGACGAGTGGATGGAAATACATATATTTGGGATGAAGAATTTGCCATCCCATATTATGAAAATCAGAAGTTCTTAAGATGTTAGGATGTGAAATCGTAGGATGATGAATGGGCTCAGGCTCAGAACCACGGTTGAGATTCACATCAAAGGTAAATCTAATGTGTTTGCATACACTCCAAACAATCTAGTTGACCTCAAAGTTGGACTTGAGGCTTCAATACTAGAGTAGGAAAGGGAAGCGTATTTGGCGGATAAGTGGGTAGACACAGTCACACGAAATACTAGTAAAGGGTTTTCCAATAAGAGGTGTTATTTTGATATTCAAAGAAAAATAGCATTTTTGGAGATAAATGATCGGATGTTTATTTCATTATAAAGAGGAAGGTATGCCGTTAATAATGGAACACAACATCAGCCAAATGGCCGTGTGTGTGTCTTTGCTGATTGGGTCCTTGAAATGCATGAAAATGATCCGGAATTTCATCGAAAAATCATCTTGACTGATGAGGCCCATTTCCACCTCGGAGGCTACGTCAACAAGCAAAACTGTCGCATCTGGGGCTCGGAAAACCCAAGAGTTATTGTTGAAAAGCCTCTCCATCCTCAACGCGTGACTGTTTGGTGCGGTTTATGGTCCCGCGGGGTCATTGGACCTTACTTTTTCGAAAATGAGGCTGGAGCAACAGTTACGGTCAATGGATTGCGCTATCGAGAGATGATTAATGATTTTTTATGGCCGGAATTGGATAGTATTGATCTGGACAACGTTTACTTTCAACAAGACGGCGCTACGTGCCACACAGGCAATGAAACCATCGATCTTTTACGGGAAAAGTTTCCGGGCCGTGTTATCTCTCGAAGAGGTGATCACAATTGGCCACCGAGATCTTGTGATTTAACACCTTGCGACTTCTTCCTTTGGGGCCACGTGAAAGATAAGGTCTACGCCAACAGCCCAGCGTCGATTCAAGACCTCAAAGATGAAATTCGTGAGGCTATCGAGGACATAGGGCAGCCACTTTGCGATTTGGTTATGGAAAATTTCATGAAAAGGATATGGTCCTGTAAGCGTGGTCTTGGCGGCTATTTGGCTGACGTTGTGTTCCATTATTAACGGCATACCTTCCTCTTTATAATGAAATAAACATCCGATCATTTATCTCCAAAAATGCCATTTTTCTTTGAATATCAAAATAACACCTCTTATTGGAAAACCCTTTAGAATGCGACTTATAAAATTTGCAGAAGATGGGAACATCATGGCAAATAGTATACAGGGTGATTGGCATAAGGTGTGACAAAAAGCTAGGGCGTGTTGGTTGGACTTAGACAAGAAATAAATCTTATGGGAGGGGGGCGGGTCTATTTCCCCCCCGTTTAGGCGGGAGGGGCAATTTAAGAAAAAAATCACTTAAAACAGAAAAAAAAATTATTAGAAAATAACGGTGATACCTACAGAGTAATGCTATGGCATTTTGAAAAGCCAGAAATACATTCTTTAATTTTGTTTTTAAATAAAGTTGTTCGAGTGAATAGTTTTTGAAAAATTAATTTTCAAAATCAAAATTTTGAAAAAAAAATGAAATTTTTTTTTTAAACAATTTTTTTTTCAAAATTTTACGTAATTAAGTATTATTTTTTTATTCAATATTCAATGCTCTTTTTAATTTTTGATCAAACACAAAAAACCGGATGTCAAAATGTTTTGTAGTTTTTGAGAAAATCAAAAATAACAAAAACTACTTTTGTTCTAAGAAAAGCCTTTTATTTTAGTTTTTACGTTTTTGGATTCTTATGTAGGTGAATTTACGATTGAAAGGATTAACTTTCTTTTTACTATTCTTTTAATTATCGTCTTACAAGCATACAATAATGTGACAAAGTACTGGATTAACCATATTTCACACATTTTTTCATTGAGAACACCTGCGTGAGAGCATTGGTTTAAAATTGACCTGCCACTTTTTTATTATGGTGGGGTCGGCTTGGCTTAGGTGCATTTACGAAAGAAAGCATTAACTTTAAATAAACAGTAATTATGTATTTTATCTAAATATGCATGTATTTATTATTTAAATTGATTTCAAGATTCAGGAACATTTTTGTTCTTATTTCGCAATTGCATTTTTCTGTCACTAGTTAGGGCGTGTAACGCTGCATTATTTAAAAAACATTCGCAGATCAATATTAATCCAATGCTCTCACGCAGGTGTTCTCAATGAAAAAATGTGTTATTGTATGCTTATAAGACTGATAATAAAAAAAATTTACAAAAAAAGTTAATCCTTTCTTTCGTAAATGCACCTAAGCCAAGCCGACCCCACCATAATAAAAAAGTGGCAGGTCAATTTTAAACCAATGCTCTCACGCAGGTGTTCTCAGTGAAAAAATGTGTGAAATATGGTTAATCCAGTACTTTGTCACATTATTGTATGCTTATAAGACGATAATTAAAAGAATAGTAAAAAGAAAGTTAATCCTTTCAATCGTAAATTCACCTACATAAGAATCCAAAAACGTAAAAACTAAAATAAAAGGCTTTTCTTAGAACAAAAGTAGTTTTTGTTATTTTTGATTTTCTCAAAAACTACAAAACATTTTGACATCCGGTTTTTTGTGTTTGATCAAAAATTAAAAAGAGCATTGAATATTGAATAAAAAAATAATACTTAATTACGTAAAATTTTAAAAAAAAATTGTTTAAAAAAAAAATTTCATTTTTTTTTCAAAATTTTGATTTTGAAAATTAATTTTTCAAAAACTATTCACTCGAACAACTTTATTTAAAAACAAAATTAAAGAATGTATTTCTGGCTTTTCAAAATGCCATAGCACTACTCTGTAGGTATCACCGTTATTTTCTAATAATTTTTTTTCTGTTTTAGGTGATTTTTTTCTTAAATTGCCCCTCCCGCCTAAACGGGGGGAAATAGACCCCCCCTCCCATACGATTTTTTTCTTGTCTAAGTCCAACCTACACGCCCTAGCTTTTTGTCACACCTTATGCCAATCACCCTGTATAAGTAGGTTTCAAGCCTAAGAGTCTACACAACAACCTGCAAGTTCTCCAGACTATCAAACCAGCAACTATGAGTTAATCGACGTAAGGAATGTATCCGACATTTTAAACAAGCGTAAATTTCCATCAAACTCACAAAAGAAATTATTACAAACCAGAAATCGATGCCGTTGGATTTCAAAGGAAACATGGAGTTCACTGAGTCTGTAGCGTGAATCTGAGGGACAAGTGCATTCACCGCACGCAGGAGGTTCGTCCCATGTATGTAAACTCCTTTTCATCGTATAAATCATCTGGTTTGCATGGTGTCTTCCTCATCATGCTACAAAAATGTGAGGACCATGTTATCCCACACTTAAAAAACACATTCCTAAGCAAACTGAAATGGGGATATGTGCCTAAAGCGTGGCGACAAATCAAATAGGTTTTTGTTCCGAAAGCTGGTAATCCTAGCCACACGGACGCTAAAGACTTCACACCCATTAGTCTCAAGTCTTTTCTCTTAATAACATTTGAAAGTGTAATAACTTATATTTAGTGTACTTTATTATTTTATACTCTATTGAAGAGCTTTCGATAATATCAAATAGTTTTTGTAAATATTGTTTTAAGAATTAAATGAAAACTAATTATTATCAAATTATATAACAACAGAGATTGTTGTGACAAAATAAAATAATATTTCTTTAAAATATTCTGTGGAATATCATTGACCTTTATAACTCAGAAGTGGGATTCGGATTAAAAAAAATTTTTTTTTTTTTTTCTAACTTTCACATGGCTTATATTCAGCGCCAAGCCTTGATTGAAGCTTTGACGGCAGCGAATGTGCTTTTTGAGAAAACGGCAACTGTGGCTGAATTAAGGCCATTATATGATGAGTTGGTGTCCAAGAGAGGAAACTGTTATCCTGATGGCGATGATAGCCAAGAACATGAAGATTTAGGAAGAATAACTGAAGTCATTGAAGTAAATGGTCTCGATGAAGAGATGAACCGTGTGGACAAGGAAATAGAGTTGTTGCGAAAGCGAAAAGAATTACAAAAATTGAAGGACGAGTTGGGTTTAGTAGAAACCAGGAAATTCGATTTCCTGGCTTTTGAATCAATGGTACAACCTTTTAATGGTGATGATAATTACGACATTCGTAAGTGGTTCGAAGACATTGAAGACGCTTTTGTAATATTGGGATGCAATGATCATGACAAATTCGTGAGCGTACGACGTGTTCTAAGTGGTACAGCAAAACTTTTCTTACGTACAACTGCTCTTCATACATATGAAAACCTCAAAAAAGCTTTAATGGAAGAATTTGGTCGTCTGTACACCATTAATGAAGTATTCCAAAAGATGAAATCACGAAGTTTAAAGTCAAATGAATCTATTAAAAGGTATGTGATTGAAATGCAAGAAATTGCCTCGCACGCCAATATTCCTGAGGCAGACTTAATAGAGTGTATCATTGATGGGCTAAATGACCGGAGCTGTAATGTTGCTATATTAATGAGCGCAACTTCCCTAAAACAATTGAAGTTACTACTAGACCGATATGAGAAAAGACGTTTGCGTCCTAGTACTCCAATGAAAACTGTGTTCTCAGATGTCCTACCTACTGTTACCGCTGGAACGTCAAAGAAAGTTTATGCTCCTGTAATTGCCAATAAATTGTCAAGACCTAGTATTGAACAGATTAGATGGTTTAACTGCTTAGAATATGGGCATTATCAAAGCCAGTGTCAAAAGCCGAAACGCCCACGAAGTTCATGTTTCTTTTGTCATGAAATTGGACATTTGTATCAAAATTGTCCTAAAAAGAAGTTTTTAACTGCCGGAGTAAAAGAAGAAAATGAAAATCAAGATGACTGCAACTCAGAATCCAACAACAAAATAGATGAAGACTCAGAAAAGATAAAGGCGTTCCAAATGGTAAGTGTTGCCTTCATTGACAAACAAAATAAGTGCACTGAGAATAAGTCGTGTTTTTCTCTTTTCGATACCGGAAGCTCATGTAGTTTTGTAAAAAGATCTTTGGTGCCATTCGTTTTCCAAAAGAAAAAACAAACCCTACTTCGAGGAATGGGAAATAAATATTTGAGTACATATGGAAAAATAAATTGTAAAATTAATTTTCGAGGAAAGATTGTAACGCATGAATTCATAGTCCTTCCCGATGACGAATCCATTATACCTATGCTTATTGGACGTGATGCTTTATATAAATTAAACATTTACTTATGTAGCTTAAAGAGAGTTTATAACCGCAGTTTACTAATGAAATTAAAAGAAAAGGAAACGAAAAATAAATTAATTAAATTATCAAAAGAAACTCTGAGTGCACTTATTTCTTTTGAGTTATTAAAAAATCCAAACCAAGTAGATCGTGGTAGTAAAATTGATTCCGATAATATATTTAGAAAAAGTATTGATAAATTTAAAGTTCAAACCAAAAATTGTAAAGTTCCGACTGAAGAAGTTTGTCCTATTTTTGATGAATTAAAATTAGAAACAATTAAACTTGAAACTGATAAAGAGCTGAATGATTTTGTTGATGTAGAAATGTTGGTGAGTGCAGTTGGGACCTGCAATATGCAAAATTGTGAAATACATATAAACGAGTTTTTGGATTTAGTTTATTTAAATGCAATTAAAACAGCTCTTGAAGAATACTTTTTGAAATTCGGGATACAGACAAAAAATACGGACTATTGCATGAATATTACGTTGACAAAAGATGTACCAGTTTACTGTCGACCCCGACGGATTTCTTATTTTGAACGTAATGAAGTACAAAAGAAAATTGACACACTTTTGGAAAAGGGTGTAATTAGGCCAAGTAATTCCCCATATGCATCAGCACTTGTGCTAGTGAGAAAGAAAAATGGTGAAATTCGAATGTGTGTTGATTACCGTGCATTAAATAAGCATACAATACGAGATAATTTTCCTTTGCCGTTGATAGAAGATTGTTTAGAGTATTTTGCAAATAAAAACGTTTTTACAACATTAGACTTTTGAAAGACGGATTCCATCATATAAAAATTGCCGAACAATCTATAAAGTATACAGCATTTGTTACACCTTTTGGACAGTATGAATATGTTTATATGCCTTTTGGTCTAAAAAACGCGCCTGCTGTTTTTCAAAGGTATATTTATTTAACATTACAGCCGTTAATATCAAGGTTTAGTTATTGTTTATCTTGATGATATTTGTATAGCAACCGAAAACATGAACACTCATATTGAGATTCTTACCAAGGTATTGCAATTACTAAGAGAGGCTGGACTAGAACTTAATATGAAGAAGTGCAGATTTGCGTTCAATGAAATTGAATACCTCGGTTTTAATATAAATAAAAATGGGATTCGCCCAAATAAAAACCATTTAGAAGCAATACGCACATATCCGATGCCTCAAAATATTAAAGAAGTCCAAAGATGTAATGGCCTGTTTTCTTACTTCCGCCGCTTTGTTCCTGGATTTCCATGCATAGCTAGACCGTTGACAAACTTATTAAAAAAGAATGTTAAATTTGATTGGACTGATGAATGTACTGTAGCCTTTTAAAAATTAAAAAGTAAACTTTAGTTTATGCCCTGGAACGATTTAATACTTTTCTGGACCGTTTACCGTTTGTAATAGTGACTGATTGTGAAGCTCTATCTCAAACACTAAAAAAAAGGGATGTTAATCCACGTATAGCTAAATGGGCTCTGATATTTGAGAATTACAACTACCAAGTACAGCACCGAAAGAGTGAACGAATGGCACATGTTGACGCGCTTAGCCGTTTACCAATAGTTGCCGCTGTGACAAATGAAGACATAGACAAAAATATTCAAATCACTCAAGCACGTGATGAAAATATTCTATCAATTAGGAATAGATTGGAGGAGGGTGAAATACCTGGGTATATTTTAGAAAATGGTTTAGTTTTTCGGGTTGGGTTGGAGAATAGGCGGCAATTGTACGTACCAAAAGAACTAGAAGAAAACATTATAAGATCGATTCATGAAAAGTGTGGTCACTTGGGCACTGAAAAATGTGTTGACCAACTTAAAAAACATTACTGGATTCCGAATGTCAAAGAAAAATTCCAAAGATTTATTAGAAACTGTCTAAAGTGTATATTTAATACAGCACCCCAAAGAAGCAATGAACGAAATTTATATAACATACCAAAGCGACCAGAGCCGTTTGACACAATACATATAGATCATTTTGGTCCACTGCCGTCTATAAATTCAAGAAACAAATATGTATTTGTAGTAGTAGACGGGTTTACCAAATTTGTCAAACTTTATATAGTAAATGTACCTGGAGCTAGAGAAGCGATTAATGCTCTTGAACGCTATTTTGATTACTTTAGTCGTCCCCGTAGAATAATAAGTGATCGAGGTACTAGTTTTACTTCTCAAGAATTTAGTAACTTCGCCAAGAAACACAATATCGAACATATTAAAGTTGCTGTTGCATCACCGCAATCAAATGGTCAAGTCGAGCGTGTTAATCGAAATATAAAAGCGATGTTAGCGAAATTAACAGAATCTCCTGAGCAGACAGACTGGCGACAAAAACTAACAAAAGTAGAATATGCTTTAAATAATACAAATCATGCAAGTACAAAGAACTCGCCGAGCAAATTATTGTTTGGCGTAGAACAAAGAGGATGTATCGTCGATGAGCTGACTGAATATTTGGATGAAAAGTATTCAAATCCCGACAGAATAGATTTAGCTAAATTGCGAAATGACGCCTCAGAAGCAATTGAAAGGTCCCAATTGTATAATTTGCAATATTTCAACGAACATCATTCTTTACCTAAGCAATTTGACATTGGAGATTTCGTGGTAATAAAAAATGTTGACAATTCCGTTGGGACTAGCAAAAAATTAATACCTAAATACCGTGGCCCGTATATTGTTAAGAAAAAATTAGCTAATGATAGATATTTAATTGAAGATATTGAAAGTTTTCAAGTTACAGAGATACCATATCATGGAATCTTAGATTCAACCAGGTTAAAAAAATGGGTTGATCAAAACAGTTTGGATTTTGAAGGCAGCACTTAAATTTATGTATTTTAAATATATACAATCGAGGTCGATTGTAAAATCAGGATAGCCGAAATGTAATAACTTATATTTAGTGTACTTTATTATTTTATACTCTATTGAAGAGCTTTCGATAATATCAAATAGTTTTTGTAAATATTGTTTTAAGAATTAAATGAAAACTAATTATTATCAAATTATATAACAACAGAGATTGTTGTGACAAAATAAAATAATATTTCTTTAAAATATTCTGTGGAATATCATTGACCTTTATAAAAGACTAATAGATATGAATATACGTAGCACAATGAGCCCCGAAGTCATATCTCTAGCCCAGTATGCTTTCACAAAAAGTAAAAGTGTTGAGACAGAACTATCCAGTGTTCTCTGCACAATTGAAAAAACGCTCAAAGACAAGGAATGCACCCATGCTGCCTTTCTAGACATTGAAGGAGCCTTTAACAATGTCCGAAACGAGGCCGTGGAAGGAGTGCTCGTAAATCTTAATGTGCATAATGATATCATCAGCTGGATAATGTGCATGAACGGACACGGATGGATCAACTCCAAGCCAGGAGGAGTACACATCAAAGAGTTTACTTCCAGAGATACACCACAAGTTCTCCGCTTCTCTGGCCACTCGCGATGAACGCAAATCTAATGAGACTTAAATGTAGTGGAGTCCAAGTTATAGCATAATGCCGATGACCTAGCATCACTGCCGACAGGTAAATAAATTTCCCTCCACAATTAGCGAACAAAGAGAGAAAGTTTTATCTTAAGTGAATGCATGAACTGCGGTCTAGCGGTTAACCCACAAAAAACCGAACTGGTTCTCTTTACGAACAGAAGGAAACTACCGACTTTTAAAATTCCCTTAATTGAAGGGACCCAACTCAAAATCTCCGATCACGCGAAATATCTTGGCATGAGCCTGGATAATAAATTGAACTGGAGTCTCAACATTAAACAAAGAACAAAACAAAGCCATGTTTGCTTTTTACTCCTACAAGAGAATATCTGGTAAAACCTGTGGGCCAAACATAAAGATTATCAAATGGATGTATACGGCCATAGTCAAACCTTTACTGACATACGGTAACGTAGTTTGGTGGAATGGATTAGGCAAACTTACCAACCTTAAAATCATGACCAAGGTACAAAGAATGGTATGTATTGGAGGTAATGGGGTCCACCCCCACAGCGGGTCTGGAAGCTATGATCAACCTTAAACCCCTAGATCTATTTATACAAGAATCGATCCAATAGCGCACTTCGACTTAGCCAAACTGATAGCTGGAGACATAGTACGATGCGCAGAGTCTACAGAAATACACGGGAAAAAGGGTATGTACTGACTACATAGCACCTCGCTTAAACTTTAACAAGGCGTTCTAGACAGCCTTTCCTAGCAGAGAGGACTGTCATATCAACGAACCATCTACCTGCGAATCGATGATATTAATATATACCGACGGTTCCAAGATGGAAACTGGTGTTGGTGCAGGATTCTTTTCAGTAACCTTTGAACTAGTCAGCTCATTCAGACTTCCTGATTACAGGCGTGTCTTTCAAGCTGAGGTCCTGGCAGTGACGAAAGCTGTTAGAAAAGTCTAAATGATGACAATACCACAAGCTGATATCACCTTTTTCATTGAAATCAAATCGAAGCTGGTAACTTGCTGTCGCGAAGAGCTAAGGGTTCTTAGTACACAGCACAACATTATAGGCTCTGCTAGGTTCCTGGTCACAGTGGTATCCAAGGTAATGAAAGCGCTGACGAGCTGGCAAGAGTAGTATCATCATTTGATCTTAATCATGCAGACATAACAGTTCAAGTCCCACCCTGTTATCTTAAACAGGTAATCGAGAGATGGAACTCTCTCGATTCTTGTTTCACAACCAGAAAACTATGGCCTAGTTTCAGCAAACAAAAGACCGACGTTATCATCTAACTGAATAAAAAGTCTATTTCTCTCCTCGTGAGCATCATCATCGATCACAACCAACTATGTTACCACAAGAAATAGATGAAACTCATCATACATGAGTATGAGTACACTACCTGTGTCACTGCCCTGCGCTATATCATCTGAAAAATAGACACCTAGGGAAACACTTTTTCAGCGACTTTGGGGGTGCACTCTGCCATTCCAAGCAAAATCATGTTAAAGTTCGTTAACCATACCAAATGGCTTGAGAATTCCTAAATTCTGAAAACCGCCTTTAACTACAGTGCGATAGTGTAGTATGAACGACAACGACTTAACGATGCACGTGTTCCTTGTAGGAGCAGCACCAAATGAGAATGGGAACTTCGCCTTTACAACTGCGTTGAACACGAGCATCAGTGGGTTGATGAGGCCTCCTCTATCTTAGATTGGTAAAATCCTCTTTGGTATGGAGACAGCCACATCGACTTAATTAGCGATTACTGACTGAACAAACGAACATAATACACCAAACACTGACATATCAAACTCACCTAATAGACGGTGCAATGAGAAATGGGGGATGTCTCTCAAGTGTGGGTAAAGGAAAGGAATACGCCCTAAGAAAGCGTCTACCTCTCCCTAGCCAGGTTATTATGTGACAACAGAAATTTCAATACTTTAGAAGTACCCTCTGACATTTCAGGCTATAGCTTGCTGTAACCTATCTACACCCTTAACGGGCTTGATCGACATAGGATTATCATAGGTTTCAATGCAAAAGGTCACAAACCTAGTGTATCACATCGGATCTACATTGATCTAAGTGTGACGGTAATAAAATCAACTGTCAGCCCACTAACCCTACCTAACCTATATAAATAATATATATGTTCATATCATCAAAAGAAATCACCACCCTAAGTTACAATTCACCAAAAACAACAATCTCGAAGATGAATGCGAATATTTGGAAAAAGTGAAAGTTGGAGAAACAAAAATCTTACCGTGCAAAATAATGACTGCAGAAGAAGAATAACCCAAAATGGGAAAAACAAGACGAACGTAGAAAGAGTCCGTACCCATTTTCTAGCTAAAGGTAGTCGAAAAATCTCTCCAGTCAAAGAACTAACTATATTGGCTTTAAGACCAAACCTAAAGCTTTTTGAAACAGCGAAAATAACCTAGTAAACGAAACACGGAGAATAGTGGGTGAGCTTAAGCAACATTTTAAGCAGCTTGTATGGACCAGCTCAGACCTTAGATGCTTTAAGAATATATTACTATATGAAACATTGCCACAAAAAATATGTTATCGCGGCCTTACAATTTTGTTTCCGATGTTCGAAAATTCGAACATCTAGGCACCCACACAACTGATTCCAGAATGGACTTAGTAAAATCATTGTTGAAAGCCCCTTCTACATCTAAGAGTGTAATGATAGTATATTCGTTAAATTTAATAGTCTTCTCAATTGTACGCACTACCTCATGAAGCACCATTTCTGTGGACTTAAGGTATACATGTTGAGAGTTTTAAAGAGGACATCCGCCTAGAATGTCTATAATATAGATATTGACAATTTACTCCAGAGTTTTAAGAACAAAAGAAGTCAGAGTAAATGGCCGGAAATCCTTCGCGAGTACAGGCTTCCATTTCTTCGGCACGGAGTATGAAATCTACTCACACCACCACTGAAAATTAAAGACCCCGTATCTGTGGTTAAGCGGGTAAACGTCTAGAAAGTCATCACAACAAGAAGCTATCCACAGGGAGGGGTATTATCACCCTTGCTGTGGAGTATTGTAGTTGATAAATTATTAGAAAGTCTAACTTCCCAAGGGATTCAATGTATTGGCTTTGCTGATTACATTGTTACAACGGCACTGGGGAAGTTCGAAGAAACTCTTTGTGATATAGTCTTAACATCAACCCTACCAAAACAACTATACATAGTACCATTTACCAGTAAAAGACTTCTACCTCGCATGTAACCCATTCGGTTGGCGGGCAAAGTAATTGACAACCAGAGGGAGGTTAATTATTTAGGAGTTACACTAGATTTCAAACTCCTCTAGAACAAGCATATCGAATTAACTGTCGGGAAAGTCACAAAGGCCCTTATGATATGCAAGAGACTTGCAAGGAAATCATGGGGCTGCAAACCAAACATCATAAGATGGATGTACACCATGATGGTAAGACCCATCATTACCTATGGGGCGATTGCATGGCATAAAAGAACTGGACTAAACACAACTAGGAAATCACTAGACAAATTGCCAAGGCTGGCATGTACATATATGCATAACAGGACCAATGAGAACTTGCCCTACATCAGCGATGGAAACCATCCTTCATTTAACCCCACTACACGAGGCCATTGAAAATGCTGTTAAGGGAGCCATATTGAGGTTTGCAAAGGAGGGTACTGGGACAGGTAAAATTATTGGAAACAGGGAAAAAGACTCGATACTCAGATATGCAGTAACAAACCTTCTTGACATCTAAGAGATGGTACGATCAAAAGATATAACTTCGAAAAACATTTCAAAACGGAGTTAAGTTGCAAAAAAGACTGGCTAGGCGAAACAGTAAACTACAGTCTTAAAGAAAATGCCATCAAATGGTACACTGATGGATCGAGAACAGCTGAAGGGACTGGTGCTGGAGTTTTTGGGCCTAGAACTAAACTCTCCTTACCGATGGAACAATCCACTAGCATATTTCAGGCAGAAGTAAATGCAAAAGGTATATGTGCTGAAAGAAACCTCGGTAGAAAATATAAAAACCAAATCATTGGCATCCTGTCAGACAGACAGGCTACAATAAAAGCGCTAAGCTCCTACGCCATTATATCCAAACTTGTTTGGGAATGCGTGATAAAGCCTAATAAACTGGGCGAGAATAACACTGTCACACCAGGCTACGTTGGTGTCCAGGGCAACGAAGAGGCAAACTCCTTAGCAAAAATAGGTATATCGACACCCCTTACAGGGCCAGAGCCCTTCTGCGGAATAGGAGAAAACGTGATTAAAAATAAAATCAAAACAGAAGAGGAGGCAAGAAGATCAAAAATCTCGAAGGAAATCCCTAAGCTGAGACAGTCAAAACTTCTACTCGGGGACTATAACCGAGAGCATTTTCTAACCTGCATTAGCTTGTGCAGGAATAACCTCAGGAAAATCACGGGGCTTCTCACAGGCCACTGTAAATTGAGAAGACACCTCAACATCCTTGGCCTAGTCAACAAGGAGTCTTGCAGATTCTGCAACATTCACGAGAGAAATGCGATGCACTCGTGCATCAAAGGCATAGGTATCTGGACAAGCACCACATAAAAGAGAGTGAATTATCCTACCTTAAAATACTCCAAATGCTTCGATTCCTCAAAGGAACAAGCTTGGAGGAAGAACTCTAATAATGAGCTAATCACATCCAGTTCTAGATGGGGGCACAATACATCTTTAGGTTTTTATAGCCCAATTTATTCATTCATTCTTTCATCTGTGGTTAAACCGTGAATGGATAAACGGTTGGAGGAGGCTGCAACTCTGTGTAGTGCACACAAATAGTAGTTGACCTCAACCAACTTGGCGTCTGAAAGTCTGAAAGCTATGTCGTTTGTATCGAGCCGGCACAAAAGCGGATTTCGACATTGCTGGACGCACACAGGACTTTGAAGATGAGTTTCAGAAACACCATCAAAGTAAGAAAATCCTGAATAAAACCCTAGCCTACTAAGCAAGCAAGATCCCTATCATGTGGTCCTAAATCTAGCTTTGTGAGGTACCGGCCAGTACAAAATCGAACAATACATGAGGTTGCAGCATGGCTTTATATGATAAAAATAAATCAAACATTTGCAGAGTTTGATAAGCCTTAACGTCTCAACTCTGCAAATAATAAAGTACCATTAGGTCATATCCTTAGGCAGATGAACTTTGCGTATTCCGTATCGAAACAAATGTATTTTTGTCTTCCTTTATTGTAGGCATAGATATCTAAAGCCACAAAACCTGAATCAACTTGAAAGAAAACCTCGAAATGCTTAACGATTTTTAAGTTGTTGAAACTTCAAATCAAATGTTCCAGTTAAACTTATGAAGAAACTTTAAATAAAACAACGCAAAGTAACAAACAAAAAACTGCAAAAACAAAAACAAAAAACCACAACCAATATTACCATACTGCGAGCCAAAGAGTTCCATTTCGGATTGCTTATCGCTCCAGCAAAAAACGGACTGTTTTCAGGGAACTTTTCCAAACATAATGATCCCCATAGCGTAGATAATAAATATCAGTGCAATCGCGCAGCGCGAACATTTTCCACTGAATTTCGCAATTTTATTTCGCAATGGTCCTGGTTCTGGATCTGGTGCTCGTCGTAGTCCTGCTATTTGCCACCAGTGCCACCTATTACTGAACGAGCTGTATTACAGATGGTTAGCAGTTAAAACATCTCTCCACCCTCAGGGGGTGAGTTCGCGTGATTGCGGACGAAAGTTTTGCTTATCGCGGAAAACCTTTTCAATTTATGTTTATGATAGTAGTGTATGGGGCGAGTGGCGGTGCGGTGCGACGCGGCGCGACCACCGCAGTACCCGGAAGGAACATGGATTCGATTATGAGTTTTGTTGGTCTTTGTTGGAGATACTCCACCAGCCAAACCATGACACGAACGGAAGTGAACCACTATAAGCAGACAGCGTGCCGGATAGTTAGGGCACAGATTCTTTCTATTTCGCTTTTGCTTTCTCTGCCAATGACTTGGTTTTCGCTTGTTGGTGGAACAAATCCTCAATTTTGTTATTAATCGATTCGATTCGATTCGACGAATGGTTCTTTGGGTTTGTTGGGGTCAAAAGAGTGGAAAATAAAGTCGGATGTTTTATGTAGCAGATTTCTGGACTTCGGAGTGAAAAATTTCTTAATACGTTTTGGATTTTCAAAGGATTGGATGGAAAGTTTCTTGTGTAGCAATTAGGTGATAGTGGATTTGTTGGTTTTCAGTTTGTGTCATCTGATTGGAAAAACTGATAAAAATATTGAGATTGATGGCGGACAAGAATTGCTATATGTAGTTTAAATTATTATGAATTAGAAATTTTCGAACGAGCCTGGGATGAGCAAGCAGGTTTCTCAATTGCGTGAGTTATGAATTCTTGAACATTATAGAACCGGAGACATAAATGAAACTTTTGGAGCAACGACGAAAGAGTGTGCGAAAAAGTTGGTACGTATTCAACTTTGGCTTTATGATGCTATAACTTTGAGTAAGTAAATTTAGATCGAATGAAGAAACAAAATCAGGAAAATAGAGAATATAAAAAGTGTTATCTCACTTTAATGAGAATGCAAATTTGAAACGAGATTGAACTACATTCCAACCGCTTTGTTAACGACTTGTGCCAGGGTTGAATTGAAATATATTTGGTTCAACTGAATTGCCCTCGTTCAGTGGTGTTAGTTCGAAATATTTTTACCTCGTTTCTGCACACTACTTCACTGTTTCGAATGTTACACATTTTGGACTGGGATTTGTAAATCTTGATATGTAATGCCTTAATGAAGAACTATTTTGTTCCAAATTTGTGGTCTTACTAACCATAAGGCTAACCATGCACTGGCAACTGTGATCGAAATCAAATAGTTTAATCACCAGTTGATAGATTACCGCGCACTGGCAACTCTTTACTCACGTTCACACTCTTTTTCTCTCTTGCGCTAATAGAAAACAGCTCAACTGTTGCAAATTAATTTAAAGCAATCGTTTAGTTTGTGTCAAAACACAAACTTTTAAGTTACTCGAATCGAGTTGCTCTAAGTGCGTGGTGTCCCATATAAGCCCATATGTTTCATTTTAGCAACTAAACAGTTGCGAAACTAAAAATTGAATGGTCGCGATGTTGTTTTGACGGTACACAATTCGCAACCCGTCCGAACATTCCTTGCTTAAATTTATGAAATTGATTCAATGGTTGAAGTCGCAGTTCACCTACATAAATGATTTTATTATTGTCGGCTACTTCAACTTTCCACAACTTTGATGGAATTCCCCAGAAGAAGAACTATTTTTTACGACTGGATTAGAAACTATCTTTAAGACCGCTCAATACAAGTTATCTTGGGAAGTCTTAAGTGTAAAGTCTCCGACTCTCTTTCAAATATTCATCAATGATATTCGTTAGAAACTTCGTCCATTAATAAGTTTTGCTGATGACAGTATTCGCAGCTTCGCTTTTTCGATTCCAGATGGATGTGGATTACAAACGACAGTGTTTGATAAGCTCATTAAATTTTGATCTCGATTGCATTGATGATGGGGAACGAAAAACCGCGTGGAATTTAATTCTTCAAAATTTCAATGCTATCTTCCGTATGCCGGTAATTCCCTTGTTTCCCCTCAGCTCTAATTTACTAATTACTATCGACCACTTCCATTCTTACGTATCACGTCAAAATATTTTCGCTCCCTGGTATAATAAAAAACTTCGTAAGGTCCGAAATCAGCGAATTTCTCTACCGTGGATTTATTTGATAGATAGAACAAAAGATGATCTGATCTCTGATCATAGACATTTATATAAATTTATCAAACGTAAGTCCCATGGCTTCCTCTTAACTCTTAAATTCTTGGACACTACATTTGCAGACCCTTAAATATTCAGAAACCAATTTTACAGGGATCAACCGAAAAAATCTGCACACATGTTATGTTTTTTTTTAATTACTTTAAAAATACCCTTAAATCCTCCCCGTCACCACATCAAAAATAAATAAATTAGAGGTCATGGCGGCTAATATAGAACCTAAACCTTGTGACTTACAACTCTCAACTATTTCTGTTTGCGTGTTTGAAGAAATAGAGGGGACCTACAATTTTCCACGATATTCGAACGCCTAATAAGCAGCAGTTTTCATGACAAGAGATACTCTTGGAGGATTAAGGAATTCTACGCAAGAGGTAGTACAATTTTAAGATTAGTGTAAACATAATCATTATTTTGCTTAAAGATGACTTCCTTCCTGATCCCGATGGTTTGTCTGGAATACTTAAAAAAAAAAAATATCCAACTCCCAATTCTTTCACTCTCTCAAGCCATTTTCCCAAAATCATTAAAGGATTATTATATTTTTTCCGTTCACAAAAAAGGTGCAAAGATCGATATTATCTACTAACTACCGGTCCATAGAAAACTTTCTACTATTCCTTTCCTAAGCTCTTCGAAAGTATTGTGTACAACTGTCTTAACTTCTACTGCAAATCAATTCTCTCTTCACAGCAGTACGGTTGGCAAATCTACTAGAATCTAGAACAAACCTCACGAAATTCGTTTCTAAGGTTCCAAGGGCTCTGCGTAGTCTTTTTCAATTCAAGACAAAACTAATGGTCATAAAAGTGTTACTAATAACAACATTATATCGTATTAAGGTTCACTTAAATTTATTAATTTGTCTATCTTTGCTAAAAACTAGCCAGCTCGCTTGTGTTCGGTTCCTGGATATGAGTCGCAACTGCCTCCAACTCTTGCCTAGTTGGGCTGACTCCTCCTCGACTGTCCTTCTCCATGAGGTTCTTGGTCGTCCAGCTCTTCTTCCTTCGTGAGTGAGCGGATTCCACTGCATTGCATCCGCCGCAATACAGGTGTTGCCTTTTCGAAGCGTGTGTCCGATCCACTGCCACTTTTAACGTCGTATAAGAGTCAATAGGTTCCTGACCCGTTTTCCTGACGAGCTCTTTGTTTGATATACGATTGGGCCAGAAAATCCTAAGGATGTTTCGTAGACATCTATTAATGAACGTTTGCAGCTTCTTAGTGACAGGTACTGTTGCTTTCCAAGTGCTGCAACCGTAAAGTTAAACGGATTCGACGTTGAATCGAAATAGCCGTAGCGTGGTTCTTAAGCTTAGGGAGTTATTCAACCATATATTTCTAAGAATACCGAAAGCAGCCTTTGCAATTCCGAGTCGACTGCTGATGTCCTGTTCGGTGCCACTCTCGGTAGAGGTATTTGAAGGCGTGTACTTTCTCGACCGGTTGTTGAGAAATATTTATGAGAGAACATGACTGGGTTCCGAGGCTGATCATCTTTGTTTTGCCGGAGTTGATTTTCAGCACCACGATTTCTGCTCCTCTCTCCACCCCTGTTGTCATTTGGTGGAGACTCCACTATGGACTTCAAACTCTTCTGACAGCCTCCCTTCATCCAAAACGTGACATTTGGATCCATCATAAGTCGCCTTAATAATAGCTATTAATTTATCCGCGATACCCCTCCTGTGTTAAGCAAGCCAAATAAATTCTCTATTGATGCTATCGAAAGCCTTCTCAAAGTCAATGAATAGCAGGTGAAGTAGTGATCGATATTCGAAGCACTGCTCAATTATGATCCTTTGTTAAAATAATTAAAAGATTGTAGAACAAGATGTCGATTATTAAAAAAGATTTATTGAAAAATAGGTTCCTTTCTTTACAATGGTTGAGGAAAAAAAAAGTGAGAGATTAACATAAAAGGAAGTTAAAAGAGAATGCAAAAATTACATGATCTTTACATTTGACAAGTTTAATATTGATTAAGTTGTTAACAAAATAGTGTAATTTCAATATGGAATTCAGTGCATAATTAATTCAGTACAATATTTTAACACTCCTCCTCAATATTAATACAGTCAAAATTCATCCCAAATTGTTGAAAACAAAGCAAATGTTTATTCTTAGGAACAGCTTTTGTAAGAGCATCCGCGACCATTTTTTCGGTTGGTAGATACTTTAAATTAACAACTCCTTGTTCTATTGCTTCTTTCACGAAATGATACTTGTAGTGTATATGTTTGGTTCTCGAGTACTTTCCTCCATACTTTGCGATATGCTGTGCGCTCTGGTTATCGCAGTAGATGTCAATGGGTTCGCGACATCCAAGTTTCAGCTCTTCCAGTAAAAAACGAAGGGAGTAAGCTTCTTTTGATGCTTCAGTCAATGCAATGTATTCTGCTTCGGCACTAGAGGTTGCCACTGTCCGCTGCTTCTTTGACTCCCAGCTGATAGCTCCCCCTGCAAGTGTAAAACAAAAACCACTTTGAGATTTACGATCGTTAACATCTTCAGCCCAGCTAGCATCTACGAAGCCTATAAGTGGAGACCCAGTTTTTCGAAACTCAATTCTAGCATGTTTAGTTGTGTTCAGATACTGAAGGAGTTGCATTGCTGCATTCCAGTGCTGCTTCCGAGGACTTTGCGAAAACTGAGCTAAATTGCTAACGCTGAATGAAATATCAGGGCGACTGAAAACTGATAAGTGCATCAGTGACCCCATAAGCTCTTGGTATTTTAAAATTTCAATAGCAATCCGCTCACCAGGAATCGATGGTTCCTTTTGTAGTTTTAATTTAACCTGCATAGGTATGTAAACAGGTTTTGAATTATTCATTTTATGCTTTAAAACTAAGTTATTAATTAAACGTGTTTGATTAATGGATAAAAATTCAGTATTCTTCTTAATTTCTAGCCCTACACATAGAGTCGGTTTTCCAAGATCTTTTATTTCAAAGCTTGAGCTAAGCTTTTCTTTAATAAGCGAAATAGATCCTTCTGCGTTTGAGGCGATGATAATATCATCAACATATGTCCAATGATAGTTATTTCGTCATCATCAATTTTGAAGTAAATGCATTGATCATATTTCGATTGTATTGTAATGAAGCATTACAACTCTACGCCCCCCCCTAGCTACGGACCTGTCCTATTGTTAATTCCAGTACCTTACCATAGCTAAACCCTATTCCAACCCCCGATCCCCTATCCAACAAGATCCCATATCAACCTAACCAAGACACCCCCCATGCTACGGACCTGTGAAAAATTAAACAAACAAATGCTTACCAAGGCGACAACATGCTCCCATAGCATGTGTCAACCGCAAGCCATAGCCAGCAACTGATTACAAAGGAGCTTATCAGTAAACATAAATCAATGGCAGAATTACACCACACCAGCTACGCAAAAACAATAACAACTACTAGGAGTGGTGAATTGATAGCAGGAATTTATTTACGAAGAAGGAAGAACTCCACTGAAGGCAGCAACTGGTTAACGATCAAGAACCTCGATGGTGAGTTTTTCAAACAATAAAAGGAGAGATCGTTTGTCTTCTTCCCGGTCGCCCCCGTGAATTATCAACTATGGCCTAGAACTAAGATGGTGAGTTAAGGCTTAGACAAGAACTGACTACCCTCTTGCCGCCCACCTGCAACCTTAAGTAATCTCAGTATGAAATAACATATAATTAAATATGATGCCCCCGTCGCCCTCACTAGTAAAATGTGACAAATAGACAAAAGCGATGACGTAGCAAAGGGCAGCATGTTGAGTGTAAATATGCGCTTTATAACTTTACAACTCACGCATGGTTTGGCTGAAGAGTATGATAAAAGACCGCCCAACGTTCGACAAAAACACAGAGTGCGGTAGTCCATTGCCGAAGTAACATCGGATACAGAGTGCGGTAGTCCATTGCCGAAGTAACATCGGATACAGAGTGCAGAAGACGTTCACCGAAGTAAAAGAAGTGCAGCGCAAGGTCTAGTTTCGGTCGACCAGGAAAGTAAAATAAGTATTGTAGTTGTAGACTTCCCCCCACCAGTGGTAAGGGGTCTCAATAAATTAGAACACGTTTTGCCGGATTTTTATCCGTGATTTGCCGGTTTCGACCGTGATTTGCCAGATTCGTCTGTGATTTGCCGGATTCATCCGTGATTTGCCGGATTCGTCCGTGATTTGCCAGATTCGTCTGTGATTTGCCGGATTCGTCCGTGATTTGCCGGATTCGTCCGTGATTTGCCAGATTCGTCTGTGATTTGCCGGATTCGTCCGTGATTTGCCGGATTCGTCCGTGATTTGCCAGATTCGTCTGTGATTTGCCGGATTCGTCCGTGATTTGCCAGATTCGTCTGTGATTTGCCGGATTCGTCCGTGATTGCCGGTTTCGACCGTGATTTGCCAGATTCGTCTGTGATTTGCCGGATTCGTCCGTGATTTGCCGGTTTCGACCGTGATTTGCCAGATTCGTCTGTGATTTTCCGGATTCGTCCGTGATTTGCCGGTTTCGACCGTGATTTGCCAGATTCGTCTGTGATTTGCCGGATTCGTCCGTGATTTGCCGGATTCGTCCGTGATTTGCCAGATTCGTCTGTGATTTGCCAGATTCGTCTGTGATTTGCCGGTTTCGACCGTGATTTGCCAGATTCGTCTGTGATTTGCCGGATTCGTCCGTGATTTGCCAGATTCGTCTGTGATTTGCCGGATTCGTCCGTGATTTGCCGGTTTCGACCGTGATTTGCCAGATTCGTCTGTGATTTGCCGGATTCGTCCGTGATTTGCCAGATTCGTCTGTGATTTGCCAGATTCGTCTGTGATTTGCCGGTTTCGACCGTGATTTGCCAGATTCGTCTGTGATTTGCCGGATTCGTCCGTGATTTGCCGGTTTCGACCGTGATTTGCCAGATTCGTCTGTGATTTGCCGGATTCGTCCGTGATTTGCCAGATTCGTCTGTGATTTGCCAGATTCGTCTGTGATTTGCCGGTTTCGACCGTGATTTGCCAGATTCGTCTGTGATTTGCCGGATTCGTCCGTGATTTGCCGGATTCGTCCGTGATTTGCGAGATTCGTCTGTGATTTGCCGGATTCGTCCGTGATTTGCCGGTTTCGACCGTGATTTGCCAGATTCGTCTGTGATTTGCCGGATTCGTCCGTGATTTGCCGGTTTCGACCGTGATTTGCCAGATTCGTCTGTGATTTGCCGGATTCGTCCGTGATTTGCCGGATTCGTCCGTGATTTGCCAGATTCGTCTGTGATTTGCCGGATTCGTCCGTGATTTGCCGGTTTCGACCGTGATTTGCCAGATTCGTCTGTGATTTGCCGGACTCGTCCGTGATTTGCCGGATTCGTCCGTGATTTGCCAGATTCGTCTGTGATTTGCCAGATTCGTCTGTGATTGCCAAAATTCATCTATGATTACCGGATGCAACTGAAGATTGCCAGGATCAGAAGCGAAGCGTCACCTGTACCCGTTCATCTACACGCTGCCTAGTACAGAAACCAGGCGAATGCACTAAAGGGATATCTAACGAGAATAAATCCACATAGAAGAACGAACCAAGGATACCCACACAGAAAATCATTACTTATTAAAATTGTATATAAATTAATAAATGTAAAATTAAGTTAAGTTGCTTTTCGATATTTTTATTAATAAAGGAATATTGACGTTAAGATCTGGAGTTAGTACTACTTTAGATAGAACCCCGGTATACCGGCGAGCAAAACCTCAGCCTTTGACAAAAGTACATCACAAATTGGCGCCCGAGCAGGGACGTTATGATTAACGTCCATCCAACATAGAAAAGAAGAAAATCTTAGCTGAAACTGGTATCCAGAAGGTAAAAACATAGATGTTACCCGCAATCAGACCCGCAGAAGACAGAGAAAAAATTCTTACCCGAGACCAGTAACCTGAAGATCAAAGCATAGATTTTAACCGAAACCTGAAACCTGAAGATCAAGAATAGATCTTACCCGAAACCCGAAACTTGAAGATAAAAATTTCGATCTTAAGTCGAAACCCGAAACCTGAAGATCAAGATATAGATCTTACCCGGAACCCGAAACTCGAAGATTAAAATTTCGATCTCAACCCGAAACCCGAAACCTGAAGATCAAAATAGATCTTACCCGAAACCCGAAACTTGAAGATACAAATTTCGATTTTAAGTCGAAACCCGAAACCTGAAGATCAAAATTTAGATCTTAACCAAAACCTGAAACCAGAAGATCAAGCTATAGATCTTAACCAAAACCCGAGACTTGAAGATAAAAATTTTTTTTTATCTTAAGCTGAAACCCGAAACCGAAGATCAAAATTTAGATCTTAGCCATAACGAGGACTGACGATAAAGATATAAGTCTAAGCCGACCCGAGAAGAGGAACTGAAATCAAATTAAGAAAATCAGAAGAGAAAATAATAATAAAAAAAAAAAAACAATGTCGGACACTGAAGAAAGCTACGACATTTTTGCAAGCATAGGTGCGATTTACCTGCTTAAGAAAAATGAGTTGGTCGAACGCATGACGCGCTTAGGACTCAACACGGAAGGAACAATGGATGTACTCCGTGCTCGTTTCAGTGCATACATTAAAGAAGCACGCGCTCGAAAATCTACCCAGAATTTATGTGAGGAAGTAGAAAGGCTCGTAATAGAGCGAGAGTATTCAGAAGAACCCAACAAGTCGAAATCTGCACCGCATACTGCCCATGCAGCTGATCCAGCTAGAACGGAACATCTTGAATACACAAATTATTTTTATTCTGTTCCCAATAGACCAGCCTACGGTGTTCAGACCCAGACGACTACCTCTGTTCCCGGTTCAATTGCAGCCACAAAGCCCACAGCGTATTACCCAGCGGTAGCAGAGTACGATCGATTGACCAGGCTACCAGAATACAGAGAGTGGTATTATCCCCACTGCACTCGCAAAAACCCGGTACCATGTGAAACCACTGCGCCATCTTCATACCAATTAGCAGGCCAAACCAGCGCCTCGCACGTCCCCGAACCTACGATGCCTGCTAATAATTTCTCGCTTAGTCACGAAGCTGAAGTAATGAATGTGGTAAGAAAGTGGGGTCTCAAATTCGATGCAACTAGTAATGCCCCTCGAATTTATCAAACGCATGGAAGAGCTCGCAGACTGCTACAGGATTAACCTGAATGACCTAATCCGTACCTTCCCAGAGATATTTAGGGGAAACGCTCTACAATGGTTCCGGATAAACAGAGAGAGCTTTCGGACCTGGACTGACTTCTGTCATGCCTTCCTGGGACATTTTCTCCCCGCACGATTTATTAACAGGTTAGAAGAAGAAATTTCGAGGAGAAGGCAAGGCCCTCGCGAAAAGGCAAAGGACTTTATCCAAGCCTTGCAATATTTGATTCACCAGCACCCTACTATGAGCACACAAGATAGTATCGACCGTATCTACGACCGACTACGACCCGAGTATCATCTCTATATTCGTCGAAGGGATTTTAGAACACTGGATGAACTAACAGGTCTAGCCGAAGAGTTCGAGCACATCCAGAGCGAAAGCCGAAATCTAGCCCCAGCCTCAGCTAAGCCCATGCCAAGAACCTTGCCACGAGAAGCAAATATTCAGCCCGCAGTCCAGGACCAATATGATCGTACGACCCACTGTTGGCATTGCAAGCAACGAGGGCACTCTAAGGCTAACTGTCGCCGCCCGTTCCGAATGTTCTGCACCTTCTGCGGAGAGGACGGGCGCCTGACAAAAGATTGTCCTTGCCACACACATAGAGCCTCTACACTACAAGCCTTACCAATAGCTACCCCTAACCCTGTAATAGTTTCCTCAGGAGCAATGACCCATCACCATACCGATAACTTTCAAGGGACTCGCTGTACCCTGACGGAAGAAGAGCTGATAGAAAATACAGCAGCAGACATAGGAGCAGCCTGTATTAGCATCTCAAAGCCGGGGCCACCACATCCACACAACAAATCGCCAGGAGCCGTCCCACCGTCAGCGACCAAAGAACCTAAAAACCTAACCGAAAAACGACTTGTAGAGGCGCAGGAACCGACCCCTCGTGAAGAAGTTAGGAGAGACCCGCGGTGGTTCTTGCCTATCCAGTTATATGGTCAAACCTTTAGTGCATTACTCGATACTGGAGCCACGAAGTCGTTCATTAATACAAAGGTACGGAATCTCCTAAGAAGAATAAATGTCCCCGTACGACACCAGCCCCACACAGTTCACATGGCAAATGGCAGCCCAATAATCAGCAAGGAACATTACAATGTAACGATGGGCGTTGGAAATAAGCAGGTGCAAGGGGAGGTAACATATTTAAGGCGGTTAACCGATTCCATTATAATCGGTGTGGATTTCCTTAAAAGGTTAAATTTCGGAATGGCTATAAGCGGAGAAGAACTTACGAATACCCATACCCAAACTGCTACAAGGCAAGATAAATTGTGTTTATTGGGGGGCGAACCTCTTTCTCAAGTGCAAGAAGGCCTACTCAAAGATTTACTTCAACAGGAACTGCCAAAGTTCGAAAAGCTACCTAACACGACAAACGCTGCAGTGCATCGAATACGACTTAAAACGCGTGAACCTTTTCGTCAGAGATATTATCCCAGGAACCCGGCTATGCAAAAGATAATCGATGAAGAAATCAACAAGCTGTTACAAGAAGATCGAATCGAACCGTCTACCAGCCCGTACAGCTCTCCAATAGTCCTCGTAAAAAAAAAGAATGGGACCTGGCGGGTATGTGTTGACTATCGAAAATTAAACGAGGTTTCCATAATGGACGCATACCCCCTACCACAGATATTACCAATACTGGATAAATTGAGGCAAGCCAGATTTATATCCACCATAGATCTGAAGCAAGGGTATTGGCAGATACCGCTTGAACCGGAATCACGACCTGCTACCGCTTTTACCGTCCCTGGACACGGTCTATATCAATGGAAAGTGCTACCCTGTGGTCTTAATTCATCGGCAGCAACATTCCAACGTATGCTTGACTCCGTCTTGGGACCCGATATAGACCCATTTGCGTTTGCATATCTTGACGATATCATAGTAATAAGTAAAACCTTCGAGGAACATCTCAAACACTTAAGAGAAGTTTTTAAACGCCTACAGATGGCGAACCTGAAAATAAACGAAGAAAAATGTGAGTTTTGCAAACGAGAACTCAAGTATCTTGGCCATATGGTGAGTGGTGACGGGATAAGCACGGATCCAGATAAAATTGCAGCGGTACAAGAACTTAAAGCACCCAAAAACGTACGAGAATTACGACGTATATTAGGGATAGCGTCTTGGTATCGTCGTTTCATCAAAAATTTCTCAATGATCGCGACACCCCTTACAAGATTATTAAAAAAAAAACAGGCATGGGAATGGGGTGACAGTCAAGAGGATGCCTTCAAGCACCTAAAGGATAAGCTTACAGAAGCACCGGTACTAATGTGTCCAGATTTCGAGTTGCCTTTTACCTTACAAACAGACGCTAGCCAATACGGGCTAGGGGTAGTTTTGTCACAAGATACGAAAGGAAAGGAAAGAGTGATTGCGTATGCCAGCCGGACTTTAACCGACTTAGAGAAAAAGTATTCCGTGACAGAGAAGGAGTGCTTGGCTATTTTATGGGGTATTCGTAAAATGAGACCCTACTTAGAGGGATACCACTTTACTGTCGTAACCGACCACCATTCGCTGAAGTGGCTACATTCGTTAGAAAATCCTTCGGGCCGACTTGCGAGATGGGCAATCGAGTTACAGCAATACGATTTCGAAATAAAATATAGAAAGGGAGCCATGAACATAGTAGCCGACACATTGTCCAGATTGGCCTGGTATGACCCGAGACATCACAAAGTATGTCAAGAAATGTGTTACATGCAACCAATACAAGGTACCCCAGATAAAACCTGCTGGACTGATGCACTCCAAACCAGCGGGAAATCCTTGGGACACAGTATCAGTAGATTTTGTCGGACCATTGCCCCGATCCATTAAAGGTAATACTATGATGGTAGTATTTGTTGATAAATTTACAAAATGGGTAGAAGCAATACCCTTAAGAGCAGCCACATCAACGGCGTTGATCAGAATCATGAGGGAAAAGATCATATATCAATTCGGAATCCCGCGCACTTTACTATCCGATAACGGATCTCAATTTGTGAGTCAGCAGTTTCAGACCTTTTTACAAGAACTAGGGATTAAACAGCTGCTAACCGCCCCGTATACCCCCCAAGAAAACCCCACAGAGAGAGTGAACCGAGTTCTTAAAACAATGATCGCACAGTATGTACAAGACAATCACAGAACCTGGGACGAACATTTACCAGAACTCACTTTCGCCATAAATACCAGTAAACATTCTTCAACAGGATTTTCGCCAGCCTTCTTGAACTACGGGAGAGAGTTGCGAACGCCCCAACAGCCCGAGCGGCCAGAAACCCTCGATGACGACGGCCCAGAACTTTTCTCGAGAAGACAAGAGAGGATGAAGGCCCTCTACGAGCTAGTTTCAGCTAATTTAAAAAGAGCAGCTGTTACACAAGGCAAATATTATAACTTAAGAAAAAGATCGTGGAGGTCAAACATAGGTGACCACGTATACCGAAGGGCGAGGGTACTGTCTTCAGCAATACACCATTTTTCAGAGAAACTAGCCCCCCGATACGACGGCCCCTTTGAAGTGGTGAAATTTATTTCCCCAGTCATCGTGTTGCTAAAAGAGGTAAACAGCAACAACAAAGCCAGGAAACAGATGGTGCGTAGTCATCTACGCGATATAAAAGGAACTAACGATGCAGCACAAATCACCAGTCTGAAGTCGACCACCAACGAGCTAAAAGCCAACACGATGTCAAGCCCATGGATGAGGAAACCTACGCTACCACGACGGATGGGAACTAAGCACACATCACCCAGGCCCAAGGAACCGAGAGATGACAATAAGCCGATCATCAGATCAGTGGTTATGATCTCTCCCCCACGTCAGGATCCATCAGCAAAGACCAAAAGGACCATACGCCTAGCGGAGGATAAAAAGGCTGGACAGGTGCAGACACCAGGTCAGACCGCAACACCCGATGTTTATCTCCAGGGGCCCTCAACTAGTGGTAAGAGGGCAAGCAAAGGTCAAGCAAGCTACATTAAAGCCCAAAATCCAACCACGATTAAAGCCGAACCACTAATACAAGAAACCGACAGGCCCCCAACACCAGAATTACCTGATTTGAGTTTCTACGACGAACCATTGATAAAGCCAAGGACAACGAACCCCGACCCGAGGCCTACTTTTCTAAACTCGATCAGCTCGAGCGACCTGGGCGAGGCCAAGAGTAATGACCCATTCGCCACCATCATCATCAAGAAACACAAACTATATAACCCAAAATTCCGACGACAAAAGCTAGTGTTCAAAAGGAAATGGGGAAACGTGACAGCGCGCATTACAAGGCCGGGTCGAGCCGAGCTAAGTTTCGGTGGCCAAACTAAAATGGTTTCTTTCACGCCGTAAATTGCAATTATTTTTTTTCTTTATTTTCAGCACGAAGCTTTTTTTCTTTAAGATATTTTTTTTTTGTTATTTATTTGCCAGGAGCAAACTTATGTTTTTTTTGAATATAACATTTTGGTTTATTATTTCTTAACGTTAGGAGAATCTTTTTTTTTATATTATAAAAAAAAAAAAAAAAAAAAAAAAACGAGTTCTAGACGAGAAGGTTCTCGTCTCCAAAGAAGGAGGGGTTTGTAATGAAGCATTACAACTCTACGCCCCCCCCTAGCTACGGACCTGTCCTATTGTTAATTCCAGTACCTTACCATAGCTAAACCCTATTCCAACCCCCGATCCCCTATCCAACAAGATCCCATATCAACCTAACCAAGACACCCCCCATGCTACGGACCTGTGAAAAATTAAACAAACAAATGCTTACCAAGGCGACAACATGCTCCCATAGCATGTGTCAACCGCAAGCCATAGCCAGCAACTGATTACAAAGGAGCTTATCAGTAAACATAAATCAATGGCAGAATTACACCACACCAGCTACGCAAAAACAATAACAACTACTAGGAGTGGTGAATTGATAGCAGGAATTTATTTACGAAGAAGGAAGAACTCCACTGAAGGCAGCAACTGGTTAACGATCAAGAACCTCGATGGTGAGTTTTTCAAACAATAAAAGGAGAGATCGTTTGTCTTCTTCCCGGTCGCCCCCGTGAATTATCAACTATGGCCTAGAACTAAGATGGTGAGTTAAGGCTTAGACAAGAACTGACTACCCTCTTGCCGCCCACCTGCAACCTTAAGTAATCTCAGTATGAAATAACATATAATTAAATATGATGCCCCCGTCGCCCTCACTAGTAAAATGTGACAAATAGACAAAAGCGATGACGTAGCAAAGGGCAGCATGTTGAGTGTAAATATGCGCTTTATAACTTTACAACTCACGCATGGTTTGGCTGAAGAGTATGATAAAAGACCGCCCAACGTTCGACAAAAACACAGAGTGCGGTAGTCCATTGCCGAAGTAACATCGGATACAGAGTGCGGTAGTCCATTGCCGAAGTAACATCGGATACAGAGTGCAGAAGACGTTCACCGAAGTAACATCGCACAAAAGAAGTGCAGCGCAAGGTCTAGTTTCGGTCGACCAGGAAAGTAAAATAAGTATTGTAGTTGTAGACTTCCCCCCACCAGTGGTAAGGGGTCTCAATAAATTAGAACACGTTTTGCCGGATTTTTATCCGTGATTTGCCGGTTTCGACCGTGATTTGCCAGATTCGTCTGTGATTTGCCGGATTCATCCGTGATTTGCCGGATTCGTCCGTGATTTGCCAGATTCGTCTGTGATTTGCCGGATTCGTCCGTGATTTGCCGGATTCGTCCGTGATTTGCCAGATTCGTCTGTGATTTGCCGGATTCGTCCGTGATTTGCCGGATTCGTCCGTGATTTGCCAGATTCGTCTGTGATTTGCCGGATTCGTCCGTGATTTGCCAGATTCGTCTGTGATTTGCCGGATTCGTCCGTGATTGCCGGTTTCGACCGTGATTTGCCAGATTCGTCTGTGATTTGCCGGATTCGTCCGTGATTTGCCGGTTTCGACCGTGATTTGCCAGATTCGTCTGTGATTTTCCGGATTCGTCCGTGATTTGCCGGTTTCGACCGTGATTTGCCAGATTCGTCTGTGATTTGCCGGATTCGTCCGTGATTTGCCGGATTCGTCCGTGATTTGCCAGATTCGTCTGTGATTTGCCAGATTCGTCTGTGATTTGCCGGTTTCGACCGTGATTTGCCAGATTCGTCTGTGATTTGCCGGATTCGTCCGTGATTTGCCAGATTCGTCTGTGATTTGCCGGATTCGTCCGTGATTTGCCGGTTTCGACCGTGATTTGCCAGATTCGTCTGTGATTTGCCGGATTCGTCCGTGATTTGCCAGATTCGTCTGTGATTTGCCAGATTCGTCTGTGATTTGCCGGTTTCGACCGTGATTTGCCAGATTCGTCTGTGATTTGCCGGATTCGTCCGTGATTTGCCGGTTTCGACCGTGATTTGCCAGATTCGTCTGTGATTTGCCGGATTCGTCCGTGATTTGCCGGATTCGTCCGTGATTTGCCAGATTCGTCTGTGATTTGCCGGATTCGTCCGTGATTTGCCGGTTTCGACCGTGATTTGCCAGATTCGTCTGTGATTTGCCGGATTCGTCCGTGATTTGCCGGTTTCGACCGTGATTTGCCAGATTCGTCTGTGATTTGCCGGATTCGTCCGTGATTTGCCGGATTCGTCCGTGATTTGCCAGATTCGTCTGTGATTTGCCGGATTCGTCCGTGATTTGCCGGTTTCGACCGTGATTTGCCAGATTCGTCTGTGATTTGCCGGACTCGTCCGTGATTTGCCGGATTCGTCCGTGATTTGCCAGATTCGTCTGTGATTTGCCAGATTCGTCTGTGATTGCCAAAATTCATCTATGATTACCGGATGCAACTGAAGATTGCCAGGATCAGAAGCGAAGCGTCACCTGTACCCGTTCATCTACAAGCTGCCTAGTACAGAAACCAGGCGAATGCACTAAAGGGATATCTAACGAGAATAAATCCACATAGAAGAACGAACCAAGGATACCCACACACAAAATCATTACTTATTAAAATTGTATATAAATTAATAAATGTAAAATTAAGTTAAGTTGCTTTTCGATATTTTTATTAATAAAGGAATATTGACGTTAAAATCTGGAGTTAGTACTACTTTAGATAGAACCCCGGTATACCGGCGAGCAAAACCTCAGCCTTTGACAAAAGTACATCACAGTATGCAATGCATGTTTTTCAAATGAATGTCCAAAGTCTTATTCCATTGCCTGCTTGCCTGCTTTAGACCATATAAAGCTTTGTTAAGACGACAGACTTTCAGTGGATATTTTTCATCGATAAAACCTTCTGGCTGCTTCATGAAGATTTCTTCATCTAGCTTCCCATTTAAAAAAGCTGTCGAAACATCTAAATGATTTAGCTTTAAGTCATGTTCCACTGATAAAGCATATATTAATCTTATGGAACTTTGTCGTATTACAGGCGCGTAGGTTTCTAAATAATCAACACCATATTTTTGCGTGTAACCTTTTGCTACTAAACGACCCTTTCTACGTTCAACTTCACCATTAGACAAGTATTTTGACTTATAAACCCACTTGCTCCCAATGGCTGTCCGCCCCTCCGGTAGATCACAGAGATTCCAGGTATTGTTTTTCATAAGACAACTGTATTCAGAAATCATCGCTTCCAGCCATTCATCAGCATGCGGTGAATCTATTGCCTCCTGAAAACTTAACGGATCATCTTCTTGAGTATGAAAAGCTTTTTCAATCACATTTTCTGTATTATGACGTTGACGACTTCTTGTACGATGAGCTATTCTTTCATAATCTTCTTTTTCTTTACTGTTTGAATATTGTTTACTTGGATTCAATTTATTAGAATTAATGTTTTTCTCTTCATCATTGGGCTTGTCTTTCTTGACGTATTCTGTATTAAAATTTTCTAAACTAATATCATCTTTTGCATGCTTATATTCTAAATTAACATTATCTTCTGCATTAGACTGGGCCAAAAAAATTGACTATTTTTTTTTTTGAAAGATATATCGAGAATATCATTCAGAATGACAAAAAAAAAATTTTCGTAAAAGTTTGAGCCCTTAATATCAATTTTAAGAGGTCTATCATCGCTAATTTTGATTTTTAGTCATAATTTCATGTTTTGCGTCAGAACTGACAAAACATTGAAGTAAAAAAAATTCATTTTGACTTACTTTTATATAAAATTAAATTCCCTACAAAAAAGGTCTAATTGAAAATTTTCGTCAGACAAGCCGTTTTTGAGTAATTAAGCTTAATAAATTGTTATTTTTCTTCGATTTTACTTTTTTAATTTGGAATTTTGTAACTAACGAATCAATGAATATCTCAAAATGATCACAATGGATTTTTAAAGGAAATTTAATGCTCTACAAAAAAGGTCTCTTAATATTTTTGTCTAAATTTAATTCTTCAAAAGTTATTCTCAGTTAAAATTGAAAAAAAATTGAAATTTCAAGTTTTTCTTTCTTAATTCAATTTTTTTTTACTTAAAGGAACAAATTGACTTTTTTGAACATTATTAATCATCATTCATCGAAAATCTCTTAATATTCACCATTATTCTAACAATATTATTACAAAAATATATAAATTTAACAATAAATATGAATTTATTTTTGCCTAATTGATCATTTCTGAACAAAAACATGGTTCTACTATCTTAAAGAAATTTTTGAGTAAACAATTATTTAATTTCGCTGTTGAAAATTATTTATTTATAATATTTCATACATTTGTGAATTTTTATGTTATTAATATACACGAATTTACATCGATAAATAACATTTCCTCCCTTAACCCTCGATTTTGATTTGCTTTTCATCAACTTATTAAGCACTATACCGAATAAACGTATCCCCTCTTCTTTTAGTAACCACATTGTCTACTATGAGACCCAAACGAAAGAAAATGACCTTGAATATTTGTTTTCAGGAATGTAAACGATTTTTCAATCATTTAGCCGTCGTAAATGATGTAGCTGAACGTGGCGTAGCGTTGATTGAAGAATATAATAAGTGTCTTACGAAAAACGAAGAGCAACTTCAGTACTTACTACTAGTCATTAGTGAGTACCGAAAAAAATACCCTAATTGCAACAAAAAAACCTTAATGTAATAAAATGTTATAACTAGTAGTTAATTATGGTTGTAAAACTATAAAATCCTATAGATTTCTTATAAAATATGAGTTATAATTGTGTTAAAAATAAATTTTTTACCATCTGTTATTGTTATTATTAATTAAGTAGCCATAATCTGTTTTTTTTCCTATATAAATGTATGAAATATTATAAATAAATAATTTTCAACAGCGAAATTAAATAATTGTTTACTCAAAAATTTCTTTAAGATAGTAGAACCATGTTTTTGTTGAGAAATGATCAATTAGGCAAAAATAAATTCATATTTATTGTTAAATTTATATATTTTTGTAATAATATTGTTAGAATAATGGTGAATATTAAGAGATTTTCGATGAATGATGATTAATAATGTTCAAAAAAGTCAATTTGTTCCTTTAAGTAAAAAAAAATTGAATTAAGAAAGAAAAACTTGAAATTTCAATTTTTTTTCAATTTTAACTGTGAATAACTTTTGAAGAATTAAATTTAGACAAAAATATTAAGAGACCTTTTTTGTAGAGCATTAAATTTCCTTTAAAAATCCATTGTGATCATTTTGAGATATTCATTGATTCGTTAGTTACAAAATTCCAAATTAAAAAAGTAAAATCGAAGAAAAATAACAATTTATTAAGCTTAATTACTCAAAAACGACTTGTCTGACGAAAATTTTCAATTAGACCTTTTTTGTAGAGAATTTAATTTTATATAAAAGTAAGTCAAAATGAATTTTTTTTATTTCAATGTTTTGTCAGTTCTGATGCAAAACATGAAATTATGACTAAAAATCAAAATTAGCGATGATAGACCTCTTAAAATTGATATTAAGGGCTCAAACTTTTACGAAATTTTTTTTTTGTCATTCTGAATGATATTCTCGATATATCTTTCAAAAAAAAAAAATAGTCAATTTTTTTGGCCCAGTCTATTCTGCATGCTTGTTTTCCAATTGATTTGAATTTAAAAATATATTAAAATCTTCTAAGCTAACATTTTCATCTTCCACATACTTTTCCTTTTCTTGTTTTGAATTCGAAAAGCTATTATATATTTTGTCTGCCTGCACGTCACAACTTTTGTTTTCAAATTCATAAGCTCTTGATTGATCCGCTCCCTGAGTTGAACTTTCAATAAAACGAACATCGCGACTCTTTATAACTGTCCGCGTTCCTCTTTTCCAAAGACGATAAGCCTTAGATTCGTCAGAGTACCCAATCAATACAAATTCCTCGCTCTTTTGATCAAATTTACTTTTATGAGAGCTTTTAATTAAAGCAAAAGCACTGCAACCAATCTGCCGCAAATGACAAACAGTTGGAATTCTCCCTGTCCAAATTTGCTCTGGAGTTCTGTTGAGATTTAACGAAGTTGGACAACGATTACGTACATACGCAGCAGTATTAATCAGTTCAGCCCATAAGAAAGATGGCAAATTTGCTTCAATAATAAAGCAACGGGCCATTTCGACTAGAGTACGATTCATGCGCTCCGCAATGCCATTTTGTTGCGGTGTATACTCTACGGTTAGCTGTCGTTTGATTCCATTATCGATTAAGAATTTCGAAAATTCGTGAGAAACTAGTTCTTTCGCGTTGTCGCTTCTTAATTTTTTAATTTTTTTGTTAGTTTGATTTTCTACCAAAACTTTGAAATTTTTAAAAATTTGTAGATATTCGCTCTTTTTTCTCAAGAAATAAACAAAGATTTTTCGTGAATAATCATCTATAAAAGTAGCAAAATACAGACTCTTCTGAATCGACTCAATATTTATTGGTCCACAAAGATCTGTGTGCACGATTTCTAATAAACATCTGGAAGACTTTTCGATCTTTCGAGGAAAACGGAGCCTTGTCTGCTTTCCTCTATAGCAAGTCGAGCATTCGAGCTTAGCATCTTCAAAATTTGCAAGTCCAGTAACCATGCCATTGATTTTTAATTGGCGAAGTGATGCTACATTTAAATGTCCATACCTCTTATGCCACAATTCTAAATTTGTTTTAGTCTGTGGGACTAAATTACAATTTTCGCTTACATCATTTTTAATAATCAAATAAAGTCCCTTGACTTTTACAGCTTGTAATAACACTTTTCCATTTTTACTTATACATGCATGCTTTCCTTCTATTACTACTTTGCAGCCATTATCAGTAGCCTTACTGGCGGAGATTAAATTGCTTCTAAGTTCTGGAATAAATAGTGTTTTATAAAGATAGATCGATTTTATATTTCCATCAACTGTTGTGTCGAGTCTCACAGTTCCTATTCCTTTAATATTTGCAAACTTTTTGTTGGCTACCTGAACTAATCCAGAATAACTTGTGTCTAATTCGACAAAATTATCTTTGACACAGCACATGTGTGAAGTGGCACCGCTATCCATGTACCAATTTTTACCTTCATTAACCTCTAAATTATTAAACGAATTACGAATTATGGATTGGCGCACAATTACAGCGCTCAATAATTTCGGATGCTACGAAACCTTCCTCATTTGCCTTTTGGTTTTTGGCATAATGCAATCTTTCTTTAAATAATTTGACTCTACAATCTTTCTTCATGTGCCCTTTTTTTCCACAGCGATGACAATTATATTGAAATGCATTCGACATACCTGATCCTTGAGTTTCCAGTTTTTTAGGATGTAATTTAACTTTTAGGGCTTCATCTTTTACCTCACCATCTTGCTTTTTCCTTTGACTAACTTCCAGTAGACGCGCCCGCAAAACATCAATCTTCGGGAAATCAGAGGCAGCATCGAATGCTGCTTGAATATCCTTGTAGCTTTCAGGCAGGCTATCCAGTAGCAGGGCAGCCAACAAATTGTCGTCCAGTTTAGCATCCATTTCCAGTAGGTCTTTCTGCTACTTCAGTTTTGACAATTGTCAACAGCCGATTTTTGTGTAGAAGCGCCTCCATCTGAGGCTTCCATGTGTCGAAATTTTCTCCATTTAACAATGGAATTTTTCCGGTGAAAGTTGTCATTTTAATGTATTGAAAAATTAACAACATTTACAAAAAAATATAAATGAGATTCTTCAATTTACTTTAATACAATGGGTCTGGGCCCATAAACTGTTAAAATAATTAAAAGATTGTAGAACAAGATGTCGATTATTAAAAAAGATTTATTGAAAAAATAGGTTCCTTTCTTTAGAATGGTTGAGGAAAAAAAAAGTGAGAGATTAACATAAAAGGAAGTTAAAAGAGAATGCAAAAATTACATGAGCTTTACATTTGACAAGTTTAATATTGATTAAGTTGTTAACAAAATAGTGTAATTTCAATATGGAATTCAGTGCATAATTAATTCAGTACAATATTTTAATATCCTTAAAGTATTGACATGATCAATGCATGAGGATCCAGTGCGGAAACCTGCTTGTTCGGCATCGAGTGTGGCTTCTAGATGTTCCCTGATGCGTTCCAGTACTATTTTCGCTAATAATTTGGAAACGGAAGGCAGGACGCAAATCACCCCCCACACACAATATTGGGTTTTTGGAAAAGTGACGAAAATTGTAACATTTACTGCATAAATAAGAATACTTCAACACATACAATAAGCAATTACTCAATGTAATAAACAGGACTCAAATGACTACCCTGTGGTATTTCAGAATTAAAAATAAAATTATTTGATTCGCAATCATTGGAAAGTACTGGAATGAATGAAACTGAACAAGCATACGAAATTTGACAAATAAATACCAGTTTGTTCAATTTAAGAAGGAAAAGTCGTCAAAAGCCTTACTGAAGTCTGTAAGGACGTATTCAACTTGCCTTTTATTGTTAAATGAGTGAAAACAATTTTCATCAAATTGCATTAAAAATATTATAGAAGAATGTCCTATTGTTAAACATTTTTAATTTCGAACAATAAATGATCTAATGTAGTAACATAGAGATTCACAAATTGCAGCTTATTAAAGCTTGGGAAAGACCAGAGAAAGAAGAAAGCACCATGTTTAACAATGTTGAATTCGTCTCTTTTACCTATTATAACACTTTTCAATTATTCTTTCGCATAGAGCCGGCCGAATTTGAGTGATGACTTGTGTTATGTTGACCTTAAGAGCTTCGTCGATTGTACTTTTTTCGCATATACCTGCGGCTTTAGGAAACGCCACAAGAAAAGGTTTAAAAGGGTCAAATCGATGACGTTGGTGGTCAATTAACTTCACCTCTGCGACAGATAGTTCATGCAAAATGTCAGTCTTAGCGTGAATGGTGTGATGGCACGTATAGCGCCATCCTTCTGGAACTACACATAGTCAAGGTCCATAAGGTTCAAAGTAGTGCTCGTCATTGACGGTGACCTCACTAACGTCGTTTTCAGAAAAGTGCCAGCTCTAAATCCACACCAAATGGTAACTTTTCGGGGATGCATTGTCACCTGGTGAGCCTCGTATGGGTTGGTGTTGTCCCTTATATGGCAAGTTGGTTGTTAATGCAAACATGCGTCTCGTCGCTAAAGATGATTTTCCCGGCCCGGATCCTCTTCCAAATGCTCCCACTAATGAACAACTGTTTTGATTATCTTGTAAACTGACCGACGATTTGGCGTCAATAAGTGAATAATAACTAACAGATTCGACATAATATGTCACCAAACAACATTGCCGCTGCAAATCTATCCTCCCCAATTGAAAATCCGTTTACATTTGCAATTTTAACATTCCAATGTACATGTACATAATAGCAAGTTCGCCGGATCCAGCCGTGCATAGATGATTCCTTGTTGTTTTTCGGTCGAAGTCTTCTCATACATTTTGATAAAATATCTCCAATATTTGTAAAAAGCGTATTTGTTTGTTATTCATGTCGATTAAAGAATTCGCAGAATTTTACTCCCGGTGAGTTGGCTCGATTCGCATCCGCTGTAAAACTCAGTTATGAAATTCGTCGGATGAACTACATTGTCGATTCCTAAAATTACCTTATCATTTATGAACATTCGTATCGACACTGTCAGCTACAAACATTTATTCAACTGGCCTAGGCTGTGATAATAGTATCCCTTTACATCAACGAAATCAAGCATCGTTGAGAGTGGTTAGTACGAAGATGGCGGACCGTTCAAAAGCAACCGTGTGCTCTTTGTTTTTTTTTTTAGATTTCTTGCTCTCTGGTTGCGTTGCTATTTGTGCGTTTTCTATTAAAATTTGTTAAACAAACACTTTAGCATTCAGTATGATAAGCTTTTGACTTACATTTTTGTACTCTCCATTGTTTATTTTCGTTTAATCAAAAATTCACTCCAGATTCGTCTCGAAATTGGTGCAAATGTAAAATGATAGAAATTGTATGGAGTGCGAATGAATTGCGAGTTCTGTAATACCATATAAGTTGAACAAAATGTCAGTGGTGCAGGGATTGTTACCGACATTCGTTCAACTTTCATTCGTCGGATTCAGTAATAGCAAAAGTTTGGAAACGAATTGAAACTGTCACTTTAGCTCATTCGCCGAATTCTGTAATAGGGGTGATTATTTTCTAAAAAGGATTCAAAGCTAGCAGCAATGATCCAGCAATGCCAGGATAAACTTGCTAGCTTCAATATTAAACAAAATGTCACTCTTATCCGGTTTCCTGGTCATTGTGGCATTGATGGGAATGGACGAGCAGACGAACAAGCTAGGCAAGGATCAACACTTAATAACTGACTTGCGGAATCGAACCGTAGGTGGAGTAGCTTTACGAAGTGAATCATATATATAGAAAGATTTGGCTCACCTTTAATAAATCCCAAACACTTGATTCGATATACAGGCACAGGCAAGACATAGCCTAGATCGTAGCTGCCGTAGTAGAAACTGCTCAATTGGAGAGCATGCAGCAAAGATAGCCATTCCTCACAACACTCACTATCATAGCTATGGGGATCAACGGGAGAACGAAACAGTCATCAATTTCCTCTGCAAATACCCTGCTCTGGCAAAATTTAGAGCACAATCATTAGAAAGGGAATTTTTTGACGGAAATGAAGATCAAGAGGACTTATTCTCTTTTCTCAACGTGACGAAATGGCTCTAGGACGAACTTCAGTTATGACTATGCTCCCGTGCCCTCCATTTGACTCCTTACATCCTAAGCTAGCGGACTGAGGGCTTTGATGGAAGTTTACCGTGCGGAGGGGCGAATAATCTTTCAATCGGTTTGGCAACAGTTTCAGTACCAGTTAACAAGCTATCTAGCTGTAGATGGTGTCGGATGAGTGTAGTGGTCCGGCTGAGTGAATGATCCAATTTCCAGATCCTTTCATATATTTGAACTTAATCCAAACTGGGTGACTCCATGAGAAGGTCCACAATAATTTCTCATATCAATTCCAACCACTGGTTCACATGAGTTATGGTATCAAACTTGCGCTATTTGGGTCAGAGTCGCCATCTCTTCTTATAAGGGAATTTTTCGGCTAGGAACTCACATCAGTCGCAAAATTATTCAACCCCAACTAATTATATGTTTTAAAATTCAATGATCCCATTTTCATGCACCTATGTGGGTGGCATAAGAACAATCGAAATAAAGGGAAATATTAAAAAGTAGCCATATTTAATTTGTAATGTGAAGGTACAGCCAAATTTTCGATTTGTCTTCTTGTCTTTTTATCAGAACTTGTCAAAACCGCTGTGGAGGAAATTAATAGACCTTCTTCAGAGTCGGATTTTTTTATGAATGCATAACATAAAAATCGTTTTAAAATATCCCAAGTAAAATCGTTAGATCAAAATCATTGGAGCTAAGAGTTAACGAAAAACCCACCCTGAAATTGAAAAAAAAAAATCTTTTTTAAGTAAAAGAAATTTACTTTTATTCAGTCCCAATTTTATTGTATTCATTTGGCTATAAAAGCCCCATAAACGCCAACAAGCTTTTAACATGAACATCAAAGAGACTGGAAATATGACTCCTTGATTATTATATGTGCCAAATATAATGAACAAACAAAAACAAAACAATGAAACCGTATTATACTCGTATTTACCAAGAGCACTCAAGCAACTCGACTCGCCCTTCAATTCCTTGGTTAGAAGAACTTTATGCGTCTAATAAAATGCACGCTTTCCAGACTCAGTCATTGAGAAGTCATCAAATTACCAGAATAATCCACATCCTTGAACGCATAATATAGAAGCCACTTCGACTCCATAACATGTCAGACGAAGTCAGAAAAAAGGAAGAACCAATCTCTTTCTTCCACAAAGAGAAAACAAAAAAATAACGAAATACGAGTAATTCCGCCATAATGTAACAGAATTGGGTAAATGATTCTCTTATAGAAAGGAGCAAGGGGTCGGAGAATCCGCTGTTTTTAAATTCATACATGCTGCTTTTTGATGAATACCAATTGATAAACATTTTAAAATTCACATTTCAGCATGGTTATAGCTCATTCAGGCTTCGAGGGCATTTTTTATAGTTCCATTAATATTGGAATTGTATTTAGGAGCCCAGAAGGGATATAATACTATATAACTATCGGTATTGATTATAAATTGGATTTTAAACCTTTGCAAACGATTTCATCAATTTGTTTTGAGGCAATTTTACATACAAACGGCAATATGGGCGTGCCATCGCACTGCCGCATTTAAACAGAAGTGTTGCAAAATTAAATTTTCGGGTCGGTCTATAATATGTACTTTATTTTAAATTCACAGAACTAGCGACTTAGATCTCTGGTAATCAAGTGTGAGTGCCGTGACTCAAGGTTAAGATGGGTAAACATCAATGTGTTCGTCCGTGCGCGGAATTTTTTCTATCGAACGTCCCCAATAAATGAACATAATAATGCAATCATAATGTGCAATCTGCACAGAAATGTATGAGATTCGAGAGAATTTTAACAACACCATATCAAAACTTGAACATCTCCAACTTGCTTCAGCAGGTGACGTTGAAACCAAACACATACACACGAAAATAGATAGCTTAAAACTTAAATTGCAAACAATCGCGATCAATAACATTGGCGCTGATGCTATCCTAATAGGAATACCATACACTCCGAATGAGCAACTCAAAAACACTTTCAATCTAATTTGTCATTGCATTAATTATCAACCTGCACAGATTTCTGCGATTTACAGATCAAAAGCAAAAACCAATTCCGTTATAATAATAAAGTTTCTTAGTGCAACCGACAAAATTAAAACAATAAAAGCACTTTCTGATTATCGAAAATCGATTTCCCGGAACGTTAATCTGAATGATATTGACCCACCAATTTCTCGTATGGTGCTTACTGTTTATTTTAAAATTTAATGCCACAGTTTTATGATACTGTATATGGCAATGCTGGTTTCAAATCCGCACGACTTGTGATGAATTACTTATCTAAAGCGAGACCTGGGGCCAAATTACCGCATCAGTTATCGAGTAATACGTGACTGAATTATGTGAGTTTGGCATTACCGCTTACGTTATCGAGCAATAAAATACTCCAATTTGACATTTTCATTCGATCACTGATGGGACTCACTCACTCGTCACTGAAGCGGTAATTCGACCCCTGGTTTCAAAGTATGCCATCTTAATGCTAGAAGTTTAAATGATTATAAGTTTCACTACATAAAGAATGTTTTCGATGGTACTAATATAGATGTTATTTGTGTAAGTGAAACTTGGTTTAATCCTGACATTCCTGATCACATTCGTAATTTAAGTAACTACACTCTTGTGCGAAATTATAGGTCAGATCGAGTCTAAGGTGTAATATATTGTCCAAGTCAGATAATAATGGCATAGAATTTATTATAACAGAAATTTCAGATCCAAATATAAAATGTTTGTTAGCATGTGTTTATAACCCTAACAGAATCTGTTCACTCACTCCTTTATTCACAGCTTTAGAATCTTTCTTAATATCATATGAACATATAATTGTTTGTGGTAATTTTAATGTTGATCTTCTTAAAAGGGACTCTACTTCTTTTTTAAGAAGATCAACATTAAAATTACCACAAACAATTATATGACTCTACTTCTTTTCGGCGGTCAGCCATCAGACGAATAGGGGGAACAACATGTAGCATACGAAAACATGCACGTGCCGTAACTATTCGGGACTGGTGGAAGTCTGATCATAGCCTCTCCGTGGCGGCCGCTAGAAACAAGCCTTTAAAAAGGTTTGGCTAATATGATCAGGCTGGTTCCTCAGGTTGGCGACAGGTTAATTCCCTGTCCCGTAAAATTTTTGAATTACGAGACCGACAACAAGCCTCGGAAACGGACTGATCACATGACGACAACCAACGCAACGAAAACTGAAAAACGATATACGAATTTTCTTATGGAACGTACGATCGCTCTATAGAGCTCGAGCTGCTCAGCAGCTAGCCGATGCCCTGTCAAAATATAAAGCTGACATAACAGCTCTTCAAGAAATCAGATGGAGAGGGAATGGTGTTCTACAGAAAAAAGAATATGACATATACTATAGCTGTCATACAAAACACCATGTGCTCGGGGTAGGCTTCCTAGTCAGCGAAAAACTGAAGTCTACCATCATCGGCTTTAACGCTATAAGCGAAAGGCTATGCACCCTTCGCGTGCGAGGCAAATTTACGAACATCAGCCTCATTAACGTTCACGGACCTACGGAGGAGTCCTCAGACGAAGAAAAAGAGACTTACTACGAACAAGTCGAGAGGGCCCTCAATGCCTGTCCAAGGTATGATGTTAAAATCATCCTTGGGGATTTGAACGTAAAAATAGGTCGGGAGCCGGTATTCAGGCATTACGCAGGCACCCATAGTTTGCATGAGAACACTAATGACAATGGACTTCGAGTCTTAGAATTGGCAGCAT
This sequence comes from Chrysotoxum bicinctum, assembly GCA_911387755.1. Taxonomy (NCBI): domain Eukaryota; kingdom Metazoa; phylum Arthropoda; class Insecta; order Diptera; family Syrphidae; genus Chrysotoxum; species Chrysotoxum bicinctum. Next base: position 178,042,321 of record OU426988.1, on the reverse strand, counting down.
CGAAAAACATGGTCGTTGCGAGTACCAGGTTCCCGCGTAAAGATATCTACAAAGCCACCTGGGTATCACCTGATGGAGTCACTCGTAACCAAATAGACCACGTGTTGATAGACCGTCGCGACCACTTGAGATTGATGACGGTACGAACGTACCGAGGTGCCAATATCGACTCGGATCACTATCTTGTTTGTATGGTTTTCCGAGGGCGGATTGCCTTGCGAAGATGCATTGCATCCGCCGATCAGGTTCGAATCAACACGGCTGCCCTGCGCAATGAAAACACCAGTAACACCTTTGGTAATGCGTTAGGACTCGCCCTAGAATCACTTGATTTAGGGAGAGTAAGTCCTGGAGCCAGTATGCTGGGCGTAAATGAGAAGTGGACACGCCTTAAGAATATTGTAATTAGTACTGCCAACTCCATCTTAGGCAGCAGTCGTAAAAATCGGAACGACTGGTTTGATGATGAATGCAAGCTAGCGACTGAACGTAAGAATGTTGCGTACCGAGCAATGCAACAATCTCATAGAACGCGGGCACGCGAAGAGGAATATAAAAAGCTCAGAAGAATAGAAAAACGGCTACACAGACAAAAAAAATCAGCCTGGGAGAAGAACCTAATCTGTGAAATAGAAAATAGCCGAGAGCGAGGTCCGCACCAGGCACGGAAGTTCTACCAATCCGTCCGAAACATGACGCAGTACACGCTGCACATACTGCAAGGACGGAGAGGGAAATCTGATCACCGATCCTTAAAGCATACTGGAGCGATGGGAAGTGTACTTTAATGAATTGCTAAATTGTCAGCTCACTGCAGAAGTGGAGGCTCCACTACTTCAAGAAGAATACTCTATGTTGCCGCCACCAAGCATAGAAGAGGTTGAGAAGACTATAGGCCGGCTTAAACAGAACAAAGCGCCGGGAGCCGATGGTATACCAGCCGAATTATTCCATCACGGCGGGCCAGCCTTACGTCAAGCAATTCATGATATTATAGTACACGCATGGGAGCAGGAAGAAATGCCAGAAGACTGGCGAAAAGGTTTAATATGCCCCATACATAAGAAGGGAGATGTCACAACGTGCAGCAATTATAGAGGTATCACGTTGTTGAGTACCGCCTATAAGATACTCTCCTCTATCCTACAAGACCGGATAACCCCATACGCTAAAACCGTTATCGGACAATATCAGTGTGGTTTCATTCCAGGCAAATCAACAACTGATCATATATTTACCCTTAGGCAGGCGATGGAAAAATGTCTAGAATTTAACATCCCAACATACCATCTGTTTATAGACTTTAAGGCCGCCTATGATAGCATAGCCAGGGTAGAACTTTACAAAGCCATGAGAGAATTCGGCATCCCAAATAAATTGACACGACTATGTAGGTTGACCATGACCAACTTAACAAGCCAAGTAAAAATAGCCGGATTGCTATCCAGACCAATCAACATCTTTAATGGACTCCGACAAGGGGACGGTTTGGCCTGCCTCCTCTTCAACCTGGCGTTGGAGAAAGCAATCCGTGACTCTGGCACGGCAACAAGAGGGATCATCGTCAACAGGTCCAGCCAGTTACTGGCTTACGCAGACGACATCGACATCATCGGAAGAACCGAACAAGCTGTACACGATTCCTTCATCCTGATCGAGCAGGCGGCACAAAATCTGGGTCTGCACATTAGTGAAGGTAAAACAAAGTACATGGTGGCGTCGAATGCGAGAGGAACAGTTGGTCAAACAATCAATGTTGCGGAGCACGAATTTGAAGTGGTGCAATCCTTTAAATACCTTGGGTCAATAGTAGCAGCCGATAACAATATAGAAGAAGAAATACGCGGGCGGCTTCTCAAATCCAACAGAGCCTACTATAGTCTGTCAAAGCTCTTCAAATCCAGAAATCTCACCATAACTTCAAAACTACTGCTGTACAGGACCATGGTCCTGCCAGTACTCACATATGGATCCGAGACTTGGGTGCTTAGCAAAAGGCACTCCGACCTCTTAGCTGCGTTCGAGAGAAAAGTCTTAAGGAGAATTGTTGGACCCGTATGTGAGGAAGGACAATTCCGGAGACGGTACAATCATTAACTGTACGCAATCTACCTTGAAGCAGATATCGTGACAAAAATTAAGCTCGGTAGACTCCGGTGGGCAGGGCACCTAGCTCGTATGAGCGAAGAGGAACCTGCTCGGAAAGTTCTTTGTGGTACATTCTATGGTAGACGACAGCGTGGTAGACCATGCATGCGCTGGAGAGATGGCGTAGACCAGGACGCCCGAAGCCTTGGGGTGCGCAACTGGATGGCGTCGGCTAGAGACCGGGATAGGTGGAGAGACTTGTTGAAAGAGGCTAGGACCGGAACCCGGTTGTCGAGCCGATGATGATGATGACTTCTTTTCGACTTCTCGATAATATTGCTGCTTCAGGTCTAAATGTCATAAATACATATCCAACTAGATACGCTCCAAATTGTTCCCCTAGTCTACTAGATCTCATTATTGTATCTGAACCAACAAACATACTTCTCAATGATCAATTATCCTTTGATGGAATATCAGATCACGTCTTAGTTTTTTGTACTTATGATACTGATTTTTCTCATTCCCAAGTTCCATGCACCTTTACTTTCAGAAATTTCAATTCTCTCGATACTGATGCCTTATTTAATGATGCTAACAGTGTGGTGTGGAGTGATTGTTACAATATTGTTCATGTAGATAACAAACTTAATTTCATTAACAACCATATGAAAAGGTTATTTGAAACATAAATTCCTCTTAAAACGGTAAGGATTCAAAATGAAAAATGTCCGTTGTACAACATGGAAGTTAAGAATGCGATTAAAAATCGCAGAAAATACTACCACAAGTGGAGGAGTTCACCTAATCCTGCAACCTGGCGACAATACTGCTATTTTCGCAATCAAGCAACTCTCATCACCCGTTCAGCCAAGAGAAATTTCTTTGCCTCGAAACTTAACACAGATCTTTTTCCTAAGCAGCTTTGGAAAAATCTTCGTGAGATTGGTGTTGGAAAAAAGACAATTTCTAAATGTGACCTTGATCTAAATGACCTTAACAACCAGTTTACTCAGACAACTCAATTACCAACAAACTTTGAACCCAAAGCTGCCTTAATTTACGATCAAGCAGATAGTTTTTGTTTTCAGACTGTAACTGTAGACGAAGTTATCCGCACTTTCAAATCTTTAAGGTCTGAAGCTATAGGTGAAGACGGTATTCCTCTCAGATTTGTGAAACTTATCTTACCCTACATGATTAACGCTCTCGCCCATGTTTACAATCACTGTGTTGTCTCTTCAACATTTCCAACTGCTTGGAAAGCAGCAAGGATAACACCAGTTCCAAAAACGTCTATACCTACGGAACCCGCCGACTACCGCCCAATAAGCATTTTACCGTGCATGTCAAAAGTCCTCGAAAAAATCCTTACAAGGCAAATGATTGACCATCTCACGTCCAAAAAATTGTTATCTCCATACCAATCTGGATTTAGAGAAAACCATTCCTGCTCTACAGCAATGGTTAAGATCTTAGATGACATTAGACTCCAATACGATAAAGACAACGTCACGTTACTGTGCCTACTAGATTTCTTTAAAGCTTACGACAAAGTCGATCATCGAGTCCTTTGTCAAAAACTTAAGGACTATTTTGGTTTTTCGAATTCTGCTGTTTCCCTCGTTAGTAGTTATTTGTGTAACAGAACTCAGCGTGTAGCTGTTGGAAACAAATTTTCAATACATACGTATTTGAAGATGGGAGTTCCTCAAGGTTCTGTTCTGGGCCCAATTCTGTTTAGTGTTTACATCAACGATTTGTGAGCATGTTTCTTTTCATTTGTATGCGGATGATATACAAATCTATCTCTCGCGTAGAATTGGGTTAGTAGAAGATCTTGTTTCTCGTGTTAATGAAGATCTTCTAAGAATCTACAATTGGGCTAAGGAGAACGGTTTAATGCTCAATCCTGAGAAAAGTCAAGCGCTATTAGTTTCTAAGAAGACATATAACAATGAAGATCTACCTCCTATTGTCTTAAATAATGCTAATGTTAATTTTGTAAACTCTGTGACCAGTCTTGGTTTTAAAATCTCTAGTTATCTTTCTTGCAGACACCATATAAATTCCGTCATTGACCGTATTTATGGAACTTTAAAAAAAACTCTGGATATCTAGTGCTTTTACTCCTCAAGAAACAAAACTCCGTCTAATGAGAACTTTACTAGTACCAATAATTTCTTTTTCTGAAGTCGTTTATCCGAAGCTTGATTCTTTATCTAAACACAAAATACGTGTGGCGTTTAATGATATGACTCGCTTTGTATACGGTGTTCGAAGATATGATCATATTTCAGCTTTTAGTACTTAAATTCTTAACTGCACTACTCAGGAATACGTTAATGTTCGTAATTGTATCTTTCTGCAAAGAATTATTCACACAAAAACACCAGAGTACCTTTATGAAAAAATTCAGTTATGTACATCCTCAAGAACAAGTAATATAGTTATTCCATCATTTAGATATCTAAACTCTTCACGGTTGTTCTTTGTACACAGCATTTGCCTTTGGAATTCTTTGCCAGTAAGCATAAAGAGGATAACAGATGCAGTAAGATTTAAGTCCGAAGTTTTCAAAATTTTTTCAAATAATTAGGTTATAAAATAGGAAAATAGAAAAATATCGAAAGAGACTAAAAGAAGAAAAGTCAATAATTTACAAAAAAAAAAAACATAGGTATACGTAATATTAAATTATTAACTTTTATTTAGACTTAATTAACATACAACTGTTCAACCAACTTATGAATACTATAAAAGACATGGTATTAGTGTATTGTTTACAATAAAGAATTGAATTGTTGAATTGTTGTTGTGTGTGATAAGGGCAGCATTGTTTTTTAAATATTAACACCTTGTATTGAATGGTTCGAAATGTAGCTTCAAATCAATCGAAGAAGAGATTCATCAATACTAAATGCACGATGAGAGAATTTGATGCCGAAGGCTATCAAATGCTTTTGAAATATCAATTGGAATTATCTTACTTTCTCCAAAACGATGTAAAGATTGGTACCACTATTCAGTGAGGTATACCATCAGTTAGTCAGTAGACCTATAGCGTAGAGAGCCACACTGCAATCCTTTCTTCAAGCTATTTCTTGATCTGCTAATTTATCAGCGCTGCTATGAACTTGGACAGAAGGGACGTAAGCGAAATTTAACTCTGGTAATAGGGGGAATAAGACTTACCTGATTTAGGGACAAGCTGGACAAATATTGTTTTCCATCCACTTGAAAAGAGACTATTAGGACAGGACGAATTGAAAAGCTTACGCGTTGGTTTTGTCGGAATTGAGGAGCACCTCTTCAGAACAATGGGAGGGATACTATCTGAGTCAGATAATTTGTGTACTTTGAGATCTTTCAGTACTCTTGCAGCTGTACGAAAGAAAACTTTTTGTCACTAAATCGTTTACGATCTCAAGTACAGGTGGTGTTACTACACTTGCTAGAAATGTCAACTCAACAGCAAACTGTGGCTTCGCTTATGAGCTGACAAAAGAAGTATCATTTTAAAAGAAGTAGTACTTCGTATGTTTTTTCTAAATTACCAAACAAATTTTACTACCCTTTTGACATTCTTGTATTTTTTGCCTTAATTTGTGGTTATGCAAAAATGTGGTTCGTCGATTATATTTTGGTTCGTCTCAGTCAGTGAAATGTCAGAAATTAAAAAAAATTATCCTCTATATGTTATTACACTCTAAATAGTTTCAAGATGGCTGCATTTAAACCCTTAAAGTGCAAACATTTTCAACAAAAAACAATGCAGTCTTAATTTTAAATTTCTTACGATAATAACCATACTAAGAAATTTGTGATGAGAACTTGAGAGTTTTTGAAAAAAAAACAAAAATTTATTTTCACGCACAGTTTCGACTTTTTGTCTGTTTTTTTTTTTTATTATTTTATTCACTCCCAAAAAGTTGAAACAAGATGAGATGAGAGGATTAAATCTGTGTAACGATACTTCTTTTTTTTTTACTGTTGTCGATGAAACCCGCCTGTTCACACTGGATAAGTATCCTTTCATTCCCAAGCAATCCCAATCCCAAGCTCATACTGCACAAAAAACCCAGCCTTGACAGCCAGCCACCTACACTACGAAGAAAAGAGACAAACATTATGATGTTTATCATACATATTTTTCACATATTTTCTTCGTCCTTATAATTTATGTTTTCGTATAAAATAAAAAGCAATTTTATTTTCCATGTCATAAATATGCCACGTTTGCGTTTCTTTTCGTTGTTGTCCTCGGGAGGAATTGGGTGGCAAAGACCAGAACCAAGCAGGTGCGTTTTGCTCCGCGCGCCGCCAATGGATGAAGCCACATCTACACTTATTACAAGACAGCTCCAGGGCGCGAGGTCCCTGAATGAGAGTCTAACTTCACCGAAGGAAAAAAAATAAACTTTCGCAAAGGTTTCTCCGGAGACAAGATAAATAAAGTCAATTTGATGATTTATGTTAGCTGGGGTTTTTCGGTGTTTTTCCTGTTCCGTTCGTCTTGTTTTTTTTTTTTCAATTTTGTTTTCCTTAACAAACCTTTTTTAAACTTAGCAGAAGGTATATACTATGTAGGTATAGCTACGTTAGAGAAGACATTCCAAGCCTGAAGAAGGTTAAAAAAAAAACCAACAACGAGGCAAGCATGACTTTATGTTTTATCAAATGTTTATGCCTACAATACGATGTAAATGTCGTCAGTAGTGAGAGGGGAGGAAGGGGAGGAAAGATGCCATATTTATATCGGATTCACGTAGTTATTATTGAAATAATTCGATGTCAGCTGTTTCGTGTGTGAATTATTAAATAATGATATGAAAGTTGCTTATTCCAGAGGGAAAATGCAGAAATAATTTTCAACAATTGAAGAGTCAAGAGTCACCTTTGAGATACGAGTAGACGATTAAGGTAGATACTAGGGCAAGTTTTGCCTCTCGTAAATTTAATCGAAATCGATAAACTGAGAATATTGTAAAGCGAGTGATGCTGCATTTATACGGCCTGTTTTTGGACTCCACACTTTTTCTTTTTAACTTGGAATGTACCCTCCATTATGTAAGCCTTAATGCATCAGGGACTAACGGTGACTACTAAGATGAAAGCTGTGCAATCATTGAACTTATTTCTAGCGAATGGTTGCTCAAAATGGTTGCAGATGAATCGTTTATGTCCCATCGCTAAATCTCATATCCTCAGTGGTTACTTCACTGAAATAACCGGCCTGTAGTCCTTAGGTAAGGTATAAATACTGTCCCCTAAGTCTGGGATTGTATCGTCGCTACTTACTAATCACGTTACAAACCGTTGGACTATGAGAAAGACATGAGGAACCATACGAATAATGATTAACTATCTATGATGTAGTTAGAGCTTGCCTAGAGTACAGTTACAAAACATGATTAATTTAATGGTTAAAAATTTAAATCATGTTGGCTTTAGTTCACATTTGATTATTGCCAAAAAAAAAAACTAGTCTCTAGACACTAGTCAACTGATGAGTACGATTGAGATCGCCGAGCCGAAACACCAATTTTTGGGTACTAAAGGCTCTTAGAAGCTATTTTGAATGGAGACATTTTCGACGATTTATTTGGTGATAGGAAATTTGCATATATTTATTTTATTTTTTTTAGTGAGAATTTAAAATTGCCGCAAATCTCACAAAAATATCGATAGGTATCAACAATTCAGCTTTCACCATTAGTCCAGTCATTTTAGGCATTTTAAACCCCAATCTGCGGAAAAATTCCGAGTGAGCTGAATTTTTGTATACACCTTTACTACGGCATTGTAATGAAGATGTGAAAAATCGACATTGATATCGTGCCGGCTAAAAAAGTTATAAGGGTCAAAAGGTCACGAAAATCAGTTTTTCGCAAATATCTCGCGATCTATTGCTCAGAGGTCAATAAAAGTCATAATAAAAATTGTTTGTCGTGAAATTGTCTACAAAAAATGTCTCTTGCATTTTTCTGTAAAATTAACCGTTTTTGAAGTAGAGACAACGACTATAATGCGCTCACATACGGTATTGTATACCGAACGGCGTAAATCAAGGCGTAAACTCTATTGCTTTTTATTCATGTTTGTAAGTGTGTTTTTAGTAAAATCTACTACATACACAGACATATACCACTAGTATTACTAGTAAAGACAGGACATTTCGTGCCCGTGAATGCATCAAAAAATGACTTAAATATGGCAAAAGTCCTAAAAATAGCATTTTATCATAAAACCTAAAATGCTAACTTGGTAGATAGAATACCTCTCATATCAAAAATAGAGGACAGGTAAATAGTTAAGAACATGTAATCAAGTAAAAGGATAATACTTTTCAACTCTAAAAGTCACCAGATGTAGATGGTATCTTCCCAGCTTTCTTGTAGAAGGGAAAAGAAAACCTTATCCCCTTACTAATATTCTTCGTAGCAGCATTGCGTTTGGGTAAATACCAAGTATATGGACAACAGGAAAGCTAATATTTATTCCCAAAATATAGAAAAAAGATACAATATTAGATGCGTTCTTAGACATAGAGGGAGCCTTCGACAACACATCTCACGAGGCTGTAGGCACAACTTTTGTTAGGAAATGCGTACCCATCACCATAAGTAGATGGAAATGTTAGGCACTAAACATACTGTCACAAAAAGGACAAAATGTAAAAAAAAGTAATCACAACAAGAGGCTGTCCTCAGGATGGTGTATTATCACCCTTGTTGAAGAGTCTTGTAGTGGATGAATTGTTAGAAAATCTTACCTCCCAAGGTATATTCTCCATTGGATTTGCTGATGATGTTGCTATCATAGACGTAGGTAATCCAAAGAGGACTAACAATTACACGGAAATGGTGTCTATCTGTAGGATTATCAATAAACCCCTCCAAGACGACAATCATACCATTTACAAGGAATAACTTCTGCCACATATGAAACCTATCCATCTAGCTGGTGAAGTAATTGAAACGCAGAGAGGGTTAAAATATCTAGGAATTCTACGAGATACTAGACTCCTTTTGAACAAACACTTAAAAGCTATAGCCGGGAAAGCCACAAAAGCCCTAATGATTTGCAAGAGACTTGCAGGCAAGTCATGCAGATGCAGACCGAACATCCTTAGCTGGATATACACTATGATGGTAAGGCCAATCATTACATATAGGGCGGTTGCATGGCACAAGAGAACCGAATTATCAAGAAGAAGGAAAGCTCTAGAAAAAGTCTAAGGGCTCGCGTGTATCTGTATTACAGGAGCAATAAGAACCTGCCCTACCGCAGCTATAGAGGTTCTCCTCTATCTATCCCCTCTACAAGAGGCCATCAGAAGTGCGGCAATGGGAGTTATCTTGAGATCCTCGAAACAAATATCATCAAGTGGCACACTGATGGATCGAGTCCTAAGCACAATAGTTTCAGATTTCTGAAACTGACTTCCATATCATCGCAATATCACTGAATCTTGTTGAAGTCACAGTGCAAAAGAATTCTGATGACCTCGACTTTGGGAGCTGTTCTGTACATTATTAGGTCGACGGCATACACGATTGCCCGAGCTAGACTACCTATTAGATCGCTGGTGTAAATGCTGAATAGAATCAGCGAGTTAACCGCTCACACCATTTTTAATATCGAAGATTGCTGTATGCAATTTTTAATAACACAGAAACTGAAGATATCGACAATGAATGATAAAAAAAAATTATATACTAAAGTTAATTTGTCTGTATTCTTCTGTATTCAAATAAAAAATTATTCACTTCATCTCTGATTACATATCATGGATTATGCCTACGGGGGAAACTATGTAAACAAAATGCGCCCTGCATTCTACCTCGAAGGTGGTGAGGAAACGAGTGCATCGTCATAATATATTCGCTTTCTCAGCGCTCTACTCCGAAAACGGTTAATTTTACAGAAAAATGCAAGAGACATGTTTTGTAGACAATTTCACGACAAACAATTTTTATAGTGACCTTTATTGACCTCTGAGCAATAGATCGCGAGATATTTGCGAAAAACTGATTTTCGTGACCTTTTGACCCTTATAACTTTTTTAGCCGGCACGATATTAATGTCGATTTTTCACATCTTTATTTCAATGCCGTATAATAAAGGTGTATACAAAAATTCAGCTCACTAGGAATTTTTCCGCAGATAAAACCTAAAATGACTGGACTACATATTAGTCCAGTCAAAGCGTCATTTGACCTTGCGCGCAGAGGCATGGTCTATTTTTTTTTCATGGATCGATAGGTGCTTATGAGAAAAGCTTGAAACCAAATTTGCACTACATGACAACTTTTTTTTACCAAAGTTATTGGTAAAAATGTATTTTGTGTTATTTTTTGGTCATTTGCGAATATCTCGGCTCCACTATCTCGTACAAACAAAATTTAAACATGTATTTATTCCTAATAACATTATCTATTATGTTCTAAAAAAAAACATTTGTTTAAAAAAATGAAAAAAAGTTATAGTAAGTTAAACAAATTTTTTGTTGTTTAAAAATCACTTTTTCGTGATTATTAAAAATAAAAGGCTCATTTAACGATGAAATTTTAATTTTTTGTTATTAAAGTTCTTGTAATCCCCTACAATTTAAAAAAAAATCAACACTACGATGAACGAAAGCTGAGTAAAAAATTATTGAACATAGGTAAGTCAGCGCACCTACTCATTTTATGATTTTATGTTTTAATTAATATCTCAGCCCCAATATGTCGCAAAGTGAAAATAAAAAACTGTATTACTAATAACAATATTTTCTATCAACTTGCATTTAATTTAATATGTTTGAGCAAAAACATAAAAAGTTACCGTTGGATTCAACGTTTTTTTTTCTTGTTTTTAATACCTTTTTTTCATAGTTATTGAGAAAAAAACTGTATTTCACGGTAAATACTTTTCAGTTTTGGATTTTTGTTTTATAGTCCTGCTATTTTTCTTCAAATTAAAAAAAAAAATAGTCCATTACGACAAACGGGAGCCAAGATATTCATGATTTAAAAATTTAGGAAAGCTTACAATTTAGTATCTTAACCTTGTAGCTTGTAATTTTGGTGTCGCCAGCAACAAGATATTATTGGTATCCTTCAAACACCCCACACATACTTACACATAGTTGTTGCTTCTTGTTGCTGGCGACACCAAAATTACAAGCTACAAGGTTAAGATACTAAATTGTAAGCTTTCCTAAATTTTTAAATCATGAATACTAATAAACTTTAATAATAAAAAATAAAAATTTCATCGTTAAATGAGCTTCTTTCTTAATAATCACGAAAAAGTGATTTTTAAACAACAAAAAATTTGTTTAACTTACTATAACTTTTTTTTCATTTGTTTGAACAAATGTTTTTTTTTTAGAACATAATAGATAATGTTATTAGGAATAAATACATGTTTAATTTTTGTTTGTACGAGATAGTGGAGCCGAGATATTCGCAAATGACCAAAAAATGACACAAAATACATTTTTACCAATAACTTTGGTAAAAAAAAGTTGTCGTGTGGTGCAAATTTGGTTTTAAGCTTTTCTCATAAGCACCTATCGATCCATGAAAAAAAAATAGACCATGCCTCTGCGCGCAAGGTCAGGCCCTTTTTCATGACGCTTTGACTGGACTATATGTATATCATCTTCGAAGTTGATACCATTAGAACTCAGTCATTCATTTATTTCGTTCTTTCTGGAGGGAATTCACGGAGCCTTGTTTTTTTTTTAGATTGATACAAAGCATTGTCCAAAACTACAATGGAGTTGGGTTTCAGGCGTGCTAAAATATCTCCAAACCACTTCTCATCGGTGTTCGTGTTTTCATCATAGTCTGCACTGCTCCCAAACAGGAACAATACGAATCCTTCGTCTGTATAGAGCTTCCAATGTGCGAAATCTACGGTCTATTTCTGTTGGCGACGAACGACCAATAAAAATTTAAAACATCGGAGATATAAAACTATGCTTTATTGTTGGTTTTATTTAACCGAAAGGTTAACAATGGCGACGTTGTTTTATATCTTTAAATATAAATAAAAACTTTGACAGAAAATTGTATGACATAAAATAGATTATATTCTTACTTGGTCTCCTCGTGCTAGCGGCGTGGTCGATCGTCTTTTTAAAAATTGTTAGAGTTACAAAACGGGTTCTTACTTTAATTTGCTCATCGACCACGCGCCACTATCGACAGGGAGAAACTTTATTTATGCGATGACATTCCAGCCCCCGTGAATCGCTTAGGAAGATTCACCAGTTTGACAAGCTTTGAAACTGGTCTTTTTACCGTCCCAGGGGATGTCTTAAAGAGTACTGATCTCACTTGACTATCAGGCGCTGGGAAAACTTGTATAACTCTTCTTCGTTTCCAATATCCGCGGCTCTCGTTTTCATAGCAGACAACAAGAATATTCCCTACTCGCAATGGCTCAGTCTTCTCATGCCATTTTGTTCTGCGCGTCGAGGTAGGAAGATATTCCAATACCCATCTCTTCCAAAACGTTTATTTGAGTTGCTGAAGAATATGCCATTGTTTGCGAAGATGTGCACCACTACCAATCCTAGGTGTTTGTTCAAAATTCGAGCACCCCAAGAGTAAATGATTTGGAGTCAGCTGTTTCGCTTTCGATCGGCAAGTGAGTGAGAGATCGCGCTGGACAATGTTCTCTCCAAAGTGTTTCCGACCATTTTGTTCCACAGGTTTCGTGCTGGGGACACATTGTATGAAATACTGTGTTAGTCATTTCAATCTTTTGAATAATGTATTTTACGAAATTATATGTTATTTACCTTACGAGAAATAAAGAAATATTGTAAAGTACATTATTAGTTAACAATACTAAGTAGTATAAATAAAAGATTTTTTGGGAGCTTAGACCCTCCAAGCCCAAGTTTTTTGCTTCTTTGGGAATAATCCTGGTCACCGACAAGTTATTTTTTTTTTTATTTTTTTACTTCAATCTACGATAATTAAGTACCCCTTAGTATAATGGTTAGTGCGTTAGACTGTCATGCATGAGGAATTGACAAATCTTCTAAGAGTAGGTATCTCTTGTCATGAAAAGTGTTACTTATTAGCCGTTCGGAATCCGCAGAAAATTGTAGGTCCCCTCCATTCGCGGTAACACGCATACAGTAATGGTTGATAAGTAAGCATCGAGATCGTTGTAATACATATTAAACAATTTACAACAATGAGAAATAGATTCATGCTCCAAATGATAGAACAATATTTCAATAATGACCGAACCAAGAGCAAAAAATTGCTTTCAAAGTATACGGATCTTTAAAAACTGCGGAATTTTGTTTCAGAAAACCTTGACTGATTAAGCTGAAGGTCATTTTGTCTACACCAAAACTCAAAGTTTGAAATATCTTGTTAGAATGCAACACAATCATTATAATTATTTATAGCTTTGAAGTTTGAACATTTTAATGTCATCTGCAAAAATTAAACACTCAGATTTAGGTAAGACTGATGAAAAATCATTGATAAATAAATCGAACAAATGTGGACCTAAATGGCTTCCTTCGGGAACACCAGAATGAACCAATATCGATTTGGATTCCAGATCACCAATGTTAACAACTTGTTTCCTGCCAGTAAGATAGGCTGGCATCAAGACTATATAAATTTAATTTTTTAATCAAGATTATGTGATTAACCCTGCTGAAAGTTTTAACGAAATCAATATAAACCACATCCATTTGCTTTTCCTTTGCGACCACTTAAAGAACCGTGTTGAAACTCAGGAATATGACTTTTAACCTCAGCTACAAAGAAAAAGCAACACAATAACATGCTTTTTATCTCATCTTCAGTATAGGTTCGAAAAACACAGATTAATTTTTAATGGTTTTACACAGTTATTCAGTAAGCAAGAATTTGATAAAAAGCAAGAATTTGATAAAAATTCTGTTCTGTTTCTTAGAAGCCATGCTTATCACCTCATCAACAAGGTTTCCTGTTAGCTCGATACACTTTATCGAGAGATGGTCCAACTTCTTTAACCCATCCGAAAAATAGGTCTGCAAAGTAGGCCACCAAGGCAGCGATAACCTCCTCATTGGACCCAAATTTCTGCCCGGCGAGTGATTTTTTCAAGTTTGGAAACAAAAAAAGTCGCACAGGGCCAAATCTGGACATGATGGATGGGGCAGCAGTTCTTAGTGCAATTTGACCAATTTGGCCTTTGGTCTCACGGTTGCGCTTGTTGTCCGGAGTAAGCAAACGCGGTACTTATCGCTCCGACAGCTTTCTGGTATGACCCACGCGGTCTTTTGGTATACCTTCTGTTTCAGCAATCTTAAACACCTTCAATCGGCGGTCTGCCAATACGAGATCGTGGATTTTTGACCCGTTATCCACCGTGGCAGCCATTTTCGGGGTACCTGGTCGGGGCTTATCAAAAAGCATGTGCGACCACGTTAAAACTCGTTACACCAATTTTTGACGGTCGCTATCGAAGAAGAAGAGTCATCGTACACAGCATCTAAGCGCATCTAAGCTGGCTTCCACACTTTGTCAAAACAAAACTACGAGTCCGATTCAGCTGCAATTTCGACATTAGCTGGCTAAGAAAATGTACTAAACGATAGTAAATCTCTCTAACGATACTTACACCATCGGGCGGTTAGGCTAAGTACTTATCGGACCACCCTCGTTACTCTCAGAAATTGGGCACTGCGTCCTTGCTTTTACTTTGGAAAACACTCTGAGAACATGTGCGTTATCACTTTCACTGCCACTCTTTTGGATTTTCCAGAAGTCTCTTGCTACTGCTGCTAGAATATTTATTGACGAGTGGAACGTTTCGTTTATTTTACCAATTTTTAAATCTAGGTGTAGACATAATGTTAGTATCTATTTGCAAATTATCATTCATTGCAAAAGTTTTTGAAAAAAAATTTTTCAGATAAACTGTATTTTTCAGACAAAAACACTTTGTATCTGAATTTCCACACGGTCTTGTATCAGGTAGATCCATTGCAACAAACCTTACTTATAAGGGTTTTAAAAATGGATTTCAGACTGATATTGTTTATACTGACTTTGCGAAGGCGGTTGACGGAGTTAATCATAAGCTTCTTATTTTCAAATTATCGTTACTTGGATTTCAATTTCAATTTTTTATGTTGATTAGGTCCTACTTGAAAAATAGAATTCAACTTGTTAAATCCAAAGCTATTGATGGTACCTCGGGAGTCCCACAAGGTAGACATATAGGTCCTTTGCTTTTTATTAACTTCCCATAGGGAGTTATTGTAATCGGTCCGATTTGTCAAATTGGAATTTTTGACATTTCTCGACGTTTCAAGGTCCCTAGAGGCTATATCAATCATTTTAAGAGAGATGTCTGTGTGTGTGTGTGTACTCATTATAAGGTTCGTACGTCCGTACGTTCTGGTACCATTTTTCGTCGTCGATATCTCAAGAACGAGTAAAGATATCGACTTCAAATAAATTTTGTTTAATAGATAATAACTTCGAAAGAGGCTGAAAGGGCGTTTATTAAAATTCAGTGAGTAGTTTTTTCACTATAACGGTTTAAAAAAAAAGTAAAAATTTTGGTTAGTTTCAAATATCTCACGAAAAAATAATGCTATTGATTTCAAATAAAATTTAATATACTCATTATAAGGTCATACAGATTTGGTATGAATTTGGAAAAAAATGAACATACCGTTATTTTTTTAAATAAAAAAAACTGAAATAAAATTTCATAACCCAGATATTCTAAGAACGGAAAACAATTTGAAACTCAAAATAATTTTATTTTACGAAAAATAATATGTTTGACAACTGGTGAAACTTTCAAAAAAAATCACTTTACAGTTTTTTTTACAAAAAATAAAAAAACTATATAAAATTTTATTGAAAATTGGTAAAAATTGTTTTTCGACTCAAATTTCTCGAGAACTAGTAGTGATATTGACTTCTAATTTAGTTTATTTTATACATAGTATAATTTTGTACAATTGGTAAAATGTTGACAAATATTGAATTAATAGTTTTTTTTTTAAATAAAAAAACTATTAAAAATTCTAGTGAAAACTAGTTAAAATTGTATTTCAAGTCGAATTTCTTGGGAATGAACACCGATAGTGCCTTCTAAAGTATGTTGTTTTATACATCGATACCTTCCCGTAAGAATGTATACTAAGCGATATTTCTAAAATTGTTCAGGAAACGAAAAAAATGAAGAAAGTTCTAGTTGAATCATAGTGTGCGAAGAGACAATTTTGGTTAAACTAAGTTACATCTAACAACATTTTTTATTGCTCACGACAATGAGATCTTTATTAATGTCGCTATTATGGAATAAAACACAGACTTTTTGATAAAAAAATAATTTTATTTTTCAACGTAGTCTCCATTGAGCTCTATACACTTTGTCCAACGCTTCTCCAATTTTTTTATCCCTTCCAAAAAAAATGATTTGTCGAGGTCCTGAAAATAGGCCTTTGTTTGCGAGATGACTTCATCATTGGAGTCAAATCTTTTTCCACCAAGCCATTTCTTCAGGTTTGGGAACAAGAAGTAGTCGCTCGGAGCCAAATCTGGAGAATAGGGTGGATGAGGGAGCAATTCATAGCCCAATTCATGGATTTTTGCCATTTCAACTGCACATGTGTGCACCCTTGCATTGTCTTGGTGGAAAAGAACTTTTTTCTTGGCCAAATGAGGTCGTTTTTTTTTTTCAAATCGTCATTGAATCGGTCCAATAAGTTGGCATAATATTCCCCATTGATTGTTCTTCCCTTTTGAAGGTAGTCAATGTGGATTATCCCGCGTGCATCCCAAAAAACAGTCGCCATAACTTTATTGGCTGACAAACCCACCTTGGCCTTCTTTGGCGCCGATTCACCCTTAGAAACCCACTGTTTTGACTGTTATTTGGTCTCTGGTGTGTTGTGATGGATCCATGTTTCGTCCACGGTTACAAAACGGCGCAAAAACTCCTCCATATTGCGATTAAACAACGCCAAACCTTCCTGTCAAGTTGTTACACGATTGCGTTTGTGGTCGACTGTGAGCAAACGCGGCACCCATCTTGCGGAAAGCTTTCTCATGCCCAAGTGATCATTCAAAATTGAAACCACTGAGCCATGCGAGATCCCTACGGCTTCCACAATCTCTCGCACTTTCAATCTTCGGTCGGCCAACACCATATCGTGAATTTTTTCGATTGTTTCGGGTGTAGAGACCTCAACTGGGCGTCCAGGACGTTCGGCATCTTCAGTGCTTGTACGGCCACAACGAAATTCAGTAAACCACTTTTTACCATTGAAATCGATGGTGCAGAGTCCCCATAGTATTTATCAAGCTTAGCCTTGGTCTCGGTAATGGTTTTTTTTTTTCGCAAGAAATAATGCTTAATAAGCACACGAAATTCACTTTTTTCCATTTTCTCCTCAAATTTGTGAGTAGTCTGATAAAAATAGCTGTCAAATACAAACTAACTGACGCAGCAAGTTTAAATTTTGACAGGAGTCAAGTGACAGATGCCTGTTGACAGGAGCAGTGTTGCTGTTTCAGTAAAGAGGTCGCAAATTCAAAAAGTCAAGGACTTATTGACCCGCCCTCTTACAAATTTCACGGGGCATCATTATTTTAATGAGAAAACATAGCAGTTGATAAATTTTTTTATTTGTACTCTAGTTTCCTTATCACGCATAATAGGTTGGCGAAAACCAGGCCCAAAGGTGGCCCTTAACATATACTATATTTCCTCATTAAAAAGTCATTTTCGAAAAAAGTGTCACTTAGTACATTCTTACGGGAAGGTATCGACATAATACAATAATTAACATATGGTTAAATGTTGGCAAGTATCGAATTGACAGTTTTAACAAAAATATAAAAAAAATCTACCAAAAAGTGGTAATATTTGTTTTTCGAGTAGAATATCTTGAGAACGAGCAATGATATTGACTTTGCCATTATTTAATTTTATACATAATACAATTTCTAACAAATGGTTTATATTTGACATATATGTATCTAGTTTTAGAGCGGATATATTTTGTAAGTACCCTTCCATCAATAACCAAACCATATCTTTTATATTTGAATATTTCCTTTTTAAATTTTTTTCAATTAAAATGTTTGGAACCGAAATAATAAAGTAATTTCTATAATATAACTAGCGGCCCGGTACGTGCTTCGCTACGTATAAAGTGAAATAATAAAAAAAAAAATGAATTGCAACATTAAATTCATTTATTCAAACAAAAAAATATTTTATTAATTGCTAGCTATTTTAAAACTTAATCCAAAACATTTGGATAAACAATATTCTTTGTTTTTCCATTTTGGGCATAAATAAACAAACGGCTGGGGGTACCGACTCTGGAACAGGCAACATAAAGTTGACCATGTGAAAAACATGATTCCTCCAAATTCACACCACAAATGTGAAGTGTTTGCCCTTGATCCTTGTTGATGGACATCGCAAATGATAAACGCACAGGATATTGTAATCGTTTGAACTCAAATGGCATATCAGTTGGAACCATAGGGATACGTGGTATCAAACAAACTTCTCCTTTTGATTTAGCAGCTAAGATCGTAGCTTTAATCAAATTTGGCAATAACTTTTTCACTGCCAATCTGGTGCCATTACACAATTTTGGTGGATTAATATTTCGCAATAATATGATCAAAGAACCAAATTTCAAATTCAAGCAATGCTTTGGCATACCAGCTAGTTCCAATGAATTTAAAAATTCAATTGGATAATTCATTGCCTCATCTTGATTCATAACACTGTTGATTACCAAGTAAATCTTGCATTGTTCGATTAAATGCTTCTAGTGATTTTTTATTCGCCGTTGTACACTCATCATATAAAATAATTGACGTTAATCACTGAACTTTTGCCATAACAGAATTTCTCGAAATATTGCAATGTGGAGTTTCAATCACCTGTACATTCAATGGCAATTTTAGTGCAGAGTGTGCAGTCCGACCACCTTCTAATAATGTAACAGCAATTCCCGAAGATGCAAGTGCCAATACAATTTTCTGTTCCGATCGAATAGTTAGAATAGCTGAAATCAATGACATAACGAACGTTTTGCCTGTACCACCAGGCGCATCTAAGAAATATAATCCACCTGCATTATTGGAAACGGCTTGCATGATTGTGTCATATACGATGAAGTTCCGAAACATGTTGCAATTGCTCATTTCTGCGATGAAGTACAATATCACGGGATTGAAACTGATCACCAAGAATTACAATTGCAACCTCATCAATTGTGGGTGCATTGAATCGCCTTGCATTCTCTCCAAAAGGTGTTCTGTCAGCCCTTATTGCGATTTTGTGATTATCAGATGGCATACGATCGAGAGCAGTTTTGAACAATTGAACTAATGCGTTATGCTGATGGAAAAACCTTTGTAGCTCACGAATAATTTCTCGTCTTGTATTCGAAACAATTGCACAACGTTGATCCAATTCACGATTTTCATCACCAATAAAATAAATTTGCAAAAATTGATGATCAGCGTCGAAGTATGGCAATAACGAACCAGCTTGATGATAAATCTGGCCCTGAATCTGTAACATGTACTCAATTTTAGGTAGATGTTGGATGAGAATTTTTAAAACAATCGAATACTTTATGATTCAGATTGATATAAACATGGGACAATCCTGTTGAAGTATTTACCTTAAACGTCGGCATAAAATTATCTCTATTAATTTTAGTAGCACCAAAAGAAGTCATTTGAAATGCCGAATTGTAGGTATTGTTGAATATGACTGAAAAAGTGATTTGACGTTTGAGATGTCCCAAAAATATATGAATACAATGGTTCGGGTGGAGTTTCTAATGCTGGCAATCTCACTTTGCCATTAGCACAACACACGCCGGGCGTTTCACCTGGAAAGTTAACCGTATCACAATGTGGACATATTGCGTCCATCATTCCAATGTATCCGTAAATGCTATAATCAATTTGACTGTTGTAATTAAAAGCAGCACGCATCATTTCAGCCAAAAGAGCACGACGTATTCGTGATCTTCGTGCAAGATTCAGTACGGGTACAGGGTCACCATATCTACAATTTCGTGCATTACGTTCACGCTGCAATGCATTAGCTTGTGCGCGTTCATTTGCAGTTTGTGATCGTCTTAGTAATGCCATACCATTTGCATTACGCGTACGCCGACCTATATTTGCTCGCCCGGCTCGTGGCATTATTCCTTCATATTATAAAAAAGAATAAATAAAATTAAAATCAAATTGCTACATTAATAGTGGTGTATCAGTATCGCTCAAAAACTGAGAAAAGTACACGCACACATATACATAGTACATTTGAACAATTCAAGACTCACCGTTTGTATGAATGCATTAAAAAAAAAGTTTCAATTTGACAGCACAATTCTCATATGAAAAAAGTTTCAATTTGACAACAAAATCCCCACTAACAAAATGATCCGACATTTTATTGAATTCATTTGTTACAAAAAATGTGATAAATGAAGAACCGCTCAACCGATTTTGTGCAAACTTCACATAAACCATCTACTAAATAGTCCGAACAAAGCCTAAAAATTTGGTTTGGATAGGTGAGCCCGTTCTTGAGTTATAAAGTAACAACGAAAAGTGGCATTGATTTTTATATATATAGATACATAATTTTATAATTTTATTATTAACTTAGTTTTTAGAAGAATGTATGTACTGTACATACGTATATGAATAAGGTTGTTCAGTTGTACCCAAGTCCCACATATTCAAATTCCATTAATAGCTATGGTAAAATTGAAGAAAACGTCACAATATGTTTTTATCTTTTTGTCCATGAAAAAGATGTAAAATTCTACTGAAGGTTTTCCTACCAAAATGGGAAGTTGTCAGTGTGGGTCGCACCCCAGCCTCTTTTTTTATTTTTATAAATGACATTCATAATTATATTAATTTATCACACATTTTATTATACGGTGATAATGCGAAATTTTTAAGCATCATGCATTGAAGATTGTCATATATTACAGAAAGACCTTGGTAGCTTATCCGTAGGGTGTAATAATAATGCTATTTACATGAATGCCTCAAAATGTGAGTCTTTGTGGTATTACATGAGAAAGTTTCTAATATTTTTAAATTATGCTTTAAATGATCTTCCTCTTGTAAAAGTCAGCCATAAGAAAGACTTAGGTGTTGTTTTCGATAATATGACAAATCAGATGCTAGATTTCATAAGAAGAAACTCAAAGGAATTCTCAGACCCATATACTTAAATGCCTCTATAGCTTTTAATTGATCAAATCTTGAATACTTTATCGTTGTATGGAATCTGTCGCATAGTTCTTCTTCGGGTGCAGAACAGCTTCACAAGGTTTGCTTCTTACAAATTGAATTAGAATATTCCAAAATCTTCCTATTTGTTTAGATCACCACTTTTTGACATTGTAAGCTTGCGTCAATCGAAGCGGCCTTGTCGCTATAGATATAAGCCTTAAATTAGCCCCACGAAAAATAGTCTAGAGGAGCTAAATCGCACGATTATCGCCAATTGACCGGCCCCCAAACATGAAATAAACTGTTAACCGAACTGTGTGGCAACATCTTGTTGAAACCACATGTCAAAAAGTTTGTTATCATTGTAACGTTGCGATTCGCATCACCTTTAAAGAAATACGGCCCAATGATTCCGCCAGCCCATAATCCGCACCAAACAGTGACTTTTTCTGGATGCATTGGTAGCTCCTGCAATGCTTCTGGCTGCTCTTCACTCCGAATATAGCAGTTTTGCTTATTCACGTATCCATTCAACCAGAAATGAGCTTCGTCGCTGAGCACAATTTTTCCATAAAAAAGTGGATATTTTGCCAACTTTTCAAGAGCCCATTCACCAAAAATTCCCCGTTGTAGTAGGGCGTTCGGCTTCAATTCTTGCACCAGCTGTAATTTGAAAGGCTTCACACCTAAATCCTTCCGCAAAATTTTCCACCTAGTGTATCTAGTAACAGAGGCCGAATTGCTGCGGACGAAGCCCAATCGATAATTCACGGTCATCACTAACACTGGCCGATACAGCTGCTATATTTTCCTCAGTCCACACTCTACGTAAGCGTGTTGGAGGTTTAATGTCCAACAATGTAAATTTGGTGCGAAATTTAGTCACAATAGCCCGCCGAATAGCCGCCTCAGTAGGTCGAATAAACTGACTATAAAATGGAAGAAGGGCTCGATGAACTTTCTTAACAGAGCACGCATTTTGATAACTAAATTCAATAATTTGCAAGCGTTGTTCGTTTGTAAGACGATTCATAGTTAAATTATAGACCAAACTTAAGATGTTTGACAGTGACACAAAACACGAAACGTGCGTGAGCTGTCAAAACCAGTGTTGCCAAAAAAGAAAATAGCAAAAAAATCACCCAAAATTGTCCCTTCGAGTGTGCTTTGATGGAAGCATAATATCGTTGCAGGGCAATTAGTAGTGAGATCTTGTTCCACCTAGACTTATCGATCATGGAAGACTCTTCTGCAGAAACGAGTTCCACGTTCTCATTACTCGAGGTTTTGTGGAAGAATTTACCGTAAGTCTCCCCGCTGCATCAGATCTTACCCCATGGAGAGAAAATCTTCCAACTCATAGCTTGCATTAATGTTTTATATTTACACCCTTAATGAGTCACAACAGTTCCTATTGGCGTCATACTGTGTATGATGTATAGTAATAGTACTGGAGGCAATTGTTAAAGTAATATTATAGAAGCTTAACATAAATATAATGACTCGTAAATTGATTTGTTTCTACAAACTCAGCAGAGGATTTATACAAGAACACCAACCCCTGAGCTATTACGTTCTCCATCTACGACTTAATTATACCCCCTACGATTTTGTTGTGTCGAAAACCATTAACCACTGCCACTTAATATAATGTTTTGAGGAAAAAAATGTACTCCTTTCATCCGCATTGAAAAGCAAAACTAAAAGAGTTGTAAACTTTAACGGGTATGAAGCAGAGAATGTTAGAAAATAAAACTTCATGCACATGAAAGCCCGCACAATTCCCGATCCACCCACACCAGCGAAAACGGTAGCCTTGCAGGAAGATTAATGGTGTGTTAGCGGTTAACTTACAGTAATTGTTAGCGTTATTCCCTAGCCAGAGGCAGAAAATTCCATTCCAAGAACTACTACAACCCTAGAAGAAGAGACTTACAATGCTTCCTCTTGTCACAGCCAAATGACGACAGTGTTACCGAGTGGCTGTTGGGGCAAGTAAAATTAGAATGACAATGCAAAAAGGAAAACCATGGAAGAAAAACTTTTTTTACCACTATCATTCTCTACCTACAACCGCCAACCCCTTTCAATCCTCCGCTGACTCTACAGAAAAAAAAGAAAGAAAAAAAAGATTGAGGAAGTAAAAAACTTTTGTGGTGTAACAAGTAACGAGACCACCAAGAAATAAAATTCGAATTCTTTTTTTATTTCTACTTCTTTTTGTGTGTTTGAGTTGTGTTTGTTGTATTTTCATATGGCAATGGCGTCCCAGGAGCTGTCCCTTGTGCATCAGAAAAACTTTACTCCTTTGTTGTCCTTATGTAGAAAGTTGTATGCTGTCATTGTTGTCCTGCCGCGTCACTGTTGTCGGTGTTATTATGTTAGCCTCAAACGACAACAATGGTAAGTTCACCACATCATTCAAATTCAATATGGAGGGCAGGACCTCATCCGACTTAACTCTGAACAACAAACGATTTCACAGAGGGTGGATTTTGCCATGTATGGAGATGTTCTGGGATTTTTTTTTGTTGTATGAAACTCCATTAGAAGGCCTTCAACATGTGTGCCAACTGATTAATGTTCACAAGAGTCAAGATTTTTCAATAATTTTTGGACATGATATAGGATTATGTATTTGTGAGCGGGGTGGGATTGATGATGTCCCTAAAGATTTACGTTAAGTTACAAAATATTCCTCAAGGTAAAAGTTCACGTAAAGTAAGTTTAAGAGAAATAAAATTGTTGATTGAGCTAGCTCATAAAATTTCACACTTGATACAGGGTTTGATGTGTTATGGCTGCTAAAATGTATTTGACACTGAACGCTTTCATTTAAGATAGCGCAGCTATTTTTATGCAAACGTCATGACAGTTTGATGTGTAGTTTACTTGAAAATAGTGTTTCAAAAAATATACGGATTTTCATTCCATTTGAAGATCCACATATCCAGATACATATGAATTAAATTATTGAGATCCGAACAATCCGGATAATATTATATATCTGGATCAAGTTTAAGTAAGGCATGAGCAGGCGAAATAAATAAAAATAAATCTTAGCCTAATGAAACTTAGTTAAATCGTGTCAAATCAACCATAGAAAGGCTACAGTTCTTGCTAAAGTCTACATTTCATTCGTTTTTCATTTTACAAGGTACGAGTATCAAGATAAATAAGAGTGTGAGCCGTAAGAAGGTCTAAAAAGGCGTTCTGCTACACTAAGATCGTAAGCTTTTTAGACATGATTTTAGACTTTTCAGCACAATCGCAAAAAAAAAATAAAATGCACGACTGGATTGCACGAACTTGCTCTTATGTAAAAGTAAGCACTTTGGAATTTAAGATACATTTTATAAATATAAAACATGGATTTAATGAGATAAGTGCATAAAATTGCCGTCTGATTTCTAGAAAAGTATGAATTTATGCAAACAAACTTTTTGTTTTATTATGAAATACATTTTTTATATAAGAAATTTTTTTAAAATTTTTTAAGAAAAAAATATGGGATGCGAATTTTAAGTATTTAATAATATTGATTTTAGGAAATAATTTCAGAAAATAATCGTTCATAGGTTTTGAAGATATTGATTTTTCAAAAAAAAATTAATTTTTTTTTTCAAAAAACCCAAAAAATATTTTTTCGAATATTTTTATAAACAGTATTATTTTAAACTTAGGGAGAATCCTGCTGAAAATTTTTGGTTAAAATCAAAAATCAAAAAAACGGTTCTATGACAGGTACCGTTAACAACATTTTGCCCCAACATTTTTTTTTTGACCAAAATTTAGTCCATGTTCATAATATCACACTTAATTTTGTTTATCAAAATCGTTAGAGCCGTTTTCGAGATAAATAAGATTTTGCATTACGGGTGTATTGGGGGTACCGTTAGTTTTAGAGCTAAAAAAAAAATTCAATTTCTCCTCTAGGGAATCACCGAAGACCCTTAACTACCGAGTTTGAAGAAAATACCTCCGGTAGTTTAGGCTGTAGTTCGAGGTACAGACATACAGACATACAGACAGACGGAATTGTCGGACCCACTTTTTTCGTCTTCGCTATCATCGTAATGTCAACTTTCATCAAAATCTCGAGTTTATAAATATAAAACATGGATTCAATGAGATCAAAATGTTCAAATGTATGAAATTGCCGTCTGATTTCCAGAAAACTAAACATTTATGCAACCAAAGCTCAAAAATTGTTTTATTATTAAAATAATTTTTTATATAAGAACTTTCTTTAAAATTTTTCAAGAATAAAATTTGGGATACCAATTTTAAGTTATTACATAGTAGTATTGGCGCAAAATTCTATAAAGACTAGCGCAAAATTTTAAACAGCCTAATATTATTAATTTCTTAGTATGATACCACTTAACAATTTGCTAACTTTAAAGTAGTTTACTAACTCATTGATAATCTTAAACATTTTCTAACTAGTATCGTACTTAGCCAATTTTCTTAATAAATTGCTTCTGAAAACACCTAAAACAATCACAGTTCGTGCAAAGAACTAAGTAAACAGACCTTTTCTGGCGTTTCTAAGAGCACGTTACTTTTACGATCATTTTAACTTTAATAAAAGGGTAGAGAAAGTATGATGCTTTGTTCGAATAAAAAAAATCGTTGATTTAACTTAGTTTCATATTAAAAAAGCTTTAACATCGTTCTAATTCAATTAAAATTTTGAACCATTGATTTTAGGAAATAATTTCAAAAAATATTTGTTCACACGTTTTGAAGATATTAGGTTAGGTTAGGTTAAAGTGGCTGCTGTTTTGTATTGATTTTTCAAAAAAAAAATTGATTTTTTTTTCAAAAAATCAAAAAAATATTTTTGTGAATGTTCTTATACACAATATTATTTTAAACTTCGAGGGCTCCTGGTAAAAAAGATTGTTTTAAAGCGTTAGAGCCGATAATGAGAAAGTCGAAAATAAACATAGTACGGTTCTATGACAGGTATCGTTAATAACATGTTATTTAAAAATTTGTCTGAACCAAAATATAGTTCATGCCCATAATGGCTCACTTAGTTTTTATTTTATCAAAATCGTTAGAGCCGTTACCGACTCTTATAAAATTTACAGCTTTAATAGACTTTGAATTTTAATAATAATTCATTCAGACACCTAGAATAATAATGTCCGTGGTCAGACTATTAAGTCAATGAAGATAGAAAATTATTTCTGTTTAAGTGGAGTCATTGAATGAAATTCAATTAAAAGCTCAATTGACCTCAACTCCAATTTCATTCAATCACTCCACTTAAACAAAAATAATTTTCTATCTTCATTGATTTAATAGTCTGACAACGGTAATTATTATTCTAGGTGTCTGAATTTCATCAAAATTCCTTAGAATAATAAAATTCACAGTCTATTAAAGCTGTAAATCTTATAAGAGTCGGTAAACATCGGCCAATAATTGCGTCTTAGAAGGGTACGGCAACATCTATCTGATGAGCCCACTGTCGTGTCTGGGCGAAACGCACCTTAGAGTTGAGGTCACTTGAGCTTTTAATTTATTTGAGTATAATATTTATATTTTATAATTTATATTTTAAGTATATTAAATGTAATCAGCAGATATATATCCATTGATGAAATAAATAAATAAATATACTCGTAGTCTATTTAAATATGCACTCTTCGAATTAATTATGATCCATACAATCAGAAATGAGTTTTATAAGTTAGCGGCATCTATTTTGATCTTTTACAAAATTTGACAATTTGGCAAAATATTTGAATAGTCTTATCTTCCTGGCAATTCTGGTACTTAAAAGTCCTTTTTGTAATGAACAACCTAAGCAAATGTTTGAACATTTATTTATAATTTCAGTACAGATAAGATAGACTATTTGTCTTTCACTCTGTCTATTATAGATTTCAATAAGCTTCTTCCATTTTAAAGCTCTTACAGAGTTGTTACATCATAAATTGCTGCAAGTTTGTGACAAATATCAGAAGGAATACTTATTGTGGATTAAGATTTTCCAGTCAAAAACAAGTTAACCTAAATAAATTAAATCTATCTTTTTCTACACCACCAAACGGTAAAATAACATGAGCGTTATTTTTTTAACAGCTTCTGTCTTCTTTTTAAGATGTTGATAAAATTTAGTGGTTGCGTCAACGATTTCCTCCTTTTCATTGGCATCTGTGCTCTTCAAAAATTTAGAAGTTATTTCTGATGTTAATGATTCAAGTATAGGCATACAAATAATACCTCTGTTTATTGTAATGCAGTACTTAAAAATTATGTTTGTGACATTTAACAAATTTCCACATCGCATGTTCATTGAAATGATCTCCATCGTAAATTTTGCGCAAGAAGTTATTCTTCCTAAAAGAAAATGGCCAACAATTATATAAATGCATTTTGAGTGTTTCTCATGCATAAAAAGAAATGAAAGCATAAAAACACCAAGCGGCAACATCGCTCTTTCTATATGTGAAATATTTCTTCTCAAAAGCACTAAAAAGCATTAATCATGAAAGTTTCTTAACAGAAATTAAAGAAAAGCCCTGAACGGTTAGCGCAAACGATGAAATAGTTACTCCGATTTAATGTGGTTACTTTTAATAAACATAATAAGATAAGGGTTGATGAAAAATACGGGATCAGTCTGCTCTTAGATGAGATAGAGGGCAGGCAGTAAGTTCATGGTGGTACAAGGGCTCAATATTCGGTGATGAATTATCTAGATCAGTGCCATTCAAGCAGTAAAATGGAGCATAGATCATAGTTTTTAGGCCGAAAGGTATTAGAATTAAGATATATTTTAGCTTAGAGCGCTGCAATAAGGCCAGTAAATTAGTTTTAAGTTATTGGATAATTAGGCTAGTTTTTATGAACTTTTGTCTAGTTTTAAGATAGTTTTAAGATAAATCAAAATAAAAATGAATTAAAAAAAAAAATGGAGCATAGAGGCCATTTCAAATGATCGAATCGTTCAATAATCGATTACCAAAATGATTCGAACATTTCAATCAAATGATTCAATACTGTTCCGATTCGATTTTCATTTCGATTCATTTTATCCAATGCCAGTTCAATAGTGCACAGAATTTGATCGAATACAATTTGATCCAAATTAAAAAAAGAAATTTGTTTCGTTCTAAAATCATAGCGAAATGAAACAAAAATTCTTTAACTGACAAAAATACGAATAAGAAACTAGAAACCGATCAGTTTCTCCTACGAAAAATATAAATGATTTAATAGCAACGAAAAAGTAATAAACAAAAATAAGACCAGTAATTTTTCAGAACATCAAAATTTAACTAATGTTAATAAGATTTCAGATTTAGGAAAAAAGCACTCTGATGAAATGTATAATGGAAGAGCAAAGAGCAAGCGGAGAAGCAATACAAAACCTTCAACAACACTTTGATTCTCAACACTTGCGAGCGAATATTCAACGAGCTAGGTACATGGCGGGTTCAACTCCCACTGTAAACATACCGGATCCTGATATCTCAAATAAAACCAGTTCAACGCAACAATTACTTTTGCTACCCACAACATGAACAACGATAAGTTATTCAATTATTCATGTTCTTTAATCTCTAGTTCAACCCAGACATTAGAGTCCACCGCGAGTTTGGCGTTTATGCAATTATAATCCACATTGATTGAATCGGAACAAATGGAATCGAGTAAATCATGGTTCATCGAGTTAACTGATATCGAAAATCGAGATTCATTGAAACGATTGAGATTGGAATAGAATATTGAGAATCCAGAAGCAGCGAAATTATTGATATTGGGTTCGATTGACATGAAAATTTGTGATTTCAATCATCAATACTTTTCGTTGTTCGGATCAAAAAAATTTAATCGTTTCTGATTGACACTGCCCTAATTGACCAATGTTTTTGAAAAAGCTCTCCAATAAGGTCTGTTCTGTAAATTTAAATTTGACAGATTATCATCAAAAGAAGAGGTTTATAATATTTTCTTCCAATCTTATACACGCCCTTTCATATTTTTTAATTCTCTTCAAACTTCGATCCCGGTAAAATTCAACTTGCATTTAAGTTTAAAAAACACCACCAGCGAAAATGTCAGAAAGGACTTGCATTCCTGATTGAATTGGGTATGAGTGTCACGTTGTCCGTTTGAAGTTTCACATCGAGAGACACGTAAATTGTTAAATGCAAATCCTTGTAGCGTATTGAAATCCCTGGGATTATTTATAGAAACTAAGGTGCACACGAATAGAAAGGAAGTCTTATGGGCAACCCCAAGGAAGACGAACGAGGGACATTTTATGCTTGCATTGCTAAAGATGTTTGCATTAGGGATGCCATCCAGGTGGGATCGAATGATGACAATGATGTCGAAGAAAACCTGAGTAAGCACTTATTATGTCATGGCAAGATGGTAAGATGTCATTTTGTTGTTATTTTATTACTTATACTTTACTTTTTTTTTCTTGGGATTACACATACGAGTATAAGGCATATCAAACTGCCGATTAGTATGCATATGGTCTTGTGCATATAAGGTCGTTTTTTTTTTTTTGCTAGCAACATGTCTGGCAAATGGAAAGCTTAATCGGTGAGGTATAATAAATTATGGTGACCATATTTCTAATGATTAGAAATAGGAAATTATTGATGGCATTTATAGAAAAATTAACTGTCAAACAGTTTATAACTATCAATGGACGGTTTGCCATGAAGTCGGTAATGCAAATAATGTAAAAAATCGTTTTTGAATCAAAACCATTTTTGTCAATATATATGTACTCCGAGTATTAAATTTTTGACGTACATATGTACATAAGACGAACGTACCTAATTAAGAGGATGGATCAATTAGACCCTGAAAATGAAAGCAAATATCGTTGCCACCTCAAATCCATAACTTTGTTTGTCAAGAAGCATCTGCCAAAAAGTTTTGTTGTGGCAGCCATTTTATATAGACGCCTACGAGGATTTCCCGTAATATGGTAAAAAGTGATCATGAAAACTATTTTCTATAAGAAAAAAAAAAACAAACAAAAGCTATCTTAGCCCAATTGAGATCACAATACCAGAAATGCTGGATTCAATCCACAGTTTGTTAAGGGATACGATCAACGAACAATGGTGCGCAAGCTTGAAGAGGCCACAGGCTTATTAAATAGATCAGTGATTTCCATTTTACATAAATATTTGGGCATGCTTTCGGCAAGATGGGTGCCACGTTTGCCCACAATCGACAACAAACACGATCGCTTGATGAGTGTTTTTGGGGCTGTTTCGTGACCATGAACGAAACATGGAGTCTATGCACCAACGCGCCAGAAAATAAGAAAAAGTGGACTTTTCATGGTGAATAGAAGTTGAAGAAGGCTAGGGTCGGTGTGTAGTACGTATGTATTAATTATGATTTAACACATATATATTATGAATCACCTATACACTCCCATATAATTTACT
This sequence comes from Chrysotoxum bicinctum, assembly GCA_911387755.1. Lineage (NCBI taxonomy): Eukaryota > Metazoa > Arthropoda > Insecta > Diptera > Syrphidae > Chrysotoxum > Chrysotoxum bicinctum. Next base: position 178,011,519 of record OU426988.1, on the reverse strand, counting down.
GTATGAATTGTTAATCATCATGAATTATGAGTCAGTAATAAATCTACTCTTGAACTCGTTACAAGCTTGACTTGATTCTTTTAGCGAACATTACATGGTGGCAGCGGTGCTAGTAGAATACACGCGAGAAAAAAAAAAAGTAAAATAAGTTAGAATACACGCATTCTTTAAAGTTACTTTTTGCTAAAAATGTCGGAAAAAGAAGTTAAAGTTACGGTTAACAATAGCAATTACGCGGTCGAGGCGCCCAGTCAATTTACATTTGACGACCCTTCGCAGTGGGGTAAATGGAAAAGAAGGTTCGAGCGCTTCAGAATCGCGTCAGGGTTATCCTCTAAATCCGAAGAGGATCAAATCAATACACTAATGTACGTGATGGGTGATGCAGCAGATGATATCTATTTGTCGTTTCGTTTGAATGCAGAGGGAAGTCAGGATTACGCAGTGGTGCTGCAAGCCTTCGAAAATTTTTTCGTTGTGAGGCACAATGTAATCTTTGAGCGGGCCAAATTTAATTCCAGATTTCAAGAAGAAGGCGAAACAGTAGAGAGCTTCTTGACCGCAATTTATAGATTGTCTGAAACCTGCAATTACGGTGCCCTCAAAGATGAGATGATTCGAGATCGGTTGGTGGTAGGTGTGAGGGATAAAGGGTTATCCGAAAAGCTACAACTAGAACCATCTCTAACGTTAGAAAGAGCTATCACAACAATTCGCAGCAGTGTATCCGTTCATCGTCAGCAGCAAGAGCTTAATACGTCATCACCATCAATCAACCGTTTTCAATCATCCGACGAGCGAGCAAGAGTTCACAAAAAACGAGTGGCATCACAAAACCCAACAACAAATAGTCATCCGATGCAAAATGACCTGAGACAACGGACCTATAACAACAACAAAAAGAAATGCGATTTCTGTGGTAATGATTCCCACCCCAGCAAACAGAAATGCCCTGCATATGGGAAACGTTGCAACAAATGCAATAAGTGGAATCATTTCAGTTATGTTTGCAAATCAAATAAAAATTCTCTTAAAAATATTAATTGCATAGCCGAGCATCCACCACATAAAACTATTGATGAGACGTTTATTGGTACTTTTCACACTAAAGCAACCAGCAATATCACTAAGTGGACCGAAGACATTGCCGTTAATGGTGTAAATGTGAATTTTGTTCTAGATAGCGGTGCTCCGGTTAATGTTATTCCCCTGTTAGTTTTTTATAGAAATTTTTCTAACACTATTTTAAAAGACAGTGATCGCAATCTTGTTGGGCCAGTAGGTGAAAATTTAAAAATAATGGGTTCATTTGATGCAAAGTTAGAGTGCAGTGATAGATTTGTATATTCAACGATTTATGTCATAGAACAATTAAAAGCTCCTCTGCTATGCTTGAGCACGTGTGAACAATTAAAATTAATACAGAGACTTAATGCTATAAATACAAATAACTGTGCACAGGTTCGCTCAAGTGTAAAAATTAAATCAGAATTCCCTAAATTATTTCAGGAATTAGGCTGCCTTCCTGGGCAGTATGAAATAAAATTAAAAAGCCCAAGCAATCCATATGCTATTTATACAGCACGCAGAGTACCCATTCCATTAATAGGCAAATTAAAATCCAAATTAGACGACATGGTTAGGTTGGAAGTCATCAGATTCGTTGATGAACCCACAGAGTGGTGTGCACCACTTGTCATTGTTCCAAAAGCCGATGGAGACATTCGCCTTTGTGTGGATCTACATAGACTAAATGAGTGCGTTGAACGTGAAGTGCATCCCATGCCAAGTGCGGATCACACTCTTGCTCAGTTATCTGGTGCAAAATTTTTCACAAAATTGGATACGAAAAACGGGTTTTGGCAGGTGAAACTTTCACCTCAATCGCAGCTATTGACAACTTTTTTGACGCCATTTGGGCGTTATTGCTTCCGTCGGCTACCATTTGGAATTTCAAGCGCTCCTGAGATTTTTCAGAAGCAAATTCAGCGTATAATTGAAGGCATTCCAGGGGTAGTGTGCCAAACAGATGACATACTTGTCTATGGGTCAACCATCGAAAATCATGACAATAACGTTCGAAATGTTTTAAAAAAGCTGGAGTCTAAAGGAGTGACTCTTAATGGCGCAAAATGTGAAGTTGGCATTACATCCGTAACATTTCTGGGACACAGAATCGACGACACAGGCATTCATCCAGGAAAATCCAAGGTGGAAGCGATAGACGGATTTTCAGCTCCAAGCAACATAGCTGAATTGAGAAGGTTCCTTGGTCTCGTCAACTATTTAGGAAAATTCGTCCCTAATTTGGCAACAATTTGTCATCCACTGAATGAGCTTCTGAGAAACGACGTCAGCTTTACATGGGGTGTAAGTCAAAATAATGCATTTTTAAATTTAAAGAAAATTTTGATTACAGAACCTGTATTGAAAATTTTCGACCCAAGCCATAAGACTATCATTTCAACTGATGCTTCCTCATTCGGACTTGGAGCTGTCTTGCGACAGGAAGATACTGACGGATTCCTTAAGCCAGTAGCTTACGCGTCGAGAACCTTGAGTGACACAGAAAAAGGATACGCTCAAATAGAGAAGGAGGCGTTGGCGATAACATGGGCCACATGTGAGAAATTTCGAGATTATGTCACAGGTATGTCATTTTTTATTGAGACGGACCATAAGCCACTGGTTCCGATTTTCACCTCCAAGAATCTAGAAGAGTTGACACCCAGACTGCAAAGGTTCAGAATGCGTATGATGCAGTTCTTATACAAAATTTTTTACACCCCAGGGAAAGATTTAATTGCAGCTGACGCCTTATCCAGAAGCCCTATAATGTCATCAAACCAAAGTCCAGAAAGCGAAGAAGACTTAAGCACTTTCGTGAAAGCAATAATATCCGTCATACCAGCAACAAAAACCAAAATCGATGAAATAAAAACAGCCCAACAAAGTGATACGATTTTAATCGAAGTTAAGAAGTACGTTCAAGAAGGATGGCCTATAAAACAAAAAACTTCTCCAGAAGCAAGGCAATATTATAACGACCGCTATAGTCTGGCGATCAATGATGGAATGCTGATGTACGCCAACCGGTTAGTCATCCCAAATAAAATGCGTAACGAGATGTTAACCAGAATTCACGAAGGCCATCTAGGAATCAACAAATGCAGAGCTCGGGCAAGGCAATCGGTCTGGTGGCCGGGATGTGCAGCACAAGTGGAACAGGTCGTCAAAAGATGTGAAGTATGCATCCAACATACTACCCCGAGGCATGAACCACTTATTCCAACGGAGACACCAAAGAATCCTTGGCAGATGGTCGGAGCTGACATTTTCTTTTGCCAGTCAAAAACATACTTAATTGTCAGCGATTATTTTTCGCGCTTTCCAGAAATAGCTTTATTGGAAAATCAATCTGCAAAGTGCATTATTTCTAAACTAAAATCTATTTTTTCCAGACATGGAATCCCAGAGGTAGTTCGGACAGACAATGGTCCGCAGTTTAAACAGCTTGAGGTATCCGAATTCAGAAATTTTGCCAGAGAATGGGGATTCACTCACATCACCTCGAGCCCCAGATTTCCACAAAGCAACGGCTTTATTGAATCAGCCGTGAAAACTGTCAAACTTCTTATGAAAAAAAACGAAGATCCATATCTTGCTCTTTTAGAGTATAGAGCAACCCCAACCGCAAATGGATATAGCCCTGCTGAATTGTTGATGAACCGAAGATTGAGAACGACTTTACCAATTGCAGCTGAGCAATTGCGTCCCAAGTCGATAAATTATGATGAACTCATGTTGAGAGAACAAACTCTAAAACGAAACCAAGCAAATAATTTTGACAAGAGACGAGGCGTCCACACGCGTCGCGAATTCTTGCCAGACGACATCGTTTGGGTTAGAGATCTGCAAGTTTGGGGCAGAATTTTAAACAAAGCTAATCTACCACGCTCATATTATGTTGAGACTGAAAGAGGTACTTTTCGCAGAAATTCATTTCACCTTGTTTATTCTTTCAGAAAAGACCTTCCTAAAACACAAAATGAAATACATATTCCGGAGCCTACAGCTGATGTGCAATCAACTACTGTGCCTACCACTAGCGAACAACCTAAAGGGGGAGAAGAATCCACGGGAAACTCTGATACGGAAAAACATCCCAACTATCTGACAACAACTCGATATGGTAGAACAGTATTGAAGCCGAGCCGATATATGTCATCATAAAAACACATTATATAACTATTTTGAACTTGTAATCTATATTATTCTTAAAAGGGGAGATGTGTAGTACGTATGTATTAATTATGATTTAACACATATATATTATGAATCACCTATACACTCCCATATAATTTACTGTATGAATTGTTAATCATCATGAATTATGAGTCAGTAATAAATCTACTCTTGAACTCGTTACAAGCTTGACTTGATTCTTTTAGCGAACATTACAGTCGGTTTATCAACAAACAAGATCAGGGTGACAGATAACATCATGAGCTGCTTCATCGATTACAAGCCGATTAATAGCATTAACGGCTTCATTTGGCGTAGAAACAAGTTCATATCCAATAGGATAATGTAACGGCGAATAACTCTGCAGTCGCAATGGCGAAATTTCAAGACTTAGGTTACAAACTCTTCCTTCATCCAGCAAATTCTCCACAATTCACAATGATACAGAAAAACCGAGAAATTTAATGTATTTCACATTCTAGTAGTGCAGCTAAAAACCTATATTTGAAAGTACGTCCAAAGCACGAGCACTGCGGTGGAAATATTTAAGGGGAGGATGTAACTAACTACTTCATTTGAGCACTTGTATTGAAGCGTTCCATGCTTCCACCAAAATCAATAATAAATCATTGATCAAACATGATTAATGCAGCCGCCGCCGCAGCAACGGCCGAGGACAACATACCACTCAGCAGCTACCGACCGACCGACGACACCATACGATGCACTTCGGCAAGATATGGGATTTTATACCATGCCTTAATATAATTCACAGTCACTATAAGATCATGACGTCAGAGCTGGTTGAACACATTTGGTAATTCGACCAGTATATAGTTCACACACAGTTTATACAAAAAATATAACAAGAAGACCTCCTCTTGGGAAGGAAAGTCACTTGTTTGCTACGGTTGAAGCTGACTATCTCGAGTTTAGTTTATAAGGCAACTGAAATTGTCCAGCTATTTCGTTCTATCAGTTTGGTTCGAAAAATAAACGTCCTAATTGCCACCAAGGGCTTTGGTACCTGCTGATCTGTCGGTGTTTATACATTGGCTGTGCCTACCAGGGGCCTTAAACCTGCCGATCTTGTGCCTAAGAAGGGCCCTAAACCTCCCGATCTAGTGCCTACCAGGGCCTTAAACCTGCCGATCTAGTGCCTACCAGGGGCCTTAAACCTGCCGATCTAGTGCCTACCAGGGGCCTTAAACCTGCCGATCTAGTGCCTACCAGGGGCCTTAAACCTGCCGATCTAGTGCTTACCAGGAGCCCTAAACCTGCCGATCTAGTGCCTACCAGGGGCCTTAAACCTGCCGATCTAGTGCCTACCAGGGGCTCTAAACCTCCCGATCTAGTGCTTACCAGGGGCCCTAAACCTGCCGATCTAGTGCTTACCAGGGGCCCTAAACCTGCCGATCTAGTGCCTACCAGGGGCCTTAAACCTGCCGATCTAGTGCCTACCAGGGGCCTTAAACCTGCCGATCTTGTGCCTAAGAAGGGCCCTAAACCTCCCGATCTAGTGCCTACCAGGGCCTTAAACCTGCCGATCTAGTGCCTACCAGGGGCCTTAAACCTGCCGATCTAGTGCCTACCAGGGGCCTTAAACCTGCCGAACTAGTGCCTACCAGGGGCCTTAAACCTGCCGATCTAGTGCTTACCAGGAGCCCTAAACCTGCCGATCTAGTGCCTACCAGGGGCCTTAAACCTGCCGATCTAGTGCCTACCAGGGGCTCTAAACCTCCCGATCTAGTGCTTACCAGGGGCCCTAAACCTGCCGATCTAGTGCTTACCAGGGGCCCTAAACCTGCCGATCTAGTGCCTACCAGGGGCCTTAAACCTGCCGATCTAGTGCCTACCAGGGGCCTTAAACCTGCCGATCTAGTGCTTACCAGGGGCCTTAAACCTGCCGATCTAGTGCCTACCAGGGGCCCTAAGCCTGCCGATCTAGTGCCTACCAGGGGCTTTAAACCTGCTGATCTTGTAATCGCCAAGAGCGTAGTCCGTACTTGTAAAAACGTAACCCGATACCGAATACCAGTCAACGAAGAAACCAAATACCAGAATAAACCTTTCTAAAGGAAGCCGGCAGGATCACTATACGAGGAGAATAATCGATGTTTACCAGATACACCATGCAAGGTGTGAATTAATGGAAGTCAAGAATGTTTTAGTTGTTATATGAATTTAAGATTTGTTTTCAATAAAGATTTTGTATAAGGTTTGAAAGACCTTCCTACTGAAGTTTCGTGTTTTCTTCAGAGCGACCCTTTAAATCCGGCGAGCAAAGCAAAAAGTACATAGAAATGAAAGACAGTAAACGTAACGACGACGGTAGTCAAAAGAAACGAAAGCTTCTGTAATGGATGTGTCTTTAATAGGTTTAAGGGCTGAATTATAGAATTTATATAAACTCTACCAAATATCGATCCAATAGTAGCTCTATGGGAATAGTTTATATTTGTTTGTCATTCAGACACGACCGAATTTTTCTTTCAAGCTTGGCAGATAGTCACTGTATCACTAAAACTTGATTAATTTTAATTTTTAGAAAACGTGAATGTAAAATTTGGAAATATAAACATCTGTCAAATCGTGTTAGCAAAATTTAAATGTTTAAACAAAAAAATTTGATTTAAAAAAAAAGGCGAATGGTCACCATAAGAATAAAACATTATGGACTATACAATTCTATAAATTGTTGCAAAAGTTTTTAAATTCAATTTAAAGTTTAATATTGCTTGGGAACGCCTTAAGTTCTATATAAAGTCCTTGGTTTGATTAAATACCCTTTGGGAAACAAGATATTCAACATAAACTTGTCAAAAGAACTTTTATTGATACATATTAGTTTCGTTCAATTGAAAGAAAATGTAGTGTGTGGAAGATTTTAAAATTTTCCAAGATTTACTTTCAGATAGATACAACAAAGCCTCTTGGGCTATGGGCCATATATTATCATTCCACAAGATAAAGTCTGTAACATACCGACAATTTAAAACTTTTCAGTTTCTTGATGAATGATCCAGTAATGGACAATTCGGTATGATGTATTTCATTTAATAGACAGAAGAGAGCTTTATAAGTTCAAGACAAAAAATTTCATTTGTTTCTTAATCAAGGCCGTCTTTACCCTTTTGGGGGCCCTGGGCACTTTTCGAAAATGGGGCCCCTGTATGATTATATAAAAATGTTATGTTGTGTAATAAAGGTATCCCTTCATCCGACGGATAGTTAAATCGCCTATGTATGAGTTACTGCGTTGATGCAAACTTGTATGCGCGTTGCAAATATAGAAACACTATTGGTGCAAAATTTTAGTTGAATTAGTACGATGTTAAGGCTGTTTTAGTATGAAACAAGGTTAAAACAACGATTTTGCAAATTTTAATCAAATATAGCATCATACTTTCTCTACCCTTTTATATAAGTTAAAATCATCGAATACCTATTTTATTTTTTATTATCGTGCTATTTACAACCGCCACCAAAGGTCTCTTTACTTAGTTTTCTGTACGAGCTGTCATTGGTTTACGTGTGTTCAGAAGAAATTTATTAAGAAAATTGCTCTAGTACGATACTAGTTAGAAAATGTTTAAAATTAGGAATGAGTTAGTAAACTACTTTAAAGTTAGCAAATTGTTAAGTAGTATCATACTATTACCTTAATAATAGGCTGTTTAAAATTTTGCGCCATTATCTTTATTTTTCCATACAGTGATATTCAAATGTGTGTTTTTTCTTTGTTTCTGTCAGAAAGCAAACTGCATTGCCACTTAGTTAGTTATTCACAGCGGGGAGCATTGCATGCTTATAGGTGCTTCATATTTCTGTTTTAATTTGAATGTAATTTCGCAGGGAATGTGATTGAAAATGTTCAGCAAAGGTTGTTGTTCAGCAAAGAAAGTACGAATTCTGATCATTCTTTATGCATCTAAAATTGTATCGAAATATTTTTTTTCTTGAAAATAGACCAATAGAGGTTAATTGATGTTTCAGCAATTTGGGGGCCCCTGGTGATTGCGGGGCCCTGGGCCTAGGACCAGTGGTAAAGAGAGGTCTGTTGTTAATAACTTTGCATATTCTTTCATTTTCTATGAAAGAGCTTCGTTTCAAACTCTATCAATTACTTTAGAAATATAAAGTACGGTTATCTTTGTTTGTTCAAAATTATGTGAAGATTGCTTACATCTTTTTGTTCTTCCACATAATTTTTAAGGTGAATGCTGAAGAGCTATGACCTTGGAAAGAAGTGAATTTAATCCAATTGGGCGGTGAATGTAGGAGAAGAAAAAAACGGTTACACAAATGCCATTGTCCACCAACTTGCAAAAAATCCCGAAGTGTAAGACAGATTTTTATGCTTACGCAATGGTTTTTCCAGCGTCGAAGAATACCTCTTCAGAAATAAATTGGATACACAATAACACTCTAAAATGATGCAGTGCAAGCGAATTTGGTTCTGCTTGTAAGCTGACAAAAAGAGACTTATTTTGAACGAAAGTAAGTAAGTTAAATTCGATGACGAAAACGAGTTTCCAATTTTTATTTGCGACTTATAGGTAATAGAAAGCAAGTTATAAATTTGTAAAAAAAAAACCGAACTCGAAATTTTGATCAAAGTTGACACTACGATGATAGCGGAGACGAAAAATGTGGGTCTTGCAATTGTGTCGGTCTATCTGTCTGTTCGAAATTTTTCGAAATCTTATAAATATTTTTTTCTCAAAAACTGTTCCACAATTTTTTTTTTAATTTCATTTAGTTAAAGTTAGTTGATGTTAGAACAAAATTTTCAGAAAAATTGTTATTATCATTTTTTTGTTTTTGATTTTCTCAAAAACAGTACCACCGATTTTGATAATTGCTTTTTTATTCTAAAGCCCCAAAAAATTTGAAAAGAATTCAAATTTTCCAAAAAAATTTGTCTGAATAAAAAAAAAAACCAAACTTGACAAATAAAAGTTTCTAAATACATTTGACAAGATGTGAAAAAACCTAAAAATAAAGGTACCCCCATATAAATGTTAAAAATGGTTTTCGACAATCGTTCTATTCTCAAAAACGGCGCCTAGAATTTCGATACAAATTTGTTTCTCTTGATCAATTTTTACTGTCTGTAATTAACAAAAAAAAAAACAAATTTTTAAATTAAGATTATTATTGACTGTACCTACCATAGAACCATTTTTCAAATTTTGGATTTCTCATTATAGAAAAACGGATTTTAATGAAATCGTTTACTTAGAAGCTGCTAAAAATTTTGAAAAACATTGCATTTTAAAACTTAAATTTTTTTTTAATTTCTTAAAAAGAAAAACATTTTTTTTTGGAAAATTTTAAAATGGTTCAGTATTTTTCTTGTAAACTCAATTATTCGTACAATAATACAAAATTTAATTTGGCGTACCAAAATGTTTTATTTAAAATGTATTGAAATTCTTGTATATAAAAGTGAGCATTTCAGACTTTCTTGGCTTCACTGTAGTTTATTCCGTTTTCCATAGTGGGGTTTGTTTTTTGGCATCGGAGATTCTCTGATCCTAATAATCTATTTACAGTCCACAATAGTCCAAGAACTATCCATCACGAAAATACACAAGCTCATAAAGCACAATCTGGACGATAGCCAAACCTAAGCTTAGACAACTAACGTTGACTTAAGATACCTCCTATTTTGCAGTTTATATGAAATAAATTGACACCGTAGGCAACCAGCACTATTTTATTCCCCAAATTCTACATGAGACATGAGACTTATCTTCGAACGCTTTAGCTACAGAAGAGCAGCTATGGTGGATGAACAATGGACATACCTATTTTTATTTTCAGAACTACCAGTATTTATTCAGCTGCTTTATCATTGAAAGCCATCTTCAAAAAAGAGAGTTCTGAGAGTTCCGTATTAAGAGAGATTTAGTACCGATTTATATTTAGTATAACTAGAGACCAAGAGTATCTCCTGATCCTCAGTGACACCATGGTTCTGAAATTGCTGAATTATAGTGCCACCAGGGACTTAGTTCGTGCTGATTTTCAGTGAACTCTGGGGGTCGTTTTAACTTGGTGTATTGAAGTGCATCCAGGAGCCTAGTATCTGGAGATCTTAAGAGTCACCAGCATAGAACTTACTTATTTTTACTTCAACCAAGTGCTTGGTTACAGCAAGAATCTTAAGACCTTAAGTTCAACCCTATGTCAAGTAACTGCTGATCTTCAGTTCCATAATTTACTGTACTTGCTGATCTTCAGTGCCACCAGGAGCCTAGTAACTGTTGAGCTTGTGAGCCACTGGGAATTTAGAACCTACTGATCTTACATGCCACTTCCTTATCTTAAATGCAACCAGGGTCTTTGTACCTGTTGCTATTCCAGATCGCTTAAGCCTGCTGTTTTGAAGTGCCTCCTTGGCATAATACCTACCATTGCTGTTCCAAACTGAAAGTCCTAGAAAGAAGAAATTCGATTTCAGAATACCAAGACTAAATACCATGTTTCACGATATAAATATAAAAGTTCTTCTTCTTCTTCTGAAATTTTCTGTTATCTACAGATCAACTCTAAAGATTCCGGCAAGCAAAATTTCGTCTGGAAATTAAAAACCTTTATATAATAATGCTAAGTTCTAAGGTTTCTCTATTATTTCTCATAAATATTTCGTTTTCTTGTTCTTTTTTTTGACAGGCAGACGGAATTACAATTGAAAAAAAGATTGAGAATTCACCACTAACAGTTTGAGAAATAATTTAATGAGCACTGTTTCTTATCCATTTTACTTTCGCCGGAAACGGATTTTGCAGAACAACTGTCATCGATCAACTGACGTAATAATGAATTTTTTTTTCTGGAATCTGAATTTTTTGGTTATTGTTATTGTAAGCCCACGACCTACTGTATTTTCCTATAGTGTAAGCTCTAGTGACAGTAGACTGTTGCCGTACTTGCTGTTTAATTTTTGATAGAAAATCACTCTTAGCTTTTCCATTAAAACCCTTATCTGCGTGGAGTGACCGATATCGTTTCAGCGGTCAGCCATCAGACGAATAGGGGGAATAACATGTAGCATACGAAAACATGCACGTGCCGTAACTATTCGGGACTGGTGGAAGTCTGATCATAGCCTCTCCGTGGCGGCCGCTAGAAACAAGCCTTTAAAAAGGTTTGGCTAATATGATCAGGCTGGTTCCTCAGGTTGGCGACAGGTTAATTCCCTGTCCCGTAAAACTAAAAGAATTACGAGACCGACAACAAGCCTCGGAAACGGACTGATCACACGACGACAACCAACGCAACGAAAACTGAAAAACGATTTACGAATTTTCTTATGGCACGTACGATCGCTCTATAGAGCTCGAGCTGCTCAGCAGCTAGCCGATCCCCTGTCAAAATATAAAGCTGACATAACAGCTCTTCAAGAAATCAGATGGACAGGAAATGGTGTTCTACAGAAGAAGGAATATGACATATACTATAGCTGTCATACAAAACACCATGTGCTCGGGGTAGGCTTCCTAGTCAGCGAAAAAATGAAGTCTACCATCATCGGCTTTAACGCTATAAGCGAAAGGCTATGCACCATTCGCGTGCGAGGCAAATTTACGAACATCAGCCTCATTAACGTTCACGGACCTACGGAGGAGTCCTCAGACGAAGAAAAAGAGACTTACTACGAACAAGTCGAGAGGGCCCTCAATGCCTGTCCAAGGTATGATGTTAAAATCATCCTTGGGGATTTGAACGCAAAAATAGGTCGGGAGCCGGTATTCAGGCATTACGCAGGCACAAATTGTTTGCATGAGAACACTAATGACAATGGACTTCGAGTCTTAGAATTGGCAGCATCGAAAAACATGGTCGTTGCGAGTACCAGGTTCCCGCGTAAAGATATCTACAAAGCCACCTGGGTATCACCTGATGGAGTCACTCGTAACCAAATAGACCACGTGTCGATAGACCGTCACCACTACTCGAACTTGATGACGGTACGAACGTACCGAGGTGCCAATATCGACTCGGATCACTATCTTGTTGGTATGGTTTTCCGAGGGCGGATTGCCTTGCGAAGACGCATTGCATCCGCCGATCAGGTTCGAATCAACACGGCTGCCCTGCACAATGAAAACACCAGTAACACCTTTGGTAATGCGTAAGGACTCGCCCTAGAATCACTTGATTTAGGGAGAGTAAGTCCTGGAGCCAGTATGCTGGGCGTAAATGAGAAGTGGACACGCCTTAAGAATATTGTCATTAGTACTGCCAACTCCATCTTAGGCAGCAGTCGTAAAAATCGGAACGACTGGTTTGATGATGAATGCAAGCTAGCGACTGAACGTAAGAATGTTGCGTACCGAGCAATGCAACAATCTCATAGAACGCGGGCACGCGAAGAGGAATATAAAGAGCTCAGAAGAATAGAAAAACGGCTACACAGACAAAAAAAATGAGCCTGGGAGAAGAACCTAATCGGTGAAATAGAAAATAGCCGAGGGCGAGGTCCGCACCAGGCGCGGAAGTTCTACCAATCCGTCCGAAACATGACGCAGTACACACCACGCTGCACATACTGCAAGGTCGGAGAGGGAAATCTGATCACCGATCCTGAAAGCATACTGGAGCGATGGGAAGTGTACTTTAATGAATTGCTAAATGATCAGCTCACTACAGAAGTGGAGGCTGCACTACTTCAAGAAGAATATCCTATGTTGCCGCCACCAATCATAGAAGAGGTTGAGAAGGCTATAGGCCGGCTTAAACAGAACAAAGCTCCGGGAGCGGATGGCATACCAGCCGAATTATTCCATCACGGCGGGCCAGCCTTACGTCAAGCAATTCATGATATTATAGTACACGTATGGGAGCAGGAAGAAATGCTAGAAGACTGGCGAAAAGGTTTAATATGCCCCATACATAAGAAGGGAGATGTCACAACGTGCAGCAATTATAGAGGTATCACGTTGTTGAGTACCGCCTATAAGATACTCTTCTCTATCCTACAAGACCGGGTAACCCCATACGCTAAAACCGTCATCGGACAATATCAGTGTGGTTTCATTCCAGGCAAATCAACAACTGATCAGATCTTTACCCCAGGCGATGGAAAAATGTCTAGAATTTAACATCCCAACATACCATCTGTTTATAGACTTTAAAGCCGCCTATGATAGCATAGCCAGGGTAGAACGTTACAAAGCCATGAGAGAATTTGGCATCCCAAATAAATTGACACGACTATGTAGGTTGACCATGACCATGGCCAAGTAAAAATAGCCGGATTGCTATCCAGACCAATCAACATCTTTAATGGACTCCAACAAGGGGACGGTTTGGCCTGCCTCCTCTTCAACCTGGCGTTGGAGAAAGCAATCCGTGACTCTGGCACGGCAACAAGAGGGACCATCGTCAACAGGCCCAGCTAGTTACTGGCTTACGCAGACGACATCGACATCATCGGAAGAACCGAACAAGCTGTACACGATTCCTTCATCCAGATCGAGCAGGCGGCACAAAATCTGGGGCTGCACATTAGTGAAGGTAAAACAAAGTACATGGTGGCGTCGAATATGCGAGAGGAACAGTTGGTCAAACAATCAAGGTTGGGGAGCACGAATTTGAAGTGGTGCAATCCTTTAAATACCTTGGGTCAATAGTAGCAGCCGATAACAATATAGAAGAAGAAATACGCGGGCGGCTTCTCAAATCCAACAGAGCCTACTATAGTCTGTCAAAGCTCTTCAAATCCAGAAATCTCACCATAACTTCAAAACTGCTGCTGTACAGGACCATGGTCCTGCCAGTACTCACATATGGATCCGTTCGAGAGAAAAGTCTTAAGGAGAATTGTTGGCCCCGTATGTGAGGAAGGACGATTCCGGAGACGGTACAATCATGAACTGTACGCAATCTACCTTGAAGCAGATATCGTGACAAAAATTAAGCTCGGTAGACTCCGGTGGGCAGGGCACCTAGCTCGCATGAGCGAAGAGGAACCTGCTCGGAAAGTTCTTTGTGGTACATTCTATGGTAGACGACAGCTTGGTAGACCATGCTTGCGCTGGAGAGATGGCGTAGACCAGGACGCCCGAAGCCTTGGGGTGCGCAACTGGATGGCGTCGGCTAGAGACCGGGATAGGTGGAGAGACTTGTTGAAAGAAGCTAGGACCGGAACCCAGTTGTCGAGCCGATGATGATGATGATTGTTATTTTAAGGAAAATTCATTTAAGTTGAGAAAATGCATGGTTTGAACTTCGTATGAATTAAACTTTAGTCTATTTTTGAAAATATCGTGCACTTTTGATTTTTGAGTTCCAGTAGAGATGGCAATTTTTCTCATTCCCCGGCGTACATGCTTACCTTGATGATTCCAGTCAATTATTTTAGGCCGTTATCCCTTTTGAAATGATGTGTTTTTTTTTCAGCTTCTGAAAAAGGTAATTGGAATACTGGAACCATTTTAAACTAATCGAATATTAAAGTAGGTTTTAAAGGCGCTTTCGACCGATACTCCTCTCACTAACCTCATTCTGCCTCTGTTAGGAAATGACGGTATTTCTCACTTAAAACACAAAAACATTTTTACTTTGACAATTTAATAAACGTCTTCCTCTATATCTTTCTTCATTCGAACTCTGTCAAGTTCTCCAAAGAAACATACAGACAACATCCAACCACATAATTGTATACATTTCAATTTAAATTCCAATATAACACCCACTCAATCGTTGGCAAATAATTTCCTCTGAATGCACTCATCTCAAATTTTCAATCCTGTTCCGATAACCATCACAACTCTATTATTGTTGCTATGTATTTGGCAGAAAATCCATCCTTTAACAATCGTTCCTGGTTCCATCTACCGCTCTGTTCCATCATGGCCCATTAATTCAATGAGATATTCCTTCCGCCCCCATAAACATTTATTCCCCTTACCATGTCATTGTGCCTCGAACAAACAAGAGGATCGCCGCCATTTCCAAGAGCAATAGCAATAACAGCAGAGCAACAAACCTAAACTATTTTACTGAAATCGCCATGAAAAGGATTTAAATTGGAAAACTGAAAACTCCCAGAGGGTATTTATTTGGAAATCCATTACAACGATTCCAGATAAGCCATACGAGGATGCTGAAAGCTCCGTTAAAAGATAAACGGTTCCCATAGAAGACGAAAATAAACCAGACAAAACTAAGTAAAAGAAGAACTAGACGAAGATTTTTTTTTTTTTTTTTGAATCACTACACTGGAACGACAAAGGTTTCTTTTCTTCTACATTTATTGTATTTCTTTTTCTTAGTTATTTCAAAGACTGGAATCTTGCCATTGCAAGGAATGTCCTAGGGATTCATAAGGATTCATGTGGATTCAACAATCGCCTACTTGTACAACTCCGTTGGCAGAGAAATTAAAAGGTCGACTGGCGCGATGCTATTGTTTTGCAATTTGTTTTCGACTTTGCATTTCTTGGCCTGGAAAATGGTACATATTCCGGGGATTTGCATTTGTCTCACGGAAGACTCCTTAGTGGAAATTGTACTCTGGCTGGGAAAAGCATTAAAAAATAGTCTAATTAATTTATTTCGTCAAACTATTAATTACCTCTATTTCAAAATTTTGTTGTTATTCAAAAATGCAGTAAAAACGGTTACTTAGGCGTATACGTGTTTTTTATTCGTTTTATGTACAGAGTTATTATTCACTTTTAGAAGTGACAGAGTTAATTTATGTTGATGGCTTAAGGTTCTCACAACGGATAATCGACAAATAAAATTATATATTGGACGAACTTGATTTTGATAATCTTGATTATATATTATGGATTTTTTTCTATACTAATTTCAGGACCAAATTTAACTAGGAAAAATGGTGTCATATATTTAATCTTAAGAAAATTCAAAATGACCCTTGGGGTCCTTTCTTATAACGAAAAACTACCAGAATTTAAAATCAAAAATATTGCTCCAAATAAATTAATATTCCCCCCAAAATGAAAAAAATCAAAAATTGGCCGATCAACACATAAAAAAATAAGCTCTTAAAGTGCACTTTAAATAAATTTATCTTACAGCTTGTTGTAAGTTCAATCTAATTAATATTATCTCACTTTATGACCTCCTAATTTCCTCTTTAAAAATAGTATTACATACAAAATCTCTTTTAAGCATCTTTCCTATCCTTCTTTCTCTTCATTAACTTCACGCCCGCGCTATGTTGAAACATTTAAAAGGGTAATCATAATCCCTTGAACGCATGTGGATTATAAAAAAACATCTAAGAGATATTCATGACAAATGTCTCTATATACTCTGTCTAAGATTATAAAGTATAAACGCCAGCTCTGACGTACCAGCGATTTGACTTTTTTGCAGTCATATTTACATCTCACTTTTATCATACATATACAGAAGAATAAAGAAGTACATTTTCTATCCGAGTGTTTTATTTCTAAGAGTAGATTTAGATTTATGGCAAGAAAAATAAAGCAAAGATAAGAACCACTGCGCCAAAATCGTGAGGGAAGTATCGGCCATGTCCAACGGAGCACCCGCGATGAGGAAACAGCGAACAAAGATCTGAAAGGGCACAAGAAATACATTAAAATACAACAAGTTAGGCATTTGTTGAACAAACAACAAATTAAACAAAGCACAAGCTATTTACAAGACACATTTGTAGACAAAACTAAGTATTTTCTTTTACTACAGGTTATACTTATAACCTCCAAAAAACACTACACTTATTTCAACACATAATGACACCAATTTTGCCAATTTTCTTTATTAAAGAAATTAAAACAAAAGTGAAATATAAAACAAAAAAAAAAACGTCACGAAATGTGGCACGTTAAGTAAATAAAGTTTAAGTCGTGGAACTTAATTTTAAGATATTTTTTAAAGAAATTTATAATGATTTGAAGATATTTATGTTTTTAAAATTTGCTCATTTGGTTAATAGGTTAGAGGGCGATAGATGACAAATATAAGTATAAAATGGTGTTTCGCGAAGGTGCCAAAATTGTGAGAGGTACAAGTGCTGCCAGGGATAAAACTTATTATGAGTGAATAAAAATTTATTCACCAGACTAAACTTTACTACAATCTTTTCAACAAGCTAAAATTGCGTAGTTAGGAAAATATTGTTATAAATTACTATTTTAATAAATCTTTAGCTATTTCTATTACGAAAATTCTATAAATCACAAGGTAAACAATTATTGTAACATAATATATTTTTAATTTCTTATTTCATGTGGTGAATATAAGAGCAAAATTATTATGGTCGGGCATCACCAAATCGTTAAACAGGAAGCAATTTTCTGCACGAAAGCACCTATATAAACCCGGCAAAATTTACAATCAGTCTCTTTTAAGTTCCAGACATCAGGGCCCGATCTATGGTGGGGCAAGCTGGGCAATAGCCCAGAGCGGCAAAAATTTGGGGCGGCAAAATCGGGACCGAGAAGCACAATAACAATTCATTTACAAACTGCTCAAGTCCTAAAGATTAAAATTTAAAAACTTATTTCAATCTAATTAAAAAATAAAACATCGACACTGTGGTGTATGATGCCATTAAGATAAATGTAAATCCAAGTCAGAAGCGGCGAATTGCCAAAACCAAAAATACAAATTTCCTGGTAGCCTGTTTAAGAAACACTTTTCGTTTTTATCACATTTCGCCAGTGACCTTCCGTCAACGCAAATGTATATCATACTCTGTCATGAGCAAGAGTAATCAAACAACATACAATAGACAGCCACGAGGCATTTCATTAAAACAATCGTCAAAGCAGGCAATACATTATAGCCGCAGTTTATCATAAGATATCGTTAAGAACACACTCTGTAATTGATATTAAAAGTCTCAATAAAGAATTCAAATTCACATTTCGCCGGGGATTCCCCACCTAGAAAATGAAGACTATAAACTGGAAGGCCCACTCCGAAAGCTCAAAGATTGCATTCTGGAGATGGGAAAGGTTGTTAAAACAAATTAAAAGTTTTAAATTTTTGTGCTCTATTATAATTTGGTACGAAACTTTGAATCGAAAAAATCCCGTCAGTAAACGAATGCAAAGTTAGGATTTAAGTTCTGCCATTAAATTGATAAAAAACACCAAAGTCTTTTCTGAAAACTCACTATCAAAGGGTATTTTACTCAAGTTTGTGAAAAGACCAAAGCTTTAGCTGCTGAAATTGATAGCGAGGTGTGCCTAAACATCGGGCTTGCTCTAAAAAGAGGCAGTTTTAATTACGAATGTGATGACGAACTGCCAAAAATATAAGGTCGAAGTCTTCTTTCACATCATGGATACAGCTACGAGTATAAACTCATTAGAGTTAAGGTTTTCCCAAATTAATGAGCACAGCAAACATTTTTCATTTTTGTATAATATACATTATAATGCCTTAAGAGAACTATACCTAAAGATGAATTTTATTAGACCATTGCAGAAACCTTGAAGTAATTTTAACACATGACAACTCCTTTGATATAAATGGGTTAGAACTTTCCGAGGAGTTGTCAGTGGTATGCATGATTTTAGATAGGTTTTGACATTTATAACGGATTTAAGATTTGGTCCTAATATAAGTATTGCACTTAGAATTCTCTTGACCTTACTTGTAACGTTTGCAAGTGGAGAAGGAAGCTTTTCTAAATAAATTGAAAATCATTAAAAACTATCTACGGTCTACCATGACACAAAAACGATTAACGGGATTGGCTTTGATATCAATTGAAAAAAAGGTTAGCGATAGTATAAATTTGGCAGAAATAATTAAAGATTTTGCAGAGCAAAAAGTGCGAAGAAAATTATTTTAGTCACTAAAAAAACTTTTTTTTTTTTTAAATAATATTTTAACAGAATTTGTTTTTTTTTTTTTTTTAAGAATTGATTATTCGAATTGTAACCGAAATTAAAATTAAAATAAAAACTTGATTTTTTTTTCATTGATTTAAACTTTATGAGTATCATTTGATTGATTAGTCGATCTAAGGAAGCATACATACTCGTACATATGTATAAAAAAAAACAATTATTTGAATATAATAAGTAGTTTCGGAGAAATGTTTGAACAAACATACAGTTTATGGATAGGTACCCAGAAGACTAACATTATTTGAATATTATACCAACAATACAAGCATACGGTCGCAATAACTTTTATATGCCTTTTAAGGTTTGATTTTAAAGGGCGGCAAATAGATCGGGCCCTGCCAGACATTATCGGAGTTATAACAAAGAAAGGTAAAGCGTAAATCAAATTGAAATTGTTCAATAGTATTATATGTTGTACAAACATAATTTTATCCTATTTTAAGATAAATTTGTAGTAAAATATAAAAAGGAGAAGAAATCAAATTGAAATCGATTGATTACCATATACGTCATTCGAATATATTTTGATATTTTCCTTTCGTTAGTTAGTACGTTAGACAATTGTTTATTGTTTTTAGGTACTATAAGGCAAGTTTTGCATTCGGAAAAAAAATTACGATGATAGCGAAGACCAAAAAAGTGGGTCTCGCAATTCTGTCTGTCTGTCTGTCCGTTCGATTGCAGCTAAACGGCTCGGCCGATTTTCTTCAAACTTGATAGATATGGGTTTTAATTTTTTCCCCCCGGATGTTTTTTGATTTGATTTTTTAAGACCAAAAATAACGGTACCTGCCATACGAATTTTTTTTCGAAATTTTATAAATATTTTTTTTTTTCTTAAAAACTGTACCCCGCTTGGAACCATTTTTTTTGTTTTTGATTTTCTCTAAAACGGTCCAACCGATTTTGATAATTTTTTTTATGTTAAGGCTCCTTAGAAGTTTCAATATTATTGTGTATTCAAATTTTCAAAAAAAAAATTTTGGACTTTTAAAAAAAATTTTTTTTTTTTGAAAACTCAATATTTTGAAGACCCCATGCTCGATTTTTTCAACACTTGATAAATAAAAGTTTTTTAATATAAATTATAAGATTTAAGAAAAAATTTGGTTTTACCTAAAAATAACTGTATCCTCCATACAAGTGTTAAAAAATGGTTTTCAAAAATCGTATTTTTCTCGAAAACGGTTCCGAGAATTTTACTTAAATTTTTTTTCTTTCAAATAATTTAATAACAAAAAAATTGAAAACAAGATATTACTGACTGTACTAACCATAGAGCGATTTTTTAAAATTTTGAATTTCTCATTATCGGCATAACGGATTTTAATGAAATTTTTTAGAGAGAAGCTTCTAAAAAGTTTAAAAAACATTGCATTTCAAAACTTTAAGAAAAATATTTTTTTGAACTTTGAAAAAGAAAAAATTGTTTTTTTTTTTGAAAATTCAATATCTCGAAAACAGCTCAATTTTTTTTTGTAAATTTAATTTTTATTCAAACAATAATAAAAACTTTAAATTGGCGTACCAAAATTTTTTCTTAAAAATGTTTTAAAAATTTTGTATATAAAAGCTTATTTTTTAAGAAACCACTACAAAGACTTATAATTTTTGTTCTTGCATGAACCTTTATTTGCTTGAATCACATGGCATTCTATTTTTACCTCCAACTACTAAAGAAGTTGTTTTAGTCGTTTAAAAAATGAATTTTTTGCTTATGAACAGTTTTTCTCCATAATAACATCCATTTTTGAAATTCTTAGTCTATTACATAGGAGAAAGTTCGTGCGACCCAGTCGTGCATTTTAGTTTTTATTCGATTGGAGAACGCTTTGACGATCATATACGTCGAACAATTATCTTTCGAAACCTTTTAAAGGCATTAAACATTTGTAGTTGAAGAATACATTGTCAACTTTTTGAATAGTTTTATCTCCGAAGCGGTAGCTTTTAGAAAAAATATTATTGATACCTTTTTTAAAGATAATTTTATGATCTACAATTTTTGTCTGAGGTAATTTTACGATAAAACTTAACGTTTTGAAGAAAATCGTGAAAAAACCCATTTTTTGACCTTTGACCTTGCGTCAATTTTTGTCCATGGGTCGTAACGATGGGGAATTTTGAAAAGTTGTTTTTAATTGTGTTTTGAACAAGTTTACTCAATTTCAGCTTGATGGTATTTTTTGTAGCTTGCAATGTGTAGATTGACCGGACTAAAAAGTCTCCTTGTTTCTTTCCTGATGTTGTCAAGTGCAATCGTCCATCAGGATGTTTTTTTTTAACCTGTCCCCAAGGTCTTGTTGTATACTATCGTTTTAGAATGCTATACCAATTATATCTGTAAAGCTATCAGTATTAAAACCTCGGGTTCTTGAATTCATCAGTATTCATCTTTTATCTTAAGGATTCTATAAGCTTGTGGTCAGAGAATGATTCATCTTACGAAAATACTATCCGAGTTGCTTATGCTTGTATTTTTTAGATTTTTGGTATCAAAAGTGGGCACTTTCCCCCTATTCCTCTAAAAATGAGCAAATCTTAACAAGCCTAGTCTGAGCTAGAATGTTTCCAGTATGGTTCGCATAAGCCTTACTGCCTCAGGAGTTTTGGAGGCTTAGAACATCTAAAAACACTACTCAATGTGAATAATAAAGTTAGTATAACAAATTAATTCGATGACTAAGCGATCACGACACAAGCTTTTCAATTGCAAACTAATCATGCAGCAGTTCCGCGTGTGTGGGTGGTACACCCTATATTTCCTAACCTAATTGTATTTATTTATCGCTTTTATATAGCAGCATTCTCGCGGTGGTAATTTTCGCTCTCACCTTCCTCAAAACCTGGCCGAAATTTTTAGTACCCTATTATGTCGGTGGACATATTAAATGTCATAAAATTACCTTAAGTCTACTTCAAAAGTACATTGATATTCAGCTTCTAACGGTATGCAAGACATTCTATATATATTCGTATTATTAAAAGAACTTTAAAAAACCGCATGTACCTCTTAGGACTTTAATACTCATACAGCCACCTAGCAAAACCAGAAGCTGTTATGATTCTTTGAAGAAGATCAAATTTTTGCAACAAACCAATTCAAAAAACCGTCCACTTTGGTGTTGATGGTCCTCTTGTTTCCTTCTTTAAAATGCATATTGGGAAGATCCTAAGCCGGAGGGCGCCAAAACAAATATCGTCTTCTTATTCGAATGGGAAGCAACCATCAGTGGGCTTCACTTTCAGCAAAGTCAGCCACAAGCTAGCTAAGCAAACTAGCATTCTTCGTTATAGTCATCATACTTTGGTGTCGTCATTGTTGGAATACTCATTGTTTTAGAATGACACGTCATCGTCCTAGTCCTCATCCTCGCCTAAGGTTTCGTTTCATATCCTGATGCTGGAAGAAAATGATATTTTGTGCGTTGTCTATGTCGTTGCCGGTTTGCTACGTCGTCGTCCGTCGTTTCAATTTCAGCATTTTTGTATGTCTCTATAGCTTTTATGTGTTTGGAGACCAAATTCACATGGTCTGTCTGATGCCTTAAATGCTAATGCATATAAGCGAGAGACTGAAAGTCCTGAGCTCACAGCCAAATAAGCAGGAATCTAAGCAGAACATGACAAAAAAGACATTTATAAATGATGACGTTTAGGTCTTGCTTTTGCAATTTGCAAAACACCGCCACAAACAAGATGTGGTGGCAGGTATGTCCTTGTTTTTGTGAATGTTAGACAATACATTTGGTGTTTTTGTGTTTTGTGGATGGGTCTCGTGTGGGTTCTGTAGACCTTAAGTCCATAACGTATATTCTTAACCAGAGTGAAGTGAGACATCAGAACAAAAGGAACTAAATCCCTCTAGTGGGTATTGCATAGCGCTACATTATGTATACATAACTTTTTGCCCGAATGCACGATATGCTTTTGAATATTGTTATTTTATGGCACTTGGTCTCGATGGTACAAGAGATGAGACTGTTTAAGGTTTTGCTCAAATCCAATAGATCAGAAACAGAGGAAACTATTAAGGCACTTTGTGTTTTTGTAACTCAATGACATCAAACTAAACCAAGCTTAAGTGTTATGTGATGTTTTTTAGGTCCCGAATTTTCTAATTTTAAATTAGACAAATTAATTTTTAGTCTAACTTAAATAAATCTAGAACTCTGTATTACTGAAACATTGTTAAATCATGAATTATCTGATGAGGGTCTGTGGCTTAGAGGGGTATTGTGTTTTCCTTTAAAATAGAAAAGTACGTGCTGGTGTTGGGTAGCAATATTTGTAAAAGAAAATGTATGTTTTCTTCTGATGCAGGTGGTGCGTCAAATATGTATTCCTTGAACTCAGTAGTAATGAGGTTGGTGTTGTTAAAGGTGAAATATTTTCTTTTTTTTTTATAACTGTGCAGGCACTAAAGGGATTATTACTACTCCTAAAATGTTCAAGCATAGTGAGAGCGTCTTATGAAAGTTGGAGAGGATTTAAAAGGAGATACCGATGCACATTGGTTTTGATTGTCTGAATATTATAATGAGAGGCAAACATAGAGTCGGGTAAGTCATTCAACATTCATGTAGTGTGGCTAAATTAAGAATCACTAAATTCAACAATACATCCGAAGTAAGGCTCTAAGTTAAACTGATGGGAATTCCTTGAAGCTCGAGTGTTTCGGTTGAATTGTTTAAGGGTATAAATGCAACTAGCTATTTCCCAAGAACACTGTTTAAAATAATAAAAGACAAGAAACATTGCGGCAGTGCTGGAGAGATTCAAATGTTTGTGTTATAGGTCTATCACCTATCGTTTTTAAAGCTCCCCTTTGGATTCTATCTAATAGCTTCAAGTAGGTTACTGGAGCACCTGCCCGAGTATGAGAATTACACTCAAGGTTAGCACCGATATAAGGTTTATAGATTAGAGCCAGATCAGAAGAGGTGAAAAACCTTGACACTTAGAAATATTCACACAAGGTGGTCTATGATGCACATACTGGGCACAAAAATCTGATCAGTTTCATCAATCCAACTACTGTTCATAAAAATAGCGGCATAAAGGGTGGGCTCCGCTTCAAATTCAGGAGACATCATTGAGTTTTTGAAGAATTCAATTCTACGTGATTATGGTTACTCGTACTATGACATTCTATATCCACGTTCTATATCTGTGAATGTGGAAATCAGGAATATGAAACTGAGACCATAATCATCAGAAAAACAATGTAATGGAACAGAAGTTCCAAATAAAAGATCATTGAAGAATTTGAGAGAAAAAGAGTTGGAGATAAGACGCAGTCGTGTGGCACACTTGCATTTATTGTACAAGCTTTAGTCATGAAAGCATTCAACAAAATTTATATAGAGCGGTTAGAAAGGTAGTTTCTTATCTATGGAAGAAAAGATTCATCAATACCAAATGCACGCATTTTCGATAAAAGACCTTAATGCCAAACTCTATCAAATACTTTTGGAATTTCAAACGCAATAATCATATTTTCTCCAGAACGATGTAAAGATTTATGTCACTGTTCGATGTGATGTATCATCAGATCACCAGTGGATCTATTACTACGAAAACCATACTGCCGGTCATTAAGAAGCATTCATTCTTCAATATATTTTTTGAGGTGATAATTTATCGACGTTTCCGTGACCTTAGAAATGAAGGGTTAAAGTACAATTGGACGAAATTTAGAGGGGGCAGAAGATTCGCCTTTTTTAGGGACAGGCTTGACAAATGCTATTCTACATCCACTTGGAAAGAGACCAGTAGAGTAGGACATATAGAAAAGGTTAAGCAATTGTTTTGCAGAACAACTCTTCCGAACAATTTGGGAGATAATATGCGGGTTTGTGGATTTGTTTATATATCGTAGTTGCGTCAAAGCTCTATTAAATGTAACAAATGATGTTGGACAGGCGCTTGATAGAGATGAATTGAGTTTTCTAGTTTTCTAGTGCAACTTGATTTTTCAAAACCATTTGACACTGTCAACCACATAAATGTCTAAACGAAGCTTACGCAGTTATTTAATTTTTCGACTGCTGGGACAAAATTGACAAGTTGAAAATAGATTTGCTCTCTTACGTTTCTGGTGTTCCTCAAGGTTCTATACTGGGTGCTCTTTTCTTATCTTATCTATTATTGACGTTTTATAGCTATTTAACTTGGGATAACCATGTACCTTCACAGCGGTAAAAGTTCGTTTGTTACTAGCGCAAAATAGACTTATCGTAGCAAATTTGCTTGTACTTGTAGCTCTGTAATAAAGGTCTGCATTAAAACATTTATTTGCTTATATAATCCAGTGTACACTGAACCAAGTACCCTTTTCTTTAGCTTCAAACACTGTACACTATTCATTGCCTCATTATTAAAACCGGTACAGTATTTGGTTTCTCTGTCACAAATGAGTGCATGACTTCACGAAACAAGTGTATAAGTAAGAAGAATCATATGCAATGATAACTGTAAAAAATACACTAAGTACACTAGAATACACCAAATGCATTGAATAAACGATTACATAATTTAGTTGGTTTTTAGGTTTTGATAAAGTAGAGTGAAAATTAAAAAAACTAAAATGGAAATTACAGATGTAAGTTTTCAAAAACTTTTTTCTTAAGACAAAAAATCTATTACGAATAAAATAAAATGCACGACTGGATCGCACGAGCTTATGTAAGAGTACTTCGGAATTTTAAATACATTTTATAAATAAAAGAGGCTGGGTGCGACCCACACTGATAACTTCCCATTTGTGATCTTGAAAACTTTATATTTAGATAAAAACATATTGTGACGTTTTCTTCAATTTTACCATAGCTATTAATGGAACTTGAATATGTGGGACTTAGATACAACTGAACAACCTTATTCATATACGTATGCACAGTACATACATTCTTCTAAAAACTAAGTTGATAATAAAATTATAAAATTATGTATTATATTATAGAAATTACTTTATTATTTCGGTTCCAAACATTTTAATTGAAAAAAAATTAAAAACGAAATATTCAAATATAAAAGATATGGTTTGGTTATTGATGGAAGGGTACTTACAAAATATATCCGCTCTTAAACTAGATATATGTCAAATATAAACCATTTGTTAGAAATTGTATTATGTATAAAATTAAATAGTGGCAAAGTCAATATCATTGCTCGTTCTCAAGATATTCTAGTCGAAAAACAAATATTACCACTTTTTAGTAGATTTTTTTTTTATATTTTTCTTAAAACTGTCAATTCGATACTTGTCAAAACTTAACCATATGTTAATAATTGTATTATGTCGATTCTTTCCCGTAAGAATGTACTAAGCGACACTTTTTTCGAAAATGACTTTTTGATAAGGAAATATACTTTATGTTAAGGGCCACGTTTTGGCCTGGGTTTCGCCAACCTATTATGCATGAAAAGGAAACTAGAGTACAAATAAAAAAAATTATCAACTGCCATGTTTTCTCATTAAAATAATGTTGCCCCCTGAAATTTGTATTATTCGGCAAAAAAATTATGCTAAGCGACATTAATAAAGATCTCATTGTCGTGAGCAACAAAAAATTTTGTTAGATGTCACTTAGTTTAACCAAAATTGTCTCTTAGCACACTATGATTCAACTAGAACTTGCTTCGTTTTTTTCGTTTTTTGAACAATTTTAGAAATGTCGCTAAGTATACATTCCGATGTATAAAACAACATACTTTAGAAGGCACTATCGGTGTTCATTCCCAACAAATTCGACTTGAAATACAATTGTTTTAAAAAAAAAACTATTAATTCAATATTTGTCAACATTTTACCAATTGTACAAAATTATACTATGTATAAAATAAACTAAATTAGAAGTCAAGATCACTACTAGTTCTCGAGAAATTTGAGTCGAAAAACAATTTTTACCAATTTTCAATAGAATTTTATATAGTTTTTTATTTTTTGTAAAAAAACTGTAAACTGATTTTTTTTGAAATTTTCGCCAGTTGTCAAACACATTATTTTTCGTAAAATAAAATTATTTTGAGTTTCAAATTGTTTTCCGTTCTTAGAATATCTGGGTTATGAATTTTTTTTTTTCAGTTTTTTTTTATTTAAAAAAATAACGGTATGTTCATTTTTTTCCAAATTCATACCAAATCTGTATGACCTTATAATGAGTACATTAAATTTTATTTGAAGTGAATAGCATTATTTTTTCGTGAGATATTTGAATCTAACCCAAATTTTTACTTTTTTTTATACCGTTATTGTCAAAAAACTACTAACTGAATTTTATTAAACGCCCTTTCAGGCTCTTTCGAAGTTATTATCTATTAAACAAAATTTATTTGAAGTCGATATCTTTACTCGTTCTTGAGATATCGACGACGAAAAATGGTACAAGAACGTACGGACGTACGAACGTACGAACGTACGAACGTACGTACACACACACACACACAGACATCTCTCTAAAAATGATTGATATAGCCTCTAGGGACCTTGAAACGTCGAGAAATGTCAAAAATTCCAATTTGACAAATCGGACCGATTACAATAACTCCCTATGGGAAGTTAATAAAACATGGATTTAATGAGATAAAAATGTTTAAATGCATGGAATTACCGTCTGAACTCCGGAAAAGTGTGAATTTACGCAAATAAAGTTTAAAAATCGTTTTATTATTAAAGTAATTTTTTATATAACATATTTCTTTAAAATTTTTCTAGAAAAAAATTTTGGATGCCAATCTTAAGTGCTTAGTATTATAGGTTTTTAGGAAATTTCAAAAAATAATCGTTCACACGTTTTCAAGATATTGATTTTTCAAAAAATGAATTGGAAATTAAAAAAAAAAATATTTTTTCGAATATTTTTATATACAATATTATTTTTAGCTTAATGGAGCTCCTGGCGAAATTTTTTGGTTAGAGCCGTTGATAAGAAATTCGAAAATCAAAAAAACGTTTCTATGACAGCTACCTTTAATAGCATTTTGTCCCACAAGTTTTTTTTACAAAACTGTAGTCCATGTCCATGATATCACACTTTATTTTCTTATCAAAATCGTTAGAGCCGTTTTCAAGATAAATAATATTTTTACAATAAGGGTGTATGGGGGTTACCGTTAGTTTTGGAGCTAAGAAAAAATTTCAATTTCTCCTCTAGCGTATCACCCAAGACCCTTAACTACTGGGATACAGACACAAACTCGAAAGTTTGATCTGCTCAGGTCAATTATTAAATCAGCGGATTATCCTTTTTTATTTTATTTTTTGGATACCATCTGGTTCTTAGCCAATAATGGAAAAAAAACTGGATTAACTAGATTTCACCTTTTTACTTGCGATATAGGTACTATAGGGCAAGTTCTGCATTTGGAAAAAAAATCTAACTCGAGATTTTGATCAAAGTTGACATTACGATGATAGCGAAGACGAATAAAGTGGGTCCGACAGTTCCGTTCTGTCTATATGTCCGTATGTCTGTTTGTCTGTACCTCGATCTAGAGCCTAGGCCACTGGACCTATTTTCTTCATACTATGTACTTAAGGGTCTTCGGTGATTCTCTAGTAAAGTCTTACTTATCTCAAAAATAGTTCTAACAATTTTGATAAAAATATAATTGCGTGGAAATGGACTACATTTAGGTAAAAAAATGTTGGGAAAAAACCTGTCATAGAACTGCTTTTTTGATTTTTCACTTTCTCTTTAACAGCTCTAATGATTTTGACCAAAATCAATATCTTCAAAACATGTGAACGATTATTTTTTTAAATTATTTCCCAAAATCTATATTCCTTTATACCTCAAATTGGCATCGCAAATTTTTTCTTAAATAATTTTAAAGAAATTTCTTATATAAGAAATTACTTTAATAATAAAACGATTTTTAAGCCTTGTTTGCATAAGTTTATACTTTTTTAGAAATCAGACGACAATTTTATGCATTTCAACATTTTTATCTCATTAAATCCATGTTTTATATTTATTTATAAAGAATTCTTAAATTCCAAAGTACTTTTACATAAGAGCAAGTACATGCTATCCAGTCGTGTATTTTATTGAATTAACGACCAAAATATTCAATTCGGAATAAAAAGAAAGGTAGGCCTAAACACTCCTGGTACAAACAAATGCAAAAACACCAGCATTCAGTTGGCCTCAGAAATGGAACAATCCAAAACCGGGAGGCTTGCCGCCGATTTCTGAGGTCAACCCGGCGAACCCCACAGTCGGATCACTAGTGTGAAGCAGATACGTGGGAGAGTTATGATCCCCTCGACATCGAGATCATAACAGCGCCGAACAAAGAAAGAAGAAGAACCACCAAAATATTCACTAGAAATAGGTAAGCAGAACAACGTTTGCCAAGGCAGCTAGTAAAAGTATAGATATATGTAAATCGCTAGTAGCACATCGGCAAAAATTGTGTTTTGGAACTTATTTAAGAAGACCAACCAAGATACCACTGTAAGCTACCTAACGTTCGAAAGCAAAATTTAAAGTTAAATTTTCAGAATTTCTTATCGTAGAAATTAAAATTTATGTTGGGTCTTTTTGAATTTCTAACTTTTAACTCATCTTTTAATATGAGTTTCCAACAATTATTCTTCTTTCCTTCTCTTCTTCCTTTTCATTGAAAACTCGTTTCTCCCTGTCCCCACCGAGATAAGTTTCTTCTTCACGCCCTGGTCCTGGATTTATAGAACCTCAATTAAAAAACAGACCCCAACCCTTGAAATAAGAAAATTACATTTGAAGCATTTCTGAATAATTTATATCTTTTATCTTTGACAAGTAAACAAAGACCAAGAGATACAATCACAATTAAAATAATCACTTTGGTATGACAAAGAACCAAAAAACGAACAAAGCTTCACCGTCTTCCTTCGACTTTTGTTTGTCTATTTTTTCCTTGTGCGTCTGCATATTTTTGCGGATCTTCAAAAATGAAAAAATTGTGTGTTTTTTTTCTAAAAGGGTTTCAGCTGGTATAACCCATAATTTCCTTTTACACTAAATGCAAATTACATAAATTCATTGGACGGACATGGACAGTCTTCAATTTGTGTCTTAGCCAACATCCCATCATCGAAATCGTCGTCGGTCATTTAAGCAAAAGGGATTTACAAAAGATTCATCGGGACGAAATTTAATGACAGCCTGAGATCCAAAAGCCTTCCCCGACATTCATTGACCTTTGTTTGTTTATTTTATTTGCTTCGTGAATTTTTGAGATTTTTTTTTATTTTTATTTTCTTGTAGGTATTTTTTTTTTTTTTGTTAATTTTATTTAATTATCCAGCTAATTGGCACTTAGTGCCAGGCAAGTGCTTGCCTGCCATTTTGGAAGGAAGAACCGAGAGAAGTGTCGTCAAGTAGATTTGATGACGGTGTGATGGTTTTATAGCCTCGACGGAATTTGTTAACTGTCATTGTTTTTCCAAGTGTTATAGCCTGGGATTAAGAGTTGCATGTTCTCTCCATATATTTTTTCAGATATGTTATATGTAAAGGTATATTTTTAATGAACATTTGGATATCGAGTTATATGTATAGGTATGTTAAAAACAATGAACGTTGGTATGAAAGTGTTGTGTTAAAGTCTGGCTCCGCATTTAAGTCAGTATAATTCTTGGTTAAAAATTGTTTTAATTGCAAAAAAGTAATAAAATTCAAGTCATTAATGTCACACAGCCTTACAAACTTATAAATGAGAATAATTTTGACTGTTTTATCGGAAAAAAATTCATGAGTTACGATCAAACTTAGTTGACGTCTCTCGTCGCTCTCCTTATGGTTGCCCTTTAGCAGCTTCTTCTGTAAAAATGTGGGACGAGATAGAGACTCGTTTAAACGCACTTACTAAAACACTCACTGTTTCAATTCAAGCAAGCAACCTTGAGGAAAGAAATAAAAGAGTTCAAATGTACCTTTGACGAACGCCTTAGTGAAATTGAAAACAACTTCAAGCTTGGATTACTAGAAAATAATTTTAATGCGAGATCCAGCTCTATAAATCAATCGATCTTGAACTTTGAAAACCAAATTGAAAGAACAGATATTTTTCGCTGTGAAATCGATTCTCTATATACAATGAACTTACTTCTTTAAAAAACAACAACGACATGATGCAACTTAAACTACAGATCGAACCCGTAAGAATATTTCAAGGGATGTTGTTCTACATGGTATGCCCATTCTGCAAAATGAAAATCTCTCCGAAATTTTTCTTAAATTTTGCACAAAAATTAACACAAAACCGATACGACCGATTTACATCATACGCATGAAACCGCAAAATAATTTTTCTCGTAGCGCGACAATTGTAAGACACGAAGATGAGAAGAACTTTCTTTTAAAGAATGCGGCGGAATATTGCAAAAAATTGAATTTCTATGCATTGAAATTAGCAATGGTTACGAGAATTTACTTATAGTAGTTGTGTACTGCCCACCATGTACATTCAAAGAGGAACACATAGTAGAGCTTGAAGATACACCGCTGAGGTTGGGTGGTAATTTTAATGATACTAGCCGACCCAGCTCTCGAAATTCGAGTGCCAATTTATTTATTTAATTCATTATCATTCAATAAAAGACAGAGAATTCATGATTTTTTTAAATTGTTGAATGCAATGAGAAGTACCTACTAAGCACTCAATCCTGGAGTCCAAAGGAAAACAGTTAATGGTAAACAAAATTTCAAACCTATACACATTTCTGACACATTGCAGATTTTTGACACGTTGCAGATTGGTTGTTGATGTTGTAGGCCGCAAAAACAACTGCTGGGTTGAACTGATGTTATTTGATGTATCAGAATCCGGTATGTTTAATGTGGATTTTTGGACGTTTATTCATCCATCGACATCTTAGCCATCCTTTGATGGAATTTGACAGTTTATGGCTTGACGAATAGAGGACGAATTCAGTTATGACGTTCAAAGAGTATTTCGTACAAAATGATAGCCGAAACCCTAAAATTGCTCTTTTCCGCAGCAACAAATAAAATACCTTTTTTTTTGGATATTTATAGACGTTCTTTAATCCATTGAAATCTTAGCCATCCTTTGATGGAATTTGACAGTTTATGACTTGACAAATAGATAATTCAGCTTTGACTTACAAAGTGTATTTCGTAGAAAATGTCAGCCGAAAACTTTTTTGACACTTTTTAATCCATGTACAAAGGAGGCATCATTCGATGTTATTTGTCAATTTATGGCTTACAATAATAGAATAATTTTGTGAGAACTATCAAAGCCATAAGTCAATCTTATCATCGAAATCGAAATTAAAATCGAATAGGAACAGTATTGAATCATTTCATTGAAATGAAAATGATCGAATGATCGGTTGGTTGAAATGATCGGATCATTTTCGTAATCGATTGTTGAACGATTTTAATTCTAATTCGAATTTGATATTTTGTTTGTTTGTTAACGCATTCTTGTCAAACCAGGGGGATATTTTATTTTCAGCGAAGATTTGAAAACAGTAACGCATAGAATAAAGCTAGAACTACATGCTCTTCTTTTCCAACTCATTTCAAATTTCTATCTTCCATCTCGAAAATAAAGTAAAAGTAAAAGTTGAAATGGTTCTAAATTTGACTTTTTCACTTTTTGAAAACACTAAGGCTAGGAGCGCACATTCAATTTTGCGAGCAACTAAGAAGTTTGTGTTTTGACACAAACTAAACGATTGCCCAAAAAGAGTTCGCTATTTTGTGTTACATAATTATAATTATATGCACCTGCGCGGACATTCAACCAAATAGTTCATCTGTTTTCTATAAGCAACGAAACAGCTCTGCAACTAAAATGAATGTGCGCGCCATATTTTCCAAACAACAACAAAAGCAAAAGTTAAAATCTTTCTAACTTTTACTAAACTTAAACCACAGATAATAATGTATAACAGTAACTGTATGACAGTATAGTGTAAATATATGCTCTATTCAGCAACAGATGTCGCTAGTTATCTGTGCTAAAACTGTATGGCAGTTTAGTGTAAATGTATGCTCTATTCAGCAACAGATGTCCGGGCATTTTTTGCAATTTTTATTTGTTGTTTTAAACAATTTCTGTGTAGTATATTTAAATAATTTTGGCATTGTGCACATCTATGCTTTCATTTTATATGTAATTTATGCCCCTTCGGTTTTTGTGGGCCGCGTAAAGTGTACCACAAAAAACATGTTTGCCGTTTTATTATATGATGATTCTTATTGGCGGTGATTTTAATGTCAACCAATTTGATAATAACACCACTACTCATTTGTTTGATTGATTTTATGATAAACTGCGATTATCTGTTGTAAATACCTCTTGGCCAACCTGTTTTCAATCTGAAATCAATCCTTCGCTTATTGACCTATTCTTAACAAGCTCGAAGCACAAAATTTTGTGTAAAGATCAGGTCAGGCCAACATCTGACTTTATTCATGACTTCTTATTATGTAAATACATAACTCTAATCCCTACAGAACTATAACTTATAGATCTTTTCGTTCTTTGAACTGTTCTGATTTGCAAAATAATGTTTCAAATGACTATTTCAATGATATTCTTTATACAAATGATGTAAGTCACAAAGTTTTACTGTTTAATGACTTGTTGAACAGACTATAATGAATATGTCCCAGTTGTCACTAAACGTATAAAACAAACTAAATATTGTCCTTGGTATAATAATAATATTAAACAAGTTATTCTGGAGAGAGAGAGCGCTTTTTTAAAAAGTATACAAAAAATATATCACCCTACAACAAGCGCCAAAATGTTTTTTCACGCAATAATGTTACAGCGCTTATTCGTTCTTGTGAACGTACTTACTTCTGTCGCAAGCTTGATATCGTATTACATATAATTTGAAAGAAATTGGTGTTACTGGAAATATAAATTTGTCTAAATGTCCCTTAGACCCAGAGACAATGAAATTATATGATACTCCTCCATCTTCTAGTTCTTCAACGCCAATAACTTTCTCGGAAAATGATCTTTTATTTTCATTTAATTGTATTGATAAGATGTTATTAACGCCATTAAGTCAATTCATTCAAATGCAGCTGGCTCTGTTAATTTTACCAGTAATTCTCACGCCTTTGGTACATATATTAAATGCCTGCATTTACATCAGTGAATTTCCTGAACAATAGAAAAATGCTGTAATTATACCAATCCCTAAAATGAGTAATCCTAAATAACCATCGGATTTCAGACCAATTAGTTTATTGCCATTTTTTTGGTAAAGTTTTTGAAAAACTAATAGCTGAACAAATTTAAGCTTTTCTGCAAACCAACAACAGCTTATCTAAATGGCAATCTGGCTTTCGGAACAAATATAGTTGTGAATCGGCTGTAGTAAAGGTAACATCTGATTTTCGTGGTGCTCTAGATTGTGATCAGATTGGTATAATGGTTCTTTTGGACTTCTCGAAAGCCTTTGACTGTATAAACCACTCAATTTTGATCTCAAAACTAAAAGTAAAATTTAATTTTTCGGGTACAGCGATCAAAATTCTGCGAAATTTCCTTTTAAACCAAATTCAAACAATAAGTACAGATTTAGGTATTTAATTATGGGGTTCTTCATTTATTATTTGCCGAGATATGTCAGTGTATCGAACATTCAAACTTCTTTACTCAGACTTAGCTTAGACAACTTCCTAAAATTTAGAAGTGTAATCCTTCTGCATAATATCATACACAGTAGCTGTCCGGGTTACCTAGGTGAAATACTCCAGTTTGCTCAGTCACAAAGAGGTTTACGCTTAATTACACCGCGCTTGACACACACCATTGGGGAGAGATCTTTTTTCGTATCTGTTATTCGATTGTGGAACTCTTTGCCAATCGAGTTACAGAGAACTATGTACATACATATATCACCGTCCATGTGTAAGAAGATATTTTTGTATTTGTCATCATATTAAACATCAAATATTTTGACAAAATGCATTTTTTTCCCTTTTCATTAGATTGGACGCCTATGTATTATCAAACAATTTAATTATTAAAAAGCAGCACACTAGACTTGTTACGAGTAATTACCTCTGAGCGTGATTAATACATTCTAAAAAAATTATCACCTCTATGTCGTACCAAAAATCAATAAGAGAACCGTGTGGTAATACGAGAAGTGTAACTGAAAAGGTCTCAATGACTTCTTCAGGAACTTTAACTGGTCACTATGCTTCCTTGATAGTGACCTATAACGTGGATTCCAGTGCAGAATATAATTACAAAAGCAATTTTTTTCTGAATGAGAGTTTATTCCGAATAAGGCAAAATCTATCAAGCCGAAAGAGAATTCTTAATTTGATTTAAGCAGTAAGGCGGTTATTAAAGTCATAGAATTTAGTTTCCGAGAGGAAAAACGGGAAAGGTTAAAAATGAGCTAGAAGGACCTGTAACGATCATATTCGATGAACTAAAGTTTTACATGTCTAATAATTAAGGCAAACAAACGGCAAGTCCCAAACGTAGTTAAATTGGTTTGGTCATTTGTAAAAATGTATGAAATACTACTTCGTCTTCGGTTTCTTCGCTCGTCTTTAATGACACGCTTTAGCTCGTAAGAAAAGGCCAATTCGCTTGCAGCGACGAACACGGAAAGTGTTTCGACTCCTCCTCTACTTGAGATCGGAAACAATATTATGGGATGAATCTTCTTTCGCACTCGTACAGTTTAAATATAGTACTAAGAAGATCTCGACGTACACAGATCCGCTGGTCAGGATAGTACCCCCATTTTTCTGAAGAGGTGGCAAAATCAAAGCCTTAGCTTTCAACCCGTCCAAGGGAATTGGAATCATACCTTTCAATTGAACTTACGTCCCTTTATACTAAGTTCATAGAAACGCTGATAAATTATTTATCAGTTCAAGAAAAATATCTTGAGGACCGGGAGCTTCTTAATGACCAGCAGTATGGCTTTCATAGCAATACGGGATTTGATAGTGAATCTCGTCGAACAATAGAGCAAACCCTTACATCAATTTGAAGAAAGTAAGACTATTGAAATAGATATTTCAAAACCATTTAATAGAGTTCGGCATCAATCTCTCCTATCGAAAATTCATGCCTTTGGTATTGATGAATCTCTTCTTAGTTGAATCAAGAACTGTTTTTCTAACCGCTCAATACAAGTTGCGTTTGATGTTTTAAAGTTTGAAGTTCATAACATAAAAGTTGGTGTTCTACAGGGCGACATTCTGTCTCCCATTCTCTTTCTGATATTCATATCAAATGGCACAGTAGTGCCCAGCCAAGTTCTGGCACTACACCCTTTTTACAGGAACAAACTCAGGCGACTTTTGACCCTTCCCTATCTTCAGTACCAATGAAGTCAGAAAATTGAAATTCAAAATATTTGCTAACCTAATTAAGCACAGGCGCCTCAAATTTCAGTTTTATATTATAAGCGGTTCCTGAGATATAAGGCCTCAAAAATCACAAAAACCGTAACTGGCTGACTCACTGACTGACTGACTGACTGACAGATCATCAAAATTATGGAGCACTTCCCGACATCGTAGAATCTTGTAATTTTGCACAACGGTAGGTGTTGTCATGCAAGTAGAGCGAAAAATCGAAAATTTGAGGTTTTCCATTTAAGGGGCGTGATATCCACCCACTTTCTCCGAATTTGTGTTGGTTGAATGGAGTACATTCGACTGCTGTAAAACGATGAAATTTGGTAAAGTAGCAGGGCTTAAATTACATACAAAGAAAAAAATAAAAAAATTCAGGTTTTCCATTCAGGGGCGTGGTATCCGCCCACTTCCCCAGAACTGATGTAAATTATACATGGCGCACTTCCGATTGCAGTAGAGCAATGAAATTTGGTAGAACGGTAGGGATCAAATTGCATATAAAGGATCAAGAATAAAAATCGAGGTTTTCCATTCAGGGGGCGTGGTATCTGCCCACTTTCTCCAAATTGGTGTTGGTTGAATGGAGCACTTCCAAGTGCTGTAAAACGATGAAATTTGGTAAAGTGGTAGGACTTTAAAACCTTTCGAATTTGGGCATAAAAAAACTTGCCAAGTAAGCCCATCAAATTTTAGTCAGTAATCATTAAATAATAAAATTTCTCTATTACATTGTAGCTGTTTCAATATTATTCTACTTTAAATATTCGGTACTAAACCTTCATGAAGTTAGAACTTGGCGTACTTTTAGATTTTATTACTTTTCACGGCTGACTTGTTACACAAAGGTTTTTGTATAGAAGAAAATGGCTCTCTTTTTAACATTTATGTTTTTGGTCTGATTCATTTTTAGTGGAAACTACTCCCTAAGGTGCTACCGATTAGCATTACTTAGGTTGAGGAAACCGATCAGCTTTCAATGCTCGATATGTACATATGTACATCACAGACCAACTTTTTGTTCAGATTGATCACATGTTCAAACGTTGCTAAGTGCTAAGGTTACCTTCGACGATGCAAGAAATTTGTCAGCTCTTATGATCTGGCTGTAATCTATAAACCCTATATCCGTGGTAACCTTGAGTGTAGTTTCCATACATGGGCAGGTGATGCAGTAACCCACTCGAGTCTCGCGATAACGATAGGTTATAGAACTATAACACAAACATTTATATCTGTAAAGCACGATTGCAATGTTTCTTGTCTTTCATTATTTGATCGTTAATCTTATAAGCAGTGTTCTTTTGAAATATCCAGTTGCATTCCTCCCTTAAATAATTAAATCGTAACATTCGAGATTCAAAGAATGCCCATCATTTTAACCTTGAGCCTCAATTCGGTTTATTACTAAATTCAGATAATCTTTCTCTAGCCACACTACACGAATGTGGAATTCCTTTCTCGACAATATATTTCCGTTTGTTTATAATATTCAGACATTCAAGACATAACATTATTTAAACATTCATTAAACCCTATCCAACTTTCCTAAACGTTCGCACTGTGCTTAAACATTTTAAGGGTATGATCCCTTTAGTGTGCGCAAACTATAAAAACAAAAAACAAAAATATTTTTTTAAGAGTTCTCACCTTTTGCTAACAGATGAAAAAGACTCAAGGTTCAAGGTGAACTTTCAATCGGAAAACAAATAACGTATTTGCAATTATATTTTCCAGACTATTAAAGTACCTACCTATGCAAAGTAGTTTGCCTCCTAAGCAACAAGTTCGGCATAATTAATTAAATTACAATACACAAAAAAGTTGTGTTTCATTAATCTACTCTGCTTTTTTTTTCGATTTGAACTTTGAAAATTGTTTGCACTCTGATTTTTTCCTGCTAGAATCACTTTTGAGAAGCCATTATAATTTGATTTGAAAATTTTAAGTTTGCTTAGGGTGTTGATTGAATCATCTCAAGGATTTCTGAGAAGTTCTTAAATGTTTCCTTTACTCATTTACCTGAGAACCCTGTTGTAGACATAGTTGGCTTAACTTTAAGCTTTTTTGGAGGAGCTATTTAATTTTAAGCAGAATCCAGCAAAACGAGGACGTACTATAGGTATTCAATTGAATTGCATTTTCGAAATGGAGTCTTGCTAAAATGTATGAAAATCATTGTGAAATATTCTTGACCGAAGATTTTTCAAGACTAATTTCTCACTTTAGTTTTTAATTTTTTATTTATCTCTCGAACTACAAATATTGATTGACTAAGAGTGAGTTATGGTTGGAACACTTTTTAACTGTGGCAGACAAGAATCAATAATTTTGTTATGGGAATTGAAAAAATTTACAAGCATGCAAAATTCATTTTAGCGTGAAAGCAAATTATTGTCGTTGTTTGAATTTTTGAAACACGAGAAACCTCGTTACCCTGCAAATATCAGTATCGTACGAAAATGACATCTACTTTTCAAACAAAGGGTTTTATATAAATATCAGCATAGCTATGAATTTGAGGGCTTTTAATCAATTTAAAAGTTCAAGTAACCTCAACTACAATGTCCGTTCGTCCAGGTACACTAAAGCCTGTCAATGGTAATAGCGACAGCCATTACATTGCCGAATCTGACAAATGCAAAATTGTAAATCGCTAATAATGAGTATTTTTTTCATTTTTAAATTTCCTGCAAGTAATGGCAGATCGCAACTAACTCGTTCTGTGAAAAAAACTTAGGCAAATGCAAAACAACGATACAAATGCAATACGAGAAGCGATACCATTCGAGATGCGATAATTAGATGCGACACAAAGCTCACAGTAAAAGCGATTTTGTGTGGTTGTGTTCCTAATTCCTTTATAATTATTGCCACCTAAATTATCAACAATTAGCACCCCACAACACAAGCACTGAAATAACAAAATTTTACTCGTTTGATTTTTTTTTAAACGTCAAAACAAACAATATGAACATTCTGGTACAAACTCGCTTGAAAAAGTTGTCAGAAGAATTAAGTGTATTAATTTTTATTAGCGTATAATGAAATAAAAAAGAGAGATAATTCGTAAAGACGACGACAGGGAACTTTTGGGGATACAATATAGTCAAACTGTCAAGCGAGTCAGCAGCGCGACAATAGATGCTGCTATCACAGCTAGCTCTAAGGGGTGGGTACACAAATTAATTTAATCGTGGGTAATTACATTATTTTATAGACTACGATTGAATACGCTATCAAATTAATGAAAATATATTACCGCAGGTCCGTATACTTACTTATGTACTTACTTGAGGTGGCGCTACAGTCCGGGGTGGACCAGGGCCTCGATAGCGGTCTCCAGTTTCACACGCCAAGTTAGTTGAGGTCCTCCTCCACTTGTGTGCGCCAGCTGAGTCGCGGTCTTCCTCTACTTCGCCGTCCTTCGGGGTTTGATTCGAAGACTTTCCGGGCCGGAGTATTCGGATCCATTCGCTCTACATGACCAAGCCATCTCAGTCGCTGGACTTTTATACGTTTGACTAGGTAAGTTTCACTTTACAGCCTGTACAGTTCGTGGTTAAATCTTCTCCTCCACTCCCCATCTATGCAGACGGGACCAAAGAACACACGAAGAATTTTCCTCTCGAAACAGCCTAAAGTGCTCTCATCCACCTTCGACAAAGTCCATGTCTCTGCACCATATGCAAGGACCGGGATGATAAGGGTCTTATAGAGGGACACTTTAGTTGCTCGAGAGAGGACTTTGCTATTCAATTGCCTTCTTAGTCCAAAGAAACAGCGATTGGCAAGAGTTATTCTCCGTTTGATTTCAGCACAGGTGTTGTTTTCAGAGTTTAAAGCGGCGCCTAGGTATATGAAGTCCTTCACTACCTCAAAGTTATAGCTGTCTATAATGACGTTTTGTCCAAGACGTCGGTGTTGTATGTCCTTTCTTGATGACAGCATATACTTGGTCTTGCCCTCATTTACCGCTAAACCCATCTTCTTCGCTTCCGTCTCAATAATCACAATAACGCCACTGACATCACGCTTTGTTCTTCCAATAATGTCAATGTCGTTGGCGTATCCGAGTAATTGGACGGACTTTTGAAAGATTGTGCCTCTTGTGTTGACACGTGAGTTTTGCACTATTATTTCAAGAACTATGTTGAAGAAGTCGCACGATAAAGCATCGCCTTGCCTAAAACGGTTGATTGACATCAAATGCATCGGTGAGATCTTTTCCGACCTTGATGGAGCAGCGTGCATTCTCCATCGTCATCCTGCACAAGCGGACAAGTTTGTCTGGGATGCCAAAACTAGACATTTCTCTATATAGTTCGTTCCTATAGATGCTATCATACGCGGCTTTGAAATCGATGAAAAGGTTTTTTTCCAAGATCTGCCGTAATGTGAATATTTGATCGATGGTGGACTTTCCTGGTCTAAGGCCACACTGATATGGACCTATCAGGTTGTTGACGAAATGCTTCAGACGTACACATAATGCGGCAGGAAGGATCTTGTATACAATGTTCAGGAGACTTATGCCTCTCTAGCTGGCGCAGTTCAGAGGGTCTCCTTCGTTGAGGATCGGACAGACAATACTTAAGATAGTTCGGCAGTGAGGCAGTTAGCTCCAGCGCAGCGGTTTTATTAGACTTGAGATTCGATATAGCTATCTTCACTTCGTCCTGGTCGGGTGGGCGGTATTGTTGGTCTGCGTCGCCTAAGTCGAATAGTGCTTTCTTTATAGAAGCGGCATTTTCTTCTTCATCGCCGTTATAAAGATTGGAGAAATGTTCTTTCCATACTCTTAGCATGGACTGCGGTTCCACTACGATGTTCCCTTGATTATTCATGCAGACTTCGGCTCGGGGATTGTATCCTTGTGATGCTTTTTCTACCTATTGGTAAAACTTCCGAGCCTCATTCCTGCCATGGCATCCTTCTATTTCCTCGATCAAGCGCTTCTCCTGCTCCTTCTTTTTCTTTATTAGAAGCCGGTGTTATTTTTATTCGAACAATAATAAAAACTTTAAACTTTAAAAATTTTGTACATAAAAGCTTTTTTTTAAGAAACCACTACAACGACTTATAATTTTTGTTCTTGCATAAATTCATATTTGGATAGCATTATGTTTTTTTCCCTTACTACTAAAAGAATTTAAAAAATAATTTGATCCTTATGAACAGTTTTCTCTAATAACATTCGATTTTAAAATTCCTAGTCTGTTACATAAGAGCAAGTTCGTGCGACCCAGTCGTGCATTTTATTTTTTATTCACATTGTGGCGATGCTCGAGAGATTGTAATGTTTTTGATATAAATATCTCAATCACTCATCATTTTTAAAGCTCTTTTTTGAATTCTATCCCAAGAGACTCAAGTGAGTTATTGGAGCACCCTGTCAAATTATTGAAATTTCGACAAATATATACCTTAATGTACAGATTACACCCAGATCAAAAGGGGTACAAAGTTTCTTGCAACTGTGAAGGAAACCTAAACACTTAGCAACGTTTTTAGCGACGTCTAATATTTGATGATATAATGGGTTCCTCTTCAAAGACAGGAGCCAGCACTGATTTTTTGAAGCCTGTAATTCTAATTGGTTTATGGTAGTACCTCTTGGCATAATGGCTTGTCCGTTGCACCGTCATACGGAAGGTCTTGGGTTCGATTTTCATCCGCTTCGAAAATTTTGTTGAGGGGTGTACCGCCTCTTGCGAGGAATTGACAAATTATCTAAGAGTATCTTGTCATCAAAAGTGCTGCTCATTAGTCGTTCGGAATCGGCAAAAAATTTAAGGTATCCTCCATTCTTGGTATCACGCACAAAGGAACTGTTGAGAGTTGTTAGTCCATGTTCTCTTTGAGCTGTTTCACAACCAAATTTATTTATTTATTTACATATGTAGTTCGAAAGGTAATTTCTAATCCAGTGAAGAAGTGATCTATCAATATCAAATGCACACATTTTCTTAAAGTGACCTTGATGCCAAAATGTGTCAAATGATTTTGAAACATCAAGTTCATATTTTTTCCGTTACGATGTAAAGATTTGTGCCACTAGATAGATAGATAGATATGTAGATAATTTCTTTATTAAAAAAATATAAATTATTTACAATATTTTTTCTTTAAGAATAAGGACATGGCTATTCTGCCGTCTGCCTGAACGACATTTCATAACAAAATGCAGTTTATATATAAAGAAGTTAAATTCAAATAATAAACATTACATAAGTTAATTAACTATAGAAAGTTTAATTTAATAATTTATTAAAGCATCAATAGCGTTTTCAACAATTTTGAGATGATTCAAAAACACAAAAATAGATGTATCAATGATTTGAAACAAAAAATATATCAATTTTGAAATGATTTGAAACACAAAATAATAATTTATCAATTTTATAATGATTTGAAACATAAAAAATTAGTAAGTACTATTTAGAAACATTGTTTGAAACTTCAAATTACAATAACTGGTTGTAGAGCTATAGAAAACTATTGCGATAATTAAGAGCATGTTTGCAGTATCTATAAACCGTTGACCATCCAAGATCTCCATTAAGGATTTTATAGAGCCGAGTAGGGGGAAGATAACTCAATTCAAAATGCAGTCGTCGAATCTCTTGAAGTAAAGGACACGTTGCAAAGAAGTGGGTGATGTCTTTTGGTTCTCCTCTATTACATAGCCTACAGATTTGTGTGAGATCAGTTCGATGCGGCATAGCGTTAAGATTCAAGATTTCGACTCGGGCTCTAAATATGTAACTTATAGCTTCAGAAGAAAACTCGTTGCTGAAATAGTTAGCCTGCGATGTTATTTGGTGGTTGAGGTACCTGTATACATTTCTTGACACAGTTGTTGAGGCTCTTGAAATATGTTGTCTGAAAATATTTTCATCAATTTTGGCGATAACATCATTGAACATATTGTGCCATTCATTCAAATTGGACTCCCTAAAAGATAAATTACTGCCATTTGAAGAAGCTAGCTGGTCCCATTCCTTAAACGGGGAGGCATTTGTTTGCATGAGCCTTGCCATAATGGATTTGTGAAGGCTTCTTTCATCCCTCTTCATAACTTTCAATATGTAGTCTGAATTGGTTTTCAGGTTTATAATGTAAAGAGGCGTTAGACCAGACTCCACATATATGTATAGCATAATTGGGCGTTGAAGAAGGCAATCTGAACAAGCGTTTGAAGAAATATCTTTGCACGGCTTCAAACTCCTCCAGTTGTAAATATCCAAAAATTTGGGTACCGTAGCACATGCAGCAGTTCACTGTTGCTTGAAAAACACGATATTTGGATGTATGATCGATTTTTTGGTTAGAGTAGAACTTAGGCCACATTACGTTTAAAGCTAGTTTGGCTTCGTTGCTTTTCTCTTTCACGTGTTTCGAAAAATTCAGATTGTACGAGAGCAAAACTCCAAGATATTTGAAATAATGAACGACCTCGATAGGCGCGTTGTTTAGGGACCAGTTTTTCTCTGGGAGCCTTCTTCTCTGACGCGGTTCAAATATTATCATTTTTGTCTTGTTAGAATTGACACATAGACACCAGAATTCACAAAAGGAATTGAGTTTGTTGATTTGCAGCTGAAGGGTAGATGGATTGTGTGCCAATAAAACCAAATCATCGGCGTAGAGCAAAACCTTGACTTGTATACCGGCAAAGAGTATTCTTCCCGAAAGTTTATCGCACACATCATCAATAAATAGGGCGAATAATATCGGGCTTTAATATACATCCTTGGGGGACGCCTGTTGTGGTTTCAAACCATTCGGAGAATTTAGCTCCGTCCCACTCTGATGCAGTAGATGAGGCAAGAAATTTGAAATAAAACATTAAGAATTTTCG
Organism: Chrysotoxum bicinctum; assembly: GCA_911387755.1. Taxonomy (NCBI): domain Eukaryota; kingdom Metazoa; phylum Arthropoda; class Insecta; order Diptera; family Syrphidae; genus Chrysotoxum; species Chrysotoxum bicinctum. The sequence goes on along the minus strand of OU426988.1, from coordinate 177,967,165 downwards.
AGAAACTCCTAACGAAGACAATTTGTACATCAAGGCATTTCTATTTACATTGTCAAAGGCTGTTTTGAAATCCACAAAACAAGCATATAATTTCTTTTTCTGCTCGATTGATCTCCTGGCAATAGTCGTCAGAGCGAATATATGGTCTTGCGTTGAGAATCCTGCTCGCTTTGTTGAAGTTAATTGGAACTAGTGAGTCTTCATAAAGTTTGTTGAAATATGCCAGTAGAAGATTTTTAAACGGTTCCGTACTATTCTTGTAGAACTCCATCGGAATACCATCTATGCCGGGTGCCTTATTATTTTTCATTTTACTCAGAGTTGTTTCGAGCTCAGATAGAGTAATTGGGTTATCCAGTTCGCAGAAAGTGACATTGGGTTGCACGTAATAGAAAACCTGGTGATTCTCATCAGCCGACAAAAGAGTTTTAAAATGAGCTGCTAGTGTGTCAACTTCGAGGGTAGACACCACGCTTCTACCACGCCCACCCAGCTCACGAACATTGGTCCAGAAATCTTTGAGTTCTTACAGTTTGCTAGTTCTTTTGCAATATTGTTAATGTAGTGAACTTTCTTTTTGGCACAAAGTCTTTTGAAATCCTTGTTAATATGAAGGTAGGTAAATGTTTTTAAAAATTGAAGCATTTGTGGATCTGAACAGCTTAAGATAGACAAATGAAAGTTTACGGAGTTTCACACAATCATTATCAAACCACAAGCGTGACTTCGGCCGTTGGTACTGTGGGAAAATGGTGCTGAGGCCTTGATAACTCTTGCAATATGTTCATCATAATTTTCTAGACTGTTGGATTGAAGCGAGGGAATAGAGCTGATGTTACGGTTTAGTAATGATTTGTATAGAGCGGTACAATTCTCTTTCCACCTCAATTTTAAAAAGTTAGTTGATTGTCTCAGTACATTTTCATCGATAAACTGAACCTTTACCTCAATCGGAAGGTGCGATGAGAAATTCGCCACGCCTACTTCAAAATCTATCGGTAGATTTTAAGCCATTCAAAAGATATCGCTGCAATATCAATAACAGATTGTCCTTGACCACTTATGAATGTAAACTCTCCCGAAGCGTCATCTTTAGAAGCCCCACCCATTTAACACGGATAGTCCGAAGTTTTCAAAGAATTCCGTAAGCAGCCTTCCATTTCGGTTAAAGGTGTCATATTTTGAGTTTCTGGTTGGATTGAGAGTGTTTTGCGAGAATGTGTTGAGTATAGAAGGATTTTGATAGTTCCCGATCCTAGCATTTAAGTCTCCAATTATCATAAAATTATCCAAATTGGAGTTTTGAACAAAGTCAACTAGACTAGCAAAATCATGCTACCAGTTATTGCAATTTAAGTATGTTGGGATAATGGTGTAATTTAAATTATTAATAACAATATTGAATATAATTCTGTTTTCAGAGTGATAAATTTTAGCGAAGTTGGAGTTTAAAGTTTTTTTTTACACAACATAAAATCCCCCCACTAGCCCTGCCATGAACATTTGATCTTATTGCGGGTGACCATAAAATATTGAAATCCTTAAAATATTTCAAATAATTGTTTTCATTTTTTTCTTCTACAAAAGTTTCCAATAAAATGATAATATCATAATTTTGAATGAAACTAAAAGAATCAGGTAATAATAATTTGCTTTTGAGACCAGTAATATTATAAGATAAGATAGATACATTTTTAAAGTTGTTAATATTAAAGTTATTTAAATTATGGCAGACGACAGATTCATCCTATTGTGACTCCACCCTTAAAGATGGTCGATGTTGATTTTGAGGTTGACGTATAGGTGGCGCGCGTCTCGGATGAAAGTTGGCAGCAGCAGAAGAAGAAGAAGAAGATGGTGATGGAGATGAAAGATCGCTGTCATCGAAGAATTCGGAAAATCTGTCACCGAACGTTTGGTTGAGAAATGACATTTCTGTTTTCGTTTTTATAGCCAAACCTCGTGAATATTTGTAAACAAACGAGTGACCATTAATTAGTATTTTATCACCTTTTACAATTATTTTTACGTTTGAATTTATTGCGAGCAACTTGGATCTTATTTCAACCAGTGTTTGTCTTCTCTTTCGGTACATAAGAGATTGTTCGCGGAATACACTTATCCCCGAGCCTTTAAGCTGATGCGCCGCGGCAATAATCTTGTCAACCATCTCTGAGGAAAGAAGTTCAAAGATGACAGTACCGCGCTGAGCATTGTTGTTGTGAATTATCCGGGAGCTTTTGATGGTCATATTCTCATCTTCGTTTATCTTGAGAAGCCCTTTGCAAGTATGTAATGCGACTTGAGTTGCATCGGTTTCTTCATTTAAGGGAAGGTGAACAACAACGGATGAATCGTTAGCCTTTCGTGAAATTATTTCCAGCTGGTTTTCTAACAGCTCGCATCTTTGAGACATATCGCTTAGTTTGAGGTTAAGAAGAGTGTTCGCGGCTCTTAAAGTGGTAACTTCATCGTAGAGTCTTGTAAAATCATCCTTTGTTGCAAAATTCTTTAGTTTTTCAGTGAGTTGTAATCCAAAGTAGTTTCCAGTACATTTTTCAAATCTACAACAGACATCTTTCTTACTTCCGTTGCCATATCTTTTTTGTGTATAAAATACTTTTTGTAGTCAGAGTTCGGTTCGGGAGAGATTTCGTGAAGACTTCTTTTGTTTGAATTATTGTTCATAGGGAAAATCCCGTATAGGCGCGACTGGCTTTGCTCGAAGTTGAAATTAATTAAAGAAAAGCTTCGTACCTTTATTAAACTGATGAAATTTAAAAACGCCGATATAAAACAAAATTCAAAAAATGTTGAAAAACAACTTTTAAACAATTAAAGTGACTTTAATTTAATTTAAAATTAAAAAATTATCAAGAGACTATAACTTTAACACTTTAACCTTTGACAGATGAAATGTCATTCATTTGTGCCACTATTGGGTGAGATATACCTTCATACCATCATTGGCGTCTTATTTATAAAGATATTTTGAGATTCAATTTATAAATCCAGGAATTTATAACGAGTGCTTTTTCATTTAGTTTGATATAAAAGGAAGCTTATTATATTCTCTTAAACTGAAATTGCTTCCAATCAAATACATTCTAAATACGAATATCATAAAAGTTATATAAAGTAAGAACAAGTACTTTGCTATTCTACAATTATATTTTAATTATTTCCTTAGAAGAAAAAAGAGACCCTTGTTTTATTTTCCTTTTGTCAACTTAATAAATCAAAATGGGAGTCTTCCTTATGGTAACCTTAAACTCAAATTAAAAATTTCATCTTATCGCTAAACAATTCAAGATACTATTGAATTTATTATTTCTTTAAGGCATTTTGCTCATTTTGGACAGGACAGTCCTTGGAGCCCTCTTGGCCTCTTCATCATTTTAAGAATTCCTTTACCTTTTATCTTCTTTCATTTGATAAAAAAAAGAACCTAGTCGTATATAAGGAGCATTAAGCCATGTATGTTTATCATGATGTTCCACTTTAAGGCTGTCGCTGGGTGCTTCCATATTGTGAGTGAGTAGGGAACAAATGTAATGAATGGACATTTCATCATCATTCAGACTCTAACTCTCTCCACATCACAACCACCCAACTCATCAATATATATATACAATAGTTTATTTTTAATTACACTCAAAATATGTTCATATGTTATTTACAATAATTAATTTCTTAAGTCTATCTTATTAATCTACGAGCACAAAAGGGGCTCTGCTTCGTTAGGTTGGTTATGTTTTCTTTTTACATTTGAATAACATATGTGTCCTAGGTCTAAATTTTTTTCTTATTATCATTTATGATATTTATGATATTTACATCAGCTTGAGCAGTGCCAACGGTCGTTGGCTCGTGTGATGATGAAGGGGTGGATATGGGTCAGCAAGCCACAATAAGCTTTGTTTAGACAAATTGTCATTATTTGTTGCTACTGCTACTGCACTCTACACATGTGTTATGGTAACGATGAGCATTGCCAGTAATAGAACATTTAGGTGCAGAAAAAAACTTAAATAATTGTAAGGCCAACGATAAGCACTTGGTTTATTGAGGGAAATACTGTAAAAAGAGAACAAATTTTGGATTTAAAATTAAAAATAATAGCGAATCACACAAGTTCCTAAAACTTAGCCTTATTCAGACCGGATTCACACTGTTTTTCTGATCTCGATACGCTCTCGCTACCATAAAATATTTTTACATGAGGAACAATGAGAGGGGATCGATCAATGTTTCAATTGTGAAAATAATATGAATCTGACTTAAATCCGTTGAAATCGGGAAGTCAAGTCGAAAACTAACCATGTTTATATAACTTTCCAATAGCAAATTTATATCCTCTCTGAACCGCCTTAAGTTTGACTGACCCAAAAATCTTCTAGATACGATCTTTGTCCCGAGTGATTTTAAGTTTTAAGAACTATCGGAAACTAAAAAAAACACATGCAATTCAGAAAAATGCATGAAATCTTTATTTGAATCAATACAGTACGGTTGATACGAGTATATTTAATTGTTTGAAGATTATTTCATGCAAATTTTGGCCGCGGCTGCGCCTCAAATATGGTCCATCCGCTTAGTCTTTCTAACTTTTCCACCGGTATCTTACGAATAAATGCTCCAATTGACTTCCAGTGCGTCAATCAAAGCGGGCTTGTCGCTATAAGCCTTAACATACTCGTAGCCTTATCATAGCTCCACAAAAACATAGTCTAGAGGCGTTAAATCGCACGATCTAGGCGGCCAATTGCCCGGCCCAAACGTGAAATAAATTGTTCACCGAACTCGCCTCTCAATTGGTCCATTATCACACGTGCTGTGTGGCATGTGGCACCGTTTTGTTGAAACCACATGTCATGCAAGTCAAGTTCTTTCATTTTGCGCAAGAAAAAATTTGTTATCATCGCACTGTAGCGCTCACCATTCACAGTACCGTCGCGATTCGCATCATCTTTGAAGAAATTCGGCCCAATGATTCCGCCAGCCCATAATCCGCACCAAACAGTGACTTTTTCTAGATGAATTGATAGCTCTTCACTCCAAATACGGCAGTTTTGCTTGTTCACGTATCCATTCAACCAGAAATGAGCTTCGTCGCTGAACACAATTTTTCGATAAAAAAGGGGATCTTCGGCCAACTTGTCAGGAGCCCATTCAACAAAAATTCGGCGTTGTGGTAGGTCGTTCGGCTTCAATTCCTGCACCAGCTGTATTTTGAAAGGCTTCACACCTAAATCTTTCCGCAAAATTTTCCACGTAGTGGAGTAACAGAGGCCCAATTGCTGTGAACGGCACCGAATCGATAATTCACGGTCATCACTAACACTGGCCGATACAGCCGCGATATTTTCCTCAGTTCGCACTCTACGTAAGCATGTTGGTGGTTTAATGTCCAACAATGTAAATGTTGTGCGAAATTTGGTCACAATAGCCCGCCAAATAACCGTCTCAGTAGGTCGATTAAACTAACCATAAAATGGAAGAAGTGCGCGATAAACTTTCGATATTTCGATAATAAAATTCAATAATTTGCAAGCGTTGTTCGTTTGTAAGACGATTCATGGTTAAATTAAGACCAAACTGAAGATATTTGACATTGACACAAAACACGAAACGTGCGTGAGCTGTCAAAACCAGTGTTGCCAAAAAGAAACTACCAAAAAAATCACCCATTGCTCTCAAAAGTTGTGTTTCAAGCTAGTTTATAAATTCTTTGCAAAAATAAATTAATCTTCTACGAAAAACAACTGTTAGTCTTTTTCAAAGGTGTTTATTTTATATCTTATTATTTATTTTTGTAAAAATATACTATAGTTTCGGCTAATGTGGTATACTAGCCGTGGCTAATGTTGTAGTATACCACTTTACCCATCATAAAAGTTTATTTCTTTTTAAAATTGGCTATTTGTGTTTTTTCTAAAGATTCATTCGTTAAAATGTCTAAAAGGGTTGAAGTAAAAAAATAAGATTCCAAAGACATGGCATCATACTGTGAGGAATGAAAAAATGGGAAATTTGAGATTTCACACACATGTAAAAAATCTACTGGGTAATGTGGTATAGTATACCACAATAGACAGCATAGTGTACCACATTAAGTGACGATTTAGAGGTTATATATATATATATATATATATATATAATATTTTGTCTAAATCTTTGTTAGTTATTGTTAGAATTCGACAAAAAGAAATCACTTGGTAGCTTATATGTTTTTGGTAAAATCTACCAAATTTATGAGCATTTGTTACATAACTTTTTCTGTTAAGTCAAAAAAAAACAAACATGTATACCATAATACCCTAACTTCCTCTTCTAATACGAATTACAAATTATCAAATGTAAAAGTGCTTGATATCAGTTGTTTTTTTTTTGTTTCTTAGGAAGAGTGGGTAATAGTATAGAAATAAAGGGTGGTTAAATTTTAAGGGCCGATGTTGATTTAGAATAAAACACAAATTATTTAGGAACAACTGAATTTGTCGCGCCAAAGAGCCATTGTTTCGTTACCTGTGTGGCAAGTGGCACTGTCCTGTTGAAACCACATATCGTCCACATCCATATCTTCCAATTCGGGCCATAAAAAGTTCGTTATCGTCTCACGATAGCGAACACCATTCACAGTAACTGCCTGACCGGCCTCATTTTGGAAAAAAAATACGGCCCGATGATGCCGCCAGCCCATAAACCGCACCAAACAGTCACTCTTTGTGGGTGCATTTGTTTTTCGACAATCACTCTTGGATTATCACTCGTTCAAATGCGGCAATTCTGCTTATTGACGAATCCACTGAGGTCAAAATGTGCCTCATCACTGAAGATGATTTTCTTCGAAAATTGATCATCCACTGTTGCCATTTCTTGCCACCATTCTGACCATTGACGGCGCTTGAAATGGTCAAGAGGCTTTAGTTCTTGAGTCAATTGCACCTTATAAGCGTGTAAATGCAAATCTTTATGCATAATGTTCATCAACGACGAGCGTGAGAGGTGCAATTGTTGGGCACGACGACGAGTTGAGGTGGACATTATCGCGAACAGCAGCAATATTTTCTGCAGTACGAGCTGTACGAGCATGCACTGGTATTTTCACATCTCCTACAGACCCAGTTTGCTCTCATTTTTGCACGATTTTTCCGACTGCACGCACATTTGGATGATTAAATTGACCGAAAAAATCACGAAGTGCATAATATGCATTTTGATTTGAACGCCCATTTTCATAATAATCCTGAATAACTTTAACGCATTGCTCGATTGTGTATCTTTCCATGGTTCAAATTGACTTAGTCTGAAATTGAGAAATGTACAATGAAATGCAGACAAAAACTTGACGTTTAGGTGTGGTTGACATTCAATATCGGCCCTTAAAACCACCCTTTAGTAATAAACACTTCTAGAGTATTAGAGGATTGAATTACAATACCAGGGATTCGAATTGGCCCAAATAAAATTTATGTTTAATTAAGAAAAGACCTCAAGTCAAGATAGTCTACTTTGAGCATTGTCTGGCACTTAAATCAAAGGGGTAAGTAAGGCGGTCAGCCATCAGACGAATAGGGGAAATAACATGTAGCATACGAAAACATGCACGTGTCGTAACTATTCGGGACTGGTGGAAGTCTGATCATAGCCTCTCCGTGGCGGCCGCTAGAAACAAGCCTTTAAAAAGGTTTGGCTAATATGATCAGCCTGGTTCCTCAGGTTGGCGACAGGTTAATTCCCTGTCCCGTAAAACTTAATGAATTACGAGACCGACAACAAGCCTCGGAAACGGACTGATCACACGACGACAACCCACGCAAAGAAAAAGGAAAAACGATTTACGAATTTTCTTATGGAACGTACGATCGCTCTATAGAGCTCGAGCTGCTCAGCAGCTAGCCGATATCCTGTCAAAATATAAAGCTGACATAACAGCTCTTCAAGAAATCAGATGGACAGGGAATGGTGTTCTACAGAAGAAAGAATATGACATATACTACAGCTGTCATACAAAACACCATGTGCTCGGGGTAGGCTTCCTCGTCAGCGAAAAAATATGAAGTCTACCATCATCGGCTTTAACGCTATAAGCGAAAGGCTATGCACGCTTCCTTCGCGTGCGAAGCAAATTTACGAACATCAGCCTCATTAACGTTCACGGACCTACGGAGGAGTCCTCAGACGAAGAAAAAGAGACTTACTACGAACAAGTCGAGAGGGCCCTCAATGCCTGTCCAAGGTATGATCTTATATTCATCCTTGGGGATTTGAACGCAAAAATAGGTCGGGAGCCGGTATTCAGGCATTACGCAGGCACCCATAGTTTGCATGAAAACACTTATGACAATGGACTTCGAGTCTTAGAATTGGCAGCATCGAAAAACATGGTCGTTGCGAGTACCATGTTCCCGCGTAAAGATATCAACAAAGCCACCTGGGTATCACCTGATGGAGTCACTCGTAACCAAATAGACCACGTGTTGATAGACCGTCGCCACTACTCGAACTTGATGACGGTACGAACGTACCGAGGTGCCAATATCGACTCGGATCACTATCTTGTTGGTATGGTTTTCCGAGGGCGGATTGCCTTGCGAAGACGCATTGCATCCGCCGATCAGGTTCGAATCAACACGGCTGCCCTGCGCAATGAAAACACCAGTAACACCTTTGGTAATGCGTTAGGACTCGCCCTAGAAACACCTAATTTAGGGAGAGTAAGTCCTGGAGCCAGTATGCTGGGCGTAAATGAGAAGTGGACACGTCTTAAAAATACTGTCATTAGTACTGCCAACTCCATCTTAGGCAGCAGTCGTAAAAATCGGAACGACTGGTTTGATGATGAATGCAAGCTAGCGACTGAACGTAAGAATGTTGCGTACCGAGCAATGCAACAATCTCATAGAACGCGGGCACGCGAAGAGGAATATAAAGAGCTCAGAAGAATAGAAAAGTGGCTACACAGACAAAAAAAATCAGCCTGGGAGAAGAACCTAATCTGTGAAATAGAAAATAGCCGAGAGCGAGGTCCGCACCAGGCGCGGAAGTTCTACCAATCCGTCCGAAACATGACGCAGTACACACCACGCTGCACATACTGCAAGGACGGAGAGGGAAATCTGATCACCGATCCTGAAAGCATACTGGAGCGATGGGAAGTGTACTTTAATGAATTGCTAAATGATCAGCTCACTACAGAAGTGGAGGCTCCACTACTTCAAGCAGAATACCGTATGTTGCCGCCACCAAGCATAGAAGAGGTTGAGAAGGCTATAGGCCGGCTTAAACAGAACAAAGCCCCGGGAGCCGATGGCATACCAGTCGAATTATTTCATCATGGCGGGCCAGCCTTACGTCAAGCAATTCATGATATTATAGTGCACGTATGGGAGCCGGAAGAAATGCCAGAAGACTGGCGAAAAGGCATAATATGCCCCATATATAAGAAGGGAGATGTCACAACGTGCAGCAATTATAGAGGTATCACGTTGTTGAGTACCGCCTATAAGATACTCTCCTCTTTCCTACAAGACCGGATAACCCCATACGCTAAAACCGTCATCGGACAATATCAGTGTGGTTTCATTCCAGGCAAATCAACAACTGATCAGATCTTTACCCTTAGGCAGGCGATGGAAAAATGTCTAGAATTTAACATCCCAATATACCATCTGTTTATAGACTTTAAGGCCGCCTATGATAGCATAGCCAGGGTAGAACTTTACAAAGCCATGAGAGAATTCGGCATCCCAAATAAATTGACACGACTATGTAGGTTGACCATAACCAACCTAACAAGCCAAGTAAAAATAGCCGGATTGCTATCCAGACCAATCAACATCTTTAATGGACTCCGACAAGGGGACGGTTTGGCCTGCCTCCTCTTCAACCTGGCGTTGGAGAAAGCAATCCGTGACTCTGGCACGGCAACAAGAGGGACCATCGTCAACAGGTCCAGCCAGTTACTACCTTACGCAGACGACATCGACATTATCGGAACAACCGAACAAGCTGTACACGATTCCTTCATCCAGATCGAGCAGGCGGCACAAAATCTGGGGCTGCACATTAGTGAAGGTAAAACAAAGTACATGGTGGCGTCGAATGCGAGAGGAACAGTTGTTCAAACGATCAAGGTTGCGCAGCACGAATTTGAAGTGGTGCAATCCTTTAAATACCTTGGGTCAATAGTAGCAGCCGATAATAATATAGAAGAAGAAATATGCGGGCGGCTTTTCAAATCCAACAGAGCCTACTATAGTCTGTCAAAGCTCTTCAAATCCAGAAATTTCACCATAACTTCAAAACTGTTGCTGTACAGGACCATGGTCCTGCCAGTACTCACATATTGATCCGAGACATGGGTGCTTATCAAAAGGCACTCCGACCTCTTAGCTGCGTTCGAGAGAAAAGTCTTAAGGAGAATTGTTGGCCCCACATGTGAGGAAGGACGATTCCGGAGACGGTACAATCACGAACTGTACGCAATCTTCCTCGAAGCAGATATCATGATAAAAATTAAGCTCGGTAGACTCCGGTGGGCAGGGCACCTAGCTCGCATGAGCGAAGAGGAACCTGCTCGGAAAGTTCTTTGTGGTACATTCTATGGTAGTGGTAGACGACAGCGTGGTAGACCATGCTTGCGCTGGAGAGATGGCGTAGACCAGGGCGCCCGAAGCCTTGGGGTGCGCAACTGGATGGCGTCGGCTAGAGACCGGGATAGGTGGAGAGACTTGTTGAAAGAGGCCAGGACCGGAACCCGGTTGTCGAGCCGATGATGATGATGATGAAGTAAGATTATTGTGTAGCCAGCGTTATAATTACGTCCAAGGAGGTATTAAAAACTGTGACCTTACTGTGAATTTTCACTATTGACTATAAGCCATATTTTCCCATATTTAAATCTCACTTTCTCTCATGAAATACTTTTGAGATAATTGATTGGCAAAAAATTTGGCATACCCAACTGCATTTTGTCAATTTGATGCTCCAGACCGGTGTGAATTTGGGCATTTGGGAACAAGTTTTTCAAGTCAACTTGGTCCCCAGAAGCTATCTCCAGTTTCCACATGCTAAGTTCTTTGAGGCTCCTTGGTACATACGTGTGCCACGTGAGGCATGGCCAGCGCCGCCCACCGCAGCGGCCGGGCATTAGTTTGGTTTCATTGTTCATTTAATTCCACTCACTGTCTTTACTCAAGGAACCAATACTACGGAGAATTTTCCTCTGTGAACAGCATTAAGGTTTGTTATTCCCATTTAACAAGGTGCGTGTCTTTGCGTCATAAGGTAGAAACAAGAGCAGGAAGGTCAACGTAGAAAACAACGTCTTCTTCGTTGTCAATTGGGATTACCTTGTAATCCAGAATGTTCATTGCCCTGAGGTACCTGGGAAGAGGTAGGTCGCTGTTGGATTGTAATTCATCTTATTAAATAGTTTGGGTGAGTGGCTGAGTTACCCAATAGCTTCTTAGCAAGAAGTAGCAGTTACTCGTCCAGAGGTATTATACACCTTTTGAGCTTAGAAGTTTCTTCCTTTAGCAGTCTTGATGCATATAATTAATAACTTCCTTAATAAAACTTCGAGTTTTCGTATTGCTGTATAAGAAATAGAAATTCACACGGGGCGTCTCCGATGACTGGTCTGGAGACCTGTTTATATACATATATAAAAGGTGCCCCAAATACAAGTTTCTTTTTTAATTTTTTTTGATGTATTATGGCATTATTGGTAGGAGCAAACATTCCCAATAGTTATGGAACACAACGTCGCCGTCGTTCAAGTGAGTACTTCGGCTGGCTTCGCAGTAGCGCATTCCTACACTCCAATTTTCCAAGACCTGGTTTCAGGCTGATGTTGCTCACGGATTGCTTGACCTTAAGTGCTTGAATCGTTTCCGGATTGTTGGCGTACCATTAATCTTTTACGGTCCAACGGAGTTAAATAGCAGCTCCAAGGTGGATAATTAACATAGCCAAAACGGCTGATAACACGATTAGGGAACTTGGTGCGCAAGAGGTCGTCCAAGTCCATATGTCTTCAATTTCAGTAAAAAAAAAGTCGGTTAACGCTCTGTAACGCCCACCTTTGACCGAAACGTTGTTCCCAGCTTCTTTGTCGAAAAAAAATGGTTCAATGATGCCACAACAATCCGCACCAAACTGTCACTCTGTGGATGTATTGTCTTCTGGCTAATAACGTGCGGATTTTCTGAGCCCCAGATGCGGTAATTTTATGGTTAACATAGCCGTCGAGATGAGATTTTTCGTCCAAAATTGTTGTCCTATTCGAATTGCTGATGCTCGTGCGTTATAAATATTGCTGAGTCGATTGGAACTTTTAAGCGGATAATCCTTTCCTATATCTTTGTGCAGAATTCTCCTCAGGCTAGTGCGTGAAATTTTGAGCTGTTGAGATCGATGGCGAGTTAAAGTTCGTGAATTGAGTCTGACACTCTCGGTTACAACAGCCATATTCTTGTCTGTGCGCACCGTATGGCGACGGAGACCATGAGTGTTATCCTCTAGCATAGCAGTCTCTCTCAGAAGCTTTTTGCACAAACTTGCGTACAGCAAGCGCGGTGAGTGCTTCAGTTTGGCCAAAACTTCTCTTCCAAAAAACGCACTATTTGGGTAATATAGCACCCACTTTAAAAATAAGTTTTCAATATTTCCCAACGTTGTTCTAGCGTAAAGTGATTCAGAAAATTTTTCCACTAGCTCATGGAGAGCGTTGATCAATTGGCCGGCGCGAGCATGCGACTTTATTTTCAACGCATATTTATAGATAGGATAGATACGAGTATGTCAAGTCCTTAGTTTACGCTTATTTTCATTTTATTTTACCTTTTATTTAAAATAATATTTTTAATAGAAAAAACAAACTTAGGGGCAGCCAACTTGCGCTATACCAATATTCGGTATTTAGAAATACATACTGGGAAATTGGGATGCGTTCAACAAAGGAGGAATTAATAAGACAAGTTAAGTGTGTAGTATTTTTTGCACAGCGATTGTGGGCACTACGCATTCCCCCTAAATGCGGATTGCGCACTTCGGATTGAATGTGGTGTGCGACATGAAGCATGCATAAACAATAACAAGTCAACCACATTCGAGATGCTATTTCCAGAATGAAGAGTCATCGACTCATTTATTTATTGGACCGACCGCTTGAAGCAATTTCAGCAAAGTCGTCGCGAAACAAACGTCTCAATAGATTTCATCATAGCTGGGCATTAACTCGTTAATCCGTTAATCGTTAATTAACGAAGTTAAAATTTTGATTAACGGATTAACTTTTAAGTTAACTTTTAAAAATGTTAACGGACACGTTAAATCCGTTAATCCACGTTAAGTCCGTTAATCGTTAATCCAATGCCTACTATTTACCGCGCGGCGCGAAAAACAGGTTTAGACAAGTATGAGACAAGTGCCGTGCGGCACGTGCTACGGGTGAAACAAAAACAGCTAGGTACGGCGTATTATATTTTGACGGCGCGTGCGAGTGAGAAAACTGCGAAGAGATTCGTTTCGTTTGATCATTTCATTATGCCGGTCGTCTACTATGTGCACGATAAGTTCAACCAACTTCGTTCAACTTTTTATTCAACTCTTTCGTTGGATAAACGAATTTACAATTTACACTAGTGCAGCAACTTACGTAATTCACGTTGAGCAACTAAAGTTGGGCAAAATGCGTGTGGAACCCCGTACACATAATTGACCAACTTTCCCATATGGTGATTAACCCCGCACACCTAGTTGATCAACTCTTAAAACTTATTCCAGTGTTGAATAGCTCCGTACACCTAGTTGACCAACTTACTTAAATGTTGAATAACCTCGTACACTAGTTGATAAACTTGTTCGATTTTGACAAAAAAAAAAGTTTTTCGAGTTGATCAACTGCGTTTTCGATATTTTTGTTTAACCAGTTGATGAACGAGTTGATACCTTCGTACACTTAACCAAAGAACCAAGGATCACTCGTTGGGGAACGCGTTGAACGCATCACGATAAACAAAAAACTCAAACGTCAAACCTGAAATAATTTTGACTTCAGTTCGGTACATACATTTATTGTCGACGCACGCCTTCGCTTTAAAATATTCTTAAATTTGTTCCGTATGAGTATGATTTCCTCTAAGAAAAAAAAAAAAGTGGCTGCCGCATTAATAATATTACAAAATGAACAAAGGAAGAAAAAACAGCCAAGACGATTCTGGGTAGATGATTTTTTCTTGAGTCGCGAAGAAAATTATTTTTTCAATGAAATATATGAGAAATTAAAATCGATTGATCCCACCGCGCCCGTGAATTCGAACTCAAAGTTTAGGCTTGCATTTTCGAGGAAATTTGAGACCAAACCAATTCCCTGGCATCTCGATTTTTATAAGAGGGGCTCTTAATGTCCCATATATTGGGCTTTTCCTCAATTGCTGAAATCATTTGCAAAATTAATTCCGTGGTCCACTCTGATTTTTTATCACCTTCCATGACGAAAAACCAAAATAAACTACAGTTTGCAAGTTGCAACAACTGCAAGTTCATGGCAACGCAATAGTTCAACCACGTAGACACATTTCACTGCAGCCAACGCAACGCAACACAATATTACGTCAAGAAATCCCAAAGAAAATTAAAAAGTTGATCAACGCGTTGAACAAATAATGTGCAAAACATTATATTGAAAATGTTGCTCAACGTGTTGATCGAACATTTTCAAGGAGCAACACGAGCTCGTACACTACCCGTACACTTGTTGCGCAATTCGTTGAGCAACGGCCAACAACTAGATCCAACCCGTTGGTTGAACAGAATTGAAGGCACCGTACATTAGAGTTGAATGCGTTGAGTTCGAAATTTGTGCGTTGGTCGATTAGTGGACGACCGGCATTATACTTAGCGCCGGTGCTAAGTACAATTTTTATCACATGTTAACGGATTAACGATTAACGTTAACTTGCGTTAATTCTTCCGAAATTTAACGCTTTAACGTTTAACGAAGCTAACTTTTTTATTAGCGGATTAACGATTAACGAAGTTAACTTTTTGATTAACGGTGCCCAGCTATGGATTTCATGTCATAATTTAGTTTTCATGAGATTTGTGGTATACATTGGAAATTTCCATTGGGCCATTTCTAACGCACTTTTTTATGCTAGCTTTTTAATGAAATGGCAACACTGAGCTATTGTCATCGATATACGAGTACCTATAGTTTTTTTTACATTTCAAACCCCCGCATATATCTACAACATAGATTAAAAAAAAAAACAATCACAACTCATCCGCAGTATTGGAACTAAACTCGGTTGTTGTTGCTGTTGTTATCGTTGGCAAAAGATTGAAAGCTCAATATTCCCGTTCGCCACACCACACCACATCCATCAGTCCACCATTTGGTCATGGCGAGGAAGGGACGCGGAATTTCATGCCATTGCGTGCCCAGGAACGGGACCCGGATAACATAAATTGCTTATATTGGTGAGATTTATTTTATGAACCATTCGACACGCGTTTTGCGGTACTTTTGCAAATGGCGGGGGTGGAGAATTAAATACTTTTGCGAATACAGCGCCGAGTGGTATGTAATAATTTTTTTACGGGCCATAAAAGGTAGCACTGCCAGCCATGCACAATCGAATGGATCTGGATGATGCCTTTAAAAAGGGATAAGCGGCAGTAGCAGTATCTGTGAGGCACTCATTTTAAGCCGTTGCGTGTGTCGTGACATCCGTTGCGTCAGTGGGGTCAGCAGATAAAAAAAGGTCGACTGACGACATCAGTGGCAACGGTTATGATGATAATGGTGATGGGGAAATAAAGAAGCACTGGGAAACTGGAATTGGGATGGCTGAAGTGAGGCTGATAATGGTGTGAATTTTGCGATATAATCGTTTGATGAGGGGGACTCGACTTAAAGTGTTTTCTCATCCTTTAACCGCAGTCGGCTTTATGATGAGCAATATATCGGAGAGGAATGGACTGTACACATCGATTAATGTGTTTATTGCTACGTAATTATTTCCTCATTACTGGGCGACATGTGAGACGGTGAGTGTTGCATAATGTTCGCCGCGTGACTTTGCAGGGTGTTAATTGGTTTATGCACACTTAATGCGTATACGTGACGCATCATGGCCCCCATCGCAGATGTTGGATTTATGTCCGTTATGATGTTTACACTTTGCAGTCATGCCAATTTTATATGGGCTGTGGCTTGCTTTGTATTTATGTGTGAAAATAGGACACGATAGGTGTGAGGAAAGGTGACAAAAGGTAGATGTATAGGTATCGGCAAATCGATATTTGGATGAACAAATATTTGATTTGTTAATAATCTGCTAGGGTGATTTCCAGGAACTCATCACATTGGATTTTCCATTTTTTTTTTTAAATGTGTTTCACTAAAAACCCAAAGTTTTGGCTGTTCGAACGGACTTAGTATCCGTGCCTATGAGAAAAATGCACTTCTTTGCTTTCTTTTGGAACATTTCTATTGACCACTGCATCATATCAAGCGTTCTGCTGCATTAGATAATTCAACCTGATCGAAAAATTGGAATGCTATTTCCAAAAAGGCCTTTCAAACTGAATTTGCAAGATATTTCTCTGCTACGAATTCAACGAAATGGACAAGGAAGTTCTTGCGAGGTCCCAAAAAAACAACGTTTCAGTGCTAAGAAAGATGTCATGGAGAGTTGCTCTATTGCATGCACAATTTCTTTGAAGGGTGATTTCCTGAAAGGGAAACTTCAATTGGCCTGCTTGATATTGCGATATAACACCACTATAGAATTACTTTATTTTGTCAAGGAATAAGTCTTCGCCAATGGTCTACAAAGCAACTTATTCGCTTAAGTAAAATATCAAACCTGTTATTTCGAAATGCAGCACTATCTATGCGAAAACCTGGTTTTTCTTGAATAAGGGGTTTTTCAATTGATGTGGATAGATTCTGGTGGCCATGTTGTTTTGGTGATAAGATTTTATTATCAACTAATGAGTATTCCTTAGTGCAAACAGACGAGGTTGTACTTCACAGTGTACACATCAACGTTTAGTGGTCAGATTTTCGATGTTATTGTAATCAATTAACGAACATCATCGTACTAACCAAAGGAACGAAAGATCGACTGATAATGTAACTGCGGTCTGTGAAAGTGTACAGCGAAACCCGAGGTAGTAGATATCTCACCGTGCTCAAGGGCCGGCCTTTCGCGGACTTCAACTTTGAGAATTTTGCGTCGGGACAACACCCGTAAGCAAAAATCATCTTTATCGATGAGGCGCATTTCTGGATGAATGGATAGACAAGCAAAATCGCCATGCATGGTACAGCACTAATCCACCCAGGCTCACCAGGAGACAATGCATCCTTAAAAAGTTACCGTTTGTAGTGGATTTTGGGACGACGGCGTCATTGGTGCGTACTTTTTCGAAAACGACGTTGGTGAGGCTATCACCGTCAACTGCCTAAATTGAACAATTTTTACTTATACGACATGTGGTCTCACATCTCACACAGCGGATGTAAAGATTTGAGGCTAAGGTAAGCTCTCTCAGAGGTGAAGTGAACTGACAACCAAGGTCATGCAATTTGACCCCGCCAGACTTTTTCTTACACATAATAACTGAATACATGGATGTAATTCATTCTAGAATGGATCCCCAACCCGAGATGGAATTTCAATAAGGCAGCTTAGAAAATCGTTTCAAAGGATCTCGGCTCAAATGCAAGATAAATACATTCCTAAGTTTAAAACTTTAAACGTTGTCATCATTTTAATTGCAAGAATGTGTCGCCAAAATTTATTTGCAGTTGGTTAAGAGAAAGCTTTATGAAGGTTTGAGAAAAATGTAAAACCTAGAACCACAGGCAGAATGCTCCTGTTGGCATTTTTACTCCTACATAATGCATAAGCTTCTACTAAGGCATTTTGAAATCTGGAAACTTCCCCAACTAACTGACAAAATAAAAAGTCATGGTCGATTAGTTATCCGGCGATTACACTGCTTAGTTTTTCGGAAGACCGATATACAATATTAAAGCAATAGTACTCGTGATACAGGCAGACTTCAGGTCTAAGCTCAGATACTGTAATAACAAGATAAACTCAATGAATTTTTGTCATTTACCGATTGAACCATGCACTCTTCAGTTCAGAATCGGTCTTACAGACAAACTGTTTCAGATCATACCCTGCAGACAAATACTAATGATTCTAAAAAACATGATCAGTGATAGATCCTTTCAAAGCTTTCTTAATCATACGAGTACATAGGGCTGGCCAAGAAAACTAAAGTATGGTCTACCTGAGGGATCAGTTCTTGCACCATTTCTTTTTAATCCTTACAGATCGATCTTCCAGGCTACCCAACACCAAAACAGAGTACATGGACAAATGTTCTCGAAGATGATCTCATAAAACTGAACGAGTATTTCAAAAAATATAGAGTATGTTCCAGCTTGACTCTAGCGCACAAACCTACACCAATACATCTGGGAGTCACTCTGGACCGAATGCTGTCATTTAAGGAGCACCTAACAAATACTGTATCGAAACTAAGAGCTTGTAATAATATCATTCAAAAGCTTGTGAATAAAACATGGGAAGCATCAGCATACACAAACAAACCAATTCAGTTTTCTCCGCTAATGAAAACTGTTTGCCGTTTTGGTTTAATAGTACAAAGAAAATAAAATGTTATTCCAATTCTTCAATGCAAATAAGCTCAGAAATAATTTGCTCAACTCTAACAAAGATTTCTCTCCGTACTAAGAAAAATACAGCTTGCAGTGTTAGGATTCCGAAATGCCCTTATACAAGGATATTGAATAATCAATGCCAACAATCTTTTCCTTTATCCTGCCTTGACCTCTTAAACTATCTCAAGAGCTAACAAATGGCATTTCAGTTTTAACAACGTTGTTTTCCGAATTGAACACTCACCACCCATACCTGCTGGCCATGATCCCTCAAAGAAAATGTGGGATAGCCTTAAGCGTCTGCGAATAATTAATGCAAGATGTGGCTCAGCGCCACATGCGCAGAACATCAACGCAATTATAGACCTAAAGGTAATTCCAAAAATGTTTGAGACTATAATTTGTGAAATCTTATCTTTCTAAATCAAGATAGATTTACAAAAGGGCACTCTTAAGATTCTTTCAAAAATAGAAGTCAATTGGATTATATCTTCATCAAGCCATTTGATATATTCTTGCATCCAATATTGCTATTAAAACTAAGAAAGTTTGGACTTAGCGACCATTTAGTTTTATGATTTTAATCTTATTTATATTGATAGATCTTACTCCGTACTTTTCAATGGTCATGGTCATACCTCCATAATTTTTAGCATTATTTCTGAAATACCACATGGGAGCCATTTAGGTCCTTTACTTTTAATTTTATTCTTTAATTGGCTGGTAACTTCTTACACCTGACCTTATAAAAGCTTTTGTTCAAGATTCGTAAACAATTTTCGTGATAAAAATACTGCAGATTTCAACATAGTTTTTTTTGTGCATAATATTCTCTAATATCTCCAATAATTTTTAACCATAGCGTAACCACCAACTCATAAGAATTATTAAACTCAAATAAACCGAAAGGCTATCCATGGAAGCTTGATGTGTTGACTTAAAATTTGTCTTAGGTCGAAGACTTGTTTTTCGCATATAAGCCTATAAGCCTATACCTCAAAAACAAATTTCAATTCTCTCGCTTAAATGTTGAATTATCGTTATTATAATGAAGCAGGAGAATTATTTACGTCCCACAAGAAGACTTCGATCCGTTTAAGGAAACGATTATTTTCCCTTCTAAACGGTATCTTTAAAAGTCATTAAATGGTTACTTTATAGCTTGCTTTATCGTTTTTGTAGGTTTTTTTTTAATCCTTACGAAATCTAAAAAACATCCATTTAAAAAGCACTGTATATTTGAATTTACCACAAAATTAAACCTAAGTGTGGTACTTAATCTATTTTTATATTAGCAAGAAAAAAAATAAGAAATATCTTAAGCTCAGCTAGCATCATTACGCAAGGTCTGAATTCCACATTATATGGCATCATCTATATGTAGGCTCGCATAAATCTCTTTAAACAGAACTATCGATCCAAAAACTTATTGTAAGGATTTTACACACATACCATAATTTTTCGAGGAGGAAATTATCAACTTTCTCACCCTTACCCGCTAAGGCTTTGATTAACCCAACAATACCCTGACTCACAACAACAACAACACAACCAAAAAGAACCCTTGGTCTCAGCAGCTAAATGCCTATATGCCGTTGAAGGCTGACTTACCTAAAATTTATTATAAGATTAACCACAAATGGTGTGGTTGTGATCTTAAAATTCGGTCATTAATTTCTAACTGAACAACTCGTATCCTTTTTTTCAAAATGGGGATTTGTTGAAAGCTGAACCTATTTACCGTAAAACCAAATCTATAAAACCACGTACCACAGTACTGGGTACACTCAATTTTTTTTTCTTTTTTTTTTGTAGAAAGAATAGAGCAAATGTCCTTGAATGAACATCGGTAAAGTAAACGATTGGCTCGATTGTATATGTACCTGAAACTTAAATTATGGTATGAATAAAATGGGACACCTTCCATCTGCCTTAATATTATAGAAATATACAAAATTCACGTATTAAGCCAGTTTTTGATGGTTGTATTAAGATCCTTTCTGTTGTTTATTTTCCTATTTGTCTTGTGTGTTCTTTATTTTTGAAAAGAATTTATTATTTATCAAAGGACTTAAAAACATATTGCAGAAAAACCTATTTAAATCAATTTCAATTTTTTTTTAAATAAGATGGGAATAATGAGTTAAAAAAGTTTCCATTCATTAATCCAACACTTTCCAGGATCAAGGAAAGACATTTGTTAACTTGTTTACTCATTTGGTTAGTTCAAATTTATGATTTTCTTATTAAATCTAGACAAATATTACTTTGGTGTCAGAAGTGGGATACAGTTTATTTGTATATTACATTTGAACTCAATATTCTGATTTCTAAAATAAATATAAGGTTAATGCAAATGAAGAATTTCAAAAAAAAAAAAAAAACAACAAACAATTCTAGAATTTTAGAACATTTTTAAAAATGTGCAATTGAAAATTACATTTCAAAAAAGAATTTTTTTGAAAAAAAGCAGAAAATATAAAATATAAAATATTAAAATATAAAAGACGTTTTTGTAGTTGGTAAAAATTGCCTATCGTTGAATATTAGTAGTGCTATTCCAGAAATATAAAAAATTCAATGATTTAAAAAAATATATTTATTTTTACTAATTAAATTTTTATTTTTTTTTTTATTTTTTGAAACTTTTAAAATTTTTCAGAACCTTAAATGTACACTAAATTTAATGAAATAAGTTTTATGGTTTTTGAAAAAATTAAAAATACATAGTTAAAAACAGTAAAAAAAAAAAATGTTGTAAGAAAATACTTACTTATCCGGCTCTCGATCCATGGATGTTCTCTGCCCGCGATATTGAAGTCTTCCATCGGTTGCGATCTCTCGCGAGCTCCCTCCAGTCGTGCGTCGAGACCAAGCGCTCTTGCGTCTGTACCTGCTGGGTACCTGTAGCGGAGGTTCGGTCTACCTCGTCATCTCGAACCTGGAGGCTGGGATTCGAAGATTTTCTTGGCTGGAGCGTTGTTGCCCATTCGCTCGATGTGACCGAGTCAGTGTTGTTGATGTGTTTTGGCTCTTTGGACTACATCCACATTTTGATACAGCTGGTATAATTCACGACTGAATCTTCTCCTCCATTCGCCGTCTTCGCATATAGGACCAAATTGTTGTGTATTTAAAAGACGAGTGTTAAAGCTGGACTGATTTTATTATATTGTAAACTTATACAATTGTCTTATTGCTAGATAAATATATAATGTATTGGTACATAACTAATTTGGGTAGCACATTAGTTTATTAGAAAATTATTAGAAAGTGCTAATACAAATATACACATAATAATTACCCTTTTCCAAAAAAAAAAAATATGTATATAATGAATAAAGTTTAAAGAATAAAGTACATACCATTAAAATTCAAGTTGACAATTCATTATATATGTATATTTTATAAATTTTTTTTTTTTTTTTTAACTAACAAAATATGTATTCTTAACCCTATTTTAAATTCAATAAAATTCAATATGTAATATGTAACAAATTTTGATTATTTATTATTTCTGTTGACTTGTCAATTTTTTTTGTTTTAAAATATTCTTTATTCTTTCAGAAGATCTAATGGGATATTTTGCCCGTTTTATAGCTTTGTTAGCTATTTTAGATGTACATTTTTCTTTTTCATTTATTTCCGCATTTATGTCTTCATTTTGTATTTTTCTTTTGACGTAAAATTGTTCTGGTTCAAATGTCACTCTTTTTATCTTTCGTTTGAGCTGACTTACATGAGCATTTCTCAGATTGTCTCTAAACTTAATTTTATATATATTAGAGGAAACTTGCCTTACTATAATAGCAGGGTACCATTTTATATATTTTTCAAAATTACCTCTATAATAAACTTCTTCACCTTCTTGAAATTTTACAATCTTACTACTGTTTTTATTATACACATTAAAATCTTCTTTTACAATATCAAGTTTAGTTCTAGGTTTGAAGTTTAAGATCAACTGAGCTGGTGTTTCAAAAGTCGTGATGCTTGGAGTATTTCTATACCGTAAAAAATTGTCGATCCTTTGTTGAGCTGAGAGGTTTCTTGTACTTTGGTCCATTAATGATTTCTTAAAATCTTTTTTAACAATTTGCACTAATCGCTCTGCTTGACCATTCGATTGAGGATGGTAAGCTGGAGACTTAACATCCTGAATGCAGTGCAACTGACAAAAGTGTTTATATTCATACGAGTTGAATGGAGGGCCATTATCCGTTACACATTTACTAGGCAAACCAAAAATAGCATAATTATTTCTAAGCTTTTCTATTAAGGAACTCGCATTCGTATTTTTCATTAAGTGAACATCAATAAATTTGCTATAACTATCCACTATTAATAAATATGTTTGATTCTCAAAATAAAAGAAATCTAAATGTATCCTCTTATAAGGATATGTACTCTTAGGCCAATCTTGCAATCCATGAGACGATTTACTAGCTCCTACAGCAGCACAAACTTCACAACTTTTTACATGTAATTCAATACAGTCGTCTATTTTTGGCCACCAAACTAAGGACCGTGCCAGCTCTTTCATGCGTACTATCCCAATGTGACCTTCATGCAAAACACTTAAAATATTTATTTTTAATGAAGCAGGTACAACGATACGCATGTCATAGTAAATAATGTCATCTTCAATCTCTAAAAGATGCCGTTTCAAATAAAATGGTTGTAAATCAACGCAACATTTGTCCGGCCAACCATTTAAAAGATAATGTTTTACTAGCTTTAAGATTTTATCGGAATTCGTTTCAGTTTTTATCTTTGATAAATCTAAAGGCATTTCATCAGAATAATTGAAAGAATTTAACTTAAAAGTGTTATCACCAGTACCTACTGTGAGGTAAAGGAAGCCTTGAAAACCCATCCGCATTACCATTGTCTTTACCCTTTCTATATAAAATTTTATAATCATACATTGACAATTCTATTGCCCATCTCTGAAGTCTAGAAGCAGCAATGGGTGGGGTTGGTTTCTTTTCACCGAAAATTTCCTTAAGGGGCTGGTGATCACTATAAATTGTGATTTTTCTACCGAATATGTATTTTCGAAATCTTCGAACAGCAAATATAATGCTTAAAGCTTCTTTATGAAGCTGTGAATAATGTTTTTCGGAGGAACTCAATGAACTACTTGCATACATACATGGTCTTTCTTTAGACTCATCAACAATTGATAAAACACAACCTAAGCCATAAGGACTGGCATCACAAGAAATAACTATCTCTTTAGAAGGATCAAAGTGGGCAAGAACACTTGTACTTGACAAAAGTTGTTTTGTTCGTTCAAAAACTTCATTACATTTCTTTGTCCATTCATATTTAACTCCTTTTCTAAGCAAATTATATAAAACGTGCAGTTCAGCTGATAAGCGTGGTATGAAATTTGCATAATAGTTTAAAAGTCCTAAATATGATCTAAGCTGGGAGACATCTCGAGGCGCTGGAGCTTTTAAAATAGCTTCAACTTTCTTTTCACTAGGTAAACGTCCCTCGGCGGTGATTAAATAACCAAGATATTCTACTTTTTCTTCGAAAAATTTACATTTTTCGAGATTCACCTTCACATTATATTTCTGCAATCTCTCTAACACCATTTCGGTATTTTCAAAACAATTTTGGAAGGTTTTTCCTTTGATTAATATATCATCAATATACCCATCGGCGTAGTCTAAATCTTCCAGAATTTTATCAATTATACCTTGAAAAATTGCACTAGATGCCTTAGCTCCAAAAACTAGCCGTGTAAATCTAAAAAGTCCCTTTGACGTGTTAATTGTAAAATATTGTTTGCATCTCTCGGAAAGCTTTAACTGCTGAAATGCGCCTTTGAGGTCTAAAATTGAAAAATGCGTGTAACCGGAAATATTTGAAAAAATGTCGTCTAGAAGAGGCAATGGATTGTGCTCAGTTCTCATGTACTTGTTTATTAAAATTCTACAATCCATGCAAAGCCTAATATCTCCATTCTTCTTCATGACACAGACTACTGGACTGGCCCAATCGCTATGCCTGATCTTTTCTAAAATGCCAGCCTTCAAAAGTCTATCTAATTCTGCATTATATTTTTCTCTTAGACCAAATGGAACCGTATATGCTTTGAACACAATTGGTTTTGCATCTTCATTCAGGATGACATCAGCTTCAAATCCTAAAATAGGATTTTCTAAATTCTGATCAAAAACAACTGCGAATTTATGTTTAAGCAAGGGAACTTTATCAACTTTAGGATCGTTCTTATCTTCAGAAATACTTAAAATTTGAATTTGTCATATGAGACTTACCTATAAAATCAAAATTTGACTTCCAGTTTGGATATAACGAGTCTAACCAGACTCGACCCAACAAAGGTGTAAATGGTTTTTTGCTTTTTATGACCAAAATGTTTAACACAAACGGCTTCTCATTACGTATTGATTTGACCTTGACTTCGAAACTTCCAAGAACCACCACGTGTCCACCAGTTACAACCTCTAGATTTTTATAAACTTTAGCTAATTTAAGATTTTTGAAAAACTTTAAATAATCATATTCTGAAATAACTGTAGTACATGCACCAGTATCTAGTTCGAAAGTAATATACATTTCATTAATTAATAACTTAACCTTAAGTGCTCCAGATTTAACCTCATTCACATAGTTGAGCCTGCCCAGCCAAGCGTCCTCGTCCGAACTATTTTCGTCATATTTGTCTTCCACCGCATGCACCGACTTATCCTTTGTCCTTCTTTGTAATTTAAAACAATTCTTCTTTGTGTGACCACGTTTTTTGCAATAGAAACAAACTATGTCCTTAGTGTCACTATTTTTGTAAGATTGTCTCTCCTTAGATGAACCTTTACGATCTTTAGAATGACCTCCAATTCTACCACGTGACCTAGACGTTTGTCTTGATCTGTGATTATTGTGCTTTTTAATGTAATTGATGTCTGAAAGACCCGATGTTCCCGGCTGAAGAACTCTTAATTGGTTTTTTTGACATTTCATCTCCTCGAGCTATCTCTACGGATTTTTGAAACTCCAAGCTCGAAATCTCCAACAACTTTGCACGTACACGATTATCAGAAATTCCCAAAACGAATCTGTCCCTTAAGGCGTCGTTCAAAAAGGATCCAAATTCACATGGCTCTGCTAATTCCTTAATGACCATGACATACTCACAAATACTTTCGCCAGCACGCTGATTTCGAGTACCAAATTTATACCGCTCAGCAGTGATATTCTTTTGGGGATTAAAATGTCCCTTCAGCTTCGAAATTAATATTTTGTAGCTCATCACATCGATTCCCTCTGGCCTTGACACATTTCGTATGACTTTATATAATTCCTTACCGCCAAGATTTAACAGATAAATTTTTTTTTCACTGTCATCAATTATTTTGTTCAACGACATTAGATTCTCGAAACGCTCCATGAATATGTCGAAATCATCCACACTTGGATTAAAAAATTCAATTGCGCCAATAAAATTTATGGAATTCATCGCGTTACATGCGTTTTTATGTTCGCTTTTTACTTCTTTATGGACTATCGTTCGCGTTGATGAGCTGCTGTTGGATTCCGTGTCCAATTCTGATTCTGAGTTTGCCATGAATTTAGCTTTCTTAGAGGATTAAAGTAGCGGACTTAACAGTTTTCCTCGTCGCCAATGTTGTGTATTTAAAAGACGAGTGTTAAAGATGGACTGATTTTATTATATTGTAAACTTATACAATTGTCTTATTGCTAGATAAATATATAATGTATTGGTACATAACTAATTTGAGTAGCACATTAGTTTATTAGAAAGTTATTAGAAAGTGCTAATACAAATACATAATACAAATATCCGCCGAAGAATTTTTCTCTCGAAAGTATATTAATCTCTTTTTTACTTATCGTCCAGCACTCGGCACCGTAGAGTAGTACTGGTAAAATAAGTGTTTGTCTTTCGAGAAAGGAGTTTTCAACCTATTTGTTTGGCCAAACCGAAGAAGCAGTCGTTCGCTAGGGTAATTCTTCATCGGATTTCCACTAAGGTGTCGTTCGTGAAATTAATGTTTGTTCCGAGGTAGGTAAACTCCTTGCCTCGAAATTACTGCTACCAATAGTCACATTTTGTCCTAGGCGATGGGGCTTTGTGTATTGATAGAATATTCTTTGTTTTGTCCTCATTCGCTTCAAGACCATCGCGTTTCGCCTGTTCATCAATAGCTGTGAATGCAGCTCGCTTAGAGCGACCGATGATATCAATGACGTCCGCATAGCCAAGCAGTTGGGAATACCCATTGAAGATAGTGACTTCCAGGTTGACACCACTCTTGCGTACTATCTGCTCTAGGATTATGTTGAAAAAATGACATGATAGAGCATCTCCCTATCTTGTGACGAAGCGTTATACTTTTTCTCCTACCGCCCGAAAAACCTCCCAACTACCGCCGCCGCATACCGGATGGATCGCTATATTAAAATGCCCTCTTGAAACCTCATATAATTTACCGAACCGATGCTATCTTCAATTTTAAATCAACCAACGTACCAACCTCCCGAACCCTGGGTTTCCGTCGCTTTACATATCACACCGTTTTGCCGCACCATACTACCAAGCCGTCTTACCAAAAGCAAATTTGCATATATTTATACTATGCCACCGAACCCTGGGTTGTTATTCACTTCATACCGAACCCCGAGAGCATTTAACTGCCTACATCCATATAAGGAATGATGATATTCAGATGTTTGATAAGATGTATACAAATTAAACTAATCTTTATTTTTTAATTTTAAAAAAATATATTTTTGGAGGCTGAACCTCTTTATTTCGTTTACCACTTAGAACTAACTACAAAATGTTTTTCTTAAAACTATCTAACCTACTTATGCCTCTATGCTGCGGATGTTCCCACAGGTAGTGTTTTTTTGCAGCAGTCTCTGCTACGTGCTGGAATGCATATTTGTTCTGGTTGTTGTCTTGTTTCCAGACGCAGCGTCAGCGAAATTATCGTGAGAACGAGTCATAAATCATTTGCACAATTGTTTGCCTTAACTTACATGTATGACGTTATTGGTAGTTTGTTTATTTTGTAATGAGCCCTGCCTGTCCTATAAAGCTATGGAGGATATGGGCTTCCTCAAGCCAATTATATATGATGGCTAAAGAGCCGATCTGTTTTGATTTCCTGAAAATTAAAAGAAAGAAGGCTGAGGAGCCGATGTATTGCTTTTAACTTCCAAATCGAAAGTCCATTTTATTTTATCAGACTTAAGCTATTTATACAAAAATAATTTTCTTACACACTAAGAACTTAAACCTATACATATTATTACTAAAACATATACATTGTATTTAATTCTAATTCGGTGGGAAACAAATGACAGAATCAGGCAGCATACTTGCTATGTCATCAAAATCATAACCAATATGCATGCCCCTTTCAAAATGCACAAATGCATCCAAATTCGTTAAACCTTCACGAATAGATAGATACACTTGACCATAGTAAAAGTAATCTGAGACTCAAGTGGCATTGAACATTTTATTAGATAATTTTCTGGAGTGAATGAAATGCGAGTACATATGAGAAATGGGTTGGCTATAGGAACGTGGAGTATAGATCTATGGCAATGACCTGCAATAAAATTCTTATGCAATATAGTGTAGTGTATGCGCACTACAATTTCTTTCAATTCACACTGCCTTTTGACTGAAATATTAATAAAAAGATGTGAATAAGCAATATAAATTCGTCTTCTGCCTTTGCCTGATGCTTTGTACCAATCAAGTGTACATAAAGGGAGAAAACCAAGCTAAAAAAAATTAATTCGGGAACCGAATAAATTAATTAGCAAGTAAGAACACACTGCTGGGTACGAAGTGTACTAGATAGTAGTTCCGAAAAACATTTTGGGTTCTAAACCCCTACCTGCCGCTTAACCTGACCTGTTCCCTGACCTGTTCCCCACGTTTATTTCTGCGCTCCACTTCTTCTAAGTGTAGCGTGGACAAGGCTTGACCTAATCCGATTTTTCTTCTAGTCTTTCGCTGGAAGCAGGGCCGTATCCCCACTGATTCTTTTTGTGGCTACCCTTCTTCAAAGAGTACCACGGACACGCTTGTTGCCGCGAACAGAGCACAGATTATTCTTCTAGTCTTTTGCTAGAAGCAGGGCCGTCATCCCGTCATCCCAAATGATTATGTCTGTGGCTACCCTTCTTCAAAAAGTACCACAGACAAGCTTGTTTCCGCGAACGAAGCCCCGATTTTTCCTCCGGTCTTTTGCTGGGTGCATGATTAAAACCGTAAAGCCGTATATGAAATATTATGTTAGTTATAATAAGAATATTCGTTGTTAATTATATGAAATACTTTGTTAATTAAATAAGAAGAAGTAACTAAAGAAATTGTAAACGCTGTAACCGAATTTAAAAATGAAAAAAGATTGAATTGATTTGGAGTTTGGAACAGCGTTGCCGATGTGGCACGATCGTGCCATTTTGACACGGACATTTTTTCGTGGCACGGTGACACGAAAAGTTTCAATATGGCACGTTTTTTTTTTCATTATTTTACCTAAATGCGTTTAAGATAATTGACCCAACCTTTTTAAGAAATGATCCAAATATACAAAGTATTCTGCCACACTTCAATATTTTGGTATCAGAATTTTCTCATCTATTAGAGTGCGAGAAAGATGTTCTTTTTGGCGATATAAGAAAAAATTTTGAGATTGGACTAGTCGAAAGTATTTTTTTTTGAAGATTCAAAAACGTTCTAAGTTCATTAATAATTCAAAATTTATGTTGTTTCTTCTCAGTTTTCCTCACGGAAGTGCATCAGCAGGGCGACTGTTTTCAAGTCCAAATAATATTAAAACAAACAACAAAAACAGACTGTCATACAAAAAAATTAATGCTATAATGTCATATAATGAAATTATTTAGCCTAATAATTGTCAAAATTTCAAACCTCCAGCTAATTTATTTATTTAACTTATTATAACAAAGCTTTATAACGTCTTTATATTTTTAAATAATAATAATAGGTACTCATCATGTGATGTGATATGGGTAGTTACATAATACATACTCATTACTTATTATGAACTTGCCAAAAAATCCTATTTCTGGAAAATACCTATACACGAATAAAGGAAATGATTTTTTGTTTGTTATTTGCTTGTAATACCTAGTATTTAATTAAAATTTATTTTTAAAGAATAACTTGAGTTTTTTTTTCATATGGCACAAAAATGTCAGAAATGGCACGTTTTTTCAAAGAGTGTGGCACGAAAAATTTTTTTTCGGCGGCAACGCTGGTTTGGAAACTTCTACCCAAGTTTTTTGCTTTTTGGGACAAATCCTGGACACCGACGAGCCTACCTCAGCCTCGAAATAAAAAAGCATCACAATCTGAACCCTGTACATGTCTGGAATACCTCGGATGAGCTGTTACCCATTTGCTTGTTGCACCGCGTATTTTGTAACGTCATGAGGCACAGCTGGATCAGTTTTTTCGGGATCCCGAGTTCCGACATCGCCAATAGAAACTCTTGGCGCTTGACGACTTATGCTTTTATATGCGGCTTTGAAGTCGATGAAAAGATCTCGACTTGAAATTCGCTGATCTTTTCCAGGATTTACCTGAAAGTGAAGATTTGGTTTATCGTTAATCTGCCTGGCTTTAAGCCACACTGGTTCGTGTTGATCATTGTGTTGCAGAAAGGTTTCAGACGCTCACATAGTACGGTTAATAGGATCTTGTAGGCAACTTTAAACAAGGATATGCCTCTGTAGTTTTTGCAGAACATAGGATCGCCTTTTTTGTAGATTGGGCATACTTTTCTCCTCCCAAACTTCGTTGATGAGCTGATGCATGCACCCTATCAGGACATCACCTCCATACTTGAAGAGTTCCGCTAGTATGCCATCCGAGTCAGAGGATTTGTTGTTTTTAAGCTTGTGGAAAAAAAGTCGTGCATTTTATTTCTTCTTGGAATAAGATTATATAAACGTTCAGTCTTATATGAATCCTCTTCTGGAAACTCAGCTCTAAATATACCCCTATAATCCCATAATAAGTCATAGTTAATCATTTGACGCATTTATAAAAATCCTAAGAAAAGCTGAGATTTATACCTCCCATATCAAGAAACTATCGGGAGTTCAAAGAATGAAAGCTGTGCAGCAAGATCCTAATGAGATCCTTAATCTTTGAAATTATAGTATATAGGATTTGTAAAAACAAAAACATTTTACAGAATATAAAAAAAAAAAACGCGGGCTAAACGAAGAAGAGGAAGTTACATCTTAACGCAAAATGCACAACTACTCACAAACTATACTTTTCTGATGTCAACGTTCTCCTCTCACTCACACGTAAGGGCGGATTGAATACCTTTATTTTAGCCGTTTATGTTTCGTCTACACTTCTGTGAACATTAGTTGTAAAAACGCATTTGTGATCCCATACGAAATTTTTTGTTTTCATAACTAAACTTTAGTTCTTGGCTCCTAAGAGAAATTTTCTTAATGCGCTTATTCAAGGAATAAAGATGTTAATAGGAGAGTCAGTGTCTCGTCAGCAGCAGCCATATTTCCATTCACAAGCAAAATGGTTGTCTGTATATTTTGAGGGTTACCATAAATTAAAAGACTATGATCTCGATAAAATGACTTGGCTGTAACACTGTTTTAAAATGTATTAAGTGACATGTTGAAGTTTTTATTTCGCATTGTTGCGATTGCATTAAAAATATGTAAAAATAAAAGATATGGTTTAATTTTTTTTAATTAAAACTAAATACATAGTACATTCTCATATTAAGATTTTGTCGATCTTTATTAGAGCCTTAGAAGCAGCATTTTAATATGAATGTACATCTGTCATCCCATAAGAAGACTAGGACTCGACAAAGGAGACAAGAAGAATTACAAAGAAACTTCTACTCTTGCTATGAGTACGAAGAGCCTCTCATAACTAAACGTGGGAAAAATTTCAATCGAGAGGACATTTTTATTGAATTATTTAAGGCAAATGGGTCTTCACTTCTCGCCTATTGCCTATTTAAAGTTTCCGATAGTCGTCCTGCCAAGAGGACTATTCGCAGCATTTCAGTCAATAATACGTCAACACACATATCTCAACGAACCGCAAGACCTGCTGAAAATATCGTCATTGCTCGAAAGTGTGCGGAAGAATCCGAGACAGTAGCTTCTGTGCTAGTCGGCCTTTCGCAGACCACAACTTAGCGAGTTTTGCATCATAGTTTTGCCTACATCCGTACAGAATTCAACTGAACCAGTAGTTCAGACCATAGACAAGGACGTATTGATTGAAAAATCAATTCAACGACCAGTCCCATTTTTGGATGAATGAGCTAATCAAAAAGGAAAATTTTAAATTTTGGGACAATCCACAAGAAATCCACTAAATTGCAATGCATTCAAATTGAGTCAGTATTTAGTACGTAATTTGGGCTGGCGGCATCATCTATCCATACTTTTTGGAGAACGACTTTGGTTAGGCCATCATCGTGAATGGAGAACGCTGTCGGTTGATGATAACCAATTTCTTTTACCCGAAATTGTATAATATAAACACCGATTACAAGTGGTTTAACAGCACTGGCGTTACTTATCATACAGCTTGTACAATGCTGAAAATTTTGCACCAGCGATTTCCGAGTATGATAATTGACGCGCACTAGTATACCCTTTGGTATAATGGTTAGTACATTGCACTATTATGCAGCAGGTCTTGGGTTCGATTCTCAGCAACTACAAAAAAGTTTTTCAGGTTTACTGCATCATGTGAGGAATTGACAAAATCCTCTAAGTGTATCTCTTGCCATGAAAAGTGTAGCTCATAAGACGTCCGGAATCGGCAGAAAATTATAGGTCCCATTTCTGGTAACACGCACACAGAAATGATTGAGATATGTAAGTCACTAGGTCCTGGTTCTCTTCGAGCTGCTGCACCACAAATTTAAATTATTATATGCCGCGCACTCAAGGGGTTATGAATACCCTTAAAATTTTTAACACAGTGAGAGCGTTAAGGAAACAAAGGCTGTTGAGTAAGAGATAATGATGTTCATTTGTCCTAATTATCTGGATATTGAAATGGGAAGGAGAAACAGAATTGGGTAAGGCACTTTGAATTTTCCATTCGTGGGGCACGGTTAAGAAGTTTCGACTGTGGACCACCGAGAAAAGCTGCAGCGGATTTAAAGATGAAAAACCCTGAATGGAAGCTCATCTGTTTTGCCATACATTTCTCGAAACTTTACAAACCCCAATTGTTTATCATGTGTCCTTTAGACTTTTGAAGTATTTCAGATTAATTTCATTTTTACTTGCGATATAGGTACTATAGGGCAAGTTCTGCATTTGGAAAAAAAATCGAACTCGAGATTTTGATCAAAGTTGACATTACGATGATAGCGAATTCGAAAAAAGTGGGTCCGACAATTCCGTCTGTCTGTCTGTATGTCTGTATGTCTGTATGTCTGTACCTCGAACTACAGCCTAAACTACCAGAGGTATTTTCTTCAAACTCGGTAGTTAGCGGTCTTCGGTGATTCCCTAGAGGAGAAATTGAAATTTTTTTTTTAGCTCCAAAACTAACGGTACCCCCCATACACCCGTAATACGAAATCTTATTTATCTCGAAAACGGCTCTAACGATTTTGATAAAAAAAATTAAGTGTGATATTATGGACATGGACTATATTTTGGTCAGAAAAAAATTTGGGGGGAAATGTTATTAGGGGTACCTGTCATAGAACCGTTTTTTTGATTTTCGAATTTATCACCAACGGCTCTAACGATTTTAACCAAAATTCTTATGCTGGAGCTGCTTTGCATTTGCAAAAATATAAACTAAAAATTTTTTCGAAAAAATAGTTGTTGAATTTAAAAAAAAATAATACAATTTTTTTTTTGAAAATTCAATATCTTGAAAACCGATACACGATTAAATTTTTAAATTACGTTTTAAAATGTATTTTATTAAGTACTAACAATTTGCATATCAATTTTTCTTATAAAAATTTTAAGGAAAATTTAGTACACAAAAAACAGGTTCCAGTGTGTCTGTATGTCTGTACCTCGAACTACAGCCTAAACCACTGGACCTATTTCTTTCAATCTCGGTAGTTAAGGGTCTTCGGTGGTTCCCTAGAGGAGAAATTGAAATTTTTTTTTTAGCTCCAAAACTAACGGTACCCCCCATACACCCGTAATGCAAAATCTTATTTATCTCGAAAACGGCTCTAACGATTTTGATAAAAAAAATAGGTGTGATATTATGAACATAGGCTACATTTTGGTCAAAAAAAATTTTGGGGCAAAATGTTATTAGGGGTACCTGCCATAGACCCGTTTTTTTTTTTTTTTTTGATTTTCGACTTTCTCATTAACGGATCTAAGAATTTTAACCCAAAATTTTCAGCAGGAGTCCCCTTAAGTTTAAAATAATATTGTATATAAAAATATTTGTTGGGTTTAAAAAAAAAAAAAATTTTTAAATCAATATCTTCAAAACCTATGAACGATTATTTTTTGAAATTATCTCCTAAAATCAATATTATTTAATACTTAAAATTCGCATCCCACAGTTTTCGTACGTTCGTACGTTCGTACGTGCGTACGTTCGTACGTCCGTACGTTCTGGTACCATTTTTCGTCGTCGATATCTCAAGAACGAGTAAAGCTATCGACTTCAAATAAATTTTGTTTAATAGATACTAACTTCGAAAGAGGCTGAAAGGGCGTTTATTAAAATTCAGTTAGTAGTTTTTTCACTATAACGGTTTAAAAAAAAAGTAAAAATTTTGGTTAGTTTCAAATATCTGACGAAAACATAATGCTATTGATTTCAAATAAAATTTAATGTACTCATTATAAAGTCATACAGATTTGGTATGAATTTGGAAAAAAATAAACATACCGTTATTTTTTTAAATAAAAAAAACTGAAAAAAAAAATTTCATAACCCAGATATTCTAAGAACGGAAAACAATTTGAAACTCAAAATAATTTTATTTTACGAAAAATAATGTGTTTGACAACTGGTGAAAATTTCAAAAAAAAAATCAGTTTACAGTTTTTTTACAAAAAATAAAAAACTATATAAAATTCTATTGAAAATTCGTAAAAATTGTTTTTCGACTCAAATTTCTCGAGAACTAGTAGTGATCTTGACTTCTAATTTAGTTTATTTTAAACATAGTATAATTATGTACAATTGGTAAAATGTTAACAAATATTGAATTACAGTGAGCATTGGAAAACGTGAACCCCCCAAAACGTGAACTATCCCAAAACGTGAACACCGTAATTTTTACATTGACTGATCTAAAACGTGAACAAATCGAAAAGCTCTAAAACGTGAACAGGCATTTTTTCAACATTTCTACATAAAAATGCACTGAATTAATTTTTTAAAACTTCGGGGGCTTCATAAATTTGACATTGCGTAGTATGAAATATTTAAAAAGGCTTTGGAATGGTGTTCAGGTTTTGACCAAACCGACATAAACGCCTAAGAGAAATTGTAGTTATTAAAATATTGGCAAAAATAGAACAGACGAAAATTTAAAATTTTGTTTGTTAAATAAAACTTTTATTTGTAAAACGTTCTAATTTCAATTTTTTTAATAACCCGTAAATACCAGTATGAACCCGTAGGTACCAGTATGTGCAAAAATGTAAAAATATTCATAAATCTATACTACTGCAAGCAAAAA
The DNA here is from genome assembly GCA_911387755.1 of Chrysotoxum bicinctum. Classification (NCBI taxonomy): domain Eukaryota; kingdom Metazoa; phylum Arthropoda; class Insecta; order Diptera; family Syrphidae; genus Chrysotoxum; species Chrysotoxum bicinctum. The sequence continues at coordinate 177,931,711 of OU426988.1, read as the reverse complement.
GAAGATAAAATGAAAGAAAATATGTTTTATTTTAAGAGGAGTAGTAAGACAATACGGTCTGTCTGTCTGTCTGTCTGTCTGTCTCTCTGTCTGTCTGTCTGTCTGTCTGTCCGTACGATTGCAGCTAAACGGCTCGGCCGATTTTCTTCAAACTTGGTAGATATGGGTTTTAATTTTTTCCCCCCGGATGTTTTTTGATTTGATTTTTTAAGACCAAAAATAACGGTACCTGCCATACGAATTTTTTTCGAAATTTTATAAACATTTTTTTTTCTCAAAAACTGTTCGACAGATTTTAAAAATAAAAACACAAAAAAAATTCATTTAATTAAAGCTAGGTATTTGTTGAAAAAAATTTTCAGAAAAATAATTATTGAGGGTACCCCCCATGGAACAATTTTTTTTGTTTTTGATTTTTTCGAAAACGGTACAACCGATTTTGATAATTTTTTTTTTGCTAAGGCTGCCCAAAAACCTGAATAGAATTGTGTACTCAAATTTTCAAAAAAAATTTTTTTGGAGTTTTAAAAAAAGCTTCAAAATTTTTTTTTCAAAACTCAATATTTCAAAAACCCCATGCTAGATTTTTTTTTAATCTTGATAAATAAAAGTTTCTCAATATAATCTACAAGATGTGAGAAAAAAAAATTTATTTTACCTAAAAATAAAGGTACCTACCATACAAATGCTAAAAAATTAAAAAAAATGGTTTTCAAAAATCGTATTTTTCTCGAAAACGATTCCGAGAATTTTGATAAAATATTTTTTCTTTCAATTGATTTTTACGATACTTATTTTAATAAAAAAAAATTTGAAATTAAGATATTACAGCTTGTACCTACCATAGAACCATTTTTTTTCGAATTTTGAACTTCTCATTATCCACATAACGGATCTTAATGAAAATTTTTATAGAGAAGCTTCTAAAAAGTCTAAAACACATTGCATTTCAAAACTTTAAAATAAATAATTTTTGAATTTTTGAAAAAAAAAATCTATTTTTTCTTTTTTTTGAAAATTCGATATCTCAGAAACGACTCAATATTTTTTTTTTTGTAAATTTTATTTTTATTCTAACAATAATAAAAACTTTAAATTGGCGTACCAACATTTTTTCTTAAAAAGCTTTGAAAAAGTTTGTACATAAAAGCTTTTTTTAAGAAACCACTACAACGACTTATAATTTTTGTTCTTGCATAAATTCATATTTGGATAGCATTATGTTTTTGTCTCTTACTACTAAAAGAATTTAAAAAATAATTTAATCCTTATGAACAGTTTTCTCTAATAACATTCGTTTTTAAAATTCCTAGTCTGTTACATAAGAGCAAGTTCGTGCGACCCAGTCGTGCATTTTATTTCTTCTTGGATCTATGATGAAACTTCAGAAAATTTTGTCTAGCTGTGTTTAATAAATGACCCGTTTCTTAGACTTATTGGAAAATTGTTATCTTAATTTTGATAAGAATATCGAAATCTAAGTTGCTTTTGTTTTGAATGTCTCTTGCAGATTGGCTAAAGTCTATATAGCGAAAACATTCTTGTTAACAAAGTTAAAACAAATGTATCGTATTCTAATATGTACATATTATTCAAATATTCTTGCCTGAAATATATGCTTTAAGATTTATATTCTCTTGCATTTGAAGAATTTATTCGGAAAAGATAATCAAGGTAAAAGACAATTATTTATGAACGAATATAAAGATTAAAAATCAAGTATACGCCCGAGTGTTCATGAGTAAATACAAGGTGCGTTTGTTGCTGCAGGTCGATGTGGTTTTTTCAATTACTTTTAAATGAAGTACAATTGCATAAATATATAGTTTATTGATTACTTAAATGGTGCTCAACATTATATACAAAATATGATGTCGGTCCTGATGGGCGCCCCTGACCGTAGCGCAAAGACAAGCTCTTTTAAGCATACTTTGCTTAGCAATTTCGCAGACTTCTGTTGTAATTTCAGCAATTTGTTTTAGCTGTTTTTAGGTTGGTATGTTTATGTACACTCTTTGCTTCAAGTACAACCATTTGAAGAAATCAGGTTGCGTGAAATAACGTAATCTTGGTGGCATGGCACGACCTTTCAAATTTTATTCAAAAAAATGTCAAACATATAAAATCGTTATTCTGCTGCAAAAATGTACCTATTTATAAATTTGGGACAAAATATTTTGATCTATTGAACAGATGTACGGATGTGCGGGAGAAATATGAACAAAAAATACCCCTAGCATTTAAAAAGACAACAAATATTTTTTAATTCATGGGTACTGTTTGTTGTGAACTAGTGGAAAGTCCTCCAAAAGTACTCGTATATCGTATCGTGAAAAGCCGTTCAGATCTGGCAAAAAATTGTAGGTCTCCTCCATTCCTGTTGATGTTGATAGCACGTATAATGTGCCGAATTGTCTCATCTTTTAGCTCTTGAATTATTCTTGGCTTATTGATGTACACTTTTTCTTTTAAATATCCCCAAAGAAAGAAGTCCAACGGTATCAAATCACATGATCGTGGCGGCCAATTGCCATCGCCATTGAATTTCTCGCGCAAAAGAGCCATTGTTTTGTTGGCTGTGTGGCAAGTGGCAGCATTCTGTTGGAAGCCCATATCGTGCAGGTCAATATCCGGCCACAAGAAGTCCGTTAACATCTCGCTATAGCGAACACTATTCACTTTAACTGCTTGGCCGACCTCATTTTCCAAGAATTACGGCCCGTGACGCGGCCAGCCCATAAACCGCACCAAACAGTCACTCTTTGTGGATGCACCGCCTATTCAACAATCATTCATAAATTCTCATTTGCACAAATGTGGCAATTCTGCTTGTTAACGAATCCACTGAGGCGAAAGTTTGCCTTGTCGCTTAGACGATTTTCTTTGTAAAGTTACCATTCACTTCTGTCTGTTCAACCAACATTTTGGCGTATTGACGACGCTTGCAATAGCCCTGCTCAATTGTGTACCTCTCCATGATTGAATTTGTCAAACACTGAAACAAAGAAATGTCAATTTAAGTTGGACCAAAAAGTTGACGTTAAGGTGTGACTCACAATTAACATCGTGCATTATGGTTGGACCACCCTTTATAAGAACTGGAGAGTAAAGATAGGCAGGCTGATTCTTAGTGGCGGAGAACTTCAAAATGCCAACACTTTCTGTGATTGTGGATTTGAAAGTTCTCGGTTGTTTTGAGGTAAGTTTTTTTCTATTATAAATATATTCTATAGCAATAAATAGCTAGACCCTTATAATGTTTAACATTAACATAGCAAGATCAATGGGGAAATTAGGGAGGAAAGAAAGGAAGTGTCTTGAATGTTTGCAAATTGAAATGGCGAGAAAACATAGTGTCGGGTTAATAATTGCATAATTGTGTTGTGCGACTAAAAAGCGAATTACTGTTTTTGACGGTACGTCCAAAATGACGATCAAAGAAGAGCGGATGAGCAGTAATTCCGACACAGGTGTCACGCGTCATCTGATTGAGGGTAGGAATGCAACTAGCTACTTCGAGTAAACATTGCTTGCAAAAAAATATATAAGACAAGGAAAGACATGGAACATTCTGACGTTGTTCAAGAGATGGAAATGAATTCATACTAGTTCTGATTCCTATCAGTTTTGATACTCTGTTGTGGATTCTTTCCATTAAATGAAAAGGAGATTGTTTCGGCTGAACCTACCCAAGGATGTGAGTTATACTTGAGGTTTGTACGCCTTACAAATCGTAGCCCAGATATAGAAATTCTAAGCATTAAGCAGCGTTTTCTGGCGGTCTCGAGAATGTGGCAGATCGTGGTTGATAAAAATACAAATACTTCGATGCAAGTGTCATTCAAGGTCAATAGAATAAGGGGTATTAAACAATGCTTGTATGCGCTTGTCATACAATACCGTTGCAAAGAAGATGAACGTGAAATTAAAATCGAGTATGAAAAGCTAAGGGTGAAGTCCTTGGCAAATCAATGAAGTGGATTAAGAAGTTTCAGACAAGAGATCCTTTATTAAAATGAGGAACAGAGTCTGAGATAAAACAGAGCCCTGGAGAACACCAGCATTTATTTTGTAAATATCAGACTTGAAACTGTCCATTACACAATGTATTGAACGATCCAGATATTAATTTCTAATCCAAGGAATAAGGATTTCATTGATACCAAACGCACTCTAAAAATGCGCAGCAAGATTAAGCCCCGGGAGCCGATGGCATACCAGCCGAATTATTCCATCACGGCGGGCCAGCCTTACGTCAAGCAATTCATGATATTATAGTAAAGGTATGGGAGCAGGAAGAAATGCCAGAAGACTGGTGAAAAGGCATAATATGCCCCATACATAAGAAGGGAGATGTCACAACGTGCAGCAATTATAGAGGTATCACGTTGTTGAGTACCGCCTATAAGATACTCTCCTCTATCCTACAAGACCGGATAACCCCATACGCTAAAACCGTCATCGGGCAATATCAGTGTGGTTTCATTCCAGGCAAATCAATCACTGATCAGATCTTTACCCTTAGGCAGGCGATGGAAAAATGTCTAGAATTTAACATCCCAACATACCATCTGTTCAAAGACTTTAACGCCGCCTATGATAGCATAGCCAGGGTAGAACTTTACAAAGCTATGAGAGAATTCGGCATCCCAAATAAATTGACACGACTATGTAGGTTGACCATGACCAACGTAACAAGCCAAGTAAAAATAGCCGGATTGCTATCCAGACCAATCAACATCTTTAATGGACTCCGACAAGGGGATGGTCTGGCCTGCCTCCTCTTCAACCTGGCGTTGGAGAAAGCAATCCGTGACTCTGGCACGGCAACAAGAGGGACCATCGTCAACAGGTCCAGCCAGTTATTGGCTTTCGCAGACGACATTGACATCATCGGAACAACCGAACAAGCTGTACACGATTCCTTCATCCAGATCGAGCAGGCGGCACAAAATCTGGGGCTGCACATTAGTGAAGGTAAAACAAAGTAGATGGTGGCGTCGAATGCGGGAGGAACAGTTGGTCAAACAATCAAGGTAGCGGAGCACGAATTTCAAGTGGTGCAATCCTTTAAATACCTTGGGTCAATAGTAGCAGCCGATAACAATATAGAAGAAGAAATACGCGGGCGGCTTCTCAAATCCAACAGAGCCTACTATAGTCTGTCAAAGCTTTTCAAATCCAGAAATCTCACAATAACTTCAAAACTGCTGCAGTACAGGACCATGGTCCTGCCAGTACTCACATATGGATCCGAAACTTGGGTGCTTAGCAAAAGGCACTCCGACCTCTTAGCTGCGTTCGAGAGAAAAGTCTTAAGGAGAATAATTGTTGGCTCCATATGTGAGGAAGGACGATTCCGGAGACGGTACAATCATGAATTGTACGCAATCTACCTAGAAGCAGATATCGTGACAAAAATTAAGCTCGGTAGACTCCGGTGGGCAGGGCACCTAGCTCGAATGAGCGAAGAGGAACCTGCTCGGAAAGTTCTTTGTGGTACATTCTATGGTAGACGACAGCGTGGTAGACCATGCTTGCGCTGGAGAGATGGCGTAGACCAGGACGCCCGAAGCCTTGGGGTGCGCAACTGGATGGCGTCGGCTAGAGACCGGGATAGGTGGAGAGACTTGTTGAAAGAGGCCAGGACCGGAACCCGGTTGTCGAGCCGATGATGATGATGAAGATTGAACAAAGTTATCTTACTTTTGCCTTTCAATTTGGAAGCTATCAAAACCAATGTTCATCGATACCTCCTTTCCCCTCCCCCATAATTTTCCCCGTAGTGCGTCCTATGCTTATATTCAATATTATTAGGGTCTCAAAAAAAAACTTGACCACGTGTGAATTATAAAAAAAAAATAGCTGGAAGAATATGAAGAAGTGGAGAGCTTAATGCTTATACCAAAAAGGCAAATATTTAGCTAACTACCAGAAATTTATAGCAGCGGTTTATTTTAAGACAGATGATCATAGGTTAGAGCTTAACTACCAGTGCCAAATTATAGTCAAACAGACGTGAAAATCAGAAGTAGAGTAAATAAAGCTTTTAGTGCAATCAAAATCTCTTCTTCATTGAAAAACTCTAGAAAAATATCGATAGGCACCGGACTAAGACCATTTGAATGCACGAGTGCAATCTATGCTGCCTTGCGAACTACAGTCTAGCGGCTCTTCAGGACAATAGGCATAAACGGTGTGGGGCACCAGTAGTTACTACGGCCCTATTGGCACTTAAGACAGCTGGCTAAATGGTTTGGTGCCACAGCGTTTATCAAAGCCCTTTGTGGCATTTTTCTTCAAATCACTGGTACTGGAAGTCTTAGAAAAACCAAATGCTTGACAATCTCACCCTTCTTAATTTTTACTTCGAACAAAGCCCTTTACCATTTTTGGTACAAAAAAGTCACAAAATCGACTGGACTCGCCTGTGATCATTAAAAGCTTACCGGTGTTAAATAACAATATGGCGGCGTTGGTTTCGAACATTGAATAATTGAGTAGTTAAACATTGCCGTCCCTTCCTTAAGTTCCACAAGTTGAACATTTCGTAAAAATTAAATACATTTTTCACCATTCTTTGAAAATAATTTATATACAAAATGTAGTTTCAGTCTCAAGTCCCCATGAATGTATTCTGAGGAGCTTGAAATATCAAATTTTCATTAAATTTTAATAAAAACTTTATAATGACAAAGTAAAAAGTAGGTTAAATAAATATTATGAGGCAGAGTTATACAGCGATGTATTAATACCTTAATTGTGTTGAGTAATTTCCTTCATACAGTTTTCTACTCAAATAAAATAGGTAGGTGAACGTGTATACCTCTGCTCATAATATGAAGGTACATATGCATACTTGAAGAAAAAAACCAGCCTATTAATTATAAAAGCCTCAGTGGCCGTCTCTCTGAGCTTTTTTCCACCTCAAAGAGTAATCCCGCATACCAAAGTATAGGTATCTACATTATACCACTATGAACACAAGAGTATTTTTTACATCTGCCACACAAGGGTTATTATACATTGGATAAAAAGAACGATTAAGCCGCCCACAGAAGGACATGCATACCTACTTATCTACGATACGCACTCCATATATACTAGGCAAATAGCATTTTCATGTCGTCTCGACTCTCGACCCCATACAGCATCGACCTCGGCCCCACTCTACCTAACTAACCGTTTCCAAATCCCAAGCCTACAGCAAAGCCATAGTCCTGATCCTGGAACGTGTTCTCCACGTCAACTTCAATCATTCAAGTGTCATATTAAAAGAAATCCGTATTCTGGCGGCATACACAAACACATATAACGTGTAGTTCCGTTTGTGAGTCCCAATTAATGGGGCGGTATAAGTGCTCCGGCATTATATAAATGCAGGCCGAAAAAAAATATGCGGGAATAAAAAAGTACAAAAAAACGGTATACTTTTATTATATGAGTATATGTACATATGTATATAAACTCACTGACAATGAACGCCTTTAATTAAGTCGGCTGCAATATTTTCGGAAATGTACCCCGAATGGTTGATTCGACTGTAGGCCCGGTTGAGAACAATGCCAACCGCTATATAGCGGTGCTGCTGCCACCATTGCGTATCCTTTTGCTTCCGGATGGCTTCGTTTCACGTGCGGCACGGTGGTGGTTGCTTGAATGAATATGGCAAGTGAATGCAATGCATCCTCCTCACATCATCACCAACATCAGAATCATCATCAGGCTGTGTCTTTTAAAGGGGATTAATGTCGGTTCGGGGCTTCATCCGTTTGTGAGCTCGTCTGTTATGTGACTTTTATCTTTGTTTTTTTTTTAACCTGGTTATGAAATAACTTAAACGGATGCAAATTGCAAAGAATATTCTAGACCAATATCTATGTATGTATATTGTATACATGTGATTTCAGGATATTAGTGTTACAATATCCGCAACAAGGATACACCGAATTAAATTACACACTTTTTAAAAAAAGGTATAACTTTGCTAAGAAAATTGATGTCTTACAATAAATTTATGGAAGTATTCAAGACACAGATTCCCTGATTTTTCATAACAGACGATTAAAAAATCATTAAGACACGCATAATGCCGGTCGTCCACTAGGCGATCAACGCACAAATTTCGAATTCAACGAATTCATTTCTAATGTACGGTGGCCTCAATTATGTTCAACCAACACGTTGGATCTAGTTGTTGGCCGTTGCTCAACGAATTGCGCAACAAGTGTACGGGTAGTGTACGAAGTACGAGCTCGTGTTGCTCCTTGAAAATGTTCAATCAACACTTTGAGCAACATTTTCAAGATAATGTTTTGCACATTATTTCTTCAACGCGTTGATCAACTTTTTAATTTTCTTTGGGATTTATTGACGTAATATTGTATTGCGTTGCGTTGGTTGCAGTGAATAAGAATAACTGGAATAAGTTTTAAGAGTTGATCAACTAGGTGTGCGAGGTTAATCAACAAATGTGAAAGTTGGTCAATTTTGTGTACGGGGCTCCAACCGCATTTTGTTCAACTTAAGTTGCTCAACATGAATTACGTAAGTTGCTGCACTAGTGTAAGAGGTTGTAAATTCGTTTATCCAACGAAAGAATTGAATAAAAAGTTGAACGAAGTTGGTTGAACTTATGGCGCACCTAGTGGACGACCGGCATAACTCCCTTAAATTTCGTACACATCACCTGTAGCCAATCCATTTGACTTCCTGATGCCTAACCTGTGGTAGAGATATTAAGCTGGCTTGATTAATACAAAAACTGTAGGAAAAATATTTTTTTTTGTTATATCGTGCTGGGCAGTATATAAAATTTGTTATAAGGGCCTGTCAATAGATATCCAAAATATTCTTATTTTAAGCATACTGCCCCAAGGCAAGAACCTAAGACATTTTCGGAGTATGGCATATCTGAAAAAAATAGTAAAATCATTCAATAACTGGCTTATTTTTTTTATAAACAAAGTTTTAAATAAGAAAACTTGTTTAAAAATTCGGAGGCCATATACATTTTAGTGGGGACTTCATCATCATCATCGGCTCGACAACCGGGTTCCGGTCCTGGCCTCTTTCAACAAGTCTCTCCACCTATCCCGGTCTCTAGCCGACGCCATCCAGTTGCGCACCCCAAGGCTTCGGGCGTCCTGGTCTACGCCATCTCTCCAGCGCAAGCATGGTCTACCACGCTGTCGTCTACCATAGAATGTACCACAAAGAACTTTCCGAGCAGGTTCCTCTTCGCTCATGCGAGCTAGGTGCCCTGCCCACCGGAGTCTACCGAGCTTAATTTTTATCATGATATCTGCTTCGAGGAAGATTGCATACAGTTCGTGATTGTACCGTCTCCGGAATCGTCCTTCCTCACATATGGGGCCAGCAATTCTCCTTAAGACTTTTCTCTCGAACGCAGCTAAGAGGTCGGAGTGCGTTTTGCTAAGCACCCATGTCTCGGATCAACAGTTTTGAAGTTATGGTGAGATTTCTGGATTTGAAGAGCTTTGACAGACTATAGTAGGCTCTGTTGGATTTGAGAAGCCGCCCGCGTATTTCTTCTTCTATATTATTATCGGCTGCTTCTATTGACCCAAGGTATTTAAAGGATTGCACCACTTCAAATTCGTGCTGCGCAACCTTGATCGTTTGAACAACTGTTCCTCTCGCATTCGACGCCACCATGTACTTTGTTTTACCTTCACTAATGTGCAGCCCCAGATTTTGTGCCGCCTGCTCGATCTGGATGAAGGAATCGTGTACAGCTTGTTCGGTTCTTCCGATGATGTCAATGTCGTCTGCGTAAGCCAGTAACTGGCTGGACCTGTTGACGATGGTCCCTCTTGTTGCCGTGCCAGAGTCACGGATTGCTTTCTCCAACGCCAGGTTGAAGAGGAGGCAGGCCAAACCTTCCCCTTGTCGGAGTCCATTAAAGATGTTGATTGGTCTGGATAGCAATCCGGCTATTTTTACTTGGCTTGTTACGTTGGTCATGGTCAACCTACATAGTCGTGTCAATTTATTTGGGATGCCGAATTCTCTCATGGCTTTGTAATTTTCTACCCTGGCTATGCTATCATAGGCGGCCTTTAAGTCTATAAACAGATGGTATGTTGGGATATTAAATTCTGGAGATTTTTCCATCGCCTGCCTAAGGGTAAAGATCTGATCAGTTGTTGATTTGCCTGGAATGAAACCACACTAATATTGTCCGATGACGGTTTTAGCGTATGGGGTTATCCGGTCTTGTAGGATAGAGGAGAGTATCTTATAGGCGGTACTCAACAACGTGATACCTCTATAATTGCTGCACGTTGTGACATCTCCCTTCTTATGTATGGGGCATATTATGCCTTTTCGCCAGTCTTCTGGCATTTCTTCCTCTTCCCATACCTGCACTTTAATATATCCGCCGTGATGAAATAATTCGGCTGGTATGCCATCCGCTCCCGGGGCTTTGTTCTGTTTAAGCCGGCCTATAACCTTCTGAACCTCTTCTATGCTTTGTGGCGGCAACATAAGGTATTCTTCTTGAAATAGTGGAGCCTCCACTTCTGCAGTGAGCTGACCATTTAGCAATTCATTAAAGTACACTTCCCATCGCTCCAGTATGCTTTCAGGATCGGTGATCAGATTTCCTTCCCCGTCCTTGCAGTATGTGCAGCGTGGTGTGTACTGCGTCATGTTTCGGACGGATTGGTAGAACTTCCGCGCCTGGTGTGGTCCTCGCTCTCGGCTGTTTTCTATTTCACAGATTAGGTTATTCTCCCAGGCTGATTTCTTTTGTCTGTGAAGCCGTTTTTCTGTTCTTCTGAGCTCTTTATATTCCTCTTCGCGTGCCCGCGTTCTATGAGATTGTTGCATTGCTCGGTACGCAACATCCTTACGTTCAGTCGCTAGCTTGCATTCATCATCAAACCACTCGTTCCGATTTTTATGACTGCTCCCTAAGATGGAGTTGGCAGTACTAATGATAGTATTTTTAAGACGTGTCCACTTCTCATTTACGCCCAGCATACTGGCTCCAAGACTTACTCTCCCTAAATCAGGTGTTTCTAGGGCGAGTCCTAACGCATTACCAAAGGTGTTACTTGTGTTTTCATTGCGCAGGGCAGCCGTGTTGATTCGAACCTGATCGGCGGATGCAATGCGTCTTCGCAAGGCAATCTGCCCTCGGAAAACCATACAAACAAGATAGTGATCCGAGTCGATATTGGCACCTCGGTACGTTCGTACCGTCATCAAGTTCGAGTAGTGGTGACGGTCTATCAACACGTGGTCTATTTGGTTACGAGTGACTCCATCAGGTGATACCCAGGTGGCTTTGTAAATATCTTTACGCGGGAACTTGGTACTCGCAACGACCATGTTTTTCGATGCTGCCAATTCTAGGACTCGAAGGCCATTGTCATTAGTGTTCTCATGCAAACTATGGGTGCCTGCGTAATGCCTGAATACCGGCTCCTGACCTATTTTTGCGTTCAAATCCCCAAGGATGATTTTAACATAATACCTTGGACAGGCATTGAGGGCCCTCTCGACTTGTTCGTAGTAAGTCTCTTTTTCTTCGTCTGAGGACTCCTCCGTAGGTCCGTGAACGTTAATGAGGCTGATGTTCGTAAATTTGCCTCGCACGCGAAGGGTGCATAGCCTTTCGCTTATAGCGTTAAAGCCGATGATGGTAGACTTCATTTTTTCGCTGACGAGGAAGCCTACCCGAGCACATGGTGCTTTATATGACAGCTGTAGTATATGTCATATTCTTTCTTCTGTAGAACACCATTCCCTGTCCATCTGATTTCTTGAAGAGCTGTTATGTCAGCTTTATATTTTGACAGGGCATCGGCTAGCTGCTGAGCAGCACGAGCTCTATAGAGCGATCGTACGTTCCATAAGAAAATTCGTAAATCGTTTTTCCTTTTTCTTTGCGATAACTTAAAAACTATCTTAAACATAAACTTATAACTAAGACAAAAGGAGTTTGAGGTTGTAGGTGCTGATATTGAAATCAAATGAATTTGGATTCAAATAGACAAACCGGATATTACGGATCAGAGGTGCATTAAAGCCAAAGGAAGCGTGGTCTGATAGTAAAGAGAAAAACCGATGGTTTCTCAGGTTACAGGTGTTAGTATTGAAAGAAATCGAGTTTGCGAGAGACGAGCAGTCAACTGAACCAGACAGAAGCCGATGTATGAAAAGTATGTCATTTCTCTGGGGTCCTGTAATGAGTTGAGGTTTAACAGTTGAAGGCGGTCGCGATAAGGGGGTAAGACGTCGTTGGATGCCTTCTATTCTTCTATATTTGTTTATATTCCTCCCAATTTCCTATAGTTTGTAAAGCAGCAAAAATAGTTCCAATACCCAAAAAAATAAACCCATGTATTCCAGCTGATTTTAGACCCATTAGCGCTCTATCATATTTATCGAAAGTTTTTGAGAAACTCATGTACAACCAAATGATAAGCTTTCGTACAGCGGTTCAACATTCAACTACCTGTTAATTTCCAGAATGTTAACTATCATCTGTAAATGTCAAGTCAATTAAAACGTAAAATTTTGAAAGTCATCTTTATATTATTTGTTAAATCACTGTTTAAAAGTACATAAAGAAATACATAAATTGTCATAGATATAAGAGTCAAATAAAACCATTCAAGTGGATATTCTCATCACATATACAATTGGATATTCTCATCACATATATAAGATTTGACACAACATTTTGGTCCTTCGAGCCGGATATTTTAAAATACATAGTAACAGTTACGTGCAAACAAATTGTGCAATGCTTCTAAGCAGTAACGCCCTTTTTGATTTTCTAAAAACACAACTTGTATTATATTCTAACGTATAGATTTAAGGCATAACAACAGGAGATGTTTTGTTTATAAAATCACACCTGGCAGTACTAACTTCACGCAGCTTATATTCATATTCAATAAAACATCCGTAATAGTTCCTGCAATTAAACACCTCACCAACAGCCAATTTAAGAAAATAAAAGTAATATCCCACTTTACCACATTTTGAAGACATTCTCCTGGAAAGTCGACTTTCCCAAGTTCTGTAACCATCAAAATCAACAATCGAACCATAGCCTTACGATAATAGGCTTACATCACTGTACGATTATATCGAAATTCCATTTCATTTAACCCCAAGAAAAAAATGTAATTCCCTTAACTAAATCAAATTTTACAACTTTCGTGCCCTAACAGCTATACTCGTAAAACTGCCATGCAAATTATATCCATCTATCCTATACACATATCTGCATAGAAATACATGAAAATATGTTAGCATTGCCCTCAAGTCAATCTAAAAAACGAAACTAATAGACCAAAGGCGTTAAACTAACATCCGCCTGTAGTCGCATAAAAGATCCATTAGCTGCGTGTGTGTATTAGAAAATAAAATCAAGGCCATAAAACATCACGCTGCTTCCAATTTCCAACTTTACACAAAAACATGCCGCACTCTCACACACAATATCAGCTCACAACACAACCCATCACCGCACATTACAAAACAAAAAACAAGTAGGATAGTACCATATCCCCAATCGAATATGTGCAAAGCTCTTAAAACTCCTTTTTTTTTAGCATGAGCCAGGATATAAACCATCTCCCCGGAGGCAATATCTCCCCCACAAATCCCCACGCGTTGAAAATGTTTACCCAACGGTACTCGCCTATATCGACAGATTTTGTGCCTCCCCGTCACTTCACCAAGCCGCACATGGCAAACTTTGAATAGTAAAAAACCTCCTAAGGACATAGTTCATATAAAAGGCTTCGGCAAAGGATGACAAATAAATACACACTCGCACACACACAACTCGGCAGAGCTCGAGGTTCTAAAAGTCCTCAAAACTGGATAATAGCTTTTAGCCAGCAATATGGTGTACCGTGGGAATAGGCCAAGTTAGATGCAGCAAAAAAAAAACTGTTCTGACTAATCTAACTCCCGACAAAACTTTTATATAAATAGTGCGGTCAGAGAATAATGCAGAGCCATCCGAGCCACCTACGTCACTCTGGTCCTCCGATACTTCAGTTATCCGGATCAACGGTCTTCTAGTTCACTCTCCTAGGGAGGCAGAAGCCAACAAAGCGCTCCAAAAACTCGCTAAAGGCATGACTGGCTCTTCTGCTGGTCCCCTTCCATCAAATAGTAAATGGTTGAAATATCTAACGTCCTAGTAGTTTACATTTTTTTATTCAGCTTTTTACGTTGTTTTCGGACTTTAAGTTTTTTTTTTGTAATTTTGAACAAATTTGTTTCCTTTTTGTGTGAAGAGCTATTCTCATGGTGTCCTCTTACGTATAGGGAGGTATATGTAGAGCATGCTAAAAGCGGAAGATGAAAAGCACAAAACTGTGTGGAAGCAAAACATGAATGTGTAACTTCTAAAGCATCAAAGCGCCGAAGTTTGTGATTTTTAAATTATGAGTATGCGGCGAGCGGGAATTCTAGTAACATACATTTTTCAGCGCTAACAAGTCCAGTATGGGAGGGTGTTTTGTCATTTTTGTTCAACTTTTTGGCATTCGGCAGCTAACAAGTTATGGTTTTGTCTTGATTAGGAATAGCTATTGGCGTGAAAGGAAAGGAGTGTCGGAATAATTTTATTTGATTTCTGTAAAATATTTATAGGAATGAGTATAGCGCAGTGGTAAGTGCGTTGCATATGCCATCTAAAAACCCGTTCGGATTCAACAAAAAAATTTAATCTGGTCCAATTTACTCTAAAAAAAACGGTACTGTTCAACAGGAAATTAATTTTCTTGTGATATCAAAACTGTGATTTTCACATCCGAGCCCGAAGATTAGTGTGTTGATTAGAATCCACAAAAGGTTATCTGGCAGAGGGCAGTTATTGTACTTCTTCAATTCCCCTTGGTGTAATGGCAAGCACGTTAAATTGTCCTAAATGTAATCAGTTTAAACTTTTGCTTAATGCAAAACTAAAACAATATTCGGTTAAACAAATAAAAGGTCTTTCCTCCTTAACAGATCCACAACAACTGATCATCAGTCTCATTGTGAGTTTCGCCCGAACAATATTCCACCCGGAAAATTTGACATTTCACTTTTCGCCTATTGTGAGTTTCGCCCGAAAAATTATTCATGTTCGAAAAATTCCCCTTATTGTGAACAATTAATTCGGGCGGAATGATATGCCATTGACAGCCATAATTTTCACTTATTTTTATTAGACGAACGAGAGCAAAATAAGGCGGAAAATGTAAGTTGATCGTTTATTTTTTTAAAATAAGAACATTTAAAATTCATGTTTTTTGTTATAATGCAGGAGCAAAACAATAAAGAAAAGACCAAAGCGATCACCCCTATTGTGAGTTTCATCCGGAAAATATTTCACCCGAAAAACTATTGTTCCCCCGGAATTTTAAAAGCTATTGTGAGTTCCACCCGAATGAAATTTCACTTCGAATTAGTGGTGACATTTCGAAAAAAAAGAAGCGTTCATTGAAAAGACAAATACAAACTGAACGAAATATCTGAACAAATCCCAGAAAAAATTACAATAGGACGGTGTTCTAGTTTTGCAAATAAATTATTATTTTCAACCGCTTTTCGAATGAAAATGACAATTTGTTGAGTTTAAAAACTTTATTAAATATTTTTTGTATGTTAGGAGTAATTTTTCAAGAAAAAAAAAACAAACGACGGTATCCATAACCAAATTACCGAACTACACCACTCAGAACAAAAAAAAAACCGAAACAATTCAGAACTACATCACTTCGAACACAGCTAAACATATTTTTGACAGATGAGTGAAGTGCGAATTAAAATTTTTAAAAAGGTAAACTATATCCGTGGATTCCGTCTTTCGTTTTTTGTGATTTTGCCGTGGCCTTTCTATTTGCTCTCATCAAAAGGTATGAACTTGAACAGTATGATATTTTATTACACAAATTGTTTACAATTGTTTTTATATTTTACTTTAGGAACATGTATAGCATAGCCCTGAGGGAAATGATAAATGATGAGGAAGAAAAAAAAAAACAAAAATGTATCAGAAGACAACTCAGAGATTCCTCCAACCCTTTGGAGTTGCGTGAGCCACTGTAAGTAATAAGTTTCATGTAAAGCATTTGTGAATATAAATGTAGATTACCAATAAAACTTTTTTTCAGATTTCATCAACACTACCGAATAAATAAAGAAGCATTCAAGTATTTGTTGGATGTTCTTTCCAGTTCCTTGCCCCCTGTAAAGCAAAAATTTGGTGTGCCCCCAATTATTAAACTTGCAGCCACCTTACGTTTCCTTGCAGAGGGCGGGTACCAAAAAGGAGTAGGGAAGGACCATGAAGTTGGGTTGGCACAACCATCTGTAAGCCTTATAATGGCTGAAGTGTTGAACGTGTTGGAAGAGAGGCTTTGTCCAGAATGGATAAAGTGGCCAACACAAAACGAGTATAGAAGAATCAGCCAATATTTCTTCATGAAATTTAACATGCCAAGCATAATAGGATGTGTAGATGGAACACACGTCAACATTATTATCGCCATCACACAACAAACACCTTTTTTATAATAGGAAAGGCAAATTCAGTTTAAATGTTTTACTCGTAAGTATAAGTACGTTCAAAAATATTCATAAATTAATTTTCATTTTTATAGAAAAAAATAAAAACGAATACTAATACTCAAGCGACGAGTAAAACTGACAGGAAAGATAGTAAAGTTACTATACCCTCAGAAAACATAAAAATAACAAAGACGAACATAAAACCGAAAAAGACGTACGCTCAAGTCACAGCGCCTGAGAAACTTGAGAAACTTAAAATTAATAAACCTGACTCCGTTCAAAGTGTGTTGTCCCTTATAATTGAACGGTTAGAAGAACAAGGGAGAATTAATACAATTATTTTTGAGAAACTGGACAAATTTGAGTCGGCGGCTCTTAAAACACCAAATTTATTGTAAACATGGATCAGTCGTCAGAAAAACTCAAAATAATAACATGGAACGCGAACGGACTTACTCCAAAAATTGAAGAACTAGAAACAGTTCTTCTTAATGAAAAAATAGATATTTGTTTGATCTCTGAAACTCATTTGAAAAAAGACTCGAATTTAAGTATCAAAGGTTATTCGGCTTACCACGCATGTCATCCATCCGAAAGAGCAAGAGGTGGTTCTTCCGTATTTATCAGAGAAAATATCAATCATTCGTTTGAGATGAATATCGAGCTCGATGCAATGCAAGTAACTTCTATTATTTTAAAAGTTAGACACGTTCTTTTTAACATTGCGTCTATTTACTGTCCTCCTCGGTCCAAGATAGACAAACAGGAGTTTAAAGAACTCTTCAATGCATTAGGTCCAACATTTATTATTGGCGGCGACTTCAATTCAAAACATACATTTTGGGGATCACGATGCATCTCGACGAAGGGTAGACAACTCTACAAAGCGGGTACTGAATGTAACGTCGAATTTTTCTCTTCAGGAAAACCAACGTATTGGCCAACCGATTCAGCAAAAACTCCCGACCTTGTCGACTTTTTCATTGCAAGAGGAATTAACAGAAAATATGTGAAAGTAGATGATAACGTCGATTTTTCTACGGATCACTCGGCCGTAATCCTAACAATAAGCAGTAACGTAATCGAAAAAGAAAAGCCCCTGTCTTTAACAAATAATAACACAAATTGGGACAAATTCAAAGAAGATTGCGAAAACAGTATTATACTGAACGTCTCCCTGCAAACTCCGTTTGAGTTAGAAGATGAAACCGACAAATTTATAAATATTATCCAAAAAGCAGCTTGGGATAATACACCGGTCTGTAGTAAAAAGTCAAGGCAATACGAAGAAAAAATTCCAGCAGATATAAAAGAATTGATTCGCGAAAAACGAAAAGCTCGAAAAACATGGCAGCACTCACGTGCTCCTCAGCATAAATGTGTAGTCAACTTTTTAACAAACAAAATCAAAAACTTGTTACGAGATTTTAAAAACAGAAAGAATTCTTCCTATCTTGAAAGCCTCACAGCAGACAAAAAAACGAATTATTCTCTTTGGAAGACGTTAAAAGGTATTAAAAAGCCTCAAAAAATGTCGGCACCGATTCGAAAAAATAATTCTGAATGGGCAAAAACTGATCAGGAAAAGGCGGATTTATTTGCTGAGTACCTCGAGGAAACGTTCAAACCATTCGATGGTCAAGAGTTTCCGACAAATGAAGGAGAGTTTCAACCAAGGCCGGACAGTTTATCTATAAGAAACATCACTTTGACTGAACTTGTCCAGGAAATAAAACGGCAGAAAAATAATAAAGCTCCTGGTTACGACCTTATTAACAGTCGTGTCCTCAAAGAGTTGCCTAAAAAAGCAATGGTTAAGCTTTTACAGCTCATTAACGCTGCTTTAAGACTTGCGTACGTACCTTCGCAGTGGAAAGTCGCCGAAGTTATAATGATCCCCAAACCGGGTAAGCCACCGAATGAGAAAAAATCGTACAGACCAATTTCTCTCTTGCCTACAACATCTAAAATATTTGAAAAATTGCTTCTTAAACGACTGTTACCATTCATTGCAGATAAACGTTTAATCCCCGAACACCAATTCGGTTTCCGGAAAAAACACTCGACAATCGATCAGGTTTTTCGGATAACTTGTGAAATTGAAAAAGCATTTGAAGAAAAGAAGATTTGCTCAACTGCATTTCTTGATGTTTCCCAAGCTTTCGACAAAGTCTGGCATGACGGGCTTAGATATAAATTAAAAGTCTTTCCAGAGCAAATATATAACCTTCTTGAATCGTACCTAGAAAATAGAATCTTTCGAGTTAAGCAAGGAACGGAGTATTCTGAGTTTAAGGAAATTAACGCTGGCGTGCCCCAGGGTAGCGTCCTTGGACCGATTCTATTTGTTCTCTATACTCGCGATATACCCCAAACAGAAGGTACAACTTTAGCCACTTTTGCAGATGATACAGCCGTACTCGCAATATCAGATTCAATAGAAACGGCGACCTCTAAGCTTCAAATGGCATTAAATAGCATTTCAGATTGGACAAGGAAATGGCGAATTGAACTTAACGAAGCGAAATCCACGCACATAAATTTTACGTATAAAAACGTAAACACCTTACCCATCTATATTAATTCCATGCAAATTCCATATACAAATGAAGCAAAGTATCTAGGTATGACTCTAGACGCGAAACTTAAATGGAAGGCTCATGTTAAAAAGAAACGCGATGAACTCGAAAATAAACTCCGCGAATTGACATGGCTTATTGGAAGATATTCCAAACTAAGCGTGTATAACAAGCTGCTTATTTATAAGCAAGTACTGAAACCAGTTTGGACGTACGGTATACAACTTTGGGGTTGTACCAACGAAAGAAATATACAAATTTTACAAACATACCAAAACAAAGTACTTAAGACAATAGTTAATGCTCCATGGTATGTAAGAAATAGCAACTTACATAGAGACTTAAATATAGAAAGTGTAGAAAACGAAATTAAAAAATTTGCCACAGAACTAAGATCACGACTTAGAGATCATAGAAACAACGAAATCCGACAATCGCTTAGCGAGACGAACGTTTTTCGGCGATTGCACCGAACAAGACCTCTTGATCTAGTGCAACAAAATTAATTTTCTCCACTCGAATCTTGTGGAACTTTCAGGTCCTCCCGTTGGGGAGCTTCCTGACAAAATGCGAACGAAACTGCTGCCAAAACTACTTGTTAAGCTCGACTTAGTTGTAGTATCTCTATAGAAGATAAGGGAGGTGTTTTTTTAGTCAGTAAAAATCTGACACTACTATAAGCATCGGGCTTATAGTGTCTTCCTGAAGATTTTCTCACCTTCCTACGCAAAAAAAAAAAAAAAAAAAAAAAAAAAAAAAAAAATTTTTATAGATTTGTGATAATGAGTTGCGAATACGCTACATTGATGCAACACATGCTGGAGCATGTCCTTTGTTTGGAACGTGAGTATGATCAAATCCAAATTGCAGGAAGATTATTTGCGGAATGGTAGCAATGGTTGGTTGTTAGGTATGTAGGTAACATTTAAGAACATCGCAAAGCTGCAATGCAAAAAAACTATCCTTATCAACTTGAAATTTTAATTTTTTTAGGAGATGCCAGATACCCCTTACAGCCTTGGCTACTTACGCCTTACAGAACACCTCAAATAGGCTCGCTTGAGGCAAAATTGAATGATGTGCATTCAAGATGCCAAAATATAATAGAAATAACTAATGGCGTCTTAAAAAACAGGTGGAGATGTCTGCTGAGTGCTCGAGAATTGCACTATTCCCCATCTAAAGCAGTGAAAATTATAAATGTATGTGCAGCACTGCACAACATTTGTATTCACTACAAAAGTGATATAGAAAACCAGAACATAACGGAAACCTCCAGTGAAGTGATCGAGAATCAAGAAAGTATTCATACAGATGAAAACTTTCTACCTGCAAGTCAGCGTATTCGCAATGAAATTGCAAATTCTTTATAATTCATTTAAATGACAATATAGAAAAAATAAATAAAAGAGGTTTAAACGTAAATACTTTTCTTTCTTTTAATAGCTTAAGCATAAAGGTTTGTTTAAAGCAACAGCTAAATAATAAAAAAAATAAACAAAAACAACTTCAATAAAAAAATAAAATGCACGACTGGGTCGCACGAACTTGCTCCTATGTAAAAGACTAAGAATTTCAAAACTGAATGTTATTAGAGAAACTGTTCATAAGCATAAAATTCATTTTTTAAATGACTAAAAAAACTTCTTTAGTAGTTAAAGGTAAGAATAGGATGCCATGTGATTCAAGCAAATATAGATTTATGCAAGATTAAAAATTATAAGTCCTTGTAGTGGTTTCTTAAAAAATAAGGTTTTATATAAGAAAATTTTAAAACAATTTTAAGAAAAAATGTTGGTACGCCAATTTGAAATTTTTATTATTGTATGAATAAAAATTAAATTTACAAAAAAAATATGGAGCCGTTTTCGAGACATTGAATTTTCAAAAAACAAAAAATTGATTTTTTTTTTCAAAATTCAAAAAAAATATTTTTCTTAAAGTTTTGAAATGCAATGTTTTTTAAACATTTTAGGAGCTTCCCTCTACGAAATTTCATTAAAATCCGTTGTGCTAATAATGCGAAATTCAAAATTTTAAAAAATCGTTCTATGGTAGGTACAGTCAGTAATATCTTGTTTTCAAATTTGTTTTTATTGAATTACAGATATTAAAAAATAATAGAAAGAAAAAAAATTTAAGCAAAATTCTCGGAACCGTTTTCGAGAAAAATACGATTTTCGAAAACCATTTTTTAACATTTGTATGGAAGGTACCGTTATTTTTAGGTAAAATCAATTTATTTTTCTCATATATTGTAGATTATTTTTCTAAACTTTTATATATCAAGTTTTAAAAAAATCGAGCATGGGGTTTTCGAAATATTGAGTTTTCAAAAAAAAATTTTGAAAGTTTTTTTAAAAATCCAAAAAATTTGTTTTTGAAAATTTTAATACACAATAATATTTAAACTGCTGGGAAGCTTTAGCATAAAAAAAATGATCAAAATCGGTGGTACCGTTTTTGATAAAACCAAAAACAAAAAAAATAGTCCCAAGGGGGGTACCAAAACTACTCATTTTTTTGAAAATTTTTTTCGACCATTACCTAGGTTTAACTAAACTAAATTTTTTGAATTTTTTTTAAGAAAATCGCAGGGACAGTTTTTGAGAAAAAAAAATATTTATAAAATTTCGGAAAAAAATCGTATGGCAGGTACCGTTATTTTTGGTCATACAAAATCAAATCAAAAAACATCCGGGGGTAAAAAATCAAAACCCATATCTACCAAGTTTGAAGAAAATCGGCCGAGCCGTTTAGCTGTAATCGAACAGACAGACAGACAGACAGACAGACAGACAGACAGACAGACAGACAGACAGACAGACAGACAGAATTGCCAGACCCACTTTTTTCGTCTTCGCTATCATCGTAATGTCAACTTTGATCAAAATCTCGAGTTCGATTTTTTTTACGAATACATAACTTGCCTTATAGTACCTATAAGTCGCAAGTAAAAAGAGTTAAAACAAATAATTCATTAAACAAAATAACACAAACATTTTTTGATTATTTTGGAGGTTGTACTCCTCGTAAAATTTCCATTTCAAGTTCCTTTAGTTGCAACATTTTTTGAGTTTCAACAATTTTGTTTTCAAGTTCCTTCTTACGAAATGCTAGTATTACTTTGTGGTGACGTTTTTCTTCCTTTAGTCTCTGTTTGGAGAAATCACAAAGACGGTCCAGAGACCGGTAGATTTTTTTAAAACCATTTTGAATATAAGTATTGTGTTCTTTTAGAACACAAACAACTTCCAAAATACTCGAGCACATTTCTTTTTGGACTTTCAGCTCTTCATAAATGAGATCGTTTGTCGTGAGCCGAGCAGTCTTACATTTTCTTGGTTGTGTTGGTTTTGATGTTGATGGCTCAAGATTTGTTGATGCCTCCCTGACGTCATTGGTTTCGGTTCCGCAAGGAACACCATCATGAATATTACCATTATCACAAATATCATCACCTTCATTTAAATAGTACATAAGATCCTCTTATGAATTTATATCATCTCCATTCTCTTCGGCTACGTCAGTTTTTCTTTTTTTCTCAAGGGGAGGCAAATCGCAGGGTGAGCCGAAACTTTCCACAGCTTCGTTAACACCTATAAGTTGTAATATAGCTTCTTCCAAATCTGTGTACTTGACTGTTTTATTAGGGCCACCTCCGGTTGCTCTTTGGTTCGTTTTATTTTCCGTCGCCTTTTTCCTCACATATCTTTTCTGGTCATTCCAAACCTTATGAAGCATTTTTTAATTAATTTGGTTCTATAATAATAGAAGAACAGGTTACCTTTTTCCACTTAGTTTTTGACTTTATTGGAGGCCCTGCACTGTTGAGATCATTTGCCGTTGTCTTCCAGAACTCTGAAATTATATCTCTATTTTCCTTCGAATAACCTCTGGCGATATCGGCGTGTAATTGCATTTTATTCAAAAGCAACTCGCATTGCCTTCTATTTGTTGTTTTACTACTTGAAAATAAAAAAGTAGAAATTATTTTCGATTATTTAGTTGTTATTTATAAAAATTTCTTACATTTTCCGCCAAAGTTGTCCTTTTCCGCCGCCGCCAAATTTTGAGTGAAAGAAAGAGTTATCAAATACTTGACATTCCACCCGAAGAAAAAGTTCACAATAGGGGGAAATTTTTCGAAGTGGAAAATTTTTCGTCCGAAACTCACAATAAGGGAAATGTGAAATGTCATTTTTTTCGGACGGAATCCTGAAAAAGTGAAACTCACAATAGGGGTGGATATGTTGCTTAATAAAATGCAGGAGAATCCTGAAATTGCCAACGGCTTCCCTTAAAGCAAATCGGGAGAAAGTGGCCGAATTTTGGAAGAAGTGCCAAACCAACATCGTGGTCTTTGCCAACTCCTTTTTGGTACCCACCCTCTGCCTGTCGTACTGATGAAATTTGAAAAAAATAAGGATTAATTCCTTTTCACATTCACGCATCTCCAAAGGATTAATATTGCT
Source organism: Chrysotoxum bicinctum (assembly GCA_911387755.1). NCBI lineage: Eukaryota > Metazoa > Arthropoda > Insecta > Diptera > Syrphidae > Chrysotoxum > Chrysotoxum bicinctum. Next base: position 177,908,100 of record OU426988.1, on the reverse strand, counting down.
TCCTAACATATCATTTTTTCCTTTTAAGCTCTTCCTTTACGTCTTCGATCTCTTGCTTCAGATTGTAATTGAACGCCCTAACAAACTCCTTAAATTTCTCCGGATTTTTATCGGATTTTATCTATAGATTCTGAAGGCGAGAGGTCCATTATTGATAAAATTAATGCATTATTTATTTGATTGTTTATAAAACAACGGAAATATTAAACAAATTTTAGTTATTCAGATAAAACTGAAAAGAGAGAATATTGGATTGTGTTGTTTTGTTGTGTTGCTTCTTTTGGTACAGAATTCGTAATGCCCCAAATTCCTTCGAAGTGCTCGATCCTCAAGCTCAAACATTTGTTTTTCCTCAGACAAGATATGTAGCGCTATGCTAATTATCCTTTCCTTATTATAAAATAACAATTTATTTTAATTCCTGAAATTCTTATTTAACAATTGTCAAAACAAACATAAATGTTTGTTCAAGCTCACAAGAAGGTCTGTTCATTTTCCGAACGCGATAAGTCCGCTGTTTAAAAATAGGCGTGCAAATTATTTGTTTCAGATAATCCAATTAAAAATTAGGAGCCACAATGAGTGGCACTACTAGCGTAGCCACAACTTTATTTCTATTGCAAGTAATTTCGACAAATAACTGATGCCCCAAATTCAATTATATTACTAGAGTAAAGACGGGTAATATGGACCACCAATCATATTTTTGTTAATAAAACACAAACGGTGTTAGTTTTTTTTTTCAAAGATATTTAAAAAAAATACATCAGTTAATTCTGATTAAAAAAGTAGCAACAAAAGAATAAATTCACTTAATAAAAAAATAACAAAAAACTAAAAGTTAATTAACTCTAAATCGTAACAAAAAAAAAGTAGAGGGTAATATGGACCACCTGGTTTTCAATCCATTGACGGCTATTTATCCAGTTTGGACTCTGACATAAGCCTTGCCAAGCAATGCACATATATCAAAATCATCAACAGTCGATCATTCATCCTCATCCAGACCCGAAACTTCTTATATGGAAATAGCGGGTAATGTGGACCACTAGTTCATATACTCCTTTTCTCCGGTGGTCCATATTACCCGCAACATAATGTTTGAAAAAAAGCAATTTTACAACAAAATGAGACTCTTTACAATAGTTTTAAGAAATAAAAACCATAAAACAAATATTGACTTCTTATATTTAAAAAAGAAAAGGAGAACAAACTATATTTTTAACTATAAAAAAAAAAGGAGAAACATATCATATAATCAATACCTTGGATTTTCTTTTAATCCGAACAACTTCGTAACGCGCTACTACTGACTACTCAAACTATACTGAGTTAAGTTTAAGCAGGTCCCGCACAATCGAAAACAATCGTCTCCTCGATTGCATTTGTGTAAGGCGAGAAAAGCTGGTGGTTTATATTAGCCGACTGGTCCACATTACCCGACTTTACGTATTTTAGTTAACACAGAATTTGGAGGTTGCATTTCATTCTCCGTTTTTATTACAGTGGAGTGAGAATTTATTGCGGGCCTCATTTTTGTGAACGTGTCTATTTTTCGAACTGTCACTCCTGATTCGAAGTGAAATTTTTATTCGGGCGAAACTCATAATAGCTTTTAAAATTTCGGGGAAAAAAAATTTTCGGGGGAAATGTTTTCCGAGCGAAACTCACAATAAGGCTGCATATATTTATTCTCTCAGTAATATTCTTGTACCTAAACCTAACCGATAGTCTAAGTCTCTTTCTATTAAATACAATCATTATATCTTTCTTTCATTATATCTTCTTTCTGAACATTCATTTGATTTTCTTTATTATTTCTTTTGGAAGTGTTGCCACATAAAGAAGGTCTCAACCTCTGCAAAAACTTTTTTTTTCACGAGAGTACTGCCCATTTGCGAGAAAGTGAAAAATCCTCTAAGAGGATCTCTCGTCACGAAAAGTGCTGCTTATTTTAACCGTTCGGACTCAGTAAAAAAATTCCGCTATTCCTAGTAACATAAGGTGTGTTTTATTCACTGCTGCATAGCTGGCGAAAAAGAAGCCAGTAAAAATAAAATGCACGACTGGGTCGCACGAACTTGCTTCTATGTAGTAGACTAGGAATTTTAAAAACGAATGTTATTAGAGAAAACTGTTCAAATGAATAAAATTATTTTTTTAAATTCTCTTAGTAGTAAGACATAAAAACAGAATGCTATGCAAATTTTGTATATACAAAATTTTTAAACCATTTTTAAGAAAAAAATTTGGTACGCCAACTTTAAGTTACGAAAATTAAATTTGAGCCGTTTTTGAGGTATCGAATTTTCCAAAAAAAAAAAAAGACTTTTTTCCAAAATTTCAAAAAATATCTTTTTAAAAGTTTTGAAATGCAATTTTTTTTAAAAATTTTAGAAAAAAAATTTAATCGAAATCCGTTATGTCGATAGTGAGAAATGGTACGAGTAGGTACAAGCTGTAATATCTTAATATCAATTTTTTTTATTAAATTAAAGATCATAAAATTCAATTGAAAGAAAAGCAATTTTATCAAATTTCTAGGCGCCGCGCCGTTTTCGAAAAAAATACGATTTTTGAAAACCATTTTTAACATTTGTACTGTGGGCACCTTTATTTTTAGGTAAAATAAAACTATTTTTCTCACATCTTGTAGATTATATTGGAAAACTTTTATTTATCAAGTTTAAAAAAAAAATCTAGCATGGGGTTTTCGAAATATTGAGTTTTGAAAAAAAAATTTAAACTTTTCTCAAAAATCAAAAACAATAATTTTTGAAAATTTGAACGCACAAATCTGTTCAACTTGCTGGGGAGCTTTAGCATAAAAAAAAAAGATCAAAGTCGGTTGTAGCGATGTTGAGAAAATCAAAAACAAAAAAAAAATGGTTCCATGGGGGCACCCTCAATAACCATTTTTCCGATTTTTTTTTTTTCAACCATTATCTTTTTTAAATCTGTCGAACGGTTTTTTGAGAAAAAAAATATTTATAAAATTTCGAAAAAAAATTCGTATGGCAGGTACCGTCATTTTTGGACTTGAAAAAAAAAACGAAAAAAAAAAACGTGTAACGGGGAAAATTTAAAGTGATATCTACCAAGTTTAAAGAAAATCAGTCGAGCTGTTTAGATTGTAGTCGAACAGACAGACAGACAGAATTGTGAGACGCACTTTGATCAAAATCTCGAGGTCCATCTTTTTACCGAATGCATAACTTGCCTTATAGTACCTAAAAGTCGTAAGTAAAAATGGCAGCTGTGCTGGTGATAGAACTTCAAATTATTGAATAGAAGAAGGCGCTATGCAGTAAATTTTAGAAGTATTTCGTTTCGCGAATTTTGGCAATTGGTCATATTTGAAAAACAAACCATACATGTTTTGATATCAGATTTTGACATTTTCTATAATAATGGCCAACATTGAAATATAAATTTAAATTGACATATGGAGTGAGTTTGATCGTTTTATTGGCACTTGAATGCTGCGCTGGGTATGCAGCAATGAATAAAACACTCCTATAGTTGAAAATTGAAAATCCCTAAGTACTGGTTTTTTACGAAGTTCTTGTACCACCAGTTTGTTTTATTTTTTAAGCCAAAAAACTTTTTAGTTTAATTTAATTTTGGTGGGTTCAATACCCCTATTTATTAGGCTTAATACAAGCTTTTTCTTAATCTAACTTAAATATGGCTCTTATTATATGAAAATAGGATTGGAGATTTAAGGACGATTTAGATGACGATTAATACAGGGTGAATTGAGGTTCAAGTCGTAACAGTTAATGTTACAATTAATCCTTCGAAGCATGCGAGTAATAGGTTCATTGGAGCCGAGACAAGGATTTCTTATATTACGGGAATTAGTGTTGAAGAGTTGTGCAGTCAACAGATCCTAAAAGTGTTCGATCAATGAAGAGAGTGTTGCTTCTTGCTCTTCGCTCTTTTTCCAGCGTATTTAAGATATTTAATAGAAGGATATGGAGGTAGAATCAAGGGGTTATTCAAAGAAAGGCCGAACAAAGGTTATGCATAAATATCAGGTCACATAGTGGTCAGAGAATTCCTTGGACCATTGTAACACAAAACCTAGTGCAGAAAAATCTCGTCAATATGTGTGGGAAAGTTGAGGAGATTGGATGCGTTTTCATGAAAAATTTATTGAATGGTAGTTGGAAATATTTAGATCTAAGCAATTTTTTAATCATCAGATAGAGGAACTGTCGAGAGATCAAGTCGCAGAAGAGTAGAATAATATATCAAGGAAATCGTCTTGAAAATTGAAATACTTGCTATCGTCGGTGTAGAGTGAATGATTTGGGAATATTTGATGATCATTTAACTATTGATAATAGTACGAATAAAAAGGAGAGATCCTAAGTGGCTGCCTTGTGGGACTGTGGAGGTAGCTAAGAAATCATCAAAAGCAGTAGATCTGAATCTGAACCGAACTTTGTATTAACGGTTCTATGGTTAGAAGAAATCCATCTTGAGAAGATAGGTGCAAGTCCAAGGTTTTGTCAAATGCCTTACCGAAATCAGTTGAAACCACGTCGACTTCCTTTCCATTCTCCAAGGCTGAGAGTACAAAGGACACGAATTCAACGAAGTTAGCAGTTGTGGACCTACCTTTGATAAAGCAGTATTTTTAACGCGAAATTAGAGACTTAGATAATATGAAAACTTAAAATTTCGTACAGAATGCTTTCAAAGATTTTGGTACTATGTGAACGTTTATCAATTGGACTATAGCATATAACTTCAGACTTTGAGCCCTTTTATATATTATATATAAACGGAGATTGGCAAGGGACCTCCTACTTTATTAAAGGTCGGTATATTTATCAGAATTCAGACAACTGCGAAATTGAGAACTATTTTTTCGTGCTCTTTTTATTTTCACCTATTTTTTTTGCCACTTTACTTATATACACAAATACGACCTTCTCAACTACATAACTACATGCTTACGCTTATAACAATTGGAACCTTTAATTTCTCTTGTTATACATACTTTAAACTTGTTGTGAACACTCGCAGAAAAAATAAGCTCAACCCTATTCCAACTTGTTGTGCATGTAAGCAAAGCATGCGGGTTCTGACGCACGTCGTTTATGCCTATCACCATTTCCCGGATACCATAATGAATGTTTGCGAATGTTTCTTAACTTCCAGATGGTCGGAAGGCGAAGAACCATGAACCACCACTACGAACCATACAACAAACAAAATAGAGTTAACGAGTACGTTGGATGGAATCGGATGAGGTAATTGAAGCCAGAGCAGGAGAAAACCAAAAATGGTGTATTCAGCGGTCAATTCTTCTGTTTCTTTAGTTCCTAAAACAGTCCATCTAACTGTTCCACTTTAGCAAATTTATCCTATCCTATGTTTCTACATATGTTTTTTACTTTCCTTCCTAGGTCTCACCTTCTGCCACTATCACTATGACCAATCCTTGGGTATTGTAGCAATCGAGCAACAACTGAATGTGATCAACTCAACTTGGTGATGTCCCATAACACAAGTACTTATTTTTTCCCCTAGTGGAAGCCACCGGATACTGATCTACTCACAATAGTTTTAAAAAGAAGCTCTGTCGACAATGCTTGTTTGAAGCAACTATCAAAAGTCTTATCGCAAAAAGAAAAAGTGGAGTATAAGCCCTTCATTTGTCAACAAAACTTCCTTCTTTAACTAAACTCCGGTGTAGTCAAGGGCCTCAACCAATAAGCTTTTCCAACCATTTCGGTTCCTAGTAAGCTGTTTCTAGTTTCACACGTAAAGTGGTTGAAGTTTTCTTCCACCTGTTGGTGCCTTCTAGAGACACACTTGCTATATCTTCCGAACCTTGCGGTACGACTTCAAATCTCTTCGCAATATTTCATTGGGTTGGCACTGCGTACGAGTATATTGAAGTTCGATTCAATGTTGATTCCCCAAAACGTTCGGACATCTTTTCATGTACTGAGGACAACCTGGTTGACGGTTGATTGATCATGTAGCTTTCTGACCAGGGAACTTCTTGCCAGCTAGAACATTGTTCTGTGCCGGAACATAGTCCACCGGCATCTACCAAAGATGTCATCTCTCCCCTGTCTGGATTTAAATTTGCTTGAAACAATTTAAAGTTGACTGCTTCTTTTATTGGCTAAGAACTCGTAGAAAAAGTCATTGCTTTTCTCTTTGTGGGAGCATGATCGTCTATGGCCTTACGTAACAGTAGCCATATCGCAGTTTTTAAAAAATAATTGTTCTTCTATAGGGACATTTAAGCTGCTTAATTTTTCAGTTGTGAGTAGGTACAGACAGATTCGATAGCCAGATTGACTATCAGATAATCTCTGATTATCACAAGCGATGAGCTTAACATACCCTTGACTTCAACCACCATCGCTTTGGATAAGAGGTGGTCCCAAGGTTTACCTTATCAGGATTAAGAAGCAAGATAGTGCAAAGAAAATCGTTCCGTCTGTATTGCTCTTATCGAAAGAAATGGCGGCCATGAGCAGTAACGCAATTAGTGTTGGATTGCACCATTAATTGGGATGTGATAATAGATATGAAGTTCGCTAGCCCACGGTTTTAAAATCGAAGAAAGTCCGTCACAGAAGTCGTAGAGGTTCATCTCAAAGCCATTTTGTCACGTTGAGAAAATAGATCAAGTCTTGATTCTTCTATTCGAATAGTTCATAAAGATCTCAAGCGAATACATTTCTGAATAATTAGGCTCTCATTTTCGACAAAGCAAGATATTTATACATATAAAATTAATGACTGTTTTGGACATGCTGGTTCCCACAACTTCCAGTGAACGCAACTATGATCATGATTATACATATTGCTTAGAATTTCCCTCAAGGATTTGAATATGCTTTGGAGATTAAGTACAGTTCTAATTTTATGCAGTTCGGGTCGGGACGTTTCGGGACGATTCGGAGCCATCAACAAACTTTTAACGATTTGATTTGAAGCCTCGACGCACCTTTTATCCCAATTAATCTTTAAATCATCCGCATTTGTATTCGATATCCTCTTAGCTCTTGTTCCAGATGGTATAACCACCTGGGGTCTTCTGGGAAGGTATGAGTACCTTTACTCATGATCCAACTCCAACCTTTCTACACTATGGTTAGTGTGTTTGACGTTAATGCAGACGGTCTTGGGTTTGATTCCCAGTTTGCAAAAATGTCGTGTACTGTCACTTGCGAGGAAGTGACAAATCTTCCAAAAATATTTCTTTTCATGAAAAGTGGAAAATTGTAAGATTCCTTAATTCTAACACAGAAGTGGTTAAGAGTTGTTAGAACACTAGGTGTCGGTATTTATTTTTCCCCCATTGAATTGAGGCTTCAAGGTCATTTTGGGAGAAGGATTTACTCACCTCAGTGGTGGTATGGTCGTGTTTGACAATACTACCACCACCACTGAACTGGGGTTTTGAAATTAAGATAGGTTTACTCTGTATAGTGTTTTTCCACCATGTTTCACGATCCCACCACTCCTCTTCCTACACGATTATGAGTTATCAAAGTCTCTTCTCCAATGCGTAAGTAACAGAAGTAACAGAAAGCGACTTTCCAGAAGAAGACTCGAACTAACCACCATTATGTTTTAACAAGTATAGGAGAAGGGTTCCACCATCTGCACTGAGGATTCCATGTATACTTCATATTTCTTTTACGACTGAGGTTTTATGAGGACCCCCATAAGGCTGACTATGGGAACGGGTGGTATTACATCTGTGATAAAGCTCAACTGGAATTGAGAAGGACTAGAGGGAATAATAATATTGTGGAAAGGAAAGTCGGGCAGCTTCATCGTTGTTAAGATCTAGGGAAGTTCGGATCATTGGATAGCTTCATTACCGTTGATAATGGTTAGTAAAAGGGAACGTCAGGTAACGTGCGATGGCCTTATAGCCTAAGGGGAGTTTTTAATATTAGCCAAAGTCATCACCGTATCAACATGCGGGATATGCTAGAGGATATCAGAAACGCCAGTCAACTTCAGCTGTTCAGCACCGTGAGAACGTAGGTGAGGAAAATGAAGAGAGGTTGTGGGGTGCCCTAAGGTTTTCAGACTTAACTGTAGAAGTGAACACGAGAATTGTTGACCTTCCTCCAGTTAGTTGTTCAGCCTGAGGAACTGTCGTCTAGATAAAAGGAGAAGCCTCAATGGAGCATTCTTATTCTTTTTTTGTTGTTTGCAGCCACAAAAAATCTTCTACAATGATTGAAATTTCATCTCCCATTACGGCAGAACGTTGTCTCTTAGGTACCATAAACATACGTACTGACTCTTTTCTGTGGCCTTTCCCTCAAAGACCAAGTTTTTGCAATGGGTAGCTTGGCAGTCGGTATTCTAATGTTGTATATTCATATGCACTATACCATCAGTAGAATACAGGCACTAGAGGTAGACTATCGGAGCTAACGTTCCCCTATAGAATCCTTCAAATAATGGCAAAAGATCGGTCAAAGCACCACATCATATTTCGCATTCGAAAATTCTCTTAGAAAATAATCATTTTTTCGCTTATCATAAGGTTTGCAAAAGAATGGATTCTTTGATACAGACAAACTAAATTTCAAACCCTCATCATTTGATTTTCAATCGAAAAATTCAATTCTCATTTCTATGCAAATTTTTGTATCAAAGGACTCCGAGGCACGCATATACCTACTATTCGTATTGTCAGTCCTACCGGTGCGTTGTGTCGCCACAGAGCAAGCATCTATGGATGCAAATTTGCATCCCTTACCGGATCAATGAATCAATTCTCACAACCGCTTTTGATTCTTGTGCAGGAAGAACCTACATTATCATCATCACCATCACCAACATCATTATTTTGTGGTTGTCACGGCTAACGCACCAAGCCTGATGTTTGCTTCGGCATTGGCTTTTTTTGTCTCTAAGAATTCAATTGGCCAGAAGTAGGCATTTTCAAACGGAATTTTTAATGGCTTGATGAACGAAAACATCTCGCATGCAACGCTAACAGCTCCTCTCATTTTTGTCCATAATGACATCACACCAGCCAAAGCCCCCATACAACCATCGAGTACAATCTGACGGTCCTGAAATAATAATAGAGCAATGTGAATATAAGGCCTAATGCATTCGCATGAAATATTCAAATTGGAACATCAAAATGCTAAATTCCTTAACACAGGGGCCAGCTACATGTCCCCAATATTAAGGGCAGTTTAGGCGTGGTTAAGAGTGATGCAGCTGATGGTCTCGCATCCCTACAGGAGTAGCAATCCAGCACCGCTTGCCAACACCCAAATCATTCAGATTCGGCTCGAACAGTAGTTTGCATTGAAATAAATATTCCTTTTTGTGTGACAAACGAGACCGACTCTAGGACATATCCTGTCGATAGCGCTGACGCCCGCAATAGAGAAAGTACAAGGGTCTACCGGCATAGTGATAAGTCACATAGAGTTTGGGCCACATGGCTTTAGCTTGGAATGAGGCTGTGGGACAGTGCGCTAGACCAAGGTCGAATTCGTTCCATTTTAATCGCAAAATGTGTAGCTCTTCATTCATTTCGAAGCCAGCATATTACCAAAACGCACTCGTGTGTGCCATTGATTTATGTAATTCTGGGAACTCATTCACGCGTATTTGTATGTTTGCCAGGTTTGACTATAGTTGGCTTATGGATTATTGTGCTGGTGGTACATAATCGGAAGGGCCCAGAAAATATGTATATTAAAATTTAAAATTTATTAAAATGATTGCCTGGAGCTTTAAGGTCACCACATATAATACCATAAGGCATAAGACTACCCCTATAATACCAATGAGGTGTAAGGAGTGTTGTTGTAGGATAAAAGGGTGAGAATTCCGTATATTGGTGAGTTTTTATGCAAAATCATAATTTCAAATGAATTTATATAATGTTACCTAAGAAGGTATTTGAAATTATTTTTGTAAATTGGCAACTCTTAAAGATTTGAATACTTTATGGTTTTAGGCAGAGATGTATTAATTTTAGTTAAGAGCCTAGTTAGTTGTATAAAGCGAATAGGAGCAACGAACCCACGTTTGATACTAAAAATCATAAAGAAGTGATCGACATTACTCTTATAAGCTACTCGCACACTATTTCCATAGATCAGTGGAGGGTATTAAAGGACGAATCATTTTCTGACCACAAGTTCATAGAATTTTAAATACCCAACACCATAGATCCTCGTAAACCATTAATAAATCTCAGAAGAACCAACCGGGATATTTTTAATAGGAAAGTAGAGACCGAAATACGAGAATATAAACAAAGCCACTGATAGCTTCAATGAGATTATCAGTAAAGCATTGGAAAAAGGATGTCCAATAAAACCATTGGGACACAGTGAAAAAATCCACCCTGATTGACAATTGAACTTGGCAACATCAGCAAAGAAAGAAGGAGACTTTTTAATGTTGCCAAGCGCACTAGAACAGAAAGTGACTTCGAAACGTACAAATATTGTCAAAAGAATTTCAAGATAGAAGCACAAAGAGCCAAACGCTGCTCGTGCAGAAAATTCTGTAGTCAAGTTGAGAGTGCCAAAGAATCAGGAAGACTCAGGAAAATATACATGCTAGGGAATCTATTGTCTGGGATCTCTTAAGGTACCCAATTGACAATAGACAGAATCATGTAGCGAAACACTGGAACTCTTGGTAAACGCTTACTTTCCTGGTTGCATACCTAACGTCAATTTCAACCCACAAATGGGGCTCTGCATAGAGAACACGACACCACCGGACCCCAAAGAAAAGATAAAATGGAACTTATACCTTTTCACCGTATAAATCACCTGGTTTTGAAGTCGTCTTTCCCATGATGCTACAAAAATGTAAAGACCATGTCATCCCACACTAAAAAAACAAATTCCTAACCAGCCAGAAATGCGAATATGTGCCTAAATCGTGGCGAGAAGTCAAAGAGGTTTTTATTCCGAAAGCTGGTAAGCCTAGCCACACGGACGCTTAAGACTTCAGACCCATTACTCACAAGTCTTTTCTGTTAAAACATTTGATCCTAGACTAATAGACATATAGACTGTATGTTTATACAAAAGATAAAAGTGTTGAGACAGCACTAAACAGTGTTCTCTGAGCAGTTAAAAAACCGCTCAAAGACAAGGAATGCACCCATGCTGCCTTTCAAGACATTGAAGGAGCTTTTAACAATGTCCGAAATGAGGCCGTGGAAGGAGCGCTCGTAAATTTTAATGTGCCTAATGCCATCACCAGCTGGATAATGTGCATGTTGAAAAACGGACAGATCAACTCTGAACCAGGAGGAGTACAGATCAAAGAGTTTACTTCCAGAGATACACCACAAGTTCTCCGCTTTTCTGGCCACTCGCGATGAACGCAAATCTAATGAGACTTAAATGTAGTGGAGTCCAAGTTATAGCATAATGCCGATGACCTAGCATCACTGGCGACAGGTAAATTTCCCTCCACAATTAGCGAACAAAGAGAGAAAGCTTTATCTTTAATGAATGCATGAACTGCGGTCTAGCGGTTAACCCACAAAAAACCGAACTGGTTCTCTTTACGAACAGAAGGAAACTACCGACTTTTAAAATTCCCTTAATTGAAGGGACCCAACTCAAAAACTCCGATCACGCGAAATATCTTGGCATGAGCCTGGATAAGAAATTGAACTGGAGTCTCAACATTAAAGAAAGAATAAATAAAGCCATGTACGCTTTTTACTCCTGCAAGAGAATAATTGGTAAAACCTGGATGCCAAGCCCAAAAATTATCAAGTTGATGTATACGGCCATAGTCAGACCTGTACTGACATAGGGTAAAGTAGTGTGGTAGAACGTAGAATGCATAAGACAAACTTACCAACCTTAAAATCATGGCCAAGATACAAAGAATGGCATGTATTGGAGTCACTGGGGCAATGAGGTCCACCCCCACAGCTCAACCTTAAACTACTAGATCTATTTATACAAAAATCTGAAGCCAATGGCACACTTCGAATTAGCCAAACTGACAGCTGGAGACATAGTGCGATAGGTCATGCGCAGATTCTATAGAAACACACGGGAAATAGGGTATATAATGACTATATAGCACCCCGATTAGACTTTTACAAGCCGTTCAAGGCAGCCTTTCCTAGAAGAGAGGACTGGCAAATCAACGAGCCATCTACCTGCGAATCGATGATATTAATATTAGCATAATACTGATGGTTCCAAGATGGAAACTGGTGTTGATGCAGGATTTTTTCGGAAACCCTTGGACTGGTCAGCTCATTCAGACTTCCTGATTACAGGATTGTCTTTCAAGCTGAGGTCCTGACAGTGACGAAAGCTGCTAGCCAAGTCTCAATGACGGCAATACCACAAGCTGATATCACCTTCCTCATTGATAGCCAAGTGGCAATAAAAGCGATTTATGCCATTGAAATCAAATCGAAGCTTGTAACTTGCTGCCGGGAAGAACTAAGGGTTCTTGGTACACAGCCAAACATTCGGCGCTGCTGGGTTCCTGGTAACAGTGGTGTTCCAGTTAATGAAAGTGCTTAGGAGCTGGCAAGAATAAGATTAATACTTGATCTTAAGCAGGCAGACACAACAGTTCAAGTCCCATGTAATCTTAAAGAGGTAATCGAGAGCAAAGCTCTAGCTATAAAAATGATGGAGATGGAACTCGCTTGATTCCTGTCTTATAACCAGAGAACTATGGCCTAGTCTCAGCAAACAAAAGACCGACTTTGTTATCCAACTGAGCAAAAAGTCGCTTTCTTTTCTCGTGAGCATCATCACCGATCACAACCAACTGGGTTACCACAAGAAAGAGTTGAAACTCAGTTTGGACAACTTATGCACAGGATTCGGTAAAGAGGAGATACATGATGATACTCTTCACTACCTGTGTCACTGCCCTCTGTGCTATATCATCTGAGAATCAAACACCTACGGACACACTTCTCCAACAACTTGGAGGAGCTCTCTGACACTTCAAGCAAAATCATGTTAAAATTCGTTAACCACCAAATGGCTGAAAACCTTCAGAACCTATGTTTGGCTTAACCCCACTGGAGGCCGACCTCCATCGGAGTCGGATTGGGTCCTGACCATTAACCCCGACATAGCCGAAGCCATCTCGGTCGCAAAGCTGTGACATGTTGCAGGCATGAACACACCTCTTGCTTAGAAGGTGAGGTCTATCTAACACCTCTTGAATCCAGGCACGCCTGAAAACCATGTGTCTCCGCATTCGGAATAAACCGCCACCACGATACTCCCACTAAAGGTCCTACCTCATAGATAGTCTGAGAAAGAGAGCACGCACGCGACAGCTGCACTTCTCTATCCGAAGATTGAATAGGAGAGCCAGAAGACGTACGCTATAGCCCTGAGACTCCTGGGCACTATCTGCCGTGGTGCCAGAATATAGCTTCCGGTCGAGCTTTGCCATCATGAAGGTCACTTACAGATGAAGTTCCTGCAAAACTTCAGGGCCTGTCAACCCCAGATACACAACCCCTCTGGTGAGTTGTTACACACTCCTTAGCGGATTCCTACTTTAAGGACACCGTTCAGACTGTTTCTATCCAGTTAGTCCAGTTACTTACGTAACCTAGCCACAGGCACCGCGAGGCGGTCGATAGGTACCGGAAGTGACAGCTTTGTGCGAGGTAGCAATGCTTCAGCACCCATACACGTTAGTGCATGGATTATGCATCCGCAGCAATACCAGCAGAGTTCAACAGAGCCCCGGATATGCTTTAAGCTACACAAGCACGTCATCACCCCCACCTGCACCTTCAACTACAGTACGATAGTGTAGTACGAACGAAAACGACTTAACAATGCACGTGTTTTTTGTGGGAGCACCACCAACGGAGAATGGGCACCTCGCCTATATACCTGCGATTGCCACTCCTACGTTAAACACGAGCATCAGTGGGTTGATGGGGCCATCTCTCCCTAAGATTGGTAAAATCCTCTTGAGCAAAGGTACAGCCCCTTCGACTTAATCAGCAATACTGACCAAACAAACGGACTTATACACAAACACTGCCCTATCGAACTCATCTAACGGACGGGACGTTGCAAGCAGCCACATGCTCCTACGGGCCTGGACGACAGACACTTTTTTAATGACTTAGAAGTACCATCCGACATTTCAGGCTATAGCTTGATGTAACCCCTCAACATCCTCAACGGGCTTGAATGACAGGATTGTCATAGGTTTCAATACAAGGGAGTCACAAGCCCTAGGGTATGATAACGAGATAAACTGTCAGCCTACTAACCTAACCTAGCCTAGCTATCGGACTGAACATCTAAAATTTTGAAAGGTTTGAAATTATGGTTGATCAGATTTCATCATCATCATGCATATCGCAAATCAAATCAACGCAAAGAGGAGCGTTATATCCTTGTCGGATCGGGCAACGGAACTTGTCCGCAGTATGATGTCAAAGTTTTGCTGGAGAACTTCAATGCTAAGATTGGAACGTGAGATTTTTTTGTAAGCACAACCTCTACAAAATGACAACTGATAACAGGTTCAAATCACAGGCTCCAGCACCTTTTTTAAAAAAACGTTCCGTTTTAGTCCTGCTTTATTGGGCTTTTTTGCATGACAAATTCCTCGAAAGGCATTTATTCTTTTGAATTCGAGCGTAGAAGAGCGCAGAACAGTGTACGAATACAAAACTTGGCCGTCAGTTTGCAGTGCCTTGCTTCATAGCTATATCGCAATAAATAACATAATTGTCTGAGATTGCTCTGAGCCTGCCGGAAAGACTTATGAGTCTACCGAGATAAACGCAGATTTTTCGAAAAACAAACACTATTGATAAACCGTGGAAAGGATCAAAGCGAAGGCCTTGACTTTGAAGGTTAACTTACAAAGATTGTCAACTCAACTGTTAAGATTCCACAGGTCGATTCTGTGTAAAATGTTTCTCATCTAACAAGTTCACCTTCTAAGTAACTTCAATCCACAATCAAAAGTCTATTCATACAGCAACAAGTTCCCACTCACCTAAAATCAAACTCAAAAAATCCTACTCTACCTATCATCAATTCTGGTGGTGGAGGCACATCAATGCTTTTAAGCTTCAATAAAATGGAATTTAATCAGGTCCCTAAAGTTAAATTTACCCAAATATTATACCTTTCTTTCATTAGGCCGATGCTTATTAGCTTTAGAAATCTTATTTGAAAGGCTCATTTCGCAGTTTCGAAGAAAAAGAGAAAAGAGGAAAAAATCAATTTTACACGAGAAAGGCGTCTATCTTTTTCCGTGGGCGCACACGGTCTTTGTTAACGCTTTGGTAAAAACTAATTAGGCAATTCACCGAGGATCCAGACTTAATTTCATGGATTATTGTTTCCCTATTGTCCCGGAGTAAATTGAAATCCTTGTGCAGTAAACAATTAGAAAAGACGAAGGACAATTAAAAAAATAAGGGCAAATAACAAAAGGACCAAAACGAGGACGACGAAGGAATGAAATGTATATGAAAACGCAATTCGACAGTATAAAGTGGTGTTCTGTAATTTTGTTGTTTTTTGCTGTTCAGGAGCTGGGACACAAAGGACATCACATCCAGCCATTTGGGGAAGAATCGTCAGTGTTCTTGAACCCCCTTTATTGTTCCTACAGTCTTTCCGTACCTTGTTGGGGGCCGTCCGGCTGCAGCCCGCACAATTATTGGCACTAACTGTAGGTATAGCTTAGTTAGGTATCAAACTTCCCCATCAGTTGTTTCATTGTTTCCAATAATGAGAATCTAAACAGGTACATCGTACATCCGGGGACACGAAAAGGATGTCCTCAGTGAACCATATGCAGGCAGGCGAACAGTTGAGCATTTGAGCAGTCGGCAAGGGAAAAACGGAGCATAAAACTAATAAACATGGGTCCTTGTGTTGTGTTTTGCTGTGTCATCTGCAGGTGAACAAGGACTTACCTGCTTTTTAGGGAGAAAGAAACAGAGACAATTCTGCCATCATACATGCTGCCAAGCCATGCCAAGCAGCGGATGTTTTTGGATTGCCTCTTGGATGCTTGCCGAGAATTTGAGGGCGGTGATGGCAAATTATCGGGTAAGCCACCATATTGGTTCAACTTGTCGTGGAAACTGACGTTTTTGGTAGGCTGAACGTCATAATTTTGTGCTGGCAACGTTGTCATTATGCCCCGCAGATAATTAACAATCAATGTCTCCATGGGTTTTATGTGGGCTTAGTGAGAGGTGCAAAGGATTGAACCTGCTGTGCACTGAATTGTTCTTTTATATTGCTTTTGCCTTTCACCAACTACCAAGAACAGGGCTAAAACTTTCAACAGTCGATTTGTACAGGGAGCGAAAGATAAACTTTGCTGTTTCATACCGTTGGGATTAGATTGTATAATATTGAACATTTGTGTGTGTTTGTTAATAAAAAAAAAGATGAGTGCTGAAGTAAAGTAGGGATAACGATGACATTTAGAAGAAGATTCCACTACCAAGTCAAATCGAAAAACAGAGATTCAATGTAACATCCGTTTTTTTATGTTTTGGCTTTTAAAGTAATTACTTCAGAGAATCGCAGTAACGACAAAAAATGTTCAAAACTACAAACTGCTTAAACATTTTTTCTGTCCCACCAATACTTACTAACTAAACGATCTCCAGGCCCTTGCCTCGAAGGGTGTTCACTTAAGATTCAAAGGTTTTCCATTGGGGGCAAGCTGATTATACTCACTCAGTCTTTAAATCGGAGGTTCGGTCTTCCTTTTATTTGAAACATTAATATCCATTCGCTTCATGGCTTGGTCTGACCGAGTCAATGCAGTCAACGTTACCTCACCAAGGACCAAATCCTTTTTTTTTTTTTTTGGTAATTTCGAAAGACTCTAATACCAGCTTTATTTGTCTCTTTACCGCCGCATAATATCGGCTGCTGTGGATAAGGGTTTTGCAGAGCTTATGATTCATGTTCCAAGGGAGGAGTTGTGCACCTATTTCTTTTGCCAAACTCAACTATCTACGGTTTCCAGAGCAGTCCTTGTTCTGATTTAAACTTTAGGGACTAAATGTAAATGACCACCTTGGCTTACACAGTGAGTTGGAAAATATTTTATATGCGGCTTTTAGTAGGGATAGACCCCGAAAGTTTTTGCATGAGGTATAATCGTCTTTTTGTAAACTGGGGATGTGGAACTGATAGTCCTGTTATTAGGCATGCTTTATTCACCTATACTAATTTGATTTGATTTATCTGCCCAACTAAATCACCACCACCATATTTGAAGAGCTGCTCTGGTAAGCCATCAGATTAGATAGTTTCGTTGTTCTTAAGCTTTACTTCAAAAGAAGGTTGTTTTCTTGTCCACTTACTCTCACCAAATGATACTCATTAAGGAGAGCTGTTCGAAATGCCGCTTGATAACATACGAGCCCAAACGCAAAATAGTTGGACTACCTATGATAAGAAACAAAAATCTTCTGATTCTTAAATTCTATCGGAAATAAAATCAATATTTTGGTATTTTTCTTAAGATATATTTTTTTTGAATAGGAATAAGTAACAAAAACAAAATGAATTCAATTAAATAACGGTATAGAGCAATCTTACAAAATAAAATAACGATTTAAACATTTTTTTAAGTGCAAAATAGTTGGCCTATGGGTCTTAATTTTTATTTTACCATGGTGTTACGTCGCCTTTGGCCTTGATAACTGCTTCTATGGGTCGTGGCATTGTGTCAACTAATTTTTGACATTCTTCGTACCAAAAGACTCCCAAATATTTATGATTTTAGCTTTAAGGTCTTGAAGAGTCCGGCATGGTTCTTTTCGCAGTTTTTGATTCATTTTATGCCAGCCAGTTTCAATTGGTGAAAGATCAGGGCTGCTGGAAGGCCATTCCAGTAAAGGAATAGCTTCAGCAGATAAACACGCCATTGTAGACCTTGCAGTATGACAAGAAGCTCCATGTTGTTGGAAAATATAGTCTCCATCACTAGTTTGAAGTCGTGGTAGTGGTATTGATGGGAGAAGCTCATTTTCCAGAATATCCTGTACTTGGCAGCATTGACAATTCCATTTGCAAAATGTAAATTGCCCAAACCCCGCCCCGACATGCATCCCCATATCATTAGAGATGCTGGAAACTTGACCGTTTTTTAAGACAATCTTTGTGAAAAACCTCTTTTGAATTTCTAATGACTCGTTTTCGTTCGTCGCCCACGCAAACTTTAAACCTGGACTCATCACCCCAAATAACGGACCGCTATTGACTTAAAGTCCAGTTTTTACGTTGTTTGGCCCACTCTAGCCGCTTTTTTTTTTGTTTAGGTGTTAAAAGTGGTTTTTCTTTGGCCTATGTTTTTAACGAATTAAAATTGCTCTAATTTAAATAAATCTAAAACAAACCTTATAAAATTTGTATCCAATTTTTTTCATAGTCCGTTTGCAAGTGTCGACCGAAACACTTTTTTTTTATTCTTTCCCTCCATTGAACAGTTGTTGCAGCGGCCGTTTGACGTCGATTTTCTTTTATTATTTTTTTTTAAACTTAGCAATCTCGAGGTTTTGCAATTGGTGGGCTCCCGTTTTTTAACCGATCTCCACATTTCCACTATTTTTGAACTTTGAGATAATGTTTGGAATTGATGAGCGCGGTAAATTGAATTGTTTTGCAATTTTAAAGCTCGATAATCCCGTTTCGAAGGCTTTATTTATGGATTCCCTAAGGTCTCTTGATAATGCAACGCCACGCACCATGGTTGACATTAAACTGTTGCTGGCTTGCATAAAACAGGAGATCAATAAACAACAAAACAAGTGCATGTCATTTTTTTAATAACGGTTAACTGAAAATCTATTTAAATCTTCATAGGCCAACTATTTTGCATCCCAGAGAGAGTAGTCCAACTATTATGCACTATCTTTGTTTGAGAGAATGCAAACTGGAGCCATATGTGCTTTCTCGAATTTAGTTCTGTTTGGTCTAATTTACTTATTAAATGCAATTTATTACATCGACAAAAAAAAATAAAAAACAACTGCTTGGGGACCAGAAAATAAAGGCACCTAAAAAATGTTAATTTGTTAATTGATGAGTAGGCCAGCTATTTTGCGTTTGGGTCGTATACTATTCTGTGGGTTTCGTGGACGTTCACTGTTTCGAAGAGCTTGCATTCCGAATTTAAAAGCTACAACCCGTTGCTTGTTTTTTTTTTCTTTTGAAAAATCTCCGGTTTTTATTACAATTTTACCATAACCTTTGATCTCTTTTCTCCTTGAGCTTGAAGGCGACATATTATGGTCTCTTCTTTTTGCGTTAGAATTTTCTTATCCTCTCTTTTCTTTCGCTCCTCATAGATTGCACAGCACCTTATGCATATTCTGTCACTTTTTTTAGTTCAAAGTAGTCTTCATCATGTCAGGAGTTCTTTTTATGGAGTATCACTATATTACGACCACTTGCTTCCAGTATAGCCGTCTGTTAATGGTTGGTGAATAACGGAGATCTTCTTGCTCAGACCCTCTTTGTAGACTTACAGGAAACGTTAGAACTGTACCATTTTGATATCATAAACTCGTTTGACCTATGGATTAAATGGAATATAAAGAAGAATTTATGAGCTTCCTTTTGCTTGCTGTGTTAAGATCGATAATAACCCGTTACAGAAGTCGTTAATGTTAGTTTCACAGCCACTTCTACGTTTAAAGATAAGAAATCAAGTCTGTGATCTTAAGTTCAGATAGTTTATGAAGGTCGTCGAGGAATAACTTTTCAAATATTCAGGCTCTTATTCTGGCCAGAGAAGGATATCAAAAGAGGAAATGAATGACTGATTCCTTTTCCTGCTGATCCCCCCAACTACGACAGTGAGTATTGTAGTTATATGTATATGCAGCTTCGTTGCATGTTTCCCTATTGCCCAACGCTCAGTGCATCTTCCAAATACAATGGCTGTACCTTGCCAGGGTGTGCATATTAAGTTACTTTCTTGGGGCTTATTAAAGGTGGGCCAAATCTTTCTAGAAAAAATGCAGTTGGTAAAATTGATCGACCAGCGAAAAGTTGATTGGATTTTGCCCTTAAAGTAAGCTTTAAGAGGGCTGATCCTTGCCTCGTTACCTAGCTAGACCCTTAACCCAAATAGGATTGACATTTAGGTTAGTTTTCAGGCTTGCAAGGTCATCCCGGTATTGCTGGACGAACTCAGAAGATGAAAAATCCGAATCAATGGCCTTAACTGGATCTATGTATAGTTAAAGTATCTTGCATGCTTGCCTTATTGCCAGTAATTCAGCTTGAAAGACACTGCCAAAATTAGGTCAGAGAAAATTCCCGAACCGACACCACACTCCATCTTTGAGCCATCAGTAGAGATGGTTGCGTGGAAGTTTCTCATCACAACACTATGCTCCCAGTCCTTTTTCCATTACAGGCCCCTTTTATATCAAATGTCTTAGTAAAGGCATAGACAGCTTCGAAGTCTATTTTCCACAAGTCAATATTGTATTTATTATTAAATAATAATTTGCTCATTTTTAGAACACTGAATAAGCAAGAATTTTAAATAGTAAGTAGCAAGTAGGTACTTTTCGAGACGTCAGAAATGTCTAGACACTGCAGCTGTTTGTTAATACACAAAGTTTTTGACTTCCCTGGAATATGTATGTGAAAGATTGTGTCTAAGTGCCCACTGCGGAATGATTTTTAGATCAACATTGACATTATCTATGGTACTTACAGCATTAGTTAAAAGACAGCTACAAAATAGCTGAACATCATCCGCAAACATGTGAAGTGATCTATGTTCAACCAGTCCAGATAACCCAATAACATAAATGGAAAACAAGAAAGGTCCAAGAACAGAACCCTGGGGAACACCAGTTGTTATTTTAAGGAGTTAGGACATTGTATGGCTCACTGCCACTCCTTGTTCATGCCCACTTAAATAAAAGTGCAAATGGGGAGAGAGAAAATCATTTAGTAATTTTCTTGTAGATTACAAGCGGCTAACGGTATCGAACGATTTTGAGAAACCCAGCAATATTAAAACAAAATGCACGACTGGGTCCCACGAACTTGCTCCTATGTAATAGGTTATTAATTTCAAATTCGGCAAACATGAATTTATGCAAAAAAAAATTATAAGTCGTTGTGGTGGTTTCTTTAAAAAAAATTAGCATTTATATACAAAATTTTTAAAAGATTTTTAAGAAAAAAATTTGGTAAGCCAACTTTAAGTTTTTCTTACTGTACGAATGAAAATTAAATTTCCAAAAATACTAAGCCATTTTTGAAATATAGAATTTTCCAAAAAAAAAAGATGATTTTTTTTTTCAAAAATTCAAAAAAAAAAATTTTGTAAGTTTTGAAATGCAATGTTTTTTGGACTTTTTAGAAGCATCTCTATACAAAAATTTCATTAAAATCCGTTATGTCGATAATGAGTAATTCAAAATTTGAAAAAAGGTTCTATGGTAGGTACAAGCTGTAATTTCTCAACTTCAAATTTTTTTTATTAAATTAAAAATTGTAAGAATTAATTGAAAGAAAAAAATTTTTATCAAAATTCAAGGCGCCGTTTTCGAGAAAAATAAGATTTTTGAAAACCATTTTTTAGCATTTGTATGGTGGGTACCTTTAGGTAAAATAATTTTTTTTTTCTCACATCTTGTTGATTATATTGAGAAACTTTCATTTATCAAGTTTAAAAAAATCTCGAATGAGGTTTTCGAAATATTGAGTTTTGAAAAAATATTTTATTATTTTTTTTTAAATCCAATTTTTTTTTTTTTTTGAAAATTTGAATAGACAATTCTATTCAAGTTTTTGGGGAGCTTTAGCAAAAAAAATATGACCAAAATTTAAAACAAACAAAAAAATAGTTTCAGGGGGGGTACCATTAATAAACATTTTGGGAAAAATATTTCAACAATTACCTAGTTTTAATTAAAAAATTTTTGTTTGTTTTTTTTTCAAAGAAAATCTGTGGAACAGTTTCTGAGAAAAAAAAAATATTTATAAGAAATCGTATGGCAGATACTGCTATTTTTGGTCTTATAAAAAAAAAAAAAAACAACAAAAGAACGTGTGGGGGGAGGAAGGAATTTAAAAACAATATCTACTAAGTTTAACGAAAATCGGCCGAGCCGCTTAGGCTGTAGTCGAACAGATAGACAGAAAGACCCACTTTTTTTGTCTCCGATATCATCGTAATGTCAATTTTGACCAATATCTCCAGTTCGTTTTTTTTAAGGAATGCATAGTTTGCTTTATAGTACCTATATATAGGTCGCAATTCTTGGTGGTCCGGTGGTCAGGCTTTAAAAAGGAACCTATTTGTTCCTATAAAAATTCACGGTCACTTCTCTTAAAAAGGTTATGACCGTGGCGGAGATCACAGAGAAGAATAATTTTTATCGGATGTCGGAAATTAGCAAAGAGGTTGGTGAAGCCTGCACAGTTCAATGGAAATTCGAATATCTTTCGAAATTTTTCATATCGCAAAGAAATGTTAAGGTAGCGATTACAAATATGAGTTGCGATGTTTCATAGTAATTTTATTTTGATTATCTTCTGGGTGGTCCAGACAAGTCTACCGTGTCGAAACAGCGCAGTGGTAATTAGTTGTGACATACAACTCCACTTAGCCCCATTGATTATGGGTGACCCTTCTCTAAGAGTCTAAGGGTGACAAGTTCTATGATCGCATAGCTCCAGGCTTAACCCAAGCATACGAATATTTTTCGGCTTTAAAATAATATTTTAATTTTAAGAATCACAATCACAGTGAATATGAAATCACAGTCATATGTTTCCCTTCCATATACCTACCATACTTTTTGTATTATCGCTGTCCGATTTCAATTTTGGTCTACGCTCCACACCAAAAATTCAACGAACTGATAACATCCTTCTTGCAGTTTTGCTATACATATTCTCGATGACCTCCTTATCTCCCGCCTTTCGTTCTTCATTTTTAAATTCCATACATTTGCTCGTTGCTTTGGTGGTCTACTTGATCATAACCATTTCATTGTTTATTCGCTTGTTTTTGTAAATTTCGAATAATTCTTAAATATTGTAATAAGCTTTTAAACAGAATTTGTTTTATTTTCATAAGCCCGTAACGCCTGGCAGCTAAATAGTGTGTAAGCTAGCTACCTACCTTTCGCTTGTATTGTATATACATAAATGTTGGTGACAATAAACCTACTTAAAATAATGTTTTTCTTTGTTTATTTGTACAAAAATAAACTATGGTTGTCCCTGAGGATATTCTTCATAAATACATCCACGGAGTAAAATCCCCTATAGGAGTCATCTAAGCTACCAAGCATACTTAATTGCTGATATATGATACCAGAGCCTATTGAAGAGAAAGCCGTTAATGTACAACATGTCCGTTTTGTGGATGTTCGGAGGTGTTTAAATCCTTGCGTTAAGCCAATTCACTGGAAATACATCTAACACCACCCGGCCCGGACTTATACTCTTTAAGAGGCTTTTTGCAGATTATCAATGAAATACGATCCAAGGCTTTTCTATGATGATGCCTAAACAGAGGCACAAATCCCGTATCCACAGTCAGTAGGAATGAAAGAGAATCCTAGCAACAAAAGCCTGCTGTTGCTGTGTAGTGCGGTTGGTTGCTGTGCTGACTTTTCAAAAGAAATACAAGGAATTCTTATCACGGATGACCCCATTAAGGGAACTTTAGCCGCAGCAGCGAAGATGTGTATGCCACCATCCTGACCAGCTACATCTTCATCGCCACCATCGTAGTTGTCGTCCGTTTTGAAGATAGTCCTGATGTATTCATTGCGGTTGTTTGGTTGGCTACCACTTTAGCTATGACAACGAAGCATAATATTCAAATACCTAATCTGGTGCAGTGGTAGCCAACCTATTTGGGTTTGCGTGGCAAAATAGTTTCTTTGTTTCGTTTGGTTATGTTAATTTGTATGCAACCACAGTGTCGTTATTATTAAGCTTGTTCTAAGACTTAAGAGTTTTCCGGCGTAGGTTAGGAGCGTTTTAGCGGTGTTCACTTTTCTTATGGTGTATTACCTTTGGATATTCCTTTGGATATTCCTTTGGATTATCTTATATTTTGTAGGGTCGCCAAAACTATTTTGCTTGTCATAATTTAAAAACACTTTGTTTCAGTTTTTTTTTTAAAACAAACAAAAAAAAAATAATTATCAAGCAACCTATTGTTATTTGTTTTGTAGAAAAGAAAATTAAAAAAAAAATGATATAGAAATTGTTGTTGCTTTTTGCGATTGTTTGAGTTTTCAAAATGTAGAGAGTTTGTTTGGAATATTCAAGAAGTTTAGTTCATCATAGTTCCATCATTGAAATAGTTTTTGAAGAGCATTATATTAATGGTTTTATTTTAAGTACTAAAATCTGATAAATCTTAAATTAAAGAAATTAAAGAGATTTGCTTGTCTTACCCGATAAATATTTTTTTTTGTGATTTATGTGCATTTAACAGATAAGTCTATATGACTATACATATAGTTTCTATTTAAAAAAGTGAAATACATAATTTCCAATAAAGTTTGATAATTGCAAATACAAATAATATCTCAGTGCTCTAAAAGTGCGTGGTATAGAAATAAAGTACCTACGAATCATAAACCTATATATACCCAACAAAACTGAATAAATCTACGTAACCAAATACCTACCTACCGACTTAAAGGAAAATATTAAACATTAAAAGATCTCAAAACGTTGTTCCAAAACCTTAACTTCCTAATATAAAAATAAATGAAAATATCTACATTCGTACGTGCAAATGAATAATGAAGTGTTACTCCACATCGTAAAGCTATCTAAAGCCGAGAATCCCTGAAAGTTCCCTATTGAAAGAAAGAGATTTTAAGAATCCATAATTCCTGAGAACATCAATTTTACCGGCTTTTCATTTTTGTTATAATTAATTAATAAAAATTATATATGTGTAAATTTTACTTTTCATTTTAAAATAAGTGTTTCAAAAATATTTGTATCTTTATCATATTCCCTACCTTGTGTTTTTTTTGTTTGTTTTAAATTTTCTTTCTCTTACTTTTATTTGCTTTACTTTCCTTTCTATCTATATCCGAATTTTTGTATCTGTGCGGAAATTTCACTCAAAATCGGTGTGTGTGTGTATATTTTTTTTTTCCTTTCCTTTATTTAAAAATTCATTCCCTACAGATAAACGACTGCTTATGCGCATATGTAGCCGGATATCTCAGGTATGTATGTATGTTTGACACTTGTTAATTTTTTTTTTAATTGTATATATATTCCATTTCCTGTTTGAGTGATTTTCCAGTTCTTTTCTTTTATTTTTCTCTTGTTTTGTTTCTGACATTAAAATTGAAAATTTCAAGGGAAATTTTTCAGTGTTTTTATATTAGCTTAATTAATTTTCAATACTAATTTAAATCATAATCTTAATATAATTCACTCAATTCTAATTTTCAATTGAACTAAAATTTTACTTAGTCTAATAATTTACCTAAATTTAGTATTAATTTTTACTCTTTAATTTTAAATAAAATAATTGTTTAAGAATGAAATGAACGGTTTCGGTATTTTTCATTTTGGATAAAACTTTTATTATGGAGTCTTAAATTCTGAACAGGAGTGACTGGTGGCAGGAAGGACATGAGAGTCCGAGGTTAATTTGAGTTTCTGCAGGTGAGGCTTAGGCTTATATTTAAGGGGCTGTCGCAAATAGTTGAGCGCGCGGCAGCCAAGGTGTCATCTCAGCAATGAGATAGACAGAGGGAGGGTAGCTCAAGGGTACCAATAACACCAATGGTACCCGTGCATTGGAAGAACAAGTAGGTGTATCAGCTAAGGAAAATTTTTTTGATAAATTTTTTTTTTAGATTATTTTCATTTGTCCATTTTGTTTGTCTGTTTGTTAAATTTTGATTGCTGTCCTAGTTTATTTTAATTTTGCTTTTTTTCTTTTTTTTGTTAATAACGTACATTTTTTTTTTTAAGTCAGGCATGAATATTAAGTACGGTGGTCCAGATAGGCAGGCCAAAGAACCCACCCCATATCCGACGAGCTAAGCTAATTTGCAAGCATGCCTGCCCGGTCCTCGCCTTCTGGACGCCCTTCCAACCAAGAAAAATTTACAGAACCTGTATCTGTAAGATGGAAGGGTTGACAACACTAATTGTTGTCTATACCGTTACAGGTGGCGCCCAAAACGTGGGGCAATTTTTGTTTAAGAGCTGAGCTCTGAAAAAAGCAAAGCTTTTAGAATAATTGTTCTGAAATTTTTTTCTTGTAGTTTGTTTTACTTCTTCCTTAAAATTTTTTTTTTTTCTGTGGGATTTCATTTCTTGGTATTTAATTTTTATCGCGATTAATTTTAACTTATGATTTTTATCAAATTATCAACTTTTTATTCTTTATGTTTGGATGCGAACAAAAAAAAAAAAGAATTTTCTTAACTTCATGCAATCTTTCTTGTCTTGGATTTTCTGTCCGTCAATGAGTGTTATATCACACTGTTGGTTGTTGCTGAGGATCTGGGTCTCTGAAGATTGTTTGAAGAAAGAGAAAAATAAATAGTCTTTGATTGGAATCGCTTCTGATTAAATTGCTCTTTACTTTCTCGATTTCGGTTTAGTATTTTGCAAGCTCTTGTACCACTGTCCGGAAGAGAAGACTTTTGGTAACTCTTCGTCTGTTGCTGTTATACAACCTTGCAATTTTCTAAACAATTTCTGTTCATTGTTTGATATCCTTGTGATGGAAGCTTAGTATTTGCTGTCCGGGATAGGGAATTACAGTACCTGTTCGTCTGTTGCTGCATATCATTTTGCAAACACCATAAGATGTATCGGGTCATGAATTGAATATGCTGATGAGCTCAAACTTCTTCCACTGCACAAGCGGAACTCATATCACCGAAAGACCTCGTCTTACTTGTCATTAGTCACTCCCATAGTCAATCTAGTTAATTTTCTTGTCTCTGAAAATATTTTCAATAAAACTTAAAAAAAAAAATAAAAAAAAAAAAAAAATGTTGTTCACTACAGGTTATAATTTTTTTTTTATTGTGTTTAGTGGTCTTGATGCAAATCTTTTATATTTCTTCAGTGACATTTTTCAATAATGTGTAGTACTTAATTTTAATGGTTCAGATTGTCGTTTTATGTAAGTACTTAATACACTCAGTAGTTTTTTTTTTATATTACTTCTGATTCACTTAATTTTTTTTAGAAATCAATTGATTTCTTTCGGTTTACTTTTTATATTTTTAACATTAAAAAAAAAATTAATATTAAAATGTTGAATAAACCTAGTGGGTCTAAGAAACGGTCTCAAGTTTTAGCAACTTCAGGTATGGAACAGCGTTTGAATTCAACGCCTGTACGGGATTCGTATTCCCAAGATCCTAGAAAAAAATTACCTAACTTTTCGCTTACCAATCCTTTTCTACCATCCCCTTTTCCCAATTTTAAAGTTAATACATTGTTAAGACCAAATGAGACATCTAACTTCTTCGAAAATGTTGATCAGGAAAACAATGACAGGTCTCAATCTCTCTGCAATTATGTCCGTAAAGTAGTTGCGTCTGAAAATGCTAACGTTATGCTGAGTTTGGATAAAATGTTAGAAGAAGAGAGGAAGAAACTTCGGAACGAACTTGCCGAAGTTGTTCAGGAAAGTTTAGTTAGTTTAACAATTCCTAAGGTTCCCGAAATTGTATCTAAAAACAGTCAAAGACAAGAGGGACACTTTTATCAAACAGACCAATTTCCGCAAGCTCGTGAAAGTAGTTTAAATGATTTTCAAAACATGAATCTAAACGATGATAGTGGCAATTTTAGATTACGAGAACGGACCAGGGAGAATAACTTTCAAATGGTTAACCACCCGAATAGGATTACAAAACGTTGTGATTATCATAAGTGGGGTCTAAAATATGATAACCACAACATGACTGTGGACGACTTTCTTTTTCGTTTAGACCACATTCGTGAATCCTACGGTGTTGAGTGGGAAGATATTGTTGGAAACTTCCACCATTTTATCGCAGGTGAAGTTAGCACTTGGTTTTGGATACATGTCCAAACTCATCCAAAACAATGCTGGTGGGATCTGAAGATGGCTCTGGTTGAGCATTTCAGATCGTTAGAAACTGATGAAGAGCTTGAGAGAAAAATGGACGATCGTAAACAAGGTTCACGGGAATCTTTCGATAATTTCTATTCTGACATTTTGCAACTAAATTCCAGACTAAGAAATCCACGAGGACATAAAAGGATCATTTTCCTTATTGAAAAGAATGTGTGTTCGGAAATTGGTGGAAAGCTTTTGACATTTAAGACAGACAGTTTGCCTGAAATGGTCTATATGTGTAGAAAAATTGAAAAGTATATTTCCGAAAGGTCAGGTTTCAACCAACATCAGCGTCATAACCAAATTCATAGACGTGTAAATGAGTTAGATTTTGAAACTTGTGATGATACCTACGATCCTTCTATAGAAACCGTCGGAGTTTCAAAGTCTCTGGGTGAATCAAATAATTTGAAATGCTGGAATTGTAAAATTGAAGGACATTCCTTCCACCAGTGTCCTAGTAGTCAGCGATCGTTGTTTTGTTTCAAGTGTGGACTTTCAGACACAACAACACCTCGTTGTCCAAATTGTTCGGGAAACAGACTGAGGAGCAATTTGCAGTCCGGGGAAAGCTGCTCCCAAATAAAGAGACCGGACAATCCGTTCAGGAAGTATTAGACGAAAGTATACTGACAAAGTCATCAGATCCAACTCCGACAAAAATAATGAAAAGACCCATTCAGACACATTTTAAAACTGACATGGTAGGTCCAACTCACCAAAGTCCAAATCAATCACTTCATGAGCGCCTTGTTAATTATGAGCAGGTACGAGCTCGAATTTTCAATAATAATCCAGCCGATACGCAAAATATCTCTAAAAAAATTTCAAAACTTCGACAAAGGTTTGTAAATAAAAAAGCTGTCTATAAAGCTATTGACTCTACTACTTTACTAGATACTGACGATCCCAGACCTTATACAAGCATTCAAATAGGGGATGTAACAATTTCTGGTCTTCTTGACTCTGGAGCATCAATAAGTTGTTTAGGTAGAAATGCTTTGGAATTTCTTTCGGAAAATAAAATTCCATTTAAAAGATTTTCGTCCAAAATCAATACTGCGAGTGGTCAGAGTCAGGATATCATTGGCATTGCAAATGTGAATGTTAAGTATAAGAGATTAGAAAAAGAAATGCGTTTGTTCATAGTTCCTACCCTTGCACAGAGACTCTATCTTGGTGTGGATTTTTGGAAATTGTTTAATCTCGCTCCACAGATCATTTCTGAGTTTGTTGAGACTTCTCAAACCCAACAATTAGACCAAAATGTTCATCAACTGACACCAGAACAATCAGTGGCATTAGATGGGGCAAAAGCATTATTCCCATCTTATGCGGTACTTGGCCTAGGACGAACAACGATTGAAGAACACCACATTGACACCGGTGATGCAATTCCTATTAAACAACGACACTATCCGGTTTCTCCGGCGGTTCAGAAGCTTCTCTATGAGGAGGTGGATCGCATGTTTCAGCTTGACGTAATTGAAGAAAGCAACAGTGCTTGGAGCTCTCCTGTTGTTCTAGTGAAGAAGTCAAACGGCAAACACAGACTCTGCCTAGACTTCAGGAAGGTCAATTCCGTCACGAAGAAGTATGCTGGTCCGGTTCCGAATATTGAAGGTTTGCTAAGTCGTTTGACAAATTCACATTTCTTTACTAGTGTAGATTTGAAAGACGCCTTCTGGCAGATACCGTTGGAGGAAAGTTCAAAGGAAAAGACGGCGTTTACCATTCCGGGATTGCCTCTACTTCAATTTAAAGTCATGCCGTTTGGGTTATGCAACGCTGCACAGCGTATGTGTAGGCTAATCGACAAGGTTGTACCGCATCAGTATAGAGAAAGTGTTTTTCCTTACATTGATGATCTGCTGATTGCGACAGTAACATTTGAAGAACATTTGGAGATGCTTAAAATAATTGCGAACCGATTAACAGAGGCTGGACTAACTATTAACGTAGAGAAATCCAAATTCTGTTTTAAGGAACTCAATTATCTTGGCTATGTTGTGGGGGAGGGACATTTGAAGATAAATTCAGAAAGGGTTTCGTCAATCGTAGAGTTTCCAATTCCCAAGAATACACGTCAAGTCAGAAGGTTTCTCGGATTGTCAGGTTGGTATCGAAGATTTGTGAAGGACTATTCAGGAATCGCTGCACCTATCACCAACACTTTGAAAAAGGGTACAAAGTTCGAGTTTGGTCCTGAAGCACTCGTAGCTTTCAATAAACTCAAACAAGCACTCACTACCAGTCCAATTCTAGTCTATCCAAATTATGAAAAGCCATTCAAAATTCTTTGCGATGCGTCAAATACCGGTGTTGGCTGTGTACTGTGTCAGGAGGACGATGAGGGTGTGGAACGGCCTATTTACTATTACTCCCATAAGCTTAACAAATCCCAGCGTAATTATTCAGTGACGGAGCAAGAATGCTATGCGGCGGTGTTGGGTGTTAAGAAATTTCGGCCTTACGTGGAAGGGCATACTTTCAAAATTGTGACGGATCATGCGAGTTTGAAGTGGTTGATGAACCAAAAGGATTTAAGTGGTATGTTGGCACGATGGAGTTTAAAGCTTCAAGGGTTCAATTTTGATATTGAACACCGCAAGGGTTCTGAACACGTTGTCCCAGACGCGTTATCGCGAGTATATGCTGTTGATGCTCTTAGTGGCGTTCCTTTGTTAGAGAATCCCCATGATGTCCTTCACATTGACCTTAATGATTTGAGTTTCAAATCAGAGGAATATATGAAGTTGATCCAGACAATCAAAGATAATGAAGACCAGCTTCCTGATCTTCAAGTCTCTGATGGGTATGTGTACAAGAAAGTCAAACACTGTACAGGCAACCCAGTCGAAGATGACATGATATGGAAGCTATGGGTTCCATCGACGTTAACAGAATCCATAATTATTTTGGCACATCAACCTCCTAAAGCCTCGCATGGTGGTGTTACTAAGACCCTGTATCGTCTTCGTGATAGATTTTACTGGCCTAATATGGCGGCAGAGGTAAAATCATTCATTGCGAGTTGTGACATATGCAAAGTCTCAAAGGCCCCTAACATGATTTTAAGACCGAAAATGGGAAAGGCATTCGTAGTGGAAAGGCCATACCAACACATTTACATCGACTTCCTGGGACCGTATCCAAGGTCAATTAAAGGTAATACTTACATCATCGTCTGCTTAGACCAACTGACAAAGTTTGTTCATATTCATCCTTTGCCACAGGCTAACAGTGCAAATGCTATCAAATTTCTGGAGGAGCAAATATTCTCGGTGTTTGGAGTACCAGAATCCTTGTTCTCGGATAATGGGAAACAGTTTGTGAGCAAAGAGTTCTCCAATTTTTTGCGTTCGTATGGAGTCACACACGTTAGGACAGCAGTTTATTCACCACAGGCAAACGCGAGTGAAAGAGTGAATCGTTCGATTCTAAGTTCAATTCGGTCTTACCTAGAGAAAGATCAGAGGCACTGGGACAAGCATCTGGCATCAATAGCTTGTGCTCTTAGAACGACGATTCATTCTGCTATTGACATGTCTCCATACGAAGCACTATTTGGGCAATGCAAAATGGAACATGGCTCCGACTATAAAATCCTGAGATCGCTCAAAGCTGTCAACAACCCAGAATTTGAGGTATTGCCTAAGTCATCTAAGATGAATATGATCCATAGTTCCTTAAAAACTTCCCTTGAACGCGCACACCAAGTGTACGAAAACACTTATAATACACGGAGTAAGGATGTGCAATTTAAGGTAGGCGATGTTGTTTTTAGGCGAAATTTTATGCATAGTGATGCATTTAAGCAATTAAATGCAAAGCTTTGTCCGAAATTTGTAAAGGCGAAAGTTAAGTCGATTCGTGGTAATAGTCTTTACGAATTAGAAGACATGGATACAAATGTTTTAGGTATTTTTCATGCTAAAGATATACGGAGTTAGCTAGTTGTAGATAATATTGACAGTTTTTACTTTTAAAATTACAGCTCCTTTTCTATTTCATTTCTGGAATGCTGGCATTCTACGGATTGAAATATTTTGTAGGGTCGCCAAAACTATTTTGCTTGTCATAATTTAAAAACACTTTGTTTCAGTTTTTTTTTAAAACAAACAAAAAAAAAATAATTATCAAGCAACCTATTGTTATTTGTTTTGTAGAAAAGAAAATTAAAAAAAAAATGATATAGAAATTGTTGTTGCTTTTTGCGATTGTTTGAGTTTTCAAAATGTAGAGAGTTTGTTTGGAATATTCAAGAAGTTTAGTTCATCATAGTTCCATCATTGAAATAGTTTTTGAAGAGCATTATATTAATGGTTTTATTTTAAGTACTAAAATCTGATAAATCTTAAATTAAAGAAATTAAAGAGATTTGCTTGTCTTACCCGATAAATATTTTTTTTTGTGATTTATGTGCATTTAACAGATAAGTCTATATGACTATACATATAGTTTCTATTTAAAAAAGTGAAATACATAATTTCCAATAAAGTTTGATAATTGCAAATACAAATAATATCTCAGTGCTCTAAAAGTGCGTGGTATAGAAATAAAGTACCTACGAATCATAAACCTATATATACCCAACAAAACTGAATAAATCTACGTAACCAAATACCTACCTACCGACTTAAAGGAAAATATTAAACATTAAAAGATCTCAAAACGTTGTTCCAAAACCTTAACTTCCTAATATAAAAATAAATGAAAATATCTACATTCGTACGTGCAAATGAATAATGAAGTGTTACTCCACATCGTAAAGCTATCTAAAGCCGAGAATCCCTGAAAGTTCCCTATTGAAAGAAAGAGATTTTAAGAATCCATAATTCCTGAGAACATCAATTTTACCGGCTTTTCATTTTTGTTATAATTAATTAATAAAAATTATATATGTGTAAATTTTACTTTTCATTTTAAAATAAGTGTTTCAAAAATATTTGTATCTTTATCATATTCCCTACCTTGTGTTTTTTTTGTTTGTTTTAAATTTTCTTTCTCTTACTTTTATTTGCTTTACTTTCCTTTCTATCTATATCCGAATTTTTGTATCTGTGCGGAAATTTCACTCAAAATCGGTGTGTGTGTGTATATTTTTTTTTTCCTTTCCTTTATTTAAAAATTCATTCCCTACAGATAAACGACTGCTTATGCGCATATGTAGCCGGATATCTCAGGTATGTATGTATGTTTGACACTTGTTAATTTTTTTTTTAATTGTATATATATTCCATTTCCTGTTTGAGTGATTTTCCAGTTCTTTTCTTTTATTTTTCTCTTGTTTTGTTTCTGACATTAAAATTGAAAATTTCAAGGGAAATTTTTCAGTGTTTTTATATTAGCTTAATTAATTTTCAATACTAATTTAAATCATAATCTTAATATAATTCACTCAATTCTAATTTTCAATTGAACTAAAATTTTACTTAGTCTAATAATTTACCTAAATTTAGTATTAATTTTTACTCTTTAATTTTAAATAAAATAATTGTTTAAGAATGAAATGAACGGTTTCGGTATTTTTCATTTTGGATAAAACTTTTATTATGGAGTCTTAAATTCTGAACAGGAGTGACTGGTGGCAGGAAGGACATGAGAGTCCGAGGTTAATTTGAGTTTCTGCAGGTGAGGCTTAGGCTTATATTTAAGGGGCTGTCGCAAATAGTTGAGCGCGCGGCAGCCAAGGTGTCATCTCAGCAATGAGATAGACAGAGGGAGGGTAGCTCAAGGGTACCAATAACACCAATGGTACCCGTGCATTGGAAGAACAAGTAGGTGTATCAGCTAAGGAAAATTTTTTTGATAAATTTTTTTTTTAGATTATTTTCATTTGTCCATTTTGTTTGTCTGTTTGTTAAATTTTGATTGCTGTCCTAGTTTATTTTAATTTTGCTTTTTTTCTTTTTTTTGTTAATAACGTACATTTTTTTTTTTAAGTCAGGCATGAATATTAAGTACGGTGGTCCAGATAGGCAGGCCAAAGAACCCACCCCATATCCGACGAGCTAAGCTAATTTGCAAGCATGCCTGCCCGGTCCTCGCCTTCTGGACGCCCTTCCAACCAAGAAAAATTTACAGAACCTGTATCTGTAAGATGGAAGGGTTGACAACACTAATTGTTGTCTATACCGTTACAATTTGTATGTAATCAAAAATTGCAATATTATTGTCATCTTCGGAGATTTTTTAGTCCCTACTCGGGCGCCAATTAGTAATGGTAATTGGGTACCCAGCAGCAGTAAAACACTAGGTGGCGTTTTCACGATTCAAAATTCTTTATTTTTATAAAATGGTAAAATTAAAACGGATGATGATACGGTAAAACTGAACTAGGATTTCATTGTTTCATGGAATCCACTGCGCTTCCAGGAAGGTGTGTGGAAGAAGATGGAGTGGATTCCTGAACTGCGATTAATTTGCAGGTTGTTCTTTATTGGCAGGGCTGCAATGTCTCCTAAACTGTACAAGAAATATTCTCCGAGGGATGTTTTCTGGTTCTGGCAAGGCTGGGGTAATGACTCGTCCACTTCTTCATTTTGACACCCTCTACACAAAACTGACGAGCTAATGCCCATTCTGCTCATAGGGGCTCCGATTGTATTGTGGCATGTTAGGACTCCAATTAGGATGGATATTTGAGGCTCGCTAATTTTGAGTAAATATTTTTTTTATTTTTTTTTTCTCGAATATTCGGGCACAGGTTTTTTGAAAAATATCACATCCGCAACTTTAAGGAAATGCTGGCTTATTTGGTTTTTCCCTTGCTCCACTGGCATAAGTATGATCTGGTTTGTTTGAATTGGATTAAATTTCGTTAAGCTTCGTTTTGGCTTCGGCTTACACGATATTCTGGTATTTTTTACCTGGTTCGTGAAATCTAGTATGTTGTTTAAGCCTCTGGGGCTAAAATTTCTCTATATAAGAAAAATGTCTTACTTTAGAAGTTTCTGTACCTCTGGATTTGGATATCTCTCGAGATTCCTCTATAAAATCTTCTTCATTACTGTTAGAAATATGATAAACCAAACGGGACGGAGGCACGTGTGAGAACGGGCTAGATAAGTTTTTTGTAGAGAAGGAACTTAGACTTCTTCTCAAATAATTTTGTCCTTGTTCGTGGTGTATTCACTGGTTCATCAAGCTTAAAAATGGCGAAGCGAAATGGCCCTCGCAGGAATCCTTGTAGTACTCAAACCCTGATCTGCTTCATTTCTAATTTTTCATAAGGAACCTGTACAAAAAAGATTATATTTAATTGAAAATTTGTGATTTACCAAATAAAGTAGAAACTAGAAGATGATTAGTTTGTAAATTATCCATTCTATAAACACGCTGTACCTTCTAAATATATATAAGGAGTATGCAAGAACAAAACATTTTGATTAGTTTAGGTACTCCCATTCCACTTACTCGTATCTCGAAGCTAGAGAGCTAAATATCTACAAGCTTGGAGTGTAGGTACTAGAACTGGATTTCTTTGCCTAAGCTACATGTATGTATATTAGCGTTTACATGCTCAGATGAATAAAAGTATTTCGGCGTGCGGTTGACAGATGTCGGAGTGCAGTGTAGTCAGGAAGTTGTATTGGTCCTGAGTGAGGTAGCTGCTACATGAATTCGATATGCAGTCTGAGTTGAAAATCCATGATTTCAAGTATACTCTTTTTAAAAACTTTATTTTTTTCACTGACAGCTATTTTCCCTAGGGGTACTTTTTTTGTCGTATTTACCACCTTCGGTTTCTGAATTTAATTGGAAGGTATTTTTATCAGAAAAATCCAATTTTGGTTCCAATGATTTATATCTGA
This sequence comes from Chrysotoxum bicinctum, assembly GCA_911387755.1. Classification (NCBI taxonomy): domain Eukaryota; kingdom Metazoa; phylum Arthropoda; class Insecta; order Diptera; family Syrphidae; genus Chrysotoxum; species Chrysotoxum bicinctum. Next base: position 177,872,140 of record OU426988.1, on the reverse strand, counting down.
ATTTTGCGAAAAAAAAATGTACATACGTTGGACCTTCCTAACAAAAATTCGCCAAGAAAATCTTAGTAATCTTATAGCTTCTCACTAATTTATTCGAAAATATTAGTTAACGAAAAAATTTGCCATTTTTATTTTTTATCTTTTCACTTCTAACTATCGTTCAATTGCACTTATATCCCTTCTTTCTAATGTCTTGGAAACGCTGATAAGTTATGAGCTCAAGAAATATCTTGAAGAACGGAAGCTTCTCAACGACAGGCAGAACGGCCTTTGTAGTTCCAATGGAGATTTGAAAGTGTATTTCGCCGAACACTTGAACAAATCCTTACAAGGGCTTGGATAAAGTAAGATTATTGCACTTGATATTTCAAAAGCATTTGTTAGAATTTGGTATCAAGCTCTTTCGTCGAAAGTTTTAGTTTTGATGAATCTCTTCTTAAATGGATTAGAAACTAACTAAAGTTTGAAATTTATGAAATAAATGCTGGTGTGCCACAGGGCTCCGTTCTGTCTCCGACGCTCTTTCTGATATTCGTCAATGAAACTTCTAATCCATTAAATTGGTTTTGGTGACGACAGTTCTCTCAGCTTCCCATATTCGTTTTCAAGTGCATTTCCTTGTTCTTCTGATGCTGACCTAAAACGGCAGCGTGTGATTAGCTCATTAAATTCTGATTTTGAAAGTATTGTCATATTATGCAATGATGTCTTCTGTTGTCAAAGCGCAACCCATTGCCATGCCGCTTTCCATGAGCGCCACTTGCATTAAAGAAACTGAAGAGCACTCAGGTCTAGGTTTTTGCATCACAGACCATCTTGTTTGGAATTACCACATATTCGACGTCCGCAAAAACGCTGCTAAGTTTTATATTTGTCCAAGGCTCGAGCACAATTCCCATATTTGGGCAGATACTCTATAAACACACTTGAATCTCTTGGATAGAATCCCTTTAATGCGTGAAGATTATAAAAAATAAAATGCACGACTGAGTCACACGAACTTGCTCCTATGTAATAGTCTAAGAATTTCAAAATTAAAAGTTATTAAAGAAAAACTATTCATAAGATTAAAATTAATTTTTTTAATGGCTAAAACCACTTCTTTAGTAGTTGAAGGTATAAATAGGATGCCATGTGATTCAAACAAATATAGGTTTATGCAGGAACAAAAATTATAAGTCTTTGTAGTGGTTTCTTAAAAAAATAAGCTTTTATGTAAAAAACTTTTAAAACATTTTTAAGAAAAAATGTTGGTACACCTGTTACAATTTAATTGTTTTAAAATAAGCTTTTATGTAAAAAACTTTTAAAACATTTTTAAGAAAAAATGTTGGTACACCTGTTACAATTTAATTGTTTTATATCGGAAAAAATTTAAACACTGATTAAGAAGATCGAACTAAAAGACCGCGACTTTGGATGTTCGTATCCAACAATTTAATAGATTAAAACGAAAAGAAAATTAATTGCACTTAACCGGTGTGCCTCGCGGTAGGTAAATTTGGAAATGAGTAATGAGATGGGAAAGCAAACAGATGATAATAATCTGTCAGAATTGGTCGTGTTCGAAGAAATTTGCAACACGGCAGCAATTAAAATTCTACCACCGGTTTCATTCAGCGAAGGGTGCGTTCGAGTTATCGAATTTAGTTTTTATTGATCGAGCGCTGGATCAGTTAAATTAAATGAATTTTGATTAACTTCGGATAAACGATATAAAGTACAGGGGCGTACTTCGATGGGCGCTAGGAAGTTTTTATCCTTCTTTCTCTTCCTTAACTTCACGCCCGCGCTGTGTTCAAACATTTAAAGGGTAATCATAATCCCTTGAGCGCGTGTAGATTATAAAAAAAAAAAAAAAAAAGGTGAAACTTACCAAACCTGAAACAAGTAAATTTCCTCTTCGAAATTCAATAAGAAGGCACGATTTAAGATTTCAAACGAAAAATTATGAATTTATTAGGGAAACCTTTTTGGATTATAGGTGAAAAACCCTAAATTTTTTCAACAATAAATTAACAATTATATTTAAAATTGGCAAAAGGCCAAATTAAAAATTTTAAATGGAAAACAGTTTTTATTTTTGCCGTTGAACAGTTACGTTATGTGCCGTAAAACACAAGAAGAATCGAAGACTACTTTGGGAAAGATTCCCGAAACACAAAAAATTAACTGGGTTTTAAAGTGCCGTCTTTTCGGGACACGAAAGGTTAAAAAAGAAAGGTCTAGCGGGGTATTTCTTTGCCAAACTGGCTTCCAAGAAAAACGACTCAAAGTTTTCTACACACACAAAAATACTTATCTTATCCGCAAAAATGGGATTTTCCTCTCGAGTTTTCTGGCCCACCTGCCCTAACTCTTGAAAATGGATCCGTCTCTTTCCAGATTTTTCTCTTCGAAACCTAAATTATCTGAGCCCTCTCGATCTTCTCTGAGCTCCAATAACTTCCTCACAAAACAATTTTAATATTTTAAATTTGCAAAAAAATGAAGCGAATCAAACTGATTTTTCTTTCTTCTCAAAGCTTTTCTAAGGCGATCTGTCTCGAACCAAATCTAGTTAAAAAGTGCCATCATGGCGGCTTCCCTCATTCATTTTCGCTTTCTCCCATTGTTTCTTTCTCTTTTTAACTCTCTCTGTAATGGCGGTGTTCGGTCACGGTTATAACGCAAAACTTCGCCTATTGGCTGACAGCTTGCTCCGTTGTTGAACCCAATCCACTCTCTCATTCGTAACTCTTATTCCCTAGTGAAAGGGATCATTCACAATGGAGATAGCTCAATGAACGAATTCAGCTCACCTCCGTCTAATTCCAATACAGCTTCATCGGAGAATGAAAAATCAGGTTCACACGAGCAATGCCCCGTCCCATACCGACCAGTTTAAAATGGAGAAAAGTCTCTTGGACGGATGCATTTCCACCATTTGTCATTCTTAAATGGTGAGGAAAATTCCATTTCTCGCGAAAAATTACATTTAATTGAAACCGTAGACCTTCTTGCAGATTTAGGGAATTGGAGGAACCACCTAACAAAGTCATGTTCGTTTATCTTGGACAGGTACTTTATGGTGGGCTCTCGGCCATTTCGTTGAGCGTTCCTCGTTTTTGACTTGTCCGTCAAGTTATATTCAGTTCGGTGGACCACCTGTCACACCTATCGTTGAAACTGGACCGTCTGTCCCATGTTTTGTCATCTTATGAGTGGAATTCCTGTTTTGTTGCTTTTCCAAGATGCTTTAGGAGTAGGCCTTGGCTGATGGTCCAGGATCATACTAACTCTGCCAGCATTTTGGAGCCGAATTACGAATGGAGGGGTTGTGGGAAAAAAAAAGGAAACGAATGGGCTGGTGAACCTTGTTGTGGGAAAATTTACCGCAACACACCAATTTAAAGGTTTTATTATTGTTCAAATGAAAATTAAATTTACAAAAAAAAAATATTGAGCTGTTTTCAAGATATTGAATTTTCCAAAATTAAAAAAAAAATATTTTTCTTAAAGTTTTGAAATGCAACGTTTTTTAAACTTTTTAGAAGCTTCTCTCTAAAAAATTTTCATTACAATCCGTTATGCTTCCAATGAGAAATTCAAAATTTAAAAAAATCGTTCTATGGCAGGTACAGTCAGTAATATTTTGTTTTCAAAATTTTTTTTTATTAAATTATAGATCTTAAAAATTAATCGAAAGAAAAAAAATATAAGCCAAATTCTCGGAATTGTTTTCGAGAAAAATACAATTTTGGAAAACCATTTTTTAACATAATGTATGGAGAGTACCGTTATTTTTGGGTAAAATAAATTTATTTTTCTCATATCTTGTAGATTATATTAAAAAACTTTTATTTTTGAAGTTTAAAAAAAATTTGAGCATGGTGTTTTCGAAAAATTGAGTTTTCAAAAAAAAAATTTGAAATTTTTTTTAAAAATCCAAAAAATTATTTTTGGGAAATTTTAATTCACAATAATATTCAAAAAAAAATGATCAAAATCGCTGGTACCGTTTTTGAGAAAATCAAAAACCAAAAAAATGGTTCCAAGCGGGGTACCAAAAATAACAATTTTTTGGAAAATTTTTTCAACCATTACCTTTAACTCCATGAAATTTTTTTAATTTGTTTTTAAGAAAATCTGTGGGACAGTTTTTGAGAAACAAAAATATTTATAAGATTTCGAGAAAAATTCGTATGGCAGGTACCGTTATTTTAGTCTTAAAAAAAAAGAAAAAAACATCCGGGGGGAAAAAATTAAAACCCATATCTACCAAGTTTGAAGAAAATCGGCCGAGCCGTTTAGCTGTAGTCGAACAGACAGACAAACAGACAGACAGGCAGAATTGCGAAACCCACTTTTTTGGTCTTCGCTATCCTCGTAATGTCAACTTTGATCAAAATCTCGAGTTCGATTTTTTTTACGAATGCATAACTTGCCTTATAGAACCTATAAGTCGCAAGTAAAACCATGCAAATTAGTCATCCTTTAATAATCTGAAGGCATAGTAAATGCTGATTTTATTCACGTAATCTTTAAGTCCGTTTTGGATCATCGTTTTGTTTATGAAGCAAAATCTTTCCTTTGAAGGTATCCAGTTCAAATCACACATTAGTTTGACTACCTTTTTTTCTTCGGCTTACATAAGGTTTCGATCATTTTACTTGCCTTCTTTCATTAATCAAACCATCTTTGGGATAATATTCATCTCAATGTAAACACCAAAAGACCATTCACATGAGAGCGACCAACGACCGACCAATGAACAAACATTCGTTTATTTTGACATTTGACATTTCGTTCACATAGCATTTGCTGAACAATCACCAAGAAAGCATAAACAAGAATGAATTTGAGTTAAGACGCACGAGAACGATTTATTTTTGCACTGTGGAAGGTTATTGGAATGCGAATAAAATTTGACAGTTCGTATCAATCAAACTGCAATTTGTTACAATTAAATTAATTTTTCAATTTCTTCTTTTCGTTGGTCACTTAAATGTGAATACTTCTTTAGCGAATTATCGTTTATGCAAATGAATGCCATAATTTGAATTTCCCATTTGCCTAAAGCTTAACGAATTCGATTGCAAAATCGATTAGTGAAGATTCAATATCTTTACCTGTGGATTGTGAGCCATAACAAATTTTAATTGAACAATTATTATAGTAGCCGCCGCCGCTAGATCTTTAATTTTCGTCTCACAAGATTTGGCTTTCAAATTCTCTAGAAATGTATACATCCCGAACTGTCAACTTTCTATATGTTATATCTTCAACCCTAATTATAGTTTCCTGATGTTTTTATAATAGGTATTCAGTCTTTAGTTTGAGTCCTTTTAAGAATATCAACAATCTATCTAAAAGCATTAGTACAACAAAAGTTACTGGCGCACCTTTTTGTGATTTGAAAAATCTTCTCGGTTACGCGTTCGATAGGTTTGCCATCTCTGCTCTACTACGATGATTCCTTATCTGATTCAGCTTCAGATTATAAATGTGACGGTATCCTTGAAAAACTGCAGGCTTTGGACCCACTTTGAATATTATCTTGAATATCAAATAATGTTGATATGGATATGTGTACATCTAAGTTGCTACTGATGGTGGTATGAATTGGTCTGATGGTTTCCTCCATTCCGACAACTCACGTGTTATCCGCTTGCAATCTTTTTTTCTTTTTTGTTTGTATCCAAGCTCAATGGGGGCCGACTTGTATTTGAAATTTTATATTATTTGCACATAAATATTGCGCAGGAAATTTTATGTGCATATGAGGGATGGCAAAGATACATACTTCCGATACAATATGCTCTAGGTTGTATTGTAAGTATTTACTGTACCTTGCTGAATTCTTCACAAACATGATACTTAAATAAATAAAACAAGATTATTTGATATGAGGGTGCGCCAATACCGATACGATTATCGGTTTTTCTGTTCTTTTGATTGTTTGTGATGCGAAATCTTAAAGATATTAAAGATTTTGTAATAGGATTTACCTGCATAAGGACCTTTGCTAGCTTTCTTACTTGCTTAATTTGATGCGTAAGATAAAAATTTTGCAGTTTCGGGTGGTATCAGAAAGTGAAAACTATTTATGTAAGTACGCCGATAAAATTAGCAGACATTTTCATAGTTCATTGGGCTTCAATCGTTGATTTACCATTTAATATCATTATCATTAGATAAGTTCTTTGAAACTGACCAGTCTGTTAACAATGATTACCTGTGAATAGTGTGTGAAAATTGGACCCCTAGATTACACCATGTATACCCAGTCGCGGCGAAAATCATATTCAAACATTAATATTTTTCAAATTAAGCCAATCTCATAAATATTAAAAGCATTTTTCTGTGTTATATTTCGAATAAAAGTTCTTTGCCTCTAAAAACACCCTTTACATACACTTAAGTAGTTCAAAGTTGTAACATATTTTTTTGAATTATGCAACTGTTCATTTTTTTGTTTTGAAATTATGTTCGTAAATTTATACATATATTATTAAATACTTAAAATTAGCACGCCAACATTTTTTTTTTAAATGTTGCTTGCATTCATTCAAGTTACTTTTCTATTTGACTACCCCACCCCCAACTTTCCATACATTCAGTATCAAATATTCTACCTGTGGAGGTGGTCGTTTGGTTATGTCATTTCAATCAATACCTTCCGCAGGTTTTTGATTATTTGTGGTGGCTCCAGCGCCTCGGGCTTTCAGGTCGGGCATCCAAAATACCTGCGTCCATTCGGGGCTACATTGAGATAAGTTCCCTGTGAATGGCTTAGATTAGCTGAATTCCAATCGCGACTGAATGAGTCGAGAAACTGTACTGTAGGTTCTCTCAGATCTATGGACACATATCTTTCGACAACAGCCGTACTTCTTGAAGCAAACAAATCGACATCGGGCACCCCCATCTCTCGATGGGCTGTTCCTGCCGGTAGAAGATGACATTCAGAAACCTTCCAGGAAGGTAGAAGGCAGAACTGTTTATGCTGCTGGAGAATCTGATAAGTCAAATATAATAGGCCAATCGACCTGGTTCCTCCCTCCTTGCGAACGGATGCCACAAGAGTATACGGTTGTCTGTTTAAAGCAAAATGTGCGAACGTCTTAACTGATCCGCTCTGGCGCTTAAAGCACTGTATCCCGCATACATGTTATTCATATTGCAGTGCCAGCTTAGCTGTTTCCCTGTCCACTGACCTGACAAGGCTATCTCGTCGAATTGAGTACCCCAACCTCAGGTTGGGCATTTGTGATTAGAAAATTTGTTACTTTCAGCTTGTGAATTGGTGTGAACTTGTCTGCGTCTCCGAGCCACCAAGTAACCTCTCCCAAAGCCCTCCGGGGGATGGGGAGTTTCTGCCTGGCCCGTCTGCTGAACTTTCGAAGGAATATCTAAGGACAACGACAATTTAAACTTTCCTCTTGGGATAACAAAACTTGCTAAATTCAACTGACCTAAAACTCTCTGAAGTTGACGTAGGCTGCAAAATTGCTTTTGACTCAAGACTCGAAAAATTATCCAATGGCTGCAATTAGAACCCCTGGTTCGCCTCCACTTCATATGGAATAAACATGCCCATATATTGGGACAAATAACTCACCTGATCTGCTAGCTCAGCTAGCCGCTGATCAATGGGTGTCGACTCCTTAGAACTAGGTACTCTCTTCCGTTTGTTTGTTGGTGGAGCAGCAATCACTTCACTCTTCGAGGATGAAGAACTCAATGACGAACGAGGAGAGATTTTATCCCTTTTTTTGATCTTTTCGGTGATAAACTCATGGTAAATAGACTGAATTAGCAATAATTTAATTAATTTCCAATAAAATCTAAACTTTTTCAAATAAATTATATTTTCTGAACGAGAACTTTCCTGAATTGCGACTTAACGGAACGATGTACACAACGTTATATGAAGAAATTAACACCTGGTTGGCGCTTGCAGTGTTTGACGACTTCAGATGTGCCCTCTGGACGTCAATTCAATGTATTGATTTAGATCTTATGTCGATTTCCTTTTACACTAGGGATTTTAGGGATTGCGATCCCTTGTCAAATTTTGACTTTTACCACACCAAAAAAATCGATTTTTTTTTTGACAGAGATCAAATCCTTCGAATCCGTATTTGGAGAGGGATTTACATGTATACGAAATACGCACACTAAAAAGACAAATTTTGACAAGGGATCGCAATCCCTAAAATCCCTAGTGTAAAAGGAAATCGACATTAGACTAACCGCAAGGGATCTTGAGGCGAATACACAATGGGTTCTTCAATATCGACGCCAGGCATATAATAGATAGCGAAGGAGAAAAATTGTTAAACTGAAAACACAAATAACCGCATTAAACAAAGATTTAAAATTAAAAATAAGAGGGGAAACATTAATAACAAATGGAAAAACATTTTATTACGACAAAAACAACAAATTAATATGTGACAGCGATGATGGCTTGACTTTTCTCCAACAGCTGGTAGGCGATATGACAGATGTGACAGCAGGAGATGCTGGAAACACAGTGGCAGCGATGCCGAGTGGCTCTCAACGGGGAGTCGCGTTCGGAAATCAAACTTTTAATAAAAATGCCGTCTGCTTTAGTAATAATTACTACGTTTATATGCAGTATCGAAAGATCGAGTTGGATTAGGGTCGGATTTTCGACCCAGGTTTTTCGTCATTTGAGTTGAGAGCTCGATTTGGAGTTGAGTTGAAATGGTGTTGAGCGATTCTGAAACATTTTGTTAAGCCAACTTCTCGACCCAGGTTTTTCGTCTCATATTTCGACTCGACACCGCTCAGCGAGTGTGATCGAGTCGAATGAAGCTCATTTCAACTCAATACCCGTTTACAAAGGGTCGAAGGGAGTTTCAAGCTCGCTTCAATACCTCATATAAACGTAGTAAATATTAAAAATGTAACAAATGTAAAAAAGATAAATTATAAATTTAAGATTCTAGCATATAACGTATCAGGTCTTGTCAATAAGAACTTATTTATGGATTTTTATAATTATATTAATCGCTTTGATATTGTTTTTTTGTTTGAAACTTCTGTAACCGAAAATTATTTTGAAAAGTATGAGGGCAATTTTAAAAATTTCGATTTCAAATGGATTCCAGCTACAAGGTCAAATACAAGAGGCAGAACAAGCGGTGGTTCTTATCTGGTCATCAGAAAAGGAATTGAAAATTTGTCATGGAAATTTGAATGCAAAAATGAGATTACATATATGTGAAAATTAATTTCTCCAATGAACAATTTTTGATATTGCCAATATACGTGAATTGCAACAAGTGCGATGTGGATTTCGAAATTCTGTACTAATTTATGCTTATGCTTCAAAATTTATACAAAGTGGAAAAAAACTATATTTCTTTTTTGTTGATTTTAAGACAGCCTTTGATACAGTAGATAGAAAAGCTTTAATATACAAGATGTTTAGACTAGGGATGTCCAAAAAGTTTGGTAGAGTGCTGCAAAACCTGTATGACGATACTAAATCGGTAGTATGGAATGGAGAGAAAATGTTTGAATGGTTTCAAACCGAATCGGGAGTACGTCAAGGGTGTGCGTTGAGCCCTCTTCTGTTCGCACTTTACACTTAAGGATCTTTCTGACTGTTTGTCTGGAGGTATCGAATATGCAGGAACTATTATTAAAGCACTTTTCTTTGCGGATGACATAGTTCTATTTGCTTATTCACCAGAATCACTTCAACTGATGATTAATCAACTATATAGATACAGCATAGCTTGTAGCCTCAAAGTGAATCTGAACAAATCAAAAGTCATGATTTTTAAAAAAGGTGGTGGAAGGAATTGTTCAAATGAGAGGTGGTCTTATAACGAGGAGAGTATAGAAGTTATACAGGAATATAGATATCTGGGGGTTTGTTTTACCAAAAATTTGAGCATGGAAAAGCATTTGAAGGAGAAGGTTGAGAAGGCCAAGAATGCCATTGGTGCTGCATGGAAAAATTGTTTCGCCACTAAATACATTGTCCATAGTAGTAAATTTCGTGATTTTGAAGCAGTCTCGGAGTCAATTATGCCCCAAGTATGGGGATACAAGCATTTTGAATTGGTGGAAAAACTCTTAAGGTTCTATGTTAAAAGGATATTTCGTCTTCCTTATAATACCCCTAACTATATCGTGATGCTGGAAACTGGACTATCGCCACTCTTCATTCGGACACTTAAGCTACACATTGATAATATAATTAAGGTTTTAAAAAATGTCAAATGAAAGACTACCAAGGAAAGCGGCCCTTGAGGTAATACATCGAAGAAGCAGTTGGTATGCTGAATGGATGGAGTTGACACAGTGGTGTGGGATTCAGCTGGAATTAGATTTAGAGAACCCCAATGATTTGAAAGGCTCACTCTATAAACTAATTGAGGCGAAAGACATCAAATACCGAGAAAAATATATACAAGAAGCTACCACTTCCGTCCATAGAGCGCTTTATAGTAGATTATGCTACAATCTGGGACAAAGAAACTATTTTCGAGATGAAAACAGTGTGGAGCAAATATCTATGATGGTAAGACTACGTTGAGAACTTTTGCGACTCAATTATGTACCACATAGAGAAGACCTGCCTGTATTATGTCATCTGTGTAATCGGAAAGAAAGAGAAGATGTGCTAATACACTTTCTATGAAGATGTCCGGTGTTGATGGAATCAAGAAGATTCTTTTTTGGCTGCGATGCTTTAACCGACGAACAGATGTTATCGCATTTAAATGAAATGGAAGTATCCAAACTCTTTAATTATTGCAAGGTGGCGCTTGCGTATCGAGAGATGATAATTGATGAAAAGTTTTAAGCACTTATAATATTTAATGCTCTATATGTGTTGAACTTAAATTTGCTTGATACTATTTATGTTTTAACTGTTAAAAATTAACCAGAATTTTATTACTATTTGTCAATCTGGCAGACGGCAATGCCATGCTTTATTTGATTTTGTAATTAATAATTGCTTTATATGTAAATTTTAAATAAAAATCACTAAACTAAAAAAATAAAAATCACTAATAAATATTTTAATTTTTCATTTGAGGTGAATTTTATTTCAGAGTTATTCTAGAGTTTCAAATGAAAAAAATGTTGAAGAAAAAAGAAATATATTTCGGATTTTTTAATAATTTTTAAAATTTATTTTAAGCAAAATCGGGTAAAAAACTAGATCCGCCAAGATGGCAGTTCTAATTTTAGTTCAAGATAGCAGCGCCTCATATTTGAGTAGGGAGGAAATTAAGTGTTCAATAAATATTTTAGCATTTATTTACCAGCTAAGAAGAAGGTATCATTAACTTGTGCATCGTTAAATTTTTGAATTTCCGCTGTGGCAGTGGCAAACCTATCGAGCTGGCTGGAAGAAGCTTGTTCATTGAGACCTCGGTTCACTCCGGATTGCAGCGCCACCTTTAAAAATTAAGTTTAATAACTGTGTGTACCTACTTTTATTTTTCAGGACAAAAACTGCCTAGCAATCGTACTCCAACACCAAAGCCTCACAATTAGATCTGTAATCTGTTGTACATTTGTACAATCATTAATCAGTTGATTCATTTCTAACCGAACAAATCTAATTTCAACTTCTAAATCAAAACTTATTTAAGGCTTGATTTCAAACCATCATAAATATTATAACGACCCACGATGATTGTGGTGATAAAGCGAATCAAAAAAAAGAACCATGCGGAAACAAATTTTATCGGAAATTGTCCTCAATGTCAGGCAGGAATCAATAGATCAATGAATTCACAAATCCTTAGTGATGGCACCGAAACAACATCAAGTTGGCAAATTCAATTATTTCCGCTTTTTAACACTCAGTCATTACCATAACCGTCACCGTCATATGGCTGGCTATATACCTATAGCAGGAACATAGCTTCACGACGACGCCGGCCAACCAACGTCGCGCCGTCATCGTGTCGTTGTGGGTTGTTCTTGTCCTCCTTGTTGTCCATCTCCTTCCGCGCTCACCTCTATTACTTCCATCATCATTTTGTCATCCTTGATGCCTCACTTTCTACATCAGCTTCATCATCACCATCATCATCGACATCATTATGCCGGCAATCATTTTGTGTCACCATAACTCGATGGTGGTATCTATAGAATGGTGGTGGCTCACCGGCCCACATCCTTCTTCCGTCTGTACCTCACACTCTCTCCATTCATTTTAAAATGTTTTACATTCAAAATGCTCTGCCCTAGCCGCACACTCTCACAATAAAAACAACAAGGACAAAAAAAATTCCATCTATAGATGCTGGCGGGTGACATCGTTTTAGCCACATTTAACACAGCGGAAATATTCCACGACCACCAACACACCCCCGTTCCTATCGTTGGAAAAAAATCCACAAATCCGCGTCGCAAACCAACAACATCAACAAATTGGTAAAGGGAAAAATTTCACAGTCGTGTGAGTTTATTGAGAGATCAAAAGGCATTTGTGTGTGTGTTGATGCTTGATGCTGGTGACTGGTGCTGAAGAGCTGGAACTGCGACTGGGAGTAAGGAAGCAACACCGAGGAACAAAAGTTGCCATTGTGTTTGCCCTTGCTTTGGTCCCTCTCCAAAATGATGATGTAAGTATATAGATATACGATGCTATGCGAGCAGAAATATTTAGCAAGTCAGTGGTGAGGCCCGCACCTAACGAAAGGCGAAATGAAAGGTAGCTGACACGCGGAAAACATCTCATCAGTGTTCGGACCAATGACTGTTTTTTTCTGTTTCACCGTTTCAGTTCTAACAGACCAAACATTATACAACCAGAGGCGCATTAAATGACCATCGAGATGTTCGAGGCTCCCATGTAGCACGGATATTGTAACAACGCCGAAATTTTACTTCAATTACTATTTCGGATGAAATGGCCAGCAAGTATTGCATACCTCAAGGCGCCCACGTAAAAATGCGAAAGAGGACACACAGTGATGTTTGGCGACGTCAGCAAATAAATTTCGTTCGTCAGTTTTACAATCCACATTTGGTTTTGGCCGCCAACTCGACAAGTAAGAGTTGGAAACTCATCGAAAGTCAGATTGTACTTGCCACCGTGTCTTTTATACAAATCCAGTGTACATGGTAAAGGTCATCTCAATAAGTAGCACATTGCTGGTCGCATATACTAGGTAGCAGCTTCGAAACTTTTGTCTTCCGCCGTTAAATACCCTCTCCACTCTACTCCTCCACTTAGACTAGGGACTCTATCCCAATTTTCGCTGTCTTAACCTGCTCCGCTCAGACTAGGAAGCTAGGGACTCTATCCCAATCCTCGCTGTCTGAGTCCCCTCTCTTCCGTCGCCGTAGTTAAGACAGGGACTCTATCCCAATCTATCTTAACTTACTCCACTCAGACTATAACTCTATATCCCAATCTTCCCTGTCTGAATCTCCTCTCCTCCACCGCCGTAGTTAAGACTAGGGACTCTATCCCAATCTTAGCTGTCTTAACCTTCTCCACTCAGACTAGGGACTCTATCCCAATCTTCCCTCTCTGAATATCCTCCACCACTGTAGTTAAGACTAGGGACTCAATCCCAATCTTCGCTGTCTTAACCTTCTCCACTCAGACTAGGGACTCTATCCCAATCTTCGCTGTCTGAGTCTCCTCTCCTCCACCGCCGTAGTTAAGACTAGGGACTCTATCCCAATCTTAGCTGTCCTAACCTTCTCCACTCAGACCAGGGTCTCTTTCCCAATCTTCCCTCTCTGAATATCCTCCACCACTGTAGTTAAGACTAGGGACTCAATCCCAATCTTCGCTGTCTTAACCTTCTCCACTCAGACTAGGGACTCTATCCCAATCTTCGCTGTCTGAGTCTCCTCTCCGAAAAAATACAAAAACTTGATTGCAGAGTCAACACTGCCAACAGTGTCGATCCACCGCTCGTAGCAAGCGGTCGGGAGTGCTCAAAGTTCCGCGTCGTTCATAATAAATTATAACAACAATAATAATGCAATTATTCTTTCGTCATCACGGCCTTTAAATTTATGTAAGATATGATGTTGCTTGCCAGAGCCTTTCTCATACGGTCATTGTTCTTTAACTTCATGTAGCTCAAATTTACTGTCCGCAAGCATATCATTTATAGGAGTCCAAATCTTTACAGCAATTGAACTCTTAATTAGTCTGATGCGCTAGCTAATTCCATTTCCCGAAATATTTCCTTGTATAGTCACACTGAAGTCCTTATTGCGGATGACTTCAATGTACATAATTTAAGTCCGTTATTCAGGACAGACAACATCCGAAGAAAGATATGTTTAGAATTTTGCTCAGATGCACCACCTTACTCAGCTGGTAGATGAGCCCACCCGTATCTTGATTTGTTTCTTGCTTCTAACGCTGATAAGTATACCATAACGGTAAAATCTCCATTCGGCACTTCCGATCATTGTGTAATATCAGTCAATTTTTCGTGTTCCTTTTATCCAGTTAAAGAGAAGCATCCCTCCAGGACCGTTTGGCAATACGAGTAAGCCAACTGCGATGCGACGGACGGTCTGAATAACTTTTTTTCGAATTTTTAACTGATCACTATGTTTCTTCGATATTAACGTTGATGCCAGTGCTGATATGATCACAGAAGTGAAATTTCTTGGGATGCGATTCCTAGTAGAATTAAGAGTATAAAACTTAAAGAAAAGTCTTGGTTCGATAAAAACTGTAAAGAAAATATTGGGGTGGGACATGTAAGTTTCCGCTTATAAAAAGCCAAACCCAACTCAGAAAAATCGAAAAAAGTATGAACAAGTCAGAAACCATTGTAACGCTGTTATAAAGAGAACCAAAAAACCCCGAAATTTTTAACTGCAGTAGAAATTTCTGGTCATTTGTCAAGAACGTAAAAAAATCAACTTCGAATTCGGTGCCAATGACAACCCGATAACTAACTAGTTCTTTAGATAAGTCAAATGGACTTGCAGCATTTCCATTGCTCTAACTGTTCTAGAATCTTCCCTAGAAGACGGAAAACAGTAATTGTCTAGCCTGTTTCTACATTTGGCTACCTTTCATCTCCTCGTCCTATCAACCAATTGCACTTATAGTCAAGGCTTTCAAAGTTCATGGAATCGCTGATAAATCATCAGCTGAAGAAATATCTCAAAGATCGAAAGCTTCTTTATGGCCGGCAATACGGCAGTCGTTCCACTGGTGATTTGATGGCATATTTAACCTAAACTGGAAAAGATCTGTACATTGTTCTGATGGAGAAAGTAAGATTATTGCGCCTGATATTTCTAAGGCATTTGATAGAGTTTGGCACCAGGCTCTCTTATCGAAAATGCGTGCATTTGGCATCAACGAAACCCTTATTTTTCGGATTAGAAATTACTTCGAGATCACACATGTTGTATTGGACGGTTTCAAGTCTGATCTTCACTCCGTTTTGTCTCTGACTTTCTTCCTCATTTTTATAAATGATATCTCGTCTGAAACTTCTAATCCGCTTCATTGTTTTGCCGACGACTCTACTCTCAACTTCTCATACTCGTTCTCAAATTCATGTCCATCTCCTTCGGAAGTTGAATTGCAACTGTATCGTATGATAATCTCATTAAACTCCGATCTTTACAGCATTGTTAAATGGGGTATAAAAAACCGTGTGGAGTTTAATGCTTCGAAAACTCAATGCTGTATATAGTCGTTGCAGTCAAATGTACCCCTTATGTCGTTGTTCTCAAATGTCACTTGCATCGAAGAAACCGAAAAGCTTTCAGTACCCGGTATGTGTGTTAACGACGATCTTCGTTGGAATGATCACATACTCGAGACCGCCAAGAATGCTGCTAAATGCTGAGGATTTCTTTATCGATGTAAGCAATTTTTTACCCTCTCCGATCTGGCTTATACGTCCAAAACTCGAGTATAACTCACATCTTTGGGCAGGCGCAGCACAAACTTCTCTCTGCTTATTTGATAGAACAGAGCGTTAAAACTGATAGGAAACAGAGCTATCATGGATTCATTCCCATCCCTTGAAAACGGTCGGAATGTTTCATGTATTTCCTTATTTTATCGCTTCCAGCACAAGCAAGTAGTCAGTTGCATTACTCCCTTCAATTAGTTCACCCGTGATACCCATTTCGCTAAGAATGCTGCTCATTAGTTCAGTCGGGCCAAACCGTTTTCGCCAGCTAGCACTGAACATTTCAACAAAACTCTGCTCCAGCTCACAGGAAAAAGACCACTCAGGATTGTCTTAAAAACAATGTTTCCATGTGTGTTAATATAGAAAAAGAATTTGTCTACCTGTGTCACGGTAAAAAATCGCCGCAACAAAAACTATTCTTTCTGAACTCCCAATCTTTGTTCCCACCTTTTATTCTTTTCGTAAAGGTGTTTCCTTCAAAATACTGGGAGAGGGTAGGTCAGCCATGGTCCATCAGCCATTGTTACACTTTTTCAGTACATTGAAGAAACAAGATGGATGAAATTTGGTGGCCCTTAAAGTGGTCATAAAAATACTGTCATTAGTACTGCCAACTCCATCTTAGGCAGCAGTCGTAAAAATCGGAACGACTGGTTTGATGATGAATGCAAGCTAGCGACTGAACGTAAGAATGTTGCGTACCGAGCAATGCAACAATCTCATAGAACGCGGGCACGTGAAGAGGAATTTAAAGAGCTCAGAAGAACAGAAAAACGGCTTCACAGACAAAAGAAATCAGCCTGGGAGAAGAACCTAATCTGTGAAATAGAAAATAGCCGAGAGCGAGGTCCGCACCAGGCGCGGAAGTTCTACCAATCCGTCCGTAACATGACGCAGTACACACCACGCTGCACATACTGCAAGGACGGAGAGGGAAATCTGATCACCGATCCTGAAAGCATACTGGAGCGATGGGAAGTGTACTTCAATGAATTGCTAAATGGTCAGCTCACTGCAGAAGTGGAGGTTCCACTACTTCAAGAAGAATACCCTATGTTGCCGCCACCAAGCATAGAAGAGGTTGAGAAGGCTATAGGCCGGCTTAAACAGAACAAATCCCCGGGAGCCGATGGCATACCAGCCGAATTATTTCATCACGGCGGGCCAGCCTTACGTCAAGCAATTCATGATATTATAGTACAGGTATGGGAGCAGGAAGAAATGCCAGAAGACTGGCGAAAAGGTTTAATATGCCCCATACATAAGAAGGGAGATGTCACAACGTGCAGCAATTATAGAGGTATCACGTTGTTGAGTACCGCCTATAAGATACTCTCCTCTATCCTACAAGACCGGATAACCCCATACGCTAAAACCGTCATCGGGCAATATCAGTGTGGTTTCATTCCAGGCAAATCAACAACTGATCAGATCTTTACCCTTAGGCAGGCGATGGAAAAATGTCTAGAATTTAACATCCCAACATACCATCTGTTTATAGACTTTAAGGCCGCCTATGATAGCATAGCCAGGGTAGAACTTTACAAAGCCATGAGAGAATTCGGCATCCCAAATAAATTGACACGACTATGTAGGTTGACCATGACCAACGTAACAAGCCAAGTAAAAATAGCCGGATTGCTATCCAGACCAATCAACATCTTTAATGGACTCCGACAAGGGGACGGTTTGGCCTGCCTCCTCTTCAACCTGGCGTTGGAGAAAGCAATCCGTGACTCTGGCACGGCAACAAGAGGGACCATCGTCAACAGGTCCAGCCAGTTACTGGCTTACGCAGACGACATTGACATCATCGGAAGAACCGAACAAGCTGTACACGATTCCTTCATCCAGATCGAGCAGGCGGCACAAAATCTGGGGCTGCACATTAGTGAAGGTAAAACAAAGTACATGGTGGCGTCGAATGCGAGAGGAACAGTTGGTCAAACAATCAAGGTAGCGGAGCACGAATTTGAAGTGGTGCAATCCTTTAAATACCTTGGGTCAATAGTAGCAGCCGATAACAACATAGAAGAAGAAATACGCGGGCGGCTTCACAAATCCAACAGAGCCTACTATAGTCTGTCAAAGCTCTTCAAATCCAGAAATCTCACCATAACTTCAAAACTGCTGCTGTACAGGACCATGGTCCTGCCAGTACTCACATATGGATCCGAGACTTGGGTGCTTAGCAAAAGGCACTCCGACCTCTTAGCTGCGTTCGAGAGAAAAGTCTTAAGGAGAATTGTTGGCCCCATATGTGAGGAAGGACGATTCCGGAGACGGTACAATAATGAATTGTACGCAATCTACCTAGAAGCAGATATCGTGACAAAAATTAAGCTCGGTAGACTCCGGTGGGCAGGGCACCTAGCTCGCATGAGCGAAGAGGAACCTGCTCGGAAAGTTCTTTGTGGTACATTCTATGGTAGACGACAGCGTGGTAGACCATGCTTGCGCTGGAGAGATGGCGTAGACCAGGACGCCCGAAGTCTTGGGGTGCGCAACTGGATGGCGTCGGCTAGAGACCGGGATAGGTGGAGAGACTTGTTGAAAGAGGCCAGGACCGGAACCCGGTTGTCGAGCCGATGATGATGATGATGATGAAAGTGGTCATAGCCCTTAACGTGGATAGGAAATCGACCAACGTTCAGCAACCTAAATCTGATCCCAAAAGAAATGCGGACGACAATCGCGGCATACTTGATTTTTCTCGCTTGCAGAATGACTGAATGCCCACCATAATTGTGTTATTAGTTGTAAAAGATGAAACGCTAAGAGCAAGTCCCTTCAGTTGTTTGCAAATCTGTGCAAAAGTCAAATGAATTAAGGTATTCGCGAAATAAAATGTAAGTGCCTATTTCGCCTTCCTAATTTTATTTTTTAAATAAACCTCCACTAAGCACCCTGTTCTTTCGAAAAAAAAAATCCGTTAAATTATTTCGGACCAAGTGTTAGCGGTCCATCTTACCTACATATATTTTTTTAATTCTTTTTTTTATTTCATTTATGAAAAGATTTTCGGTTTTTACCCTATATTCAAAAAGGTTTCCCAAATATTTACAATTTAAATATAATTTTTTTCAACTTCCTATTTGGGATTAAAAACTTCATTTTCTTTTTTTCTTAATAATTGTTGCATCGTCGGTTTCCGCTTCGAAGGTTTGCAATTTCCATAATATATCAAAACATTGCTGGCGCTCTTTATTTATTTTCAACCATGTATACGGACCTGTGGTAATATATTTTCATTAATTCGATTGAGTATTCAATCGAAGTCTAAACAATTTAACTCCACACAATTAAATTAATTGGTGTACCCACCCTCTTAGAGCTAGCTGTTGTGGCAACACCTATGGTCGCTGCTGTTACACTTTCTTAATTCGCCCTACTCGCTTGGCAAATCGGCTATATTATATCTCCAAAAGGTCGTTATCGTTGTCGTCGTCGCGAATGATCATTTATTTTTTTTTCATACTTTATTATTTTGTTTAACTATATGCGAATAAAAATGGTTGAATTAAGTCCAGCCCTGAACTACAACCCTCACTTTTTTGCACACTCTTCTATCATAATAATCATTCCCTTGATCGTCGTCGTTGTGTTCATCATGTCCCTGTCGATGTCTGACTATGAAGCGGTATGTGGCTCCCTTCCAAATCAATTTTCTCGTTGAAAACCGAATTAATTTTTCTTCTAGCTATTTATTGGTGTAAGACTTGTGGTGGACTTCATCCCACCCCAACCCGCATAGTCGCCCTTCCCAACCCTAAATCGAGTTCTCCCTTTTTCCGTTTTTTTTTCTCCATATTTTTGTTGTTCGTCTTATACTTTCGCTAAGCAGGGACTTCTTTTTGGATAAGTCGAAGAAAAGAAAATAAGTAACAAAAAAATTCGATTACCACAACATCAAACTGGGAATGGAACTGGAAACTTGGAATTGGGAATGAGAGATGCACTCTTTCGTCTTCGGTGGCCGTGGCTGTCATGTCCTTGGTATTGCTTTCGTTGTAAGAGGATCTCACAAAAATGTAACAGTGTTGGATGCTGGGTTTAAGTTATTTCCAATCGGATTACGACAATGGAAAAAGTCAATAACAGGATAATAGTAACATTAATTTAAAACGAAAAACAACAAACAAACACACCCAAACCCCCGGACCAAGAAATAAAACAGAAATCTAAACAGGAGCTTCGTATTCAAAACAGATAAGTTTCTTGTTTTGCATTTTATTTTCGTATAAAATTCCTTGCGCGCCTTCTGCGGAGAAAGCAGATAGAAGAATTAATCTTTTAAGAGTTTTCAAGTTGAATTTGTCTTTTTTTTTTTTTCATTTTTGCTTTGATGACTTGGAAGGATTTTTTTTTTTTTTTGAAAGAGATTAAAAGGATAAGACTTTTGACACATTATCAAAGTCATAAATTTTAGGTTAAAAAAAAAAAAAACTTTGTAATAAATCTTTATTTCTGGTGGAAAACGTTTTTGTTCGTGTTATCATAGGTCCTTATTTTGCTAAGGGGATTTTTCCTAACTAGAGCGTATCCTTATCGGGGTTAAAGCTCTAGGTAATTGCAAAACATTTGAGTCAATTCAAGGTGATTAGGGATGGTCTTGTGAAAAATGTGTTTTCATACAATTTGAGGAAATGGATAAATTCTTACGAAATACATCAAAAAGCGATTTCGAAAGATTCGAAATTCTTGTGTTTTGTTGTGTATTAAGCGCGCTTTAAAGAGTTTTGACTAAACTTAAATTGAGCGTTATGAAAAAATCGCTTAACTCTGAATATCGAAATATGAGGGAAATATATACCATGTTAAGCAATCCACCTTCGTGTGGTGTGGCAAATTGAAACAAAGGGTCAACTTCGGGTCAGATAACTAAAGTTGCGGAATGGTAATCTTCCATCGGGTAACCTTTGACGTAGCGGAGGGGTTAAAGGTTACTCCTACGTTGAAAGCTAGATATTAAAAATAACGGAACTCAAATTTCGCAGAAGGTCGACATTGTCCACATTGTAAAGTTGCACCCTTCCTAAAACGAAAGTGTGTTCCATCAACCCGCTGTCAAGAAGACGGTGTCGGAAGAGTTATTTGAATAGACTCAACGTTGGCTTCTTTAGCTCCAGTGAGGGTGGACAACTTTTTTTTACCTTTCGTGAGCTACTCTAAAATATTTAGTAGGGATTTTCAGTACCAGCCAGGTTGCTGGAAAAGAGATGCAACTCACATCGTCGTAGTGGGCGCATTGGATTATCCGACGAGCTGTCCTTAATTACAAAAGGGCCCTGTCAACTGTCAAAAGATAATGATCTGAGATTGTGAACGTGGAAAGTGAGAACACTTTGCACACCAGTTGCAACTTAAACGATTGAATCCGTACTCTCCGGTTATAAGGCATATGTTAGCGCAATCTATGACTTACGAAAGATTGGACCAGGCTTATTAAAACTTACTTAAAAGAAAGAATTTCTACATTTTGTTGACCCTAACACCATAATTATTGTTCGCCTAGTTGTGACCGCCATCATAGTAACTTTCGAAAACACAAGCCGAATCTATGAAAACGCCCCCATGATCAATCCGAAGCACCTATCATAAAAATTTGTATGTTTTCATAGACAGAGCCTGTGGGGAGTACGAAGTGAAAGCTGTGGTAGGGAATTTCGGAAAGAAAGACATCTTCGCAGATCAGTTGATAAGCATACAGTCTCCAGGAAACAACGACAGACAACGGTTTCGAACTAGTAAATTTTGCAGCGGCTCTTTCCAAGGCTTATGATCCACAAAGCCACCAAGCGGTCGAACCGCTAATAAAATTGATCAAGTGCTATTTAACCCAAGGAACGTATCCAACACCTCAAAAAACTTAGAAGTCCGTTCATTTTGAGGGGAAAACATCGACTCTAACCATATTTCTGAGTTGCAGCTAAATTCAGAGCTCGACTGTCAAACGAAAAGTAAGTGCTAACATACCAGAAGGAGAAATTTGACATTGAATGCTTAAGCCAAAGTTTACAAAAAGCATATATCAGCGAGAAGCCCTCCGCTGTGCATTCACCTACCAAAGACGCAAATGGTCCTAGAACTATGATATCATCAAAGATGCAACTGAAACCACCGTAGAATACCAACTGACCCAGAGAAAGAAGTCATGGTATGATTGTGTTAAACTGAAAATAGTAAAAGAGCGTGAGAAGATTATCGAACAAAGGGAAGAGAAGAATGGAGATCTTGCGTTGATAAAAGAGAGTTAACGCCGCTTTATAGCTGAAGAAAATCGAAAAGTCCTTCGGGAGAAACAACATCTAGAAATTTAATAAAAAAGAGACAAGCAACTGGCTGCTGATTTAAAGATCGGGACGTAAGCCCACAGAAACAACGACGGAAACATAGTCAACAAACCACAGGGAATGGTTGACATTTTCAAGCAACATTTCTCGGACTGTATAGAGCGTGTAATAGGATATGAAAACAACCCGTTTCCAGGCAATAAAGAACCAGTTCCACTGTCCAGTATAGAAGAGATAAACAAACTTAAGAAGGATCTGATGACTTACCTGCAGAGCTCTTCAACAATGGTAAAATGAGAGTATTAAATCATCAACCAAATATATGTACATATGTGGCAGGAAGCATGTCCGATGACTGCAGCAGCAGCTCCATATGTCAGATCTATACATACTTGTAGAATCTTGGTCTTGCAAGAAGACGAGTCCCTACTAAATGTTGCATATTAGACACTATCCAATGTGGTCTGTGAGTGTTTTCAATCGTTCTGTGATAATTAAGTCGACAAGCACAGGAGGGGGGCGTCAGTTCGACCACAGACCAAATATTTTCATTGAGACAAATCACACCAAACAATTTCAAGTCGTCACTCAACATCTTTTCATCGACTTCAAAGTTGTATATGAAAACAATCTTCATAAGGACGTCAACATCCCGAATTCGGCATCCTGGGAATACTCGGATCCAACTCGCATGACATTGGAAAATAATCAGTGCAATGTTCAACTAGGGAACAGCTTTTCGGGGCTATTTCAAACCATGCACATATACAATGTTTCGGCAAGAAGATGCGCTATCGTGTGATTTCTTCAACCTCTTTCTAGAGCAGATGGTGCACAGGGTAGCCGGTAACACCGAGGGCACCACATTCGACGATATCAACATCTTTGGCCGTTCCCAATATTCTGTAACAGAATCATTCAAGGCAACTGAAGATCAGGCGGGACTTGTTAGTTAACAAGGCCAAGACCAAGTATATGCTTTCAACTAATAAACAAACAAACAAAACAGTTATACTTTTCAGCACCAATTGTTGATCGATAAAAAGAACGCAAAAATGTAGACTGGGCTTTTGCGAAAGTGTTGGTGATGTTTACTTTGACATTCTATCTAGTGAGTAAGTTAGTATTAAGTTAGTCATAAGTGAAACTCCGAACAATAAAGAAGTGTGTCAAGTATATATTTGTTTCATTAAGCAACACCAAACATGGCGCAGCCGGTAAAAACCTACAAAAGTCAAAAAAGAAGTGTGTGAAGTAAAAAAAAAATTAATACTCGTAATAAATTAAATATAAACTAAACACGATTTTATAAAAACAAAAAATTAAGTTAATAATTAAACGAAATGCCCAAGGAGGCAACCAAAAAAGAAGAAATAAAAAACGAAGACACACAAACAGAAGAATCGCAATTTGAAAATCACGTGGCAGAACAAATCATGGACTTTAATAAACCCGAACCATTAATTCTTGAAGGCAACATGTCAATCAATTTGCAAATATTCCTAAGAGATTTTATGAATTACTTGGCTGCTGCTGAAAAAGAGAAAAAAGCTGAATCGATCAAAATTGCCATTTTTCTAAATTTCATTGGGCACGATGCGCGCCAAAAATACTACACATGGGAGATTTCAACAAGAACAAACAACACTCTTGAAGAGGTTATAAAATCATTTAAGGACTATTGTAATCCAAAAAAAAAATGCAATTTATGAAAGAATGAAATTCTACAAACGGCGACAGAAAGAAGGTGAATCATTTGACTCATTCTTGACGGATCTGAGACAATTGGCTGAAGGGTGTGAGTTTGGTGATGGAAAAGACGACATGATACGAGACTTCATTGTGCTTGGGCTGAGGAGCATCGATCTGAGTGATAAGCTAATGAACATTCCAGATTTGAATGTAGAACGAGCAATCAACATGTGCAGGGTGGCAGAATTGGAACGGGTGAGGGCTACCGAAGTTCACGGAGCAAGCGAGGTTCAGGGAACACAAGGAGTAGGAGAAGCAGAGAAAACTCATCAAGTAGCAGAAATAAGAAAGGGACGTAACAATAGTTTTAACAAAAATGAAGACAAAAGAAAATTAAAAAAATCGAACAGTTACTCAAATAATCACAACAGCTATCTTTCTTCTTCTAGTTATAGGTATTCTAGCGAAAATATCAATTGTAATAAATGTTTGACTGTTCATCCTAAATTTCGATGTCCAGCATATAACAAAGTATGCATCACTTGCAAGCGGCGTGGTCATTTTTATTTGGCATGTACAGCTAATAAAAATAATAAAAAAATACATACTACGAATGAAATCTGTGCTGCTGTTGATGACGATGAAAGTGATAGCGAATATACCTATGCGATTGATGCAGGAACAGAGGACGAAGGGGTTTTAAATACTTTGTACTTACATAGTATGAAAAGCTCATCAAAAAATTTATGTGAGTGGTTTGAAAACGTTTATTTTGATAAAAAATTTATTAAATTTAAGATTGATACGGGTTCTTCCATAAATGTATTACCTTATAAATATTTCCAACTTATGAATACGAACAAAAACATACGATTACAGCCTTCTCGTGTAGTTATTGAGACATACGGTGGAAACAAATTAATTCCGGAAGGTGTAGTACGACTCAAGAGTAGATATATCAGCCAAACATTGATGCAGGATTATATCGTTGTCAAAACAGATTCAGTTCCAATTCTTGGTCTGCAAGCATGCCGTGATTTTGGGCTCACGAAAAAAATAGATCTTATGAATGTTAAGGAGAGATGTAGTTTTCTCAAAGATTATAAAGATGTATTTGAGGGACTTGGGTGTTTCCAAAAAGAATTTCATTTGAATGTAGATCCAAACATTACTCCCACTACAAGGCCAGCTCATCGGGTTGCTTTAGGCATTAAAGAAAAATTAAAAAAAAGTTTGAGTGATCTTGTTAAACTTGGGGTTATTGAACCAGTGCAGCACCCTAAAAGTTGGGTTAGCAATCTTGTTATTGTTGAAAAACAAAATGGCGATCTTAGGTTATGTTTAGACCCAGTTGACTTAAATAAAGCATTAATTCATCAAGGTTACCTAATTCCTAAATTAGAAGAACTTACTTGTGAGCTTTCTGATAAGCATTATTTTTCAGTCTTGGATATGAATCAGGGATTTTGGCAAATTAAGCTTGACGAAGAATCAAGTGATCTATGTACATTTAGTACACCATTTGGAAGTTTTAGATTCAACCGCTTGCCATTTGGAATAAAAGTTGCCTCTGAAGCTTTTCAAGAGTACGCGACCAAAGCATTTGGAGATATTCCAGGTACGTTTATCTATATTGATGATTTTTTAGTTACATGAAGAACTGCAGAAGAACACGACGCAACATTAAAAAAGGTATTGGACAGGGCAAGACATTTAAACATAAAATTTAACATGAATAAATTCCAGTACAGAGTTGATAGTGTTAAGTATATAGGCCATATATTCTCTAAAAATGGTGTTGAGACTGATCCTGAAAGAGTTAGTTCTATAGTTAAGCTACAACCTCCAAAAAATAAAAAAGCTTTGCAATCTGTGCTTGGAATGATAAATTATGTTCGAAATTTCATTCCAAAATTATCTGACGAATGTAAAAATATGAGAGCACTTTTAAAAAATAATGTTGAGTTTGAATGGTTACCGGTGCATGATAGGGAGTTTGAAAAAATAAAAACACTAATTTCAAATGCACCAACTTTAAAACTATTCAATGAAAATGAGAAAATAACTATACAAACTGATGCGTCACAATATGGCTTAGGTGCCTGTTTATTACAAAATCATGGGCCTATTTGCTTTGCTTCTCGAAGTCTGAGTGAAGCTGAGAAAAATTACTCGCAAATAGAGAAAGAGCTTCTTGGCATAATTTTTGCCGCAAATAAATTTCACTACTATATATATGGGCGAGATGTGTTAGTTCATACTGATCATAAGCCCCTTATTTCGATTTTTAAAAATGCATTGACGAAAGTTTACAGCACTAGGCTACAGCGAATGCGACTCAAGTTATTAAAATACCGTTTAAATGTCGAGTTTCTACCAGGTAAATATCTTCACATTGCCGACTTTCTATCAAGGTCATTTGATAAAGATTCATCTTGTGATGAAGACGAAGACTTAAATGAAATTGTGCACACAATTAATGTTAGTAACGAGAAACAAAATAGAATAAAAGCTGCGACAAAGAAAGACATAAATTTAAACAAAGTAATGATGTACTGTAAAAATGGATGGCCGAAAGATAAATCGAAAATTGAAAGTTGTTTGCTACCGTTCTTTAAAATTCGAACTGATATTTCACTAGAAAATGACATTCTCTTTTTTCAAAATAGAATTATAATGCCTGACAGCATGAAACATGAAATCCTAGATTGCCTTCATCAATCACACTGTGGAATACAAAAAACAAAGCAGAGGGCTAGAGAGCTATTATTTTGGCCAACCATAAACCTCGATATTGAAAATTTTATTCTTGCATGTAATGCATGCAGTAAGTTTAGTAGAAAAAACATAAGAGAACCAATAATATTTCATTCTATTCCACGGTACAGATTTTTAAAATTAGGAATGGATATTATGGAATATGGCTCAGTTTATTACTTAGTTATAGGAGATTATTTAACAAAATGGATTGAAATTTTAGAACTAAAAAATAAAAGCATGCAAGAAATTATAAAACATTTAAAAAAATTATTTAGTACTCATGGAATTCCTGAAGAGATAGTGTGCGACAATAACCCATTTAATTCCAAAATATTCTTAGACTTGTCAAAACAACTCTACTTTAAAATAACATTTACTAGTCCATATTACCCCAAATCCAATGGGCTCGCGGAGAAATTTGTCGGAATCGCAAAAAATTTGATAAAAAAATCTCAGGAGTCTGGTACAGAATTGTATCTTGCCTTACTTGAATATCGTAATACCCCAATAAATTCAATAGGAGCTTCACCCTCTCAAATGTTGTTCAGTAGGCTGTGTAGAACTCTGCTACCGATAAAAAAAGAATTACTAGAACCCAGAATTATTCATAACATTTCTGAAAAAATAAAACAAAATCAAGAAAAAACAAGAAAATATTATAATAAAACTGCCAAGAAGAGAGTAGGTTTTAAAAAAGGAGAAAATATCAGATTTAGGAAGCCAAATAATTTATGGTATAAGGGTAAAATAGTATCACCTCATAAAAGCCCCAGATCATATATGCTTCAGGATGAAAAGGGAAATATTTATCGGAAGAACTCAATTGATATTAACACTCAGAAAAATAAAACTATATCACACGAAAATTTAGAAAACATCAATAGCAGTACTCAAACAAATCAAGCAAATGACAACGTAAATATGAGCGCAACAAATTCACATCTCTCTCCAACAAAAAATGACCAAGTCGATAAAGATTCTTATAGAACCAGATATGGCAGAACTGTAAGACAGCCACATCGGTTATGTTTTTAAAAAATAACAGTCAAGGGTTTAATTTATTTTAATATTATAAAACGGTTGAATATTATATTTTTTTTTGTTAATTTGCATTGCAAATTGTAATTATCTTATATATTTTGAAAATGAATTAACTTAAATAAATAATTTAATAATTAATAATTTCAAAATAATTTAACAACTTAATTAAAATATGAATTATAGCTATATGAATTATAAATAAAATAAGTAACATCTGTAAAAAAAAAAAAAAAAAAAAAAAAAAAAAAACAACGATTAATATAAAATGTAACACTTGGATTAAATACTTGTATTGATACTAGTAAATAAAATTAAGGGGGAGGTGTTGGTGATGTTTACTTTGACATTCTATCTAGTGAGTAAGTTAGTATTAAGTTAGTCATAAGTGAAACTCCGAACAATAAAGAAGTGTGTCAAGTATATATTTGTTTCATTAAGCAACACCAAACAGAAAGAAAAATTCTTCGACGGATATCTGGTCCTATGTGTGAGGAGTACAAATTGAGGAAACTATACAACTGCGAGCTGTACCAATATATCGATGTAAGATCAAATCAACTAGGTATATTTATTCAACAACAACTTATGACGTTACCTAAGAAGCCTAAACGAATTTTGTGGCAACCAACGGGAGGTAGCTAAGGACTAAGTTGAGCATGGTTGACTGTACTTATTATATTGAAATTGAAAATACTTGAACTTTTATGATCATTTTCCTACCTGCAACCTTTGGTTTAAAAGATAGAATCGCAAATCTGTCAATCCAACGTATTCCAAAGAAAAAAGGAACCAATTACATCCAAGTCTTTTTATCCATAAAAATTGCAATTCTCTGGGCTTTGACAGAATTTTTGCCCAAAATTAGATTTTTCCTTGTACGAGTAGTTACACAACCTCATCCGGTTATGTACACTCAAGATAACGTTTAATTAATTCGCATATAGGAAGCTTTAAAGTCACTTACTATTTTTTACTATTCGATTCCTTTAGAACCTTCAACTCATACTTACCAACTATTAAAAATACATCTGTGCCCTGTCCTAAGTCTCCTCAGGTGGTCAAAGAACATCCTTTTTCTTTGCTTCGCTTTATTTTGTTAACAATCCACTCCGCTCACAGGACTCCCAGCAGTCCTGTTGATTTTGGACTGGCAGCAAAAATAATTGTTTTCGACTAAAAATAAATAATTGAAAACATTGAACAAAAAAAAAAACGACTTAAGGGAGGAAAAATAGCACAAACAGTACCTTCGGAGAGAAACAAAACAAAAATCAAACAAGGATAAACAATAAAAAAGTACAAATGTTAAGGATGTTTCTCTAAGACTCTTCTCTCTTCTCTTGTAAGGATGAATTCACCTTGAGGACTATAGAAAACCTTACTACTCTACACCTACATACACAACACAATGTACAGGTACATTTCTTAAGTGTGTATCTAGTTCTTCTACTTCTATTCTATATTTGAAGTGAGAGTTCTTCTCAAAAACAAAATAAAACAAAAAACAAAAAACAAAAAAGAAAGCTAAGTGAAGAAGGAGTAGTAACGCCTGAAAAACAATTACGCAAGACTTAAAAAAAAATAAACTTCTGAATAGTAACATCAACACCAACAACAAGGTGAAGAGGAATTTCCTACACGCTTCAGAAAACTCGGAGGAAGAATTATCCTGCTGCTATATAAAGCAAAAGTGTGTGCGCTGCAATTCTAGTTTTTTTTTTTTTTGTCCTGGTCATCGAGCAGGGGAAGTGTTTTTCTTCAGAATTTAAGGACTGATACACACGGGCTTGAGAAAGAAATGATTCTTCAATTAAGTTTCGGCTTCAGTATAAATTGCTTTGTTTCGGCCTTACACCCATCGCATGGGGTAGGCTTTGATTCAGCAGAGGTGCATATACGGTATAACTTCTATGATGAAACGTTGAGCTATGTGATGGTGGAAGGACCTCCTATCGTTGACAGGTCGAAGTGGAATAGGATGTCACTACTATTTATAAATCTGCAACGAAAGTGTGTTCACACCAAGATCGATAATAATATAGCGAAAGAGTTTTCCAGATAGAATTAACGGTGGTAACGTCAGTTTTTAGCAGACCGAATCACTTGATGTTTTCCCGTCAACGGCCTTGGCTTTGATGAAAGCATCGCTTCCCATCGATCAGCGAAATCAAGCATCATTGCGCATGGTTAGTACTTGGATGGGAGACCGTTCAAATACCAACCGTGTGCTGTTGATATGTGTTTCTTCTGTTGTTCTTTCTTTCTGTCTGTCTCTCTCTGTTGTATTGTCTAAGCCGATGGCCTCAGCTGCCAGTGCTTTGAGTGTCTCTACTTCGTAGATTTATCTACGTAGATTTATCTACGAAGTAGTAATATGCAATGTAATGTAATGTATGATGTCTTCCTTACATATTAGAGCTGAGATCAGTGAGGATTTTCAGCTCTATGCAGGTTGCTAGAAAAGTATAATCGCTGATGAACCATTTATGTGAAAACTCTTTTGTATTCGTAATGGGTTATTGGCACTAGATTACTACGCTTGTTGTCCTAAGGTAAGGTATAAGGCTTCTGGCTTCCATACATGGGAGTCGTGTTCATCTTTACATCAATACCACCTAAAATACTGGCTAAGAAAGTGAAACGAAAAGCTTGGAAAAATAACTATCTACAAGTGGCAACAATACCCAGGAAGTCAAAGGATAATATCCTGAGAGTATGAATCTGGAACGTAGGAAAACCTTACACCATCAAGACATTTACAGAGAAAATAAATTATTTTTTCCTTATTCCTGCTGGTCCTTCTACTACGACAGTGCATTTGCCAGAATCCAGTGCATGTGAATCTACCCAGGCTATGGCAAGGCTGGGCCCTCATAGACGTGCTGGATGATACCTTATTGGTTGGATATGCATATGACATTGCCGGGGTGATTACGTTGTTGAATGAACACGGTCTAAGTTTGGCCACAGAAAAAAAGGAGGCAGTACCAGCCATCCAGCCGCAGAAGGGATGATCTTCTAGTGGCAGAAAGGAAGTACTTCTAAAACAAAAAAGTGGTAATCGGGGTGGTAGCAACATCCAAGGAAGCAAAGCAGCTTACGAGAAAAAGTGCTGGAGCTCGGAAAACAGATGGCAATATTACAACAAGGTTGATCAGAAATATGGATCAGTATAATGACCGGAAGCACTACCCAGTTACTAGCTGAACACATTTCAACGCTTGCCTCCAGCAGATGGGCAAAACAAACGGACGAGTGTCCTAGTTCTGGGACTCACCAGAAGATGATGCTTGCCATAGCTTCTTGGCCTGCAGTGGGTGAGAATCCCTCAGTTAAGATTTTCAAAGAAATACACAAAAGTCCAGAAATCTCTATATTGTTACCGAAGCAGGTAAATAATCTTTAGCCTTATAGAACCTATTTTCGGAAAAAAAAGTGAATAATAAAAAGGTCCGATGAGCCTGAAAGTTCATCCCTCAAGGGAAACATGAAAATCACCCTGAAGTACGGCAAACAGCTTGCCCGTGCAGGTAGACTACGGGTCTAATGCCAATGAGGGTAAAGAGGAGTTTAAGTCACGTCTGAATGGTCAACGGTTCAAAGCTAAGACTTCCTTACGATGCATAAAACATTATCTACTGTCGCTTAAAGAAAAAAAAATTGAGTTATCAGGATATAAGGTCTTTTAATAAGGACTTTCTATAGATGGGCCGTAGTATCCCTTGGCATAATGGTTAGTGCGATGGACTGTTATGCAGAAGGTCTTGGATTCGATTACGAGGAATTGAAAAATCTTTTAAGAGTATCCCTTGTCATGAAAAGTGCTGCTCATTAGCGGTTCGGAATCGGCAGAAAATTGTAGGTCTTCTGCACTTCGTTAAGCTGCTCCTCCTACGAACTCTTTCCGAAAGAGAACTGTAAAGAGCTTATCCTTGTCTCGCCAGCTTATGACTCGACTCTGAGCCCAGGTAAGAGTCAGTTTGAGGTTAATGCTAAGGTTCAAAAGTGCACCGCGCTATTTCTGGACCAATACAGAGGATTATGAACTTGAATCAATGGCTTTAACAGCCGCCTGTAATTTTTTTTAAGCCAACAATTCAACAACATGCTGAAAAATACTAGATTTTTAATATGTACATCAAGTGTTAAAAATTGGAGAAATACACTAAAAGCAACATTTTGGGCGGGATCGTAGAGATCCCGTGGTATCAACGCTAGCTGTTCCTCGAACATTCTTAGCTCACACAGTGTAAGACCAAATATACCGTAATCCAGGAACTACGATGTATAGGATCAGACACGGTGAAGTGAAAAATTGGAACACATATTGCAGCTGCAATAAAAGATTGAAAGCCTTGCTGTGATCTTCATCAAAAGTCACTTTCAAAAACATAAGCCGAGTATGCGCATACGCACTTTTAATGAAGCTCATGGACATATCCAGGAAAAGTTCTATGATCTCATGGACGGAGCCTGTGTGGAGTACAAAGCAAAAGTTTTGGTCGAGGAGATTTCATCGGCGGATTTGTTGATAAGCACAGCCTCCACGAAATGACTAGAGACAAAGGCTTCCACCTAATAGATCTTGAACAGCTCGTAAAATAATGATAAGGAGCACTAGTTTTCCAAGGCTTAGAGTTCACAAGGCAACCTGGAACTGTTCGAACTACCAATCAAATCCACAAAGTACTAATCGAAGCAACTGACATTTAAGACGTACATACATATATTTCCAGGGGGCAAACGTCGGCTCTGACCATTTCCAAGTCGCTACAAAACTCAGAGCTCGATTATCGAACGAAAAGATATTACAAACTGCTTATAAGAAGAAATGGAACATTGAATGCCTTAGCATACCAACTTGGAGTTGATGAACTTTTTTTGCAATATGCGCGCACTAAAGGGGTTTTGACTAGGCTTTAAATGATAAACATAGTGCTAAAGTTGGGAAAATAGGTAAGGATATAAGAAGAGATACCTATGCATATCGAAATGAGGGTGAAAAACAGAGCTAGGCTAATTCCACATTCGCGGAGTCCTGCTAAAGAAGGAATCTCTGTTCCCGACCTTCCGTCCTAAATTGGGATCAAGGGTTAAGGGATAAAACCACTTTGTTGAATTTCTTCAGTTAACTTTAAGTTAAAACCTTGCAACTACTTTTTTACTCGAAATCAATATTTTTCTAATAAAAAGTATTGGTAGTTTTTAAGATTTCTTGCACGTGAGCAGTCTGCTTTAAGTCCTTTAAAGTTAACCTGGTTCAATGTTTATGTTCCGGGAGGTGGAGTTGCTTTTTTTAATGAAATTTTCTACAAGTATACGAGTATCATTTTTTTCTTTTGGACATTTAAAAAAATTAGTTAATTTTAAATTTATCATCTCAAAAGATGTCTTACGAAATGATGAACCAATGGTATCCTATCCTACCATCTTTCAGAATATTTTTTGAACTCAGAAATCATAAGGACTTTGAAATCGGAAAGAAATTTTCTTTTTAATCACGGGACATTTCATCGTGACAACTTATTTGCAACGCTACTTCTCAGACCTTAGGTGTGCTTGCGTCCATGCTATGACCATGGCTATCATCCTATAGCACGAAGATATTTCAAATGTAACACTAAAATGAGTTTTTAAGCTGATTGTTCAAGATGTTGCACAATGAGTCTTTTCTAATTTAAAGAAAGATACTCAGCCCTTTACGAAGCGACAAGAAGAGGGTTTATGTGTTAGTAAAACTTGCACAAGTTAAAGATAATGTAATTAAAATTATTGTTAAGAATTTGAAAAGAACTAAGTGATTTATTGTGGTTGGTAAAATAGACTATATATGGTTGGAAGGTATTAAAAATGAATTAAGTAAAGGTAAACCTTTGTCGAAATTGTTTTTAATGAAAACTTTCTTTTGTTTAAAGATGATTTCTCAAAAGGTTTGCGTGGGCTTTAGCATCTGAAATATTACACAAAAGATCTATCTCGTAATGGATTTTCTTACCACATTTCAGCATAGGGTGAACATTTGGTCACTTAAAGATTTATGAATGTCAAATACAAAAACACCAATCTTACACTCCAGTTCTTTCACTTTAGGACATCATTTTCAGTGCTAAGGCTGTACGAAAATGTATGATTTTTTATAATATTCAAGCAAAGCTCTTCATTTTAAAACATTTTTGTGATTCTCTCTTATAAAACCTCTTTAAAACCTTGAAGAGTCAAGTTTGAATAAAATTGGTTCAGTGGAACCACACTTTTCTTATATGTTGTGGTGTGAAGTGGTATGATGTGCCGGTGACTGTGCACACCAACCAATCTCGCTGTGTTCCAAACTGTCGTTATTTGGTTGGACTAGGTATTGAACACAGTTGTTTCACTTTGCGAGAACACTTTCATTTATTCCCACACGGAAGGAAATGTCAGCCACATAGAGTGGCATGGCGCAATGGGAACACAAGGGATGTACAGACGTCAAGTCTGATCATTTCACGTTTGTAGCAAAATACAGTGTTTAATAGTTCAACTTAAAGGTAATACGAACTGCTCAGAAGAAGAAAAGCTGGAGCTAGCAGAGTCTACAGAGAACGACTTCTTTATCTGGTACTAATACTCAATCCATGGAAACATTATGGTATTGTAAAATTTTTACTAGGTTCGTTAAATAAAACTTATTACTCTTTCTAATATTTCTTCTTTATTCACACTTTCTAATTCAAAACAGTAAATCTCAATTTATAAACAACTCAAATACTTTTATTCAAATTTAAATCACACTTGTTTAATAACACAATCCAATAAGCAATACTTTTGCACACTTTCATAATCCAAAATCAACTGTGTCTCGCTCACCGTGAACACTCCCTTATATACTCAAATTAGTTGTTCTCGAAAGTTCTTGTCTTGGAATGTTCTAGATGGTTGGAATAAGGGGAAATACATTTGACATTGGAAAAGAGCTTTTTGTTTCTTCCAGAAATTAGATATGTAATTTTCCAACAGATGGCGCTGTAGTAGTATAAAGCTCTGTTCACAACAGTATGATAATAATTGCGTTCGATCGTCAAAATGGACAGAAGATATAAATGTGAATGTGAAACTCTAGTCTAGTGTAAAGCATAAGAGTAGCGAGAGAAGAGAGAGAGAGAAGAAGAAGACCGAGAACGTCCGGGCGAGGAGGGCGAAAATTGTCACGGGCAAAACAACATCCGGAAATTTTATAGAAAAAGTCAAGCAACTGTTTATGTTCTTAAGATTGGTGCCTAGTCTCCAACCAAATTTTTAAATTGTGTTCTCTCTTAAGGGATTATGACCACCTTGAAAATGTTTGAGCAAAGTTCAAGGGCTTAGGAAAGTTGTTGGACAGAATTTTAAAGCAGAAACCGATGCGCACTGGATTTAAATGTCTGCATATCGAGAAAGTAATGAGAGACATTCCCCTTAGGAGCATGTAGCTCCTTGCAACGTCTGGTACATGAGTTCCATAAGTCAGTGTTTGGTATGTACATGTCCGTTTATTTAGTCAGTATTGCTGATTAAGACGAAGGGGCTGTTCCTTTCCACAAGAGGATTTTACCAGTCTTAGGGAGAGATGGCTCCATCAACTTACAGACGCTCATGTTCACCGCAGGAGCAGCAATCGCTGGTGTATATGCGAAGTGCCCATTCTCCGAAGTGGCCATAGTATTCTGATTATAACACAGGAATCGAGCGAGATCCATCTCTTGTTTGTTATAGCTAGAACTTTGCTCTCTGCTGGTGTGGTGTTCTCTGTGCTGTGCAGAGCCTTACTTGTGGGTTGTAATTCACTTTAAGGATGCAACTAGGAAAGTAAGCGTTTACCAGGATTCCCTAAGAAATCCCAAAACAATAGGTCCCTTAGCAATAATTTTCCTGAACCTTGATGATTCGTTGGCACTCTAAACTTGACTGCAGAATTTTTTGCTCCTTCTGGTCATAAGGTAGCTCTTGTTATTCACCGCTTCCATGACTTTGAAAGAAGTAAGTAGTGTGATTGGAAGCATGTGATGCTAAGAAGTGAAGAAGATTCATATTTTGTTTGGAAGATTTGCCCCATAGAATCATTAACGCTTTCAATTACAGGAGGAATCATGATACTATCAGAAGACGTAGAACTAACAGCAAAAAGTGCTACAAAATTGGCTTCTTCTTGTGAACTGACACCTAAGAAGTGTTGTTGAAAACGATCGTAGGAACCGAAGACAAAGTAGTATTTCGTACGTTTTTTTACAAACGAAAAACAACTTTAGCTACCTTTGGGACATTGTAGTATTTTTTTGCCTTAATAATTTGTCAATGCAAAAATTTGGTTCTTTTAATATCATCATAACAGGTCTTTATAGCTTATTATAAATATTATTTTTAATCTCAGTAGGGTAGGCTTTACATCAACGGAAAGTTGCTTCTCTAATACTAATAACCTCTTTACAGCTCGAATCAAACCATGAATTCTCATTCGGCTTGATAGATTTTCCCTATTCGGGATAAAATTTCTCATTCAGAAAAGAATTAAATTTGTAATCATATCTGCACTGAAGTCCACGTCACAATCGAGGAAGCATATCGACCAGTTAAAGTTCCTGAAGAAATCGTCCCAGTTGGCTTTCTCGTATTGCCAAACGGTTCTCTTAAGAAGTTTTTCTCTAACTGGGTTTTCTTAACACGAGAAAGAAATTTACACATATTACACCATAGTCTGATATGCCTAAAGGCGATAATCCAATAACAGTGTTGGCGGTTAGACGTCAAGAATTCGAACAGGCTCGTGAATGAGGTGAATCAAGTGTAGATTGAAATCGACTGTAACAACGATTTCACTGTGACTGAAAAATCAGAGACAGTTATTTGGATAGAGTTGGATAGCGCATCGAATTCGTTAGAAGTCGAGTTATTGCTCAAACTTGGGCTACAATAAATAAAGCATGTATGTCGTTGAAGCTTATAAGCAACACCAATAAGTACATTATATGGTGATGCAATGGTGAGGGAAGAATATTGGCACTAAGCCGTAACTAAGCAGGCTTAATTCTCTTGGATCAGAATTTCAACACACCTGGGTTTCGCTGAGTGTCTAAACTGCTGGCCAGTTTTTCGCGCTATATGGACATTTGGACATGTACTGCCCAGAAATTATTCCCAAGCCCTCAAATTTTGCTACAATTCGGAACTATGCCACATAAAGCGGGCTGAATTTTACCAATGGCATTGATAATTTTGGCTTTCAGGACAGTGCTGGCCTTTGGTTTATTGGTACAAACCTGTGAATTAAAAACAACTCCACAAGAAGAACTCTAACGGTGTCATACAAAATATCCATAATTTTTTTTTATTTTCAATTAATTTTTATTAACATTTATCTTATAACTTTCCTAAAGCAAAGTAGCCGATTTATCAATATCTTAGACCTATGCGGGTGCTCTAAACTCTATTATTTTAAAAATCTGGGATTTTGTTTACTTTTTTTGGTAATATCTAGAAATTACAAACTAAACTTAAACCATTTAAAACTACTTAAATGCAGGTTTTAACTTTTTAACTACACTTAAACCTCTGTTAATCGGCCATGACATACAAGAATTCGTCAACATTCCCTATCATCAGACACCCATTAGAACAGGTTCTCCTGTCTCACACTGTATCTCCGGTCCCGATTGGACACCGTCCTAATGAACCGAAGTCGCTCTTTTCTGTTTTGTCAGAGGACGTTTCGACCATTAAGGAGCTGCAACGTCTAAGACACTGGCTCTCAAAGACGCGATTCTTTTCCATTTAAGATGGAGCAATGTTGAACCACAATGGGTACCCATAAGAAATCATTGGCCGGATGAGGGCCATGTAGAAAATCACCTCACTCTGCTATCAAGCCCACTGCTGTACAACAACCGCTCTGTTAGGGCAAAGGATCCCCTAGCTCTGGTCCGAGTCGCAATTATAAGTTGTCGAAATACAAATACTGATCCAACCAGAGATGCCAAGGTACTTTAGTACACTTTTACTCGCCAGTGACTGTCCAAGTGACCCTACGATCACTAGCTTTTACCAGTTCTTTCTCGTATCCCTTGAGGCTCCATACAGCGGAGTTCTAAACAGAATCGTTTCAGATTTCTGAATGGTGATTTTCAACTTCCAGTCATAGAAATATCGTTGAATCTACTCGAAGTCACGCAAGAGAATTCTGATGACCTCAACTTTTGGAGCTGTTCTGTCCTTTATGGCACAGGCTGTGTGGCAATAAGTGCCGCCGCCGGCCGTCTTGTTGAAACCACATTCGGTCAGTGTTCATTTCATCCAATTTGGGCCAAATAATCTGTCAATCATTGACCGATAGCACTCGCCGATGACCCTCTGGCAAGTAAGTATTGACCGATAATGCTGCAAGCCCTAAGCCCACATGAAACAGTGACTTTCTCTGGATGCATTACGTATGGATTTCGTCCAAAGTTCGACGAAATTTGCGATTCGTTGACGAACGTGTATTCAGTACCGTCTTTACCATAAGGGCACACGGGGCCCGTGCCCAGGGCCCCCAATCTCAGGGGGGCCCGAAGGACCGACAATTTCTCTCACGCATTTATTCTCAGAACATTTTTGTCGGGCACATTACACTTTTTCACAAATCAGTAATCTTATCAGAAGGTATTTACAAGGCATATACTACGCCATTATATCCATGAGTGCGCCTTTTCCTACTGTACTAATTAATAATATTTGCGAACGTGTCCTACCTAATTTACTAAGTACACCATTTGGCGATCACCTACGCAATCCCTCCGATTCCTAAGTCAAGTTGCACCGTCTAAACAAGGCCTAACATAAATGTCGATATTTTCTATGGTTGGGGGAATCCCCGAATGATGTATTAAACCCTTGTAAGTATATAAAATCTATAGTAATCTCATGGAACAGAAAAAAAAGTTGGGGAATACATTCTACTGAGGGCGGAAATATGGAATGATCTTTTGGGAGTTATGAATAAAACAAGTCTTAGTTTACAGAATAGCACTATGACCATGGACGTTGTAACGAAACTCTACGAATCTCTAATCAGTTATGTCAATACCGCACGCAATAATTTTGATCAATACGAAACGGCTGCTAAAGAAAAAAATCCATATGCTGACTACAAAGATACATTTGAAAGAAAAAAATTTCGCAGCACAAGCACACGCATCACTTTTTTTGAAGGATCATCAGAGACTGCACAGTTGAGAGGCAAGGAAAAGTTTCGTGTAGATACTTTCATTCCCATAATTGACACATTAAATACGCATTTAAAAAAACGTTCGGCAGCATACCAAGAAATTGATAGTCGATTTAGTTTTCTTTGTCAGTTAACAATAATCGAATCTGATGAGTTGACCAAAAAATCCAAAGAATTTGCAGAATTTTATCATGAAGACATTAATGCAGATGAGCTCGAAACAGAATGTTTTCATTTAAGCCAATATTTAAAAAACATAGCAACGCAATCAGTGGATTTAAATATCTCAACCTTACATAACCTAATAAAATCAGATAAATTGGAAGAAACTTTTCCAAATGTAGAAATTGCTACTTTCCAAAAGGGCCCCAAATTCTTGTGTGCCCAAGGGCCCCAGCCTAGTTAAAGACGGCCTTGCGTGTATTATAGGATTGTGAACGGGTCGACTGGAATTTATCCATCGAGTTGCGAATAGTCGTTTTGAATGATCGATTAGTTAGTTAGTTTAGTTTTAATGACTTTTTATTAAACTGTACAACAAGAAAAGTAATACAATATTTTTACAATATTTTTTAAGCATAAAGTCTTATGGTTTGGCATTGAGCCGTCTACCAGATTGACATTTTGTATTGTTAAACATAATTCAAAATAAGAAAATTTACATTTAAATTATTATTTATTAAAGTATTCTATGTATGTACGTTAAAATTTTTTATTATTTTTTTTTTATTTTTTAA
Source organism: Chrysotoxum bicinctum (assembly GCA_911387755.1). NCBI lineage: Eukaryota > Metazoa > Arthropoda > Insecta > Diptera > Syrphidae > Chrysotoxum > Chrysotoxum bicinctum. Next base: position 177,832,497 of record OU426988.1, on the reverse strand, counting down.
TTCTAAGTTTATATATATTTTTTAAAAATTACCATCTCTGATTCTGTTTCTATAATCAAGAGCACTTTTGGCGTATCTATACAGAATAGTCCAACCCCAGTCACCATTCAAAACACTCATCAGCTCCTCCTTTTGAAGTGACTTCACTCCAAAATACATCCTTCGAATTTCATTTAGAACAGGGCACACCGCAATAAAATGATAGACGTCCTCTATCTCTTCACGGTTGCAGAGATCACACAATATTGGCAGGTCTGGTCGATGTGGCACAAAATTTAAACTGATTAATTCACCTCTTAGCATAAAGATAGTTCTTATCAACTCAGTTTTGTTCCCATCCAGGAAATATGTGTTATCATTAAGATTATAATTGGCCTTACTATAATACATCCTGTGTAGTGATGATTTCGCTTCATTTACATATTTATTGTATATGAACGAGCCTGATTTTTCTAATATATTGTTAAATTTTCTTCTGAGGGTATTTGCTCCATCACTAGAATAGAAGCTTATGTCACATCCGCATCTACTCGACAGTTCTTGCCATTCTTTGACGCAATGTCCATTTCTTTCTAGCATATGCCTTAAGACAATTTTCGGCAGACGTTCATCTTCCATTCCCATGACTTTAACCACATAGTCAAAGTGTATCTTTAACGTTTCCAGTATAAGAGGTGGACAGCCCGTTTCCAGATGGATCATGTAGTTGGGAGTATTACTAGGTAACCTAAAGATGCGTTTTATACAGTAACGTTGGAACTTTTCTACGGAGTCAAAATTGCCATATCCCCATACTTGTGCCGCATAAAGAAGAATAGTTTGGGCAGTCGCTCGGATAATGTTTTGCTTTGAGCTATGCGATACAAATCTACTTTGAATGCAGGTACTCCATGTTGAATTTATGGCTCGTTTTGCTTCTGCTAATTTTAGTTTTAAATGTTTTTCCACGTTAAGGTTAGACGTTATCAGAAAACCAAGGTACTTGTACTCTCGAACAACTTCAATTGGCATTGTTTGGTAAGTCCACGCCTCGCTTCTTGAGAATCGCCCTCCTCCGCTTCTAAATACAAGAATTTTCGTCTTTTCCAGATTCACAGATAGATTCCATGCTTTGCAGTACCTTTCAAGTCTATTGATTTTAAGCTGCATACTACTAACTGTGTCAGAAAGAAAAACAATATCGTCTGCATACATTAAACCTGGGATTATAACCCGATTGATTTCCACACCACCTCCGACTTCATCTGTTATATCATTAATGAACAAAATAAATAGCATCGTGCTCAAAATACAGCCCTGTTTCACACCCATCGTCGTAGCGAATTCTTCGGACAAAAAGTTTCCATCCCATACCGCAGCTATATTATTCTCATACAGAGCCCTTATGAATGATCGATTATATCGACTTGAATGGGCAAAGCGCGCGAAATGTTGCTGCCACAGAAAATCCAGTTTCATAAAACAATTTAATTATTTGCACATTTTATCGAACGCTATAGCTCCTAATTTGACCGCAGTCAATTGTCAAAGTTTGATAAATTTTTTTCTAAAATTGAGACTCAGATTCTGACGCGGAGTTATCCGCAAAATATTAAATTTAACTCTCTTAAGAAACTAAGGACTTGTACGATCGTTATCGACTTATTTTCATTTCGTTGGCAATGGTCGTCTATGCCTTCCGTTTTTGTGTCAGATTAGTCCGGTCTATTTGTTTAGAGACAATATTATTTTCAAGTGCGATTTTGTTAATTTAGTTATTTTTTAGGTATTTCACCATCTTTCAAAAACATTTTTTAAATAGTTAATACATGCGTCAAGAGTACAAAAAAAAATCGTTTTTTAAATTTTTGAATTTTGGCCGAATTATAGAGGGCGCAAACGTCGACTCATCAAAAAATACATGGTCTAATGGCGGACAGTTAATCTCCGGATCTACTGAACCGATTTTCAAAAAACTTGTTGCAACTTGATTGCTTTTATGTTTTCTAGAACAATTTACTACAATTTGACCAAAAAATTATGAACAAAAAAATTGGCGAGCCAAAAATGGCCAACAAATTTTTTTTTTAAAAGCTCGATATTTTTGTTTTGTTTTGACTTTTTAAACAAATTGTGGTAAATTGTCTCGTAAGAATCCTTCCTTTAAATAACCCACTTTGTTTTTTAACTTCCCATAGGGAGTTATTGTAATCGGTCCGATTTGTCAAATTGGAATTTTTGACATTTCTCGACGTTTCAAGGTCCCTAGAGGCTATATCGATCATTTTTAGAGAGATGTCTGTGTGTGTGTTTGTACGTACGTTCGTACGTTCGTACGTGCGTACGTTCGTACGTCCGTACGTTCTGGTACCATTTTTCGTCGTCGATATCTCAAGAACGAGTAAAGATAGCGACTTCAAATAAATTTTGTTTAATAGATAATAACTTCGAAAGAGGCTGAAAGGGCGTTTATTAAAATTCAGTTAGTAGTTTTTTCACAATAACGGTATAAAAAAAAGTAAAAATTTGGGTTAGATTCAAATATCTCACGAAAAAATAATGCTATTCACTTCAAATAAAATTTAATGTATTCATTATAAGGTCATACAGATTTGGTATGAATTTGGAAAAAAATGAACATACCGTTATTTTTTTAAATAAAAAAAACTGAAAAAAAAATTTCATAACCCAGATATTCTAAGAACAGAAAACAATTTGAAACTCAAAATTATTTTATTTTACGAAAAATAATGTGTTTGACAACTGGTGAAAATTTTAAAGAAAATCAGTTTACACTTTTTTTACAAAAAATAAAAAAACTATATAAAATTCTATTGAAAATTGGTGAAAATTGTTTTTCGACTCAAATTTCTCGAGAACTAGTAGTGATATTGACTTCTAATTTAGTTTATTTTATATATAGTATAATTTTGTACAATTAGTAAAATGTTGACAAATATTGAATTGATAGTTTTTTTTTAAATAAAAAAACTATTAAGAATTCTAGTGAAAACTAGCTAAAATTGTATTTCAAGTCGAATTTCTTGGGAATGAACAGCGATTGTGCCTTCTAAAGTATGTTGTTTTATACATCGATACCTTCCCGTAAGAATGTATACTAAGCGACATTTCTAAAATTGTTCAGAAAACGAAAAAAACGAAGAAGGTTCTAGTTGAATCATAGTGTGCTAAGAGACAATTTTGGTTAAACTAAGTGACATCTAACAAAATTTTTTGTTGCTCACAACAATGAGATTAATGTCGCTTAGCATAATTTTTTTGGCGGATAATACAAATTTCAGGGGGCAACATTATTTTAATGAGAAAACATGGCAGTTGATAAATTTTTTTATTTGTACTCTAATTTCCTTTTCATGCATAATAGGTTGGTGAAACCCAGGCCAAAACGTGGCCCTAAACATATAGTACCTATATTTCCTCATCAAAAAGTCATTTTCGAAAAAAGTGTCGCTTAGTACATTCTTACGGGAAGGTATCGAAATAATACAATTATTAACATATGATTAAATTTTGACAAGTATCGAATTAACAGTTTTAACAAAAATATAAAAAAAATCCACTAAAAAGTGGTAATATTTGTTTTTCGACTAGAATATCTTGAGAACGAGCAATGATATTGACTTTGCCATTATTTAATTTTATACATAATACAATTTATAACAAATGGTTTATATTTGACATATACCTAGTTTTAGAGCGGATATATTTTGTAAGTACCCTTCCATCAATAACCAAACCATATCTTTTATATTTGAATATTTCGAAGTTTTCAAGACCACAAATGGGAAGTTATCAGTGTGGGTCGCACCCAGCCTCTTTTTTTAATTCATAAGTCAGTAACTAGCTGCTGAATTACATTTTATTTAATTCATAAGTCACTCACTAGCTTGTGAATTAAAGCCAATCTTAAGCTAAAAAGTGACTTAAGCTTTTGCAACCCTGGTGTTGGGGAAACTCAAAAACCTCCACGTGGTGAGTTCTGGGTGATTTAAATAAAAAGTCAGCGAAACGGTACAAAATCATTATAATTCTTTACATATTTTCTATGGACACACATATATATAAATTTTCAAAACATTTTGAGCCCAACCTATTATTAGAAATGTATGTATGTATGTATGTATATTGCATGTTAAAAGTTCCTTCTTATAAAAAGTGCTAATTTGTTTTCTATGGTTCGTAATTCACAATCCTTCAAAAAAAAATAAACAACGGTCAAGTAACTACTCTGGTTTTTCTTTTTTTTTCTGAAGATTGAATTAAAATGCAATTTCTCAAAAGAATGCATTTCACTTAAGACGCGTTTTTTCTACAAAAATAAAAACAAATACTTCTAAACATTAAAAAACAAATATATGAATAGATAGATATATTTTTGGTCTCAACAAAATGCAAAAGGCACCCAGAATAGACCCAAAAACACTACACAAACGAAAACAGCTTCGAAAATTTCCTGTCGCAGCCAGGCATCCTTAAATGAAAAGGACCATATTCCCTGATTTTCTCAACCGACCCAACCACCGCACAGTGTGACAATTCGCTTATTTAGCGGGATTAAATTAATTACGTTTAACATGTTTTTGTTACTTACGTTGATGGAAATTGTTCATAGAACGAAATAAAACAAATTTTATAAGAACATTCGATTTTTTGCACTTTTTTACTTATTTGGGATATTTAACTACTGCAGAGCTTTGTGTTCAATAAAACTTTCATTTTGCCTTAAAATGCTTCTCTGGACTCACCAAAAATGGATCTGAAAACACTAGGTTAGGTTAGGTTAGGTTAAAGTGGCTGCCATTTAAAGCATCTGATACACATAGACCAGTAGAGGTCCATTGTGATGCCACGATCTAAAAAGGAACAAAGGTTCCCTACTAGTTAAAACCATTTGGGCGCTTCTGATGAAGCGAAGGAGACTTTTAATGTCTGTGTTGATGAGATCGCTTGGTTCATTATAGATATAGTGTCCTAGATGAAGTTTGCGTCTGTAAGAGAGTGCAGGGCATGTACAAAGAAGTTGTGGGATTATTTCCTGTTCCTCCTCGTCCAAGCAACTCCTGCTGAAATCGTTTGATAGTACTCCGAGTCGCAGTGTGCCTACCTATAAGAGATTGTCCAGTTATTACACCTTTTACGGAGCTGAACAGCTTTTTTATTTTTGACTTTCTCATTAACGACTCTAAAGATTTTATTAGCAAAGATGATTTACTTTATGCGCGTGGATGAAAATAATAACGCCAAACCGATTTATATAATAATATAGAGAATACTTTATTAAATGTAAATGCGAAATAAAAAGATACAATCAAAGGAACTCTGTCTGTGACGCTGAGAAGAATCGGAATGAAAATTGAATTCTAAACGACAGTATCTGTCAGACGCTAAACTGAGTTTAGCCTTGTTCAGTTGGCTGTCATGAATGTTGTAGAGGGTGACACGGAACGGTTAAATAGAACTCCAATACTCCCCCTCGTTACGTGGCTATAGACTGCACACCAAGGATCTCAAGACACTTCCAGTGCTTAGGACCAGGTAAACGTTTGGTCAAAATGTCAGCTCCCATGTCCTCGGTCCTTAAATAATAAAGATGAATGTTATTGTTAGGTAATGCTTCCCGCACAAAGTAATGGCGAACATCAATGTGTTTGGTGCGAGAATGAAATACAGGATTCGAAGCAGATCAGAATCAGATCAGATCAGCAGAACAGAAAGATCTTCAAAAATTCTGGGAATGGTGCAATACTAATCGTCTGTCTTTAAATATTGACAAGTGTAAAACCATGCGTTTTACACGCAAACACAATGTTCTGTCATATACTTATATGTTGAACACGTCTCATTTGTGTAGTCTGTCAAGTTTTGCTGACCTCGGTGTGGTATTGGACTCAAAACTTTCATTCACGGACCATTACAATTGCATTATAAAAAAAGCTAATAAGATGCTTGGTTTCATTAAAAGGTTTGCTCGTGACTTTCGTGATCCTTATGTTCTTAAAATTCTGTATGTTTCATTTGTTAGGTCTATTCTGGAATATGGTTGCATTGTATGGGCCCCATATTACGCGGTTCATGTCAACAGAATAGAGTGTATTCAAAGAAGATTTATGAGATTTTGTTTACGTTTTCTTCCTTGGTCTAGTACTATTGATTTGCCACCTTATACACATAGACTTCAACTAATAAATCTTCCATCCCTTCTAAGTCATCGTGAGTACTTACAGTTCTGTTTTATTATGGGGATTGTTAATGGAACAGTTACAGCTCCATCGGTTCTTTGTAGATTGAATTTTAGTGTTAGTCGTTCTAGCTTAAGAAGGCAATTGCCTCTTTGTAATATTTTCAGTAGATCTAACTACGGCGCCAATAGTCCTCTCAATCTCTTAATAAATGTCTACAATAAAAACTATTTTCTTATTCATTCAATTAATGACAACGTAAAATCACACAGTTTTAAGAATATGTTCTTCATCTTTAACAATTAAATTTAAAGTATAGATTTAAGTATTTTTAGTTTTTTATTATGTAAATAGTATCATATAATTTAAGATTGTTGCGTTAGTATTTAACGTGTTGAATAAAAACGAAGCAAGTTTCTGAGCTCCCATATTGTCACACAGGACCGACACATCCTTTACGAGTGACTCGAACCCAAGTTCTCTGATGAATCTCTGCAGATAAATACCTTCTTTTACTGACTCTGTAAGACTCATGTATTCTGCTTCTGTGGAGGAGAGTGCCACAGTCCTCTGTTTACGCGACTCCCAAGTAATAGCTCCACCGGCGAGGATAAAAGCATATCCAGTATACGAACGTCTGTTATTTTGGCAATTGCCCCAATCTGCGTCTACCATACCTGTCAAACCAGCTTCCGATGGTGCATAAACCAAACCTGTATTTTTGGTACCCTGCAGATAGCGTAACACTCGCTTGGCGGCAACCCAATGTTCTTCCTTGTGCTTATCATTAAATTGGCTTAACCAGCTAACAGCATAAGCGATGTCGGGGCGAGTACCCATTGCCAGAATACATAAGCGATCCTATAAGTTCACGATATGGTACCTTCCTCTGATCATCGTCGTTAACCTCCAACCCAACTAACATTTCAGCTTCGATTCGGTCTAACTAAATATATTTTCGAAGTTCTTTAATACATTTGTAAAGGTTGTTTAAGAACAAAAAGGAGAATATTACACAAGCTCACAAAACCTTTTATGTACTTCTATAAGTGATTCTGAAGTTTAACAGAGTCCTATTCGAAATTGACCTGAAGTTCAAGTTTTGACAGATGGCTTCAATAAAGCTTCGCAAAAATTACAAACGCACGGCTTTTTATGTCTATTACAAGCTTACACTGGAACTTTTACCGAGCCTGAAAAATACGAAAATAAAAGTAAATTTATATTTCTTTGAAGACGTTTTTCCGACATTTAATCAATTTTAAACCTAAAACTATGTATCACATTGGAATTGTTATTAATTAATGTATTTGGAATAATTTTAAAACATGAATGACATTATACCTTATTTGGGGATCGAACTCGGCATCTCTTGTGTAATAGTCCATCTCTCTACGCACTGGGCCATATTGAAAATTATTTGGAAGATGCAAAAACTTAATCAGCCTATTTCTTTCTCAAACTTCAAAATTAACACAAGACTGCGATATACAATTTTGCCAAGGCCACGTTCACACAAGGAAAACAAAACCTAAGCAAATGTCTTAAGTTTCCTTTGTTGGGTTTACCTACAAAATGTTTATTTAATTTTCAGTATTGAGCCCTTATCTTCATACCTAATGGGAGCGCACAAAATATCTTTAAATTGCTGACCGTAGTGATTTGTTTTATGTTTTACTTAACTCTTTCTTTGTTTTGATTTGTGTCCTTAAAAACGATGTATTCATTCATATATGTAAAATGTTTGTATTCCGTTTAGTTTGACATTTGTTTGTTAAGTATACATTATGCCTTTCTTCAATATCGTGAATTATTTTCATGTAATATTTATTTATATTATTTGTTGTAAAACCATCAAACATTTTGGTCAGTTCACCCATCTATAGTTTTATGCATTTCCACTTTGAGGGATATATAGAGATATCATGCTGGATTTACATATATGCCTCTTCCAAAGAAATTCACATTTATATCTAATATATGGGCACAGAAGATCAAAATGAAGATTATCATATAAATGCAGCTATGGTACATTATATGTTTGAAAACAAAAAAGTTCTCGGATATTCAGGTTATAACTTCGCACCTGTTTCGAAACGCTCGTTTATAATTGCAATTCAACTTTTAAGAGCCGAATGGTTGATCTGAAATTCAGCTGCCTGCTTTCGAAGGTATTTTTTCTTAAATTTTGGTTATTCGTTACTTCAACTTCATCTTCGCTAGACTCTTAGGGTAGGCGCGCACATTCAATTTTTAGTTTCGCAACTGCTTGGTTCGAGCTACTAAAAAGTTTGTGTTTTGACATAAACTAAACGATTGTCTAAAATGAGTTCGCTATTTTGTGTAACATATAATTATATGCACCTGCGCGGATATTTGTTTCCTATTAGCAACCAAACAGTTGTGAACTAAACATTGAATGTGCGCGCCTAGCCTTAAGGTTCACAAGGCAAACAATCAAACTAATTGTCTATGCTATATATCATAGGGACCTCGATTTATACTCTTATACTTGCCTGAGTAATATCTAAAAAGTACATAGATGGATTACAATAAATGTGTACAAATAATTAGTTAATGCATGCAATTTAATTTTCCTAACTTTAATTAAGATTAAATGTATTAGTTTCTGTTAAGATTCATTTGCAGAGTTCTTAGAAGTTTGAACATTGACATTTTATTTAAAGACTTTTTGTTGAAGTCTGCTAGGCTTAAGAGACGTATTCTATATAGCTCTTAGGAAATTGTTATAGAAACCTTTTGAAAACTCACTGATGTAAACTTCTATATCATATCACATTGCAATATTTATACAAGTTCCAGCTTCTCTATTTTCATTTATAAAACCATATCCGAAAAATTGGTTCTAGTCTCTGAAAAACTTTGTGTCTTACTTGCAAAACGTTTAAAAGAAGATGATATTGAAACCGTGACTTCTATAGGAAAATTATTTTTGAAGAAGGCTCTTTAGAAGCATTATATAAATTGAAACTTCCAGCATGTCCATATTTCCAGGCTAATAGAAACTGAAATGTTAGTTGGGAAGTTAAGCTTGTTTGGAGCGCCAACACACATCGGAGTTAAAACCGGTTTACTTTCTGCCATTCCGAATCGCTGAAGCACATCAGCAATATAACCTCGTTGGTGTATAGAGTATCCGTCAGCTCTTTTAATTAATTCTAGGCCCAGACAACATTGAATCTCACCTAGGTCCTTAATGGCAAATGTTTTCAGTAGGCCCTCATTAAGTTGTTTGACATCAGTGGTATTCCGAGAGATAACCAGGATGTCATCCACGTAGACTAGCACAATAAGCATGTCTCCCCCTGAACCACGAACGTATACACAAGTGTCTGACTTCGTTGGACGTAATCCAAAACGATGCAACTCTTGATTAAGTCTCTCGTACCAGCATCGTCCCGCTTGACGCAAACCATAAAGCGCCTTCTTGAGTAAACACACCTTGTTTCCTTGCCGAATTTCAGAAAGCATCTTCTTAGCCTTGTTTTTAATCGAACTATCCTTTTCGTTCCTTAGGATTAACTGAAGAGATTCCGTCGTCATATAAGGAATATCCATATAAATCTTCTCTGAAAGTCGTCCATTCAAGTAAGCGGCCGTGATGTCAAACTGGTATATAGTCATCCCATACTGCGATGCGATAGCCGTAGCTAAACGTATGGAACTCAATCGGGTTACTGGAGCGAATGTTTCCTCAAAGTCCACGCCAGGTCGTTGAGCGAAACCTTTTGCAACGATTCTCGCTTTTCTTCGTTCTAGGGTTCCATCTGGTGAGTGCTTGTTTCTGAGCACCATCCTGCTGCCGATGACTTTGTCTGCCAAGGAGCAATCAACAATCTCCCATGTGTCACTTGCTATTATGCATTTTAATTCAGCAGCCATAGCATCGTGCCATTCTCTGGCATCAGAACCTGAAACAGCTAAATCAAGGTCTATCTCGGCCAGCAGGCCGTGTTCAAAAGTGACTGTTCTTACCTCTTCTGTCTTGTATTCTTTTCTAGGTCTTCCAGGCAAGCCACTCTTAATTTTGCGAGGTCTACCAGGAACTCTCTTGACTTCACTGGATTGTTGCTCTTCGTCAGAAAATTCGGAATCATCTACATCATCTACATCTGATTCCATCGTCGTCTGTTCAGGAATCTCAGACTCAATCGGAATATCGTTTCTTACAAATGTGTCATTACTATTTGTCTCTATCGGCGTCAATGACAAATCCATCATTTCTGGTTGACTTCCACCAGGAACTATTTGTGAATGACTCTCAAAGAACTTGACATCTCGTGAAATGACTACTTGACGTTTGTCAGGTATCCACACTCTATACCCCTTATTCTCATTTGGATAACCAAGAAATATACCTCTGTCGGACTTGGCATCAAGTTTATCTCTACTTGGTACTCTTTCCAATACAAAAACCTTACAGCCGAACTCTCGAAGATTACGAATATCTGGACACTTACCAAATCGAACTTCGTATGGTGTTTTCCCATTAAGCGACTTCGAGGGACTTCGATTTCTAATGTAATTCGCAGTTGCGAGAGCCTCTGCCCAGAAAGTTTTTGGCAAACCTGACTGTATGAGAAGGCACCTAGCCATTTCTACGAGGGTCCGGTTCTTGCGTTCGGCAACGCCGTTCTGTTCGGGATTATAAGCCACTGTTAATCGTCTTCGAATGCCCTCAGAACTTAAGAAACTGTCGAATAAGTTATTTCTGTATTCTGTCCCATTATCAGACTGTAGACACTTGATAGAGAATCCACTTTCCTTTTCAAGCAACGCCTTTACGTTCTGAAACTGTGAGAAAACTTGACTTTTCTTTCCGAGAAAACGTACTTCGCACCACCTCGAATGATCATCGATAAACGTGACGAAGTATCGTGACTTTCCAATGGACTCCATCCTCATCGGTCCACATACATCTGAGTGTATGAGTTCGAGAAGTTGCGATGTGCGAGTCGAGCGTTTCGGAAAAGGAGCACGCACCATCTTTCCCTGGATGCAAGTTTCACATGTTAAGCTGTCAGCAGTTCCAGCAACGTTGATTCCTACGATGGTTTTCTTACGGATGGCCTCGGACAGATCTTTGAAGTTAAGGTGTCCCAAACGACGGTGCCACATCTGCAAGTCTTCATCGCTTGAAGTTAATCCCGACGAATGTTTCGATGACAAGCAATTCTCGCCATTTGCAATGGTATGAACAAGGTAAAGTCCATCTTCTCGTTTTGCGGTTAAAACAACACGCCCATCCCTGTCAACTACCTTTGCAGATTCCCTGTCGAACACCACTCGGTATCCCCTGTCAGTTATCTTTCCCACTGACAACAAATTGGTGCGTAGATCCGGTACGAAAAGAGCATCAGATAATTCCATCTTCTTAGTTGCTTCATCATCTTGAACTTGAATCAAAGCTCGTCTACGGGCTTTAATTTCGGCTGATGCGCTACTTGCCAATTGTAGCTTCTCATTGACTACCTTCTCGATGTTTAAGAATTCGTTTGAGTTCTTGCACATGTGAGAAGAACATCCGCTGTCCAAACACCAGGACTGACTAAGAGACTCACCTACAGATTGGAATGCATTCTCGTTCTGTGGAACATATGATGTGAAAAGAAGAACTTCTGCATTCTTAGCGCTCTGAGATGGTTTTTCGGCTCTTTGTGGACACTCAGTTTGTTTATGGCCAATCTTTCTACATTTGTAGCAAATTATTTTCTAGCTGCCTTTCTGCTCAAAGGAGTTAGTTTTATTCTTGAATTTAGACTGTTGTCGACCTCGAGGTCTATAGTGAAACTTTCCAGCTATCAATGCATTTGATACATCCTGCGATTCGGTCTTACGTGCATCAGACTCCTCGATGATTTTTATACGCAACGTTTCTGGTGACGGCAGGTCATCTCGAGACTCGATGGCGCAACGAAAATTGGCAAAACTTGATGGCAAACTATATAGAAGCATAATTGCGAGTAAATCCGCATTTATTTCCACTTCCATGTCGTGAAGTTTGTCGACTGCATCAAAGAATTTACCCAAATGCCCACGAACGTCTTCGCCTTCCTGCATACGTTGAAGAGTAAGCTGCTTCAAAAGTGTTGCCTTTCGGGCAGGTCCCTTCGACTGAAACACACTTTCGAGTTTCAACCAAACATCTCGATAAGTTGCACATCCTTTGACTTGCTTAAGCTCAGCTGCACTGATGGACAAAATTATATCTGCTTTCGCCTTTTGATCAGACTTGAACCAAATTGTGACTGCAGATGGATCCTTCGAATCCGCAACTGGTTCAGGCTTAGCACCACTTACATATTCCCAAGCATCATTTTTTATGAGGAGTGCCTCCATATGCATCCGCCAGGTATCATAATTGTCCTTGTTAAGGGTTTCAATTTTCGTTATGCCTGCTGCATTCATTTTGCGTATATTCTATATACGAAACAAAATGGAGGTTAGATATATATATATGTCTGGAGAATATTTTAATTTCAGCAATCTACTGGGATCCTGTGTCCTGGGTCCTGGGTCCTGGGCCCATAACCTATTAGCAAAGATGATTTACTTTATGCGCGTGGATGAAAATAATAACGCCAAACCGATTTATATAATAATATAGAGAATACTTTATTAAATGTAAATGCGAAATAAAAAGATACAATCAAAGGAACTCTGTCTGTGACGCTGAGAAGAATCGGAATGAAAATTGAATTCTAAACGACAGTATCTGTCAGATGCTAAACTGAGTTTAGCCTTGTTCAGTTGGCTGTCATGAATGTTGTAGAGGGTGACACGGAACGGTTAAATAGAACTCCAATAGATTTCGACCATCATTTTTGTACAGGAGTTCTTTAAATTTAAAATAATATTTTATATAAAAATATTTGAAAAATTTATTTTGGGTTTTTGAAAAAAAAATTCTGATTGTTTTTTTGTTTTTTTTTTTTTTTAATATATTGCAAACTTTCTAACGAATATTTCTTGAAGTTATTTCCTAAGACATATCCATATATTAGTTAATGGCTTAAATTGGCATCCGAAATTTTTTTCTTGAAAAATTTTAAAGAAATTTGTTATATAAAAATATAAAAATGTTAAATAAAAATTTGTCAGTCATTGAGGTTTCAGCTAATAGAAAATCCTGTTTTGACTTACATTGGTGCATGGCGATTTTTGAATTTAGTCCCGCGAAATGTGCGATTTGTCACACTGTGCGCCGACCACCTTCCTATTCCAGCCAGAAATTATCATCATCATCATCATCGTTGTAGTCGTGGTCGTCATCATCAGAATCCTTGTACAGACCCTTTTGACTGGGTTAAATGTAGAAAGCCAACGGGAACAGCAACAGCAGCAGCAATGTTGGCGGGTGGACGTCTTTTGAGAGCGTTTCTGCAGAATGCAATGGGTAAGTCAGGCTGCGACGCATGGGGTGGCGTAGCAGCGCGGCGGCGGCAGTGGCAATGGCAGGACAGGACAAGAACAGGAATATAAATTAGCCCAGTGCATTTTGTACTTGAATTTTCCAAGTCGTTAGGCACGATCTTGTTTTTCAGACCTTAATGACTTCTCCTAAGAGCTGCTGCAGTATAATTATAGGGATATCTAGGTTTTTATTATGTGATTCTTTCTTCAGCCAGCAATTATTATTTTATTTTTTTTTTGTATAAATTTTTTTTTTTTGGGTGGCAATTTCTTTTTATTTTATTTTTTCGTAAGCAATGCAATGCGGCACAGATTATACATATTTGTATTGCGGTGAAGGACGAAAGAAGAGTAAGAGTAAGAGCTATAGCTGGCATTTTTCATTGAGGTTTGGGGGCGAGCAACCTTCAATTGGCGATAATGATGAAGTTGATGATGCGCTTTCATTTAAAGCGCCCATTTTCAAAGAAGGCTTCGTGAAGTAATGTTTATAGATTTTTTTTTATTATAATTTTGCCACACTAAAGTGTAGGTAGTACCAAACCTTTTGATTTGATTGATATTAAATTTTTTAATTATATTTTGAATTTTTCTAACCAAAAGTAGCTAACTTAATTCAGAGTCTAAGGCCCAGTTTGTCAACGCTTTTTCAGATCATCTTGGTTTGGGGGTTAAGGCCGAACATGTTTTTCAATAAAATTTGATCATGGCATTAACGCAGGGTCATCTCATAAAATAAGCTGACTTAAGGATTGCTTAAGGTACTAGTAGGGTCTAGAATGCCAAAAAAACGCACGATTTTTGGGAATTTTTTTCTCGGAAACCTTATTAGGTATTCACATAATTTTTTTTTAAATAATTAATACATGCGTCAAGAGTACAAAAACAATTTCTCTTTTTCTTGAATTTTGGCCGAATTACAGAGGACGCAAACGTCGAATCATCAAAAAATACATGGTCCCATGGGGGACAGTTAATTTCAGAATTGGCTGGACTGAAACAAAAAAAGAGGCTGGGTGCGACCCACACTGATAACTTCCCATTTGTGGTCTTGAAAACTTCGAAATATTCAAATATAAAAGATATGGTTTGGTTATTGATGGAAGGGTACTTACAAAATATATCCGATCTAAAACTAGGTATATGTCAAATATAAACCATTTGTTATAAATTGTATTATGTATAAAATTAAATAATGGCAAAGTCAATATCATTGCTCGTTCTCAAGATATTCTAGTCGAAAAACAAATATTACCACTTTTTAGTGGATTTTTTTTATATTTTTGTTAAAACTTTCAATTCGATACTTGTCAAAATTTAATCATATGTTAATAATTGTATTATGTCGATACCTTCCCGTAAGAATGTACTAAGCGACAACACTTTTTTCGAAAATGACTTTTTGATGAGGAAATATACTATATGTTAAGGGCCACGTTTTGGCCTGGGTTTCGCCAACCTATTATGCGTGAAAAGGAAACTAGAGTACAAATAAAAAAATTTATCAACTGCCATGTTTTCTCATTAAATTAATGTTGCCCCTGAAATTTGTATTATCCGCCAAAAAAATTATGCTAAGCGACATTAATAAAGATCTCATTGTCTTGGGCAACACAAAATTTTGTTAGATGTCACTTAGTTTAACCAAAATTGTCTCTTAGCACACTATGATTCAACTAGAACTTTCTTCGTTTTTTTCGTTTCCAGAACAATTTTAGAAATGTCGCTTAGTATACATTCTTACGGGAAGGTATCGATGTATAAAACAACATACTGTAGAAGCAGTGGCGTAGCGTACCATCTCGGCGCCCGGGGCGGGAGACCCATTTTGCCGCCCTCATTCAATACTAAATTAAAATTAAATTTCGAGACATCATTTCACAGGCAATGAAATATCTTTTATTAAAAGTAAAATAGAATTAGCGGTTTCATAAACGGATTTTACGAGCCTTACGAATGAGGCTCGTGAGACAAAGCTGCATCTGCGGATTCATCTCCATGCATGCGTTTTTACTTGCGACTTATACATAGGTACTATAAGGCAAGTTATGCATTCGTAAAAAAAAAATCGAACTCGAGATTTTGGTCAAAGTTGACATTACGATGATAGCGAAGACTAAAAAAGTGGGACTCGCAATTCTGTCTGTCTGTCTGTCTGTTCGACTACAGGCTAAACGGCTCGGCCGATTTTCTTTAAACTTGGTAGATATCATTTTTAATTTTTCCCCCCACACGTTTTTTTCTTTTTTTTAAGACCAAAAATCACGGTACCCCCCATACGAATTTTTTTCGAAATTTTATAAACATTTTTTTTTCTCAAAAACTGTTCGACAGATTTTAAAAATAAAAATACAGAAAAATTTCATTTAATTAAATCTAGGTAGGTATTGGTTGAAAAATTTTTTTCGAATAATAGTTATTGAGGGTACCCCCATGGGACCATTTGTTTTGTTTTTGATTTTCTCAAAAACGGTTTAACCGAATTTTTTTTTTAATTAAGCTCCCCAAAATTATAAATAGAATTGTGTACTCAAATTTTCAAAAAAAAATTTTTTGGATTTTTAAAAAAAACTTCAAATTTTTTTTTCAAAACTCAATATTTCGAAAACCCCTTGCTAGATTTTTTTTAAACTTGATAAATAAAAGTTTCTCAATATAATCTAAAAAATGTGAGAAAAATTTTTTTATTTTACCTAAAAATAATGGTACCTACCATACAAATGCTAAAAAAATTAAAAAAAATGGTTTTCAAAAATCGTATTTTTCTCGAAAACGGCGCCTAGAATTTTGATAAAATTTTTTTTCTTTCAATTAATTTTTACGATCTTTAATTTAATAAAAAAAATCTAAAATTAAGATATTACAGCTTGTACCTACCATAGAACCATTTTTTTCGAATTTTGAATTTCTCATTATCCACATAACGGATCTTAATGAAAATTTTTATAGAGAAGCTTCTAAAAAGTCTAAAACACATTGCATTTCAAAACTTAAGAATAAATATTTTTTGAATTTTTGAAAAAACAAAATCTATTTTTTTCTTTTTTTGAAAATTCGATATCTCCGAAACGGGTCAATATTTCTTTTCGTAAATTTAATTTTTATTCGAACAATAATAAAAACTTTAAATTGGCGTACCTAAATTTTTTCTTAAAAAGCTTTTAAAAAGTTTGTATATAAAAGTTTTTTTTTTAAGAAACCACTACAACGACTTATAATTTTTGTTCTTGCATAAATTCATAGTTGGATAGCATTCTGTTTTTTTCTCTTACTACTAAAAGAATTTAAAAATTAATTTTATCCTTATGAACAGTTTTCTCTAATAACATTCGTTTTTAAAATTCCTAGTCGATTACATAGAAGCAAGTTCGTGCGACCCAGTCGTGCATTTTATTTCTTGTGAATTGTACTCGTTTTGAGATCGATTCCGAGTTTTTTCCAAAAAGTCTTAGAAAAGTCGATTGCGGCTTGGACGAAACGGCCTCTGCTCTCCACCAGGAGATCTTTTAAAACGCAGAGTTTCTGAGCACACTTATCCACACTCAGTCCACATTGCTGCAGGTAAATCTGTGCGTCATCTTCTTTAGGTAGCTCTGCAGCTCGAAAGCTAAGAAAAGTGAGGAAGTTGAATGACTGCATGACTGTCAGAAGAAGACTGGCTACCGATCCGTCAATTTTTCCAGTACCTCAAGAACTTCCACAAACTTATTTTTAAGCGTCTTTACAGCTTCACGAGGTTCACTTTTTCTGCAGGCTTGTGACTAGATCTTTGAGATACTTCTGGTGAGTCGACTTCGTCTTGACCCTGCTGTGTGGTGGGACCAGAACGACTTCCAACTTCGACGGCAGGCACGTCTTCTTCTTCCGCCCGTTAAATAAGTTATGCATTCCCATGAATATTGGCCGGAGGACAATTCTAGGCCACTCACGATTGTAGATGGAGGAATCTTACTTACATTGGAATCACTTCCGCTGCTGCTGGATGCCGCCGAAGACGTTAACGTAGCTTTTGAACCAGAACTAAAACTGAAATATTTCGCGTCTTCGCGTCTGCTTCTTTCTTAGCCTTTTTCTTGCGGTATTCCGCGCCGCTTCCTTTAACTCTTTTCATTTTCAAAAACTAGTTCAAAGGTTGAGTGAAGTACTAAGTGCTTAGTTTTAGAAGATTCAACAGTATTTAAACTATAAACAACACAATCGAAATAACTTTCTTTGATGCGGGAGGGAGCAAAAACATTGAGCTGGCTGAGACTAGAATAACGTTTCCGTCGAATCCTAGTTATCTTATCATATCTCGCATATGCATATCATATGTTTCGGAACACTCCCTTTCAGTTTCGCGAGAGTTTCGGAACGTTTTGTTTTAGTTTCGCGATCAGCGCGACAATACGGAATGCACTCTTATGGCCCTACTCACCGTCTACGAATTCACGAAAGCGGTCAACGACGAACCACAGATAGGGTGGCAAATTTCAAATTTACATCATTGTTGTTTGTTGACTTGTCAAACGATCTGTCATGAAACATATGATTTCTACTCTACTCGCATCACCGGCGACATTTTGCCGCCCCCCTAGGCCTGCCGCCCGGGGCGGACCGCCCCACCCCCCCCGCCCCCCCTACGCTACGCCACTGTGTAGAAGGCACTATCGGTGTTCATTCCCAAGAAATTCGACTTGAAATACAATTTTAACTAGTTTTCACTAGAATTTTTAAAAGTTTTTTAATTTAAAAAAAAACTATTAATTCAATATTTTTAAACATTTTACCCATTGTACAAAATTATACTATGTATAAAATAAACTAAATTAGAAGTCAATATCACTACTGGTTCTCGAGAAATTTGAGTCGAAAAGCAATTTTTACAAATTTTCAATAGAATTTTATATAGTTTTTTTATTTTTTGTAAAAAAACTGTAAACTGATTTTCTTTAAAATTTTCACCAGTTATCAAACACATTATTTTTCGTAAAATAAAATTATTTTGAGTTTCAAATTGTTTTCCGTTCTTAAAATATCTGGGTTATGAAATTTTTTTTTCAGTTTTTTTTATTTAAAAAAATAACGGTATGTTCATTTTTTTCCAAATTCATACCAAATCTGTTTGATCTTATAATGAGTACATTTAGTTTTATTTGAAATCAATAGCATTATTTTTTCGTGAGATATTTAAAACTAACCAAAATTTTTACTTTTTTTTTGAACCGTTATAGTGAAAAAATTACTCACTGAATTTTAATAAACGCCCTTTCAGCCTCTTTCGAAGTTATTATCTATTAAACAAAATTTATTTGAAGTCGCTATCTTTACTCGTTCTTGAGATATCGACGACGAAAAATGGTACCAGAACGTACGGACGTACGAACGTACGCACGTACGAACGTACGAACGTACGTACAAACACACACACAGACATCTCTCTAAAAATGATTGATATAGCCTCTAGGGACCTTGAAACGTCGAGAAATGTCAAAAATTCCAATTTGACAAATCGGACCGATTACAATAACTCCCTATGGGAAGTTAATAAGCCAAACAGTGTTGGGCTGAAGGTACATCTTTGAGAAACACCTGCTGTTGTTTCGAACCCTTCCGAGAACTTGTGCCCATCCCAAGCCCTTGCCTTTCTCGATGAGATGAGCTTGGCATACATTATTAGAAACTTTCGCGATATACCTTAACAGGTTAATTTTCAAATTAAAGCCTGCCTATTGACTTTGTCAAAAGCGGTTTTGAAATCAACAAAGCAAGTGTATAGTTTTTTCTTCTTATCAATGATTTTTTTAGCATAGCTGGTCCATGGACGAAAATCCTGAGTAAAAATTAGCTTGAAAAATACTTAGACGCACATAACTCCATAAATCCATTTTGTGAGTCTTTCATTTAGGATAGCAGCGAAAAATGTCCTTACTGTATTTAAGATCGAAATGCCCCTATAATTTTCTGCCACATTTGCATCGCCTTTGTTGAAAATTGCGAAAATTACAGATTCATTAAAACTGCTGGGTGCATCTGCATCGTTGTACAGTGGATTCAAAAATACAACGATATAATTTTTTAATTCAATAGAACTATTTTTGTAGAACTCTACTGGTATGACGTCCGGGCCTGGTGCTTTGTTGTTTTTCATTTTTGAAGCGTTGCTTCTAACTCTGGTAGCGAGATACCTATCTTCATCCAGTTCACTTACTACAAAATTATGTAAAGCGTAATCGAAGGTATGAAGACCTTCGTCAGCTGTGAGTAGAGTTTTAAGGTGAGCTGCTAACGTCTCAGCTTCCAAGGACTACTTCATACCCCGAAATTCCGTTTAGTAAAAGCTATTTCAACAGACCATCCAGCAGGCTCCTCAGCCAGTCTTGAATATTTTTGAATTCTTCATGTCATTTCATACTGATGGGCGGGGGGAAAGAAGTCCAAAATCATCCCCCTATAATTCGTAACCCGGCGGCGGCGTTCGGTGGTAGTATCACTAAATATAATGTATGCATTCGATGAAACAAAAATGAGAATTAAAAAAAAAATGTTATAAGGTTTCAAAGGCTTCGACTGAAAGCAAATAGGAATAATTTCTCTCATCTATGTACCACAGACAAAAAAAAATTACATATAAAATTACAATATTGAAAGCTTTTCACTTTGAAATGCAAATTATGATGGAATACTTTTTTTTATCAAAAGATAATATTTTAAGACACATTTTAAGCCGGACCACTGCACTTGCTCTGGGTTTATGAAAAGGATAAGGAAAACCATCAAAAGCTTTGCTGCTGTATGTTGTCGTAAAAGTATAAAAATTCCAAAGCATATTCCATTCGTTTGCCGCACCAGCCACCACCAACAGGCTGTCATTCCCACACAAATCCATTATTCATGGAACATTTTTATTCCTTGTTTCTGCTTTGTGTTTTCAATTTGACATTAATAAATTTCCCATTTTCAAGAGCAAAACGAACATACTCGTACAGATATACAGGATTTTGGTTGAGTGGCTAGTGAGCCAGTGAGCCAGGACAGATCCCTTCTATAACGTGTTCTGTTTATCCATCCATCTATCTTACCGCAAATCCATTCCATGTTCTGCCATATGCATCACCTATCTTTGTCTTGCTTGGGCCTTGGTCCTGAGCTTGATAGGGCAAGGTATTAAAGTATTTTATATGCCTGTGCTCATGTTCATGTCCGAGGTAAAGAATCGTCGCAAAGTCCATACAATGGAACATAAAACCATCAGCTATAGCGCTGAAGTATGGGCTGAGCATAGGATATAGGTAAAATTATTATGAAGTTACAGCAAAGCCGGACAACCTGGTTGAAGTGTTTGCAAAATGGTTCTAGTCTTTTTACAAAATACAAAAATGTAACTCGTAGATATTTACATTTTTTTTATTATTTTCAATTTATTTTTTTTTTTTATCAAGGCTGGAACCATGTTGTCCTCGAACATAGGTATATTTCGCGGTCAACCATATGTGTGTTGGGATTATGAAGGTCTATAGCCAGGGCAGCAATTGAAGTCCGACTAAAATGCAGTTTCAATTTAAATTTAAAGTTGGCATACATTGCATTTATGTTTTGGGCGCCGACACTTAGGTTGGACAGCTCTAACTGCAGATGAAGAATATTACACATCCAACTGATACCTTCTTAATCTACAACATTGTTTGTTTGAACATGGCTTTTGAAATAACAGAAATCAAATGAGTCAGTCACAGTCGGCACTTCCTTAACATATCATCATTTGATCTTTACTTTCTATAGAAAATATTAATTGAAATACTTTTAATTAAAAATTAATATTACACAAGTTGTATATTCGTACGTCAAAGATCATCAGAACCCGAGGCAGTCGATTCAACGCCGAGAAAGAGAACTCGGCCTTTAGCAGACTTCATTTTGCCTTATTTTGCGTCGGAGCTTGATCCTACGCCCGAACAAGATCTAACTGACCCAGGGTCTTAAAGTTTATGACCATAAATAGCGCCGTTTATTCTCTGATTGGGCTTCGGAGCGTTTGAAAGAGCACCCTAATATTAGCCGAAAAATCGTGTTTAACGGCAAGATGCCTTTTTTTGGATGAATTGTATTTTTTTATTTTTTATTTTCACGCACTAAAGAGGTTATGAGTACCCTTTAATGTTTTGAGTATTTAAAAGGAGATAACGATGCACATTGGTTATGAATGTCTGAATATTAAAATGGGAGGGAAATATAGACCCTGGTTTTTGGATTCCACATTCGTGTAGTGCAGCTAAGGAAAAAATCTCTAAATTTAACAGAACATCCGAAGGTGGCTTCAATGGTAAACTGATGGGCATTCCCTGAAGCGCGAGAATTACAGTTGAATTGTTTAAGCGGAGAAATACAACTGGCCATTTTACTAGAACACTATTTATAAAAATAACGGTTACATAGTGAAAGAAAGGAAACATTGCTGCGGAGCTCAAGCAATTCGAATGTTTTTGTTATGCTTCTATTGCCTATCATTTTTAAGGCTCTTTTTTGGATTCTATCCAAGAGATTCAAGTGTGTAATTGGAACACCTGCTCAAATATGGGAATTGTAACCGAGTCTTGGACGAATATGGACCAGATCAGAATGGGTAACAAATTTCTTGCAACGTCGAAGTTGGTATGTGATTTAAATATATTTTTTTATCCAACTTTGATCCCAACACAGTGATGACATATTAACGTACATAATGACTTTACGTTTCAACAAATCAAAATTCAAACTTGAACAATTGCAAACTAAGAGTATGGATTATGCATCATTTCAACTAGGTATATCTTACACAGGAATTGTTTAATCATCTGTTGGATTAGAAATACTGGCCAGAAGGCAAAATAGTTTATGAATTCATCAATAAAAGGAATAATATTCGTAATCCTTTGCAATCAATTGATATATTTTATCAGAATATAAGAGGTCTTCGGACTACGACCAACAAGGTCTATTATACTTCTTCAATCTGCTCCTATGATATTGTTTGTCTCAGGGAAACCTGGCTACATGCGGGAATAAATGATTCTGAAATGTTTGACGTCACATTTAATGTGTATAGACGTGACAGATGCTGTGATCCAAATATCGACACTGTTGGAGGCGGGATTCTAATAGCTGTAAAATCTTCTATGTTAACTTCTCTGGTTAATGTTCCTGTTTCACTTAACAATTAAATTCTCGATGTTTTAAATATTAATGGAAAACTGCTGGATCTAGTGTTTACTACTCGTACCATTGACGATGAAATTACAATACAAAAATCCACCGAGCCTTTATTGCCTGAAGATAACCATCACACATCACTGATCTGTTCACCTTTTAAAAAATTTTATAATTTTGATAATGAATTTGTGTGCGAACTTTTACTCTTTTAATTTTCTAAATTACATTCAGAGATCTTAAAATGAATCCAAAGTGTTTTTGGAATTTTATTAACAGCAAAAGCAAATCTTGTCCTTACCCGTCTGTTCTCAAGTTAAATGACATTTCAAGTCATGACCCACGGGTTATAACGCAACTTTTTTCTGACTTCTTTCAAAGTGCCTTCAACTGTGATACTTCCAAATGTGATACTTCAAACTGTGATACCTTTAACTGTGATTCCTCAATCTGTGATATATCTGACGAAATGGCTTAAAACTTTGACCATTTAAAATCTTTTACTTACTTGTCTGATATGAACTTTAACATTGATATCCAGAACATTTTAAAGTTTATATCTAACCTTGACGACAGATGTATTTCAGGTCCTGATGGTATACCCTCTACTATTTTGAAGAACTGTGTACGTCACTTGTCATTAACTTTGTCCATTTGTTTTAATTTTTCAATGTCTTCATGATCATTCCCATCTATTTGGAAAAGTTCATTTATTATCCCTCTACATAAAAGAGGGAAAAAAGATGAAGTGAAAACTTACGGGCCTATTGTGAGATTACCTGTGATTCCTTAACTTTTTGAGGCTTTTATTTGTGAAGCTTTATGTTTTTATGTTAATTCATTTATTATTCCTAATCAGCATGGGTTTATAAAAGGTCGCTCTACTGTTACTTTTCTAATAGAATTAGCTGAAAGTTGTATTGATTCATTTAAAAACAGTAAACAAGTAAATTGTGTATTTCCTGATTTCAGTACAGCTTTTGACAAGTACAGGGTGGCGCACCAATTGTGCTACAAAAATAAAACGTAATAACTTTTTTTCTGTGTGAGTAATCGGCTTATTTTTTTTTATTTTGTAGGTTACTATTTAGATTTATAAAAATGGATGCTTGGGATACGGAGAAAAGAATTTGGATAGTGCAACGGTACCATGCTTTGAAGTCCGTCATTTCCGTCCAAAGGGAATTTAGGCGGGAGTTTGGCGGTAAACCCCCGAGTAGATGGACCATTATGAGGTTTGTAAACATGTTTGCCGAATCTGGAAGCATCGCACGAAGGCCGTACCATCGAGATGCCAATGTTCGGGTTCAGGATACAATCGCAGCAGTAGCATCTGCAATACAGGCCAATCCGAGCGTTTCGACCCGCGACTTATCGGGCCAAATTGGAATTAGTAGACGGTCATTACAACGGATACTTCATGACGATTTAAACTTGTTTCCGTACAAAGTCCAAATTACTAGCAAGTTAAACCCTCAGGATTTGCCTGTTCGCCTGGAATTTTGCCAAAAAATGATATCAATGGCCGAAGAAGACAACACATTGATCAATTGTTTGTTCATGTCTGATGAGGCCCATTTTGATCTTAACGGCAATGTAAACAAGCAAAATTGCCGTATATGGAATGAGTCTAATCCAGAAATGCTCCATGAGACGGAACTGCACCCAGAACGAGTCACTGTGTGGTGCGCAGTTTCATCAAGGTGTATTGTCGGGCCGTACTTCTTTGAAGAAAACGGTGTAACCGTTACTGTCAATGGGGACCGTTATTTAAAGATGTTGAAGGAGTTTTTTTACCCAGAACTGCGCCGAAGACGTATACCATTCAACAGCGTTTGGTTTCAGCAAGATGGAGCAACTGCACATATAGCCAGACCAGTTATGGAATTTAACTGAACTAAAGCAGTCCATAACGACAATAATTGAGGCGATCCCAACTTCAACTCTTCAGGCCGCAATGAATAATTTTTTGACCAGGTGCCGCATATGCGTGGGACAGCGTGGAGGTCATTTGCGGTCAATAATCTTTAAAAACAACTAACTATTTAAAATAAAATTTAATTTTCTAACCAATAAAAAAAAAATAAATGAAATACATCGATTAAAAAAAAAGTTATTTGAATTTCTTATTGTAGCACAATTGGTGCGCCACCCTGTAGCTGTCACATCGTGTTTTGCTTTTTTAATTAAGAAAATTAGGATTTAGCGAAAATTTTGTAAAATGGCTTCAATCTTATTTATTCGATAGATCTTATTCGGTGTTATTGAACGGTCGCGAATCAAAAAAGTTTAAAATCAATTCAGGAATTCCACAGGGTAGTCATTTAGGGCCTATCCTTTTTATTTTATTTATAAACGACTAACCATCTGTGTTAAAATACTCCAAGTGCCTCATTTACGCCGAGGACGATGTAACAATCTTCAAAACTATTTCTAATACTCGTGATGGTGAAGAATTGAAATGTGATATTATTTCGTTTTTTGATTCTTAATATCGATAAATGTAAAAGTATGTGTTTTACAACAAATTTTTCTTTTATTTCGTTTAACTATTTGTTAGATGTTATATCAATATCCAGTGAAGCCGTTATATCTATTCTTGGTTACACATTTGATCACAAACTCGAATTCATTCAACACATAAACTCCCTTTCAAATAAAGCTAATTCAATTCTTGGTTGGATAAAAAGAGAGTCGAAACCCTTTCGTGACAAAGCAGCTTTTTATATCTTTTGTTCGACCCATTCTAGAATACGCTTGTCAGGTTTGGTCACCTCATTACGAATGTCATAAAAATAGACTAGAACACGTGCAAGAAAGATTCATTAGGTGTGCCCTCAGGGGATTAGGTTGGGATAATCCTTATGATATCCCACCTTATAACAACAGACTTAGACTTCAGTCTCGAGAACAGATGTTCCTATTTATGTTATGTTTTGTTTTCATTGTAAAATTAATCAACGGTAACCTTCTGTCTCGTATTAATTTTAATATTCCTCAAAGAACTTTGAGGAACATACCGGAGGGTATAACGTAGATACTTATTTCAAACTATCGTACCAATTATGAAAAATTTTCTCCATTAAATGTAATGTTTAAACTACGAGTATTTAAGTTTAACAATCTTAAATATAACAATTTGTTTGATAAAACAATAATTAATTCAAGTCAAGTCAATTCCATGAAATTGCTTAAAATCTTAATATATATAAACATTTGTAAGAAATTTTGTAAATTTTGTAAGACTAGCAATTTAGTTATGTAAATAAATAAGAAATGATGCACATACCAAGAATTGAGAGCTGTGAGGTTTCCTCAATACAAGTGCAACTCAAGGACAGCGGCATGGAGTAGTGTTTCACTTTTACGACAGAAGAGAGCATTTAGTTTTTGGTTCCCTATTTGACAATGATATCGAGATCAGAATTTAATGAGCTTATCATAAGCTACCATTCTAGATCCACATCCCAAGAACAAGAACATGCATGTGAAAACAAATATGAGATGTTGACACGACTGTCATCAGTTAAACAATTAAATGGATTAGAAGTTTCAGACAAAAGATCATTGATGAATATCAGAAAGATAGTTGGAGACAAAACGGACCCCTATGGCACACCAGCATTTATTTTATGCACTTCAGATTTAAGACCATCCAATATAACTTGTATTGAGCGATTCGAAAGGTTGTTTCTAATCTGTCGAAGAAGAGATTCATCAATACCAAATGAACGCATTTTCGATAGTAAAGCTTGATGCCAAATTCTATTAAATGCCTTTGAAATATCAAGTGCAATAATCTTACTTTCTCCAAAACGATGTGGAGATTTGTGCCACTGTTTGGTGAGACAGTTAAAGTTCTTGAAGTCAATCATATGCGGCTTTGATAACGATATATAGATGGTGAGACATGACTTGAAATCCGTTGCTCTTTTCCCGGATTTACCCACGTATCTAAATGTGAATATTTGATCTATGGTCGATCTGCCAAGCCGGAATCCACACTGGTAGTTGCCGACTAAAAAGGGCCACCTATTTTGATAACAAAGTTTTATCATTTGGACGTGTTGTTCATTCGAGTTACTTGCCATGGCAATTTAGCAACAGTAAATGAATAACAAAAAGTAGATTTGACAGATGTCACCAAAACAACATGGCCACCACAGGCCTCCCAATTGAGAAACCTTTTATGTATATATAATTTTTTTTTTCAATAATATGTTAGGTATATATTAATAGAAAACCCATCCTATTTTTCATAAACTATAAGCAAACCAACATTGCTGTTATTCAATGTATGTTCGTTGATATGAATTAAAATTTTAAGCATTAGGATACCAAAATTGTTATGATAACTAAAAGAGTTGGGACATGTACGAGTATGTATTTAAAAAACAAGAGCCCGAAAATTCTATAAGCTTACAGAGTGAGTTGCTAATCCTATGTTGTATTTATTACATCCTTAATGGACATTTTAAAAATTCAACGTCATATTCTACACAAAAGGATTAATTTTAAAACTGACAAGTACTCAAAACACTTCTGCATATTTAAATACACAAGTAAAGGTACACATATTCGTGCATTGGTATAGTAGGAAGTGTTTTACAAATTGTATTGAGGTATTGAGAGTGCTTATAGGATTTCTCCTACAGTTCGGTTCAATATTGTGTGTGTCTTAAGCAATAAACGTAATATCTACAGTATTTTACGGATAATTTAGACCAAGTATTAAAAAAAAATAGGAACCGAGTGACCAATTTAAGAAATATTGTTACTTGTAGAAGAAAAAAATGCAGAAGTGTCTATGTCTATAAAGTGACCAAGGGAAGGCGTAAAAAAGAAATCGAAATTGCGATTAAAAACAAGATGGTGGCTAACTGACACAAAGTAAAGCTGTGCTTAATGTGGTCTTTTATCTTGAGTTGATATTGTTTGGCATGTCGAAACAAAATTCCTCTTTGCCTTTATTCCTAGAAAAAGTCTTAAGGAATTGTATTTAAGGCACTTTTATAATTACTGGTTTCGATTCCTAGGGAGGTTTATTTTTTTTAATAAGGCATTGCTCCAACTTCTTTAACCCATCTGAAAAATAGGTTTTCTCGAGGTCTGCAAAGTAGGCCTCCGTGGCGGCGATGACATCCTAATTCGACTCAAATTTCTGCCTAGCGAGTGATTTTTTCAAGTTTGCAAGCAAAAAAAAGTCCAACGGGGCCAAATCTGGATAGGGTAGCAGTTTTTAGTGCAATTCGACAGCTTCAAACATTACTCTGAAGTGGACTCACGGTTACGCTTGTTGTCCGGAGTGAACAAACACGGCACTCATCGCGCCAACAGCTTTCTCATGCCCAAAATTTCAAGGAGGATATAACCCACGCGGTATTTTGAGATGCCTACTGTTTCAGCTATCTCGTGCACCTTCAATCGGCGGTCTGCCAATACGAGATTGTAGATTTTTGACACTTTAACAACCATGGTAGCTATTTTCGGGGCACCTGGACGGGGCTCATCAAAAATCGATGTGCGACCACGTTGAAACTGGTTATACAAATTTTTGACGGTGGCCATCGAGGGAGAAGAATCACCGTACACAGCACCCAATTAAGCTCTCTTTGATTTTGCTGCGCGATTTCCCTTCCAAAAATAAGAATCGAATCACCGATCGATATTGCCTTTTTTTCATTTTTGTAAAATTCACGGACAAATTGGAGGTCAAAACAAAACCACCGGTATCGGGTTTTTCAATAAGAGCGCTACAAAAGCTTTAAAAAAAAAACAAAAACGGTTTTGGATATCAATGAATTTATTTATTCCTGTGAAAGTACGTTCGATGCCATTATGTATGGAACTCGATTTCTTTTGCATGGCCACCACGGCACGCTTGCAGAAGTCCAGACGCTGAATTTTCGACGGTTTTCAAGGCCGATACTGCTGCAATTTCACGTTCGATATTCGTGCGAAGTTCATCAATCGTCGCTGGCTTATTGGCATAGACCACAGACTTGACGTAGCCCCACAGGAAATAGTCTAACGGCGTCAAATCGCACGACCGAGGCAGCCAAGCCACTGGACCATTTCGTGAGATAATACGTTCTCCAAACTTGTTTTTCAATAAATTGATTCTGACATTCGCTGTGTGGCTTGTGGCGCCGTCCTGTTGGAACCACATGTCCTCCAAGTCCATATCATCCAATTGGAGCCAAAAATATTCGGTTATCATTGAACGGTAGCGATCCCTATTCACAGTAACGTGCCGGTCTTGATCATCACGGAAGAAGTACGGGCCAATGACGCCGCGCCGGCCCATAAACCACACCAAACCATAATTTTTTTAGGGATGCAATGATGACTCATGAAGTACGTTTAGATTGAGGCCTGACCAATACCGCATATTTTGTTTATTGGCGAAGCCATTCAGCCAGAAATGAGCCTCATCGCTGAAGATGATTTTGCGATGAAAATCCGAATCATTTTCAAGTTGTTGCTCAGCCCAATTCACGAACATACGACGCTTCTGGTGGTCAAGCGGCTTCAGTTATTACGTCAGTTTAATCTTGTAAGGATGTAGGCCAAGATATTTTCGCAAAATTCGTCACAACGAACGTCACAGAGATGCCCAACGCTTGAGAACGACGTGTGAGAGGGCTTTCTGCAACTGAAGCCTCAGCGGGACCAATATTCTCGACACTATGGGCACTTCTTTGTCTCACTGGCACGGGAATATTTTGTACTGTGCCTGTGGATTCAAATTTTCCACTAGACGCTCAATTGTTGATCTGCTAGGACGATTATGATGACCATAAATTGGACGTAGCGCTTTTAACGTTGAGGCCACTGACTCCGAATTTAATTTCGGTAGTAGATTTTTTTTTTTTAGATTTTAAATGATTTTTATTTCATAAAATTTACAAAATTTTGTCTATCTTTCATTAGATGACATGGCCTACGCCATCTGTCAGTAATTTCGGTAGTAAATTTTAATAATTTTGACTAGTTGTTGGCTCGTATATCTTTCCATCATGAAATGGCAAACCTTACTGAAGAGAAATGTCAAAAGAGCGGCAAGAAATATGGCGTCGTTTGCTGTCCCTGTCGCTCTAATTTTGTAGCGTCCCTGTTGAAAAATCCTTTACTTGACTAGATGTTTGATATACTGAACAGGGTTCGGACTTAGGTTTTAAATTTTCGAAGTAGATACGGAAAAAAACTGAAGTAGATCCAAAATTTTCGAAGTAATTTTAAAACGCCATCAGTACTGCTTAATGCAAGCATTTGTAACAATATTTCTTTTCTCTTCGGGTTTTTTCACCTTTAGATACTGGGAAACATCAGCTTGTCACAGTCATCATTTAGCGTGGTGTTAGTTGTAAGTAAATAGACATATAGCCTAACACTCTACTAAAAAACGAACAAATATGACAAACAAAGAAATAATAAATATTAATCTACTATCTGTAGCTACAAAAATAACTACAAGTCAAATACTACTTGCTATAAAAACAATAACGTTACGAGTAGTTTCCAATTCTTAATGAGAACGCCCATACAACCTGTGCTTAAGTGTAAGCTTTGAGTAACTTAAATCGAAAACATCATGGTTTATATTAGCCTCATGTTTCATACGTTTCAAAGGCTCATTGAGACCATAATTGGTACGGTGGAAGTCTATGTGAAAAATTTCAGAGTTCCGAGAACTGTGGCTTCTAGCTTTAAAATGAATTTGTTCTAGAAGAACCGGTGAATCTATGGAACCAACCAAGAGCTGGTATAAAAACATAACATCGCTGACTTTCCGGCGTTTTTCTAGAGAATTCATGTTTAAAAGAAGAAGGCGACTGCTGTATGGAGGAAGATGGTTTGGGTCACTCCAATTAAGATGACTTAATGCGAAGCGTACATATTTACGTTGGACAGATTCGATTCGATCAATGTGTATTGAGTAAAGTGGCGACCATACAGAACTAGCATATTCTAATTGGGGACGAACAAAGGTGTTGTACAACGAAGATGTTACAAGACTACAAGAAAATTCCTTACTCCAACGCTTAATAAATCCAAGCATTGAGTTTGCTTTACTGACAATTTTCTCAATGTGGAGTGAAAAGTCTAGATTTTGCGAGAAGAGAACGCCCAGATCGCTTGTTGTTTCTACCTTACTTAGAATGGCTTGATTTATGCTGTAATTGTAACATATTGGGTTTTTTCTTCTAAAGAAGGACATTGATTGGCACTTTGAAACATTTAGAAAAAGATTGTTATATGAGCACCATTCAGAAAACATATTTATGTCATTTTGAAGAGAAACACAATCGGATTGGCTTCTGATGATTTTAAATAATTTAATATCATCTGCGTAGATAAGAACCCTACATGATTTTACAATTGAAACAACATCATTGATTGATACTATGAAAAGAAGTGGACCAAGGTGACTACCTTGTGGAACACCAGAGTCAGCATTAATTGGATCAGAAACGATTCCTCTAAAAAGAACTTGGTATGTCCTTCCCTTCAAATAAGACCTGATCCATTTAACGAATGCAGAAGGGGATCCAAGAGATGAAAGCTTATATAAAATTAGACTATGAGACAACTTGTCGAAGGCTTTACTGAAATCTGTATAAATGCAGTCAACTTGATGACCATCCTCGATAGTTTTATTTGTAAACGACGTGAATTCAACGAGATTAGTAACAGTAGATTTCTTTTTCATAAACCCATGTTGCTCGCTCGCAAGGAAAGGTTTGCAGCTGAAATAAAAACTCTTAAATATGATAGCTTCGAATAGTTTCGGTAAGCAAGAAAGTTTGGCTATTGGTCTATAATTAGAAATATCACCGCGATTTCCTTTTTTGTGAATTGGTATAATGAATGAATTTTTCCAAATTTTAGGGAAAACAGCTTGTTTTAGGGAGTTTTGAAATAAAAACGTTAGGGGTCTTGCCAGAGGTTTGCAACAATTTTTTAAAATATACGCCGGAATTCCATCAGGTCCACTGGACGTGTCGTGGTCTAAGCCCGAAAGATGGTCTAATACATCCTCAACTGTGATAACAATATCACTCATTGAGCTTTGAGAACAGCTATTCAAATGAGTAAAATTACTCTCACAAGGTTCAAAATCATCATCACAAAACGAAAGTTTAAAGAAGGAAGAAAACATATTGCAAATAACAAGTGGGTTGTTGTTGGTTTCATCCAAGTACTTCATAGTAGATGGATATCCGTCAGATTTTTTCTTGCTATTAACAAATTTCCAAAAAAGTTTGGGGTCAACAAGAAGTGAAGACCGCATTTTTAACATATAACAATCATAGAGGATTCTGCATAATGATTGGAATTCTTCATATAACGATAAATAACTGTTGTAATCATCCAATTTATTAGATATTAGGTACTTTTTCCATGTTCTGTTTCTTAAGTTACGTAGACTACGAAGCTCATGGGTGTACCAGGGGGGTGTTGTTAGGGCCGAATGTCTCGATTTTTTTACAGGTACAGATGCAATGAAACATTCAAAGATACTTAAGTAGAAATTGGAAACCATCACATCAATGCTCCCAATCAAAAGTAAGTCAAAGTCAATGTTTGTAATTAGTTCATTGAGTAAAGGGAAGTTCGTTTTCTTGAAGTCAAATTCAAGAGAGCCACTATCAAAGTCATAATCAGTTGTGTGAGCATGGGAAATCAAAACAGAAAGTGGGGGATGGTAGCTATCAACTTTCGTCATGGGAATTGGACATAGTTCAACAACACAATTACAAGGGTAAGTAACGAATATCAGATCTAACTGTCGAGAAATACTATTTTTTATACAGCTCACTTGCTGTAAGTCACAAGATATCACATTGTCAACAAACGCTTCCTGCGGAGAAGAGACGTTGGTGGGTATTAAACATATTTCGTCATCAGAAAGAGTCCATTCTAGGTCAGGAAGATTAAAGTCTCCTGCAAGAAGAACATCGTCAAGAGGATCGCAAGTATCAGAAATATAGTTAATGGCATTTGAAGCAATATTATATATTTCCAATGGGCTTTTTGGAGGAATGTACATATTTATTATGTAAAGGAATTTATTTCCGATACATACTTTAACGCAAATAATATCAACTGAGTCAGTATTAGGGATTGGGAATATACAGCTATGAAAAACGCTTCGCACAGCAATGATAATTCCACCACCCACGGAAGCTAAGGGATCAGAATATCTATCTTTACGGTACACCACAAAATCGGTGGAAAATAGTTCATTATTTAGAAATGTTGAGTTCAGCCAAGTTTCTGTTAACAAAATTACATCGAAATCAGAGGCATGAGATGCTAAAAGAAATTTTTGAGTTTTCGACCGAAGTCCCCTCACATTTTGGTAGTAAAGGGACAGACGATCTAGTTTTTTGAAGGTTTTGGTACATTTTTTGCTTGCGAGGTCTTAGGTTTAAATTCTCTTACAATGACATTTTCAGGCCAGAGTTCAGAACACATTATCTTTTCATACAAACAAAATTCCGTTGTAAGTCTGAAGGACGCAAACGGACTACTTTCTTTATTAATCTTTTGACATTTAAGTTTTTTAACATCAATGTCGAAGTCTTTTAAATGGTCAATTATGTCTTTGATTGAAGTTTCCGGCTGAAGACGTGATACGTAGATTTCTTTCGGTTTAGGCAAAGCAGATAGGCGGTTTTTAATAATACGAGGTTCGATGTTAACTATGGGAGTATTTGAAATGATAATAGATGGTTCGATGTTAATTATGGGGACATTTGAAACGATAATAGGAGGCTCATTATTAACTATGGGAGCATTTGAGATGGTTCTTGGACTATCAATAGAACTAGAAGCAGACGTAGATGGCAATTCATTCAGTAACTCAGATCTTGGTGATTTTATAGATGTAGGTTTCTTTTTGGATGGATTTTCTTTGAAAGGACTAACTGACCTAGAGCGTTTTTTGTTTTTTTGGTTTTTTATTACCAGAAGAAGGGGCTGGTTTATTAATAAGCAATTGATCATCATTACTTTCAAAGGCAATAGCTGGCAAGGAAACAGAGTCATTATAATTCGTTATCTTACTATCGGTAGAGGTAGAAGCATCAGACCAATTGATTGGGTCTTCGTACAGTTGTAAATTTGCGACAGTTGACTGAAAGGTAGTAAAAAGACTATCAAAACTATTGGATAGCTTTAGTATGTCAGCTTTATAAGCCGACATTTTGAAAGCTAATGAAGAGATGGAAATTTTTCGGCAGGTCTTACAAAACCAATAAACACCTTCGCACTTATTAACTTTCTCAATGGTCAAGATGGGAATTCCAACACACTTTGCGTGGAAAAATTTACCGCAAGGACCAAAACATGGGAAAGTTTGCGCACCAATCTTGGTGTCGATACACTTTTTAGAAGAGCAATCCATTATAACAAAAGTGAAAAAAGAAGAGTTTAAAAACAAAATTAAAATTAGGATTTTTTAAATTAAAAATTAAGAAAAAAATTAGGGAATAAAAATGAGAAAAAAATTTAATACAAAGTTTTTACAGATTTTTAAATAAAATAGATAATAAAATAATAAATAAGAAAAAAAAAAAAAAATTATAGGTATGTTCCTGGTGAGATTCGAACCCACGTATGTAGTTACAAAAAGGGAGCTTATGACGGAACGACTTAACACCTGAGCCAACGACTTAATTAATAATATTGGGGCTAATTACAACCATAATATTTGGAGGAGGAAGCTTTTAAATAAAGCACTAAAAATGTCTAGTGGTGAGTTTTGTTGGGGAAAAGAAAGTATGAAGAAAGGGGAAGGACGTAGGATGAAATATTTAAGAAAGGGGAAAAAATGAGAAGTTAACATGCACAGTAGGTAGGTTAGTTAGATATATCGTATAGACAATATGTAGGTAGGTAATAAGAGAGATTATATGTAAATTGGACAACAAAAAGATATAATGCTAATTTAATGACATTAAAGTAATGCTCACTAGCACTAAAAGCACAGAATCGAATATTTAAGATAGTAAAATAAATAATTTTTAGTACACGAGCAGGCAATTCAAATCAAATATAAAAACTACATTAATTATGAAAAAAAAAATCAAATAAAACTATTAAAAACAATTAAAATACACAGAGCTAAAATCACGCACAACCACAATACAAAGACAGTGTTGCTGGTGTTGTTGGACTGGAAATGTTAACTGAAATTTAATGTACTGCACTTGTTAAATGGTCTGCTACTGATCGATTTTGCTGGATCCGAAAAAGCAGGTTGGCTAATAGAGAATTTACCCAGATTGAGCACTTTGAAGGGCATCGAACTGAGTGCATACATGGTGGAGGAAATACCGAAAATTCATAACATCATAATGTTCTTGCGCAAGCCAAAAATAAGAGACTAAACGTCCAAGCCTGGAGAATTGTGAAAAATTCTGCTGAAACTAAAGGACAACTACTGGTGGTCAGTATTGACGCCGATTCCGTTGAGATAATAGTGAGAACAAACCATCAGCTTGACTACAAATTCGGGAAAAATCGTGTTTATGGTCTTCGAAAAACAACTCTTCCAGGCTCTACCATTTACCAGGAGAAGAAGATTTCTGACATACATGAAACCTATCCAGTTCAGTTAGCTGGTGAAATATGTAACTGAATCGCAAAGGGAATATTTAGGAATTACACAAAACACACCTGGAACAAACACTTAAAATTAAAGTCGGGAAAGTCACGAAAGTCCTAATGGCAAAATGATTGATCTCAGGGAAAGGCGCTTAATCAGCATGTCCACAGTATGATGGTATGATCAAAAAATATTATTTCGAGAAAAACTTTTTTGTAGACCTAAGCAACAAAATAGATTCGATAGGAGAAGAAATAAACTACACCCTCGAAACAAATACCATTAAGTGGTACACTGATGGATCGAGAACAAGCGAAGGGACTAGCCCATCAATCTTTGCGCCTGGAACCGAACTTTTCATACCGACGGGCAGTCCACCAGCGTCTTCCAAGCGGAGGTACACGCCAAACGGAAATTCGAGGATCGAAATCTCGAAAGGAACTATATTAGCAGGAACATTGCCACCATGTGATATAGCAAAGCTGCACTCATTGGACAGAACTCATATACTATCAGCTCTAACTGTGTATGGGTGTGCTTAAACAGGCCAAGATAACTCGGCAAAGAACTGGGTCTCACTTCACGTGGGTGTTTATGGAATCGAAGGGGCAGACTTCTTACCAAAAATAGGCGCATCAACAGCTTTAACAGGGCCTGACCCTTATTTCGGTATGGGAGAAAACCTTATCCAAAAAGAAAATTAAACAAGAAGAGGAGGCAAGTAGATCCAAGAATTGGAAAGAACTTCCTCAAGCTAAGTCAGGCGAAACTACTACTGAGCAATTACAACCAAGAACGTTTCATAAACTGCATACAACTGAATGACAACAGCCTAGGTTTACTTAGTGTGGTAAGCAGTGTCACATGTAGATTCTGCAACTTGCATAAGTTAACACCGGACCACATACTAGGAAAATGTTGTCCACTCATGCACCAAAGGAAAAACAATATGGGACAATACCAGGTGAAAGACAACCACTTATCGTCTATGCAGGTGCCCCAAAATAATAATTTTCCTAGGAGCAATACCTTTGGAGCAAGCTCATCCATATTCAAGTGGAGGCAAAATAGGTCTCCAGGTCGCAGTGCAGTACCGCTAAAAACATTTGTTCATTCAGGGCGCAGCTTGTATAACACATCTTTGGTGTCATTAGCTTTATTCTCTTGAAGGAAATGTCTACATATATAGGCTTCTATTGGTGAATTTAGCCTAAGTCTCGCTGAAACTACAAGCTCACAGACAAATAAAAAGTTGCTTTTGTTAACGAATTTTTTAGATCTCGGTCCTTTGGATGTCTTTACTTCAAAGAAAAATGATTAATGACTTAAATTTTTTTCAAATACTTGTGGATCGTGGATGTCGCCTTGCACGATAACGATCCTCTATGTATGGGCAAAAGAATGTTGGTAAGAAAAACCTTTTTTTTAGATCTGTCAAAAATCAATTTTGTCAATTTCATTTCATTAGGCAAACAAATTTACAATATGGCCATCCTTCGTTCTGTCATTTCATGGAACTTCTAATACAGTTTTAAGTACAAATTCTCCATCACAAAAATGTGGGTTGTGTGAAAGGGGGAACTTTCCTGCCACACAGTGGCGTAGCGACGGGGGGGGGCAAAGGGGGCACAGGCCCCGGGTGGCACTTTGCTTAGGGGCGGCAAATTTCAAAATATCCGGGCGGCATTTTGCTGCAATTTTTCTAAATACGTTAATGTAAACGGTTTTTGTATGTTATGTTTTTATATTTTTTCTAAGCTAAGTGTAAGCTTACTTTTGTAACAAATTTTAATTGTGAAAAAATATACTGTCCTTTTCGGAAATATATTTTTTTCCTTTTGAGCTGAAAGTTCCGTGTGTGTGCGTAGGACGTAGGTACATAATATAAAAGATTTTCGCGCCATGGTTTTGCTGTCGGCAATAATTCACGTCTTTCTCTTGTTTTTTTTTTTTTTTTGTTGTTGTGTCATCGTCATGTTGTGTCAGAGATGTGTATTGCGCCATAAGGAATTGTGAAGTATAATGATCGACAACGACTCTGATTTGGAAAAGTAAATGATTGTTTCATTCTATATGTGTCCTTTGTGTGCTTTCTCGTTTGCCTTCTTTCGACTACCACTCATGAGCAGCGTTCGAATCTTACTCCAATCGGAGTAAATTTACTTCAATTTTATGAAAAAAAAAGATATACTTCGTTACTCCGTTTTTTAAGATTTAGGTAGGTACTAATTATTTTCCACACT
Organism: Chrysotoxum bicinctum; assembly: GCA_911387755.1. NCBI lineage: Eukaryota > Metazoa > Arthropoda > Insecta > Diptera > Syrphidae > Chrysotoxum > Chrysotoxum bicinctum. Next base: position 177,794,860 of record OU426988.1, on the reverse strand, counting down.
GCAAAATTTAAAATTTCTTTAGCCAAACCACATGAAAGGGAATGACCACTGTGTTAATAAATTTTGCAACCAACTCTGACTCTGAATTACTAAATCTAAATCTACTCCAGAAATTTTCAATTCGTTTATTTTTTATAAGTCTGCTCCAAAATTTGACTACTGCTGCGGTTCGAACCCTGCTCGTAAGGCGAGAAGTTGAGACAAAAACATTTCGTTTGTTTCGACTGATTCGATGTGAGTTGGCTCATAAGAGTCCATATATTCGTATATTGTTGTATCTTTTATCTAAGGTGTGTTAGTCAGTTGTATTTTTTTTTCTGTTTTATTTTATCGTAAAATGCAGTAAAGTTTGCAAACATCCTAGTTAAATACGAAATTAGTTGCAGTTTAACATTTAACTTGTCTGTGTTTCGTGTGTTGTGAAAATTTTTTTAAAATTGTGTGTACGGGTACAGTACCTACCTACTTAAGCGCAAGAGATTTTCATTTTACCCCTTTGGATTGATTACATAAAGTAAGTAAATTGATGAAACGAAATACCTAGCTGATGGCTCAGAAATAATCCATTGATTTTTCTGAGTTGAAACCCCCATTTGGCTTTATGAAGATTGTTTTCTCCATATCTCAAGAACCATAAGTTCAATAAAAAAACATTTTTTCGCATTTTTGTAAAAAGTTGAGTTCTCTATTTTTTACTGAAAAATCGAAAGCTAATAAGTTATTATTAAAAATAGAGAAACGATTTCAAGAGAAATTTTTTTAATAAATTAATCAATAAAAGTTAAATGATTTTTACTTGCGATATATACATATAGGTAGGTACTATATTGCAAGTTATGGATTCGTAAAAAAATCAAACTCGACATTTTGATCAAAGTTGACATCGTAATCTCTATGATTACGATGATAGCGAAGTTAGAAAAAGTGGGTCTTGCAATTCTGTCTGTCTGTTCTTTCAGCTGTAGCCTAAACTACTCGGTCGATTTTCTTTAAACTTGGTACTTAGCGTTTTTTGGGCATTTTATTACCAAAAATAACGGTAGGTTCTTGTCGTACAATTTTTTTTAGCAAAAAATGAAAATCTTATTTTTCTCAAAAACGTGCCTACAACTTTTAAAAAAAAATTCAGTAATTTTTTTACAAAAAGGCTACCATTTTATAAAAAAAATCCCAAAAATGGTTATAAATGGTACCCCCCCTAGAACCATTTCTTTGACTTTCGATTTTCTCAAAAACGATTCCACTGATTTTGATCAATTTTTTACAGAGAATGTTTTCTAAAAGTTTAAGATTATTGTATACCAAAATTTTCAAAAATCTCGAAAACAAGTTGGTCGATTTTTACTAAACTATGTACGCAACAGTTTCTTGACATTATCTAGCAGATTTTAAATACAAATTTGTCATATAACCAAAAATGACGGTACCTCCCATACAAGAGTTTAAAAACCGCCGTGGAAAATTTTATTTTTTTTAAAAACGACTCCTACGATTTTGATTAAAATTTTTGTGTGATTTAACATACATAAATACGATCTACGATAATATTATTGTAAAAAAATTTTCTATCGTCTAATAAAAGTATCTCTCATGGAACTATTTTTTCGACTATCTCATTATCTGCTCAACCGATTTTAATGATTTTATTTAAAACATGTTTGAATAATATTGCATATAAAAATTTTCAAAAAATCAAATTTTGGATTAAAAAAAAATAAAAATTGTAACGACCACACACATCCATCTTATTAATTATTAACTTTTCATCACATTTTTAAATGATTCACTTAATTCTTTTATTATTAACAAATTGTTTATTTATTATTTTCACTACTCAATTACTCGTACTTTTATGTAAAATTCACTACTTAACTTATCTACTTTTGTAATCTCACTACCTATGTAAACAACCATATGGCAACACCTAAAAAAAATATACTTCGAATTTCGAACAAACGACATATCGACGGTTAACTATGAATACCTCCTATGTCGCATTTTGTAAACATTAAAGGGGACACAAAAAACTGATTATAGTCTCTAAATTAAAACGCATCATAATAAAATTTTATACATAATTATCAGTTTTGAATATCTATGATGTGAAATAGTTTAAATTTTAAAAATTCAGCGAAGCAGATGGAAATTATTAACGAAACTGCATCAAAAAGTAAATTTCACAAAAAATTATGTTAGGAGATATTCATAGTTAGCCGTCGATATAATGAAAGCTCTTTGCTCCTGCGCAAAAGCTCCTCGGCAAACAGTATAAAAGGCGAGCCTTGACAGGAGTGAACCTTGAGTGAAATCACTTCTAGTTTGGTGCTCTTAGTGCGAAGTTGGTACCCAGCGTCCGCTATAACATCATATTGGAAGAGAAGCATTTGTGTATGCCTTGCACTACTGCGATGTTTCACAAGCGTCCTATAGTGTTTGGCAGTGCACGGATGTTTCTTCTTTTCTCTTTCTTTTATCATTAGCACAAATATTTTGCTGAAGGGCACTACGGGGTATGGAGTGTGCGAAGTTCCACGAGCGTCCACACGAAATACTCTTCCATAGATGCCAGATGCAAAACAATGTTGCCACACCTTCTTTTTATTAAAATAACTTTTAACTTAATTTGCCATGGTTGTCACTTTTAAGTACATACCACTATTAACTAGACTATTTGTTTCTTTTAAATGACAAATAAAATCCATTTTGTTCTTTTTTTTTAAATTTACAAACAAGGTGTTTCTTTTCATTCTTTCATCTTCGACTTTAAAACATTTGTTTAGCTGCCCATTCAACGGATACTGCGGTCTTCGGACAGCATACCTGTGGTGGAGAGTCAAACAAAGCGGCGTTGGCTAATCCTTTTCTATAATTTTCAGCTTAGTGTTTTCAACGAGTTCTCCACACCCAAAACGAAGCTCTCACAAATATTTAATAAATAAATAATTTATTTATTGGCGCCTATCCAAATCCAACATCTAGTCGCGTTACAAAATTATTTTTGAAATTACGATATTTCAAAAATGGGTGGATAGTTTTTTTTCAAAATTAATCTTTAACTCCGCATTAATAAGTACTAAAAAATGGCGTACCAATTTTTTTTTAATATTTTAAAAATTTTATATACATAAATGTACAGTACATACCTACATATACCTAATATAAAAAACGATTTTTAAATAATAAATCAGACGGTGTACATCGCGTTGGTGCCAAATCAATTTCAGATTTTAAAAGATAAAACCAGTTTTGAACACTTTAATTTCGATTGGCTGTTGTGAAATATTTAAGTTAAAAATAATCCTTGACCAATATTTCTGTTTCTTCATTTCCTTATGTATAACAATGATTGAAATAAAAAAATATTATAGGTATAATAATTATTACTATAACTATAAGAATAATAATAATTAAAGGCAGTTTTTAAGACCGGTTTTATTTTTAAGCAATCATCACTCGATTAGATACTTCTATCTACATAATATAATATAAATAAATATAATAAATGTGTGAATAAAAAATTAAATTATAACAAGATAAGTTAAGTAGCTGTTTCACTTTGATGTTTTTTTAAACAGCAAACAAAATTAAAGGCCCAGAAAAAAATTTTCAGGGGCGGCAAGATTGGCTTTGCCCCGGGCGGCAAAAACCCACGCTACGCCACTGCTGCCACATCCATCATTTTGAAAATGTATCCCCATGTTAAACTAGGGAAATAAAATTTTGAAGGCTAACTGAACAAAAAAAATAACATCCATATCTATGAATAGGATATCAAATACCTTTATCTAATATTTCTCATAGAGATGGAATAAATAATTATGGTTCCCTCTGAGGAATGTTCGCCAATGAACGTCTGCTCCATTTCCGCATTTAAAATTATTTTCTGATGGATAAATTTTGATTGACGTAATTTTCCGAGTGAAATGTATACAATTTTATGCATACATTATTCACAACATCATCAACATAATACTACACACCCAATTTCCAAATTTCCGGCCTAAAGTAAAATTTGTATCTATTATTCGAAAATTCTGTGTTCCTTTTGGCTTGGGATGTACCTACTTACTCGTAGATACTATTGTTCGATGGGATAAAGAAAGGGGGAATAATAAAATATTCAATTTTATAATCTAAATTGGATTTGAATTTGTCATCCATAAGAATATCGTCTTTATTTCCTTTTTTTTTGGGATATAATGGAATATTGCTGGTCCATAAAATCATATGGGCCGTAAAAGGTTTGCTTTGCTATAGGGATGTGCTGGGATGCAATGCATAATACAATAGAGAAGTCTTGGCTCTAAGGGATTTGTTTTTTTTTGTCCAAAGCGATGCTAAGTATAATGTTAAAAAATGGAGTATTGCTGAGAAGGCAATTATTTGAAAAAAAAAAGTTAGGAAGCTTACGATTAGTACTTATTATATATATAACTGCAGGTTTATTGCGATTCACATGGGAATTTATTCAATATTTATTGGGAATTCAGCATTTTTATCTATCATTTCGTCTTCACACGTCAAACTCTTTAGAGTGAGTTCTAAGAAACCAAAACGACACAATAAACTTATACCCCTACAATCTTTACAGGTTTCAGATAATAGGGTAGTTGAATGCGATGCAATTGTAGACCCTTTTCCAAAAGGATCGAAAATTTCTTATATGATCTTAATCTATCAAACTATGGAACTCGTATAGTTGCAAAATCTTGGTATAAGTAAATCCGCTGATCCTGATGGTATATGCTCCAATCTTCTGAAGAGGTGTTCTTCCTCGCTGCCAAATCCATTGCGTAAGCTTTTCCATTGCTCCTATACTGTTCTAGAACCTTTCCTATATAATTGGAGATTTCCTCTCCTCCTCCTACCAGCAAATTGCACTTACATCCCTTCTTTCCAAGGTCATGTTATCACTGATCAATTATCAACTCAAGCTAAATCTCGAAGACCGAAAGCTTCTTAATGACCGGAAATACTGCTTTCTCAGCAATCGTTCAACTAGTGATCTGATGGGATATGAAGGCGGTCCAATAAGTACTTAGCCTCACCGCCTGATGGTGCCAGTATCGCAAGAGAGATTTACTATCGTCTAGTACATTTTCTTAGATGGCTGCTGTCAAAATATCAGCTAAATCAAAGAGCGCTTGGATGGCGTGTACGGTGACATTTCTGCTTCGATGGCGACCGTCAAAAATTGGTATAACTAATTTCAAAGTGGTCGCACATAGGTTTTTGATGAGCCCCGTCCAAGTGCCCCGAAAATGGCTACCACGGAAAATAACTTGTCAAAAATCCACGATCTCGTATTGGCAGACCACCGATTAAACGTGCGCGAGATAGCTGAAACAGTAGGTATCTCAAAAGACGGCGGCGTGGGTTATATCCTTCATGAAATTTTGGGCATGAGAAAGCTGTCGGCGCGATGGAATTGCACTACAAACTGCTGGCCCATCCACCGTATTCTCCAGATTTGGCCCCGTGTGACTTTTTTTGTGTTTACATACTAGAAAAAATCACTCGCTGGGCAGAAATTTGAGTCGAATGAGGAGGTCATCGCAGCCACGGAGGCCTACTTTGCAGACCTCGAGAAAACCTATTTTTCGGATGGGTTAAAGAAGTTGGAGCATCGCTGGATCAAGTGTATCGAGCTAAAAAGAGACTATGTTGAGAAATAAATCACCACTATTCCAAAATTTTTGTTTTTCTTCTGTAGGCTAAGTATTTACCCCACCGCCCTCGTATCTCACCGAATATTGAATCAGATATTTTATTTTGGAGAAAGTAAGATTATTGCGCTTGACATTTCTGAGGCATTTGATAGACTTTTGGAACCAAGCTCTCTTATCGAAAATGGATGCGTTTAGTATCAACGAAACCCTTAGTCTTCGGATAAGTTTTTTTCTTTCTAGATCTATCAATACTTGTTCTATTGGACGGACGGATTCAAGTCTGATCTTTACAAAATAAATGTTGATGTTCCCCAGGGCTCCATTTTGTCTCCGACTCTTTGCCTTATTTTTATAAATTATCTCTTTTCTGAAACTTCGAATACACTTCATTGTTTCTTTGCTCTTCTTGTTATATCGTATGATTAGCTCATTATAATCCGATCTTTCTTGATATTTCTTGAGCCCCTTGGAAAGATGGCAAAATAGGGAATTGGTGGAAGTGGCCCGGGAGAAAGGTCGGCTTTTTGAGGAACAGGTTGGACAAATTCTGTTTTCAATGTTCTAGGGAAGATTCCAGAACTATAGGAGCGATGGAAAAGCTTACGCAATAGTTTTACCAGCGATGAAGAACACCTCTTCAGAAGAACGGGGCCAAACGGATTTGTTTATATCAAGATCTGAACTCTACCAGTGCGGAAATATGGCCGTCCAATTGAATGATTTACATTCTCAAGTACAGGACGGCCATTGTTTCTGTCAGGCAATGTACCTACTATAGAACTACCAGCAAAATGAGCTGCAAGTACATTTACCTTATATAACGAACAAGTTATTGGGTATCATTGTAGAAGAGCGTTGTAACCGAAGATGAACTTGAATTTTCTCTACAAATCAACAGAAATTTGTACTGTCTTTGGGAAATTGCAGGATTTTTGCCTTAATATCTGATCATGCAAGAATTTGGTTGTTTTTATAACAGCGTTGCAATGGCTTCTGATTTACTGATACTTATTCTGATTTTCCTCAGTTGTAAGACGGAAAATCTGATATGTTCCTTACAGTTTGTATCGAATCAATACTTTCTTGTAGGATTTATACTCTTTCTGTAAGGAATAAAAATGAGCATAGGTACCATGAAAAATCACTTCTGTGATCATATCAGAACTTGCATCAACGTTACTTTGAGGAAACTTGGTGACCAGTTAATTTTATTATTGCCAAACAGTCCTTGTGGGATGCTTCTGTTTAACTGAATGAATGGGACACGAGAAATTAGCTGATTTTAAACATACTCGTAATACATAATGTCTTAAGTTAGATTAGGTCAGAAGATGTGATGATACGCCCGCCGTACTGTTTCACTCGGATACAAGTGGAACCATTACGTTCCCCAGGTGCATTGGAAGGAGCAAATGTATTCGACGACTCTCTGAGCTATCTAAAATTCTAAATGAATTTAAGGATGTTCCTTAGTGCAGGGTTGAAATGTCAACCAAATACTGGCTACATTCAGAAATGAAGTGAGATGAGCCCTCCTCCGCTTCTTCATCCTGACACGCTCAACTGAAGTCCAAGAAACCTGACAAGTGCCGATTGCTGACATCAGCAGTTTCAAGGATATTCTAGCGAATTTTGCGTTTCTCTTGCTCCAGTGGTATAGGTATCGACTACTTGATGGGCTAGTTCATTTATCATTTGTTTGTGAAATTCATTATAATTCTATGGCCGTTGTGTTCTCTCTTCCAATTTAGTCACCGAAGCACAGAGAATTGTAGATGTGTTTAAACAGCAGGAGCTGCTTAGTGGGCATTATTTAGAGGAAACCACAGGGTAGCAAAGAAGCATAAGACCAGTCAATGAAGATCCAGTCCCACTACTCAGTACTGAAGAGGTTAAGAAAGCAATCCGCAAGCTTAAGAACAACAAATTCGCAGGCTCGGATGGCCTACCTGCGGAACTCTTTAAGTATGGAAGAGATGTCCTGATAGGTTGCATGCATCAACTCATCAATCAAGTGTGGGAAGAGGAATGTATGCCCGATGACTGGTCAAATAGCTCCATATGCCCAATCTACAAAAAAGGCGATCCCATGTCCTGCAAAAACTACATGGGTATATCCCTGCTTAATGTTGCCTACAAGATCCTATTGACCCTACTATGTGAGCCAGGCAGATCAACGATAGACCAAATCTTCATATTGAGGCAAATCCTGGAAAAGACCAACGAATTTCAAGTCGAGACCCACCATCTTTTCATCGAATTTAAAGCTGCATATGATAGCATAAGTCGCCAAGAGCTTCTATTGGCGATGTCGGAACTCGGGATCCCGAAAAAACTGATCCAGCTATGACGCATGACGTTACAGAATACGCGGTGCAACATGCAAATAGGTAGCAGCCCGTCTGAGCTATTCCAGACATGTATACAGGGTTCAGAGAAGGAGCTGCGCTATCATGTGATTTCTTCAACCTAGTCCTGGAGCAGATAGTGCGTAAGAGTGGTGTTAACCTGGCAGGCACTATCTTCAATAAGTCTTCCCAACTGGTTGGCTATGCGGACGACACCGACATCATCAACCGCTCCAAGCGAGCTGTACTTGAAGCGTTCACAGCTATTGATGAACAGGCGAAACGCGTTGGTCTTGAAGTGAATTAGAATAAAACAAAACATGCTATCAACAAACAAAATCTCAGCTGTCCATCGCCTAGGACAGAACGTCACTGTTGGTAGCAGTAATTTCGAGGTAGCCAAGGAGTTCACCTTCCTCGGAACAAACATCAATCTCACGAACGACCCCTTAGTTGAAATCTGACAAAGAATTACCCTAGCAAACCGCTGCTACTTCGGTTTGGCCAAACAAATGGGTTCGAAACTCCTTTCTCGAAAGACAAAGTGCACGCTACACAAAAGGCTAATTTTACCAGTTCTATTCTACGGGGCCGAGTGCTGGACGATAAGTAAAAAGAGGAATTGATACTGGGCACTTTCGAGCGAAAATTCTTCGGGGATATTTGGTCCATATATGCGAAGAGGACGAATGAAGGAGAAGATTCAATCGTGAATTACATGAGCTGTACCAAGATGTGGATGTAGTCCAAAGAGCCAAAACACGTCGACTACACTGGCTCGGTCACATCAAGAAAATCTTCGAATCCCAGCCCGCAGGTTCCAGACGACGAGGAAGACCGAACTTCGCTACAGGGGCCAGGCGGTTACAGACGCAAGATCGCTTGGTCCCGAGGACTGGAGGGAGGTCGCGAGGGATCGTAATCGATGGAAGACCGCAATATCTCAGACAGAGACCTTCCATGGATCGGGAGCCGGATAAGTAAGTAAGTAAGTAGGTCAAACCTTATTATTATTATTAAGTTTTCTTCCGCTGAGCTCCTCTTCAATTATCTCACTGGGCAAGTTCTCTTCTTAGAGTTCCAACCGTTTTGTTTTCTAGATTGCTTGCTGGACAAGGGCTTTCTATAAGAATTACCGACCGTTTACCTTTGGGTTCCTCTTCAAATAACTCACTGGACAGGTTCTCCTTCGAGAGATCCAACCGTTTAAGTTCCCTAGGTTGCGTGCTAGGGACATATGGCTTCCGATAAGGAACCCAACCGTTTAGTTCCTTCGTATTTGTCTTCAAGGATAGCTCTGGATTTAATTTCATTCTGAGCTAAGACCCTTCAAACCCAAGTTTTGTTGCTTCTTTGTAAAGAATCCTGGCGAGTTTACTTCAGCTACAAAGAAAAAGGATCACAACCTGTATCAGATCGCATAAGGTAAACACAAATTCGCCTGATGCCATAAATACTATGCAACAACCTTGACACGGCCTATACATAGTTCAACTAAATTTTGTTAACGACGGACGAGAAGCCAATGCAGAAGAGATACAACTCTACCTTGTGGAGTACCTCTACGCGACTTTGCTACCAGATCGACGTGGATGGAGTTAGGGGTTTGCTAAACTGCATTGTTTAAAAAAAATGTTTAAAACCTCTTCTATGTTTAGGAATGCTGTCAGGATAAATTCCTTGAAGTTGATTGAATTGGACAGATTTGGCCTTCGTATATGTATGTTGGACCTGAGAGAGCACACCATCATCTAGCTTTAGGCGAATATGGGTTTCAATTAGTCGTTCCAGGGTCTGGAGAAGAAAAGATGATAAGCTTATTGGCCTTAAATCTTCCAGTTCAGTGTAAGTGAGCTTGCCAGCCTTCGGAATGAAACTACCATGGGCTTTTCTCCAACTAATAGGAATAAAGTTGGTGTTAAGACACCCCTTGAAAATAACCACTTAAATTGGCACAATTAAATCTTAAGATCCTTGTATGCTGAGAAGGAACATAATGATAAAAGAGCTTCAAAATACAAGCAGAATCAGTTTTATATCTCAGACCCTTGCTGTTTTATATTTTAATTTTTTCTCCTTTAGTTCTTGAGTGACCAGATACTCAATATTTACTGGAGTAATGATGTCCTTTACTCAAGTCTAAGCATCCCCATTTTGTTTGCTATTATTTTGTATACAGTGCAATATTTGTATTCATAATCCTTAAGCAGAATTTGCAAAGAAACCAAGCCATAAGATTTTGGAACACAAGTACTCCCATTCAACTCCATTAAACCTGACATTTTTAATCCAGGAAACCAGAGCAAGGAACTTGCCTTAATTATTATTGCAGTCGAATAACAAATCATCATTAATTACCCGGAGTAAGTTTCAAATCCCTCCTCCGTACCTTAGTCACTTTAAAATATCCCATCTCTATTCATGCAAGCCTGTCTGTCCGGCTCTCACTTCCATATCCTGCATTAGGATCTCTACGGTATTCGGTCTGAGCAAATGATAAAATCATAGCAATAACAATTAAAATGCAATTTTATTGCTACGATAACAGCTGCACGACAGACGGAAGTTCTCATTTAAAACAACGACAAACTCATTTGGAAGAACTTAAAGGGCACTAAGCAAGTGTCCATGTCCGATGATGTTCGTTGTTCCATTGGTCCTCCTCATTCCGACCAGGCCTTGATGGGCATCAAGTGGACTTCTTCTCCTTTCACTCTGCCAATAATCACTTTGCGTCATTGTCGTTGTCGTCGTCGTCGTCGTCGTAATCATCGTCAGATTGCCGGCGTGTATCCATATCCTACGTTCGAGTTGAGGATAAGAATCTTTAGTTTTGCTATCATTTGGCATCCTGTGTCCAACTCAATCCAATAGATACCCCAGAAGGGGAGGACCCACCCTCTCCTTTTGGCTTGGTGTGAAAGTTTTTGTATTTAATGAGTCTCCTTATCGTATTTACCTATCCCCAGAGGAAGAATTTTTAGTGATTCGGATTGCGATTCCTTCGTCGTCCTCGATAGCTCAATGATTCTTAGAGCTTCTTTTTTGTTTTTGGTTTGGTAAACTTGGCATCTTCTATTACACAAGGTTGCAAAGACTCAACTCAATTCGACTCGACTCGTCTCGACAATTGACCATTCGTTGTAGATAAATATACTCCCAGAAGTATTTGGCTTCTCAAGGATGCTACTTGAAGGAACAATTTTCATTTGTGAAGTGAATTCCGCGTGATAGTCAAGATGTCCTTTAAGAGACACAGAGGAGAATGATTTTCTTTTTGTTTTATTTTCTGTAGTTACGTTCAAATGCTTACATCCGCTTGGGTTCCTCCTTCTCTTCTGCATTCGCATCCCCATCACCTTCACCATCGTCATCCTCTTCCTTACTTCCTAGGACAGCTATTAATGGCAGACTCATATGTAGATTTCATGCTGAGACATGCGGAGAATGCGACGACAACGTTTGTGGGTTAGAAGAAACAAATGTTCATTTGGACAGCTACCAAATGGTTGCGATATTTTATTGCTTCTAAAAGATAATTTAATGCCCGAACCCGAACGCTGCACTTCTTTATATAAAAATGTTTAGTTTCTGGAGCGAAAGAAAGTTTTGGTTTGGTTTCGCTTAACAAATTGCCAGGACAGACTACTGGGAAAATAAATGAATTGCGGACATGAGCGTAACGGACTGTTTAACCTTAATTTTGACGGTTAAAGTGATTAACGAAGAAAAAGATACGAGTATGAATATATTTTTTATCTCAAACCTTAGACTGGTTTTGTGAATTAATCGGATAGATAATGTCCTTTTTTCAGCATTTCGTTGTTGTTCTTGTTGTTGAACAATCAAGGGCACTTTTTCTTAGCGCGTTTGTGGTAGTTTTTAATAGCTCTGGAACATTGCATACAGACAAAACCACAGGCTTTCAAATTCTAAGAATTATTGAACTGTCGGTTATTGCTCTTGGCGGAAGGGTGCATAGCAAACAAGAAAGGAAATTACCTGCCTGTCTCACAGAATTTTTAAAAAAAAATTTGAAAAATTTAATTTGGTTAAAACTACTCGTTGCTAATGATTGAAAAAAAATTTCCAAAAAATTGTTATTTTTGGTAGACCCCCTGTGTCCATTTTTTTGTTTTCGATTTTCTCGAAAACGGTACAACCGATTTAAATTATTTTTTTTATGCTAAAGCTCCTCCAAAGTTTGAACATTATTACGTATTCAAATTTTCAATTTTTAATTGTTTGGATTTCGAAAACCCCAATATCGATTGTTTTCAAACATGACAAAAAAAATTTTCTTAACATAACCTACAAGATTTGAGAAAAAAAATTTTGTTTTAAAAAATTTTATTTTAAAAAAAACTCCGCGAAATCATTCTGCGCATGGAAAGTGGTTTTGTCTCTTTTTGCCCAAAGGTAAAAGGGGGCAAAATAATACTATGACACATGCGCAGAATGAATGGTGTATGTCAATGTATTTAGTGTTAAGGTAGGTAGGGAAATTATATAAAAAGGTATACTACTGTGATAATAGATAGATGAGTAGATTAGTATTAAGTTGATTAGATTTATTATTGTTAGATCTTATATATTCAAATAAAATTACGTGTTAGGATAAGGGTTAAGACGAACATATAAAGGGATAAGTTAAGAATGTGTGTGTGGAATTTTTGGATATGGATGAGGGGGGACATAATAAGGATCGATAAGGATAGATACTATAATTTTTGAAAATTTTGTTATAATGAAGGGTTGAAAATAGTGTTCTCACTCAGATGTAGTGGTAACTATTTACTTATGTATTACGACAAAGACCAAGAACTAGCCCAGAGGATTTTATGGTCATTATTGTATTCGATAATTAGAAGGAAAGTTCAGAAGTGGTAAACTGTCGGTTCGTTTAATTTAAAATTTAAATTCTATTTTTTTGAATAAGAATTTAAAATAAAAGCAAAAATTTTCTAAAAGAAAAAAAAAATAGACTAGTATAAAAGATATAAGCAAAGTTAAAGAAAATTAAAGGTAAAAATAAAGTGATTAGTGAAATTTTTTAATTATATATATATATATATAATAAATATACCTACGTAGGTATTAAAACTAGTCAAAGAAGAAGAACGTATTGGAAATAAGTTCTCGAAATATTCATTTCTGAATACTAATAGCATTTCAAAGCAGAGGTATGTAGACAAAACTGAAACTCAACATTCAAAAGCTTGACGTGTGATTTTTTTTGATCAGGTTTAGGCTTGAATTCTTCGATCTCGAAAGATCCACCGCAGAAGCCTAGGCCTTTGCCGATTTTTTTTTGTACTTGCCGTAATCTTTGGTGAAGGCACCGTAGGAGCGGAAGACTTTCTTTGTTCAAAGGACAAAGAAAAATCTTTTGGAGGACAAAAGACCAAAGCAGATAGAGGACTCTATACGTATATTTAATTATACATATAGAGATCGGAGTCAGCACAAAGGATTTTTGCGAAGGAAGGAAAAGGGTGCTTCAGCCAGTTAAGAACAAGAAAAATTACGCAGTGAAAATAGTGACTGGATGAACTGATCGTTGAAGGAAAAGTTTGGCAAGAGCAACAGACCAATCAACCCGAAAACGCAAGAAAAAGAACACGATCAACTGAAAACCTCCAGTACATGCCAACACAGCTAGATGAATACAAGGACAAAACAAAAACAACATTCGTTAGCACAACTACCAACATCAATCCAAGAACAAGTGGTTCTAATCCAATAAAAAGATTTCTGATGCAACAAAGCACAAACACTGAAATATTAAACAAAACTATTAGCTCCCCTAATAATACCGGAAAAGCTGGATGTAACCGCTCCAACAGTACAAAATAGCAAATAACTAACACTTATTACAAAAAACAACAACAACAAAAACAAAAACAACAACAACAACAACAACATCAACACCAGCACCAACACCAACACCAACAACAACACCAACACCAACACCAACAACAACTACAGCAACAACAACAACAACAACAACAACAACAACAACAACAACAACAACAACAACAACAACAACAACAACAACAACAACAACAACAACAACAACAACAACAACAACAACAACAACAACAACAACAACAACAACAACAACAACAACAACAACAACAACAACAACAACAACAACAACAACAACAACAACAACAACAACAACAACAACAACAACAACAACAACAACAACAACAACAACAACAACAACAACAACAACAACAACAACAACAACAACAACAACAACAACAACAACAACAACAACAACAACAACAACAACAACAACAACAACAACAACAACAACAACAACAACAACAACAACAACAACAACAACAACAACAACAACAACAACAACAACAACAACAACAACAACAACAACAACAACAACAACAACAACAACAACAACAACAACAACAACAACAACAACAACAACAACAACAACAACAACAACAACAACAACAACAACAACAACAACAACAACAACAACAACAACAACAACAACAACAACAACAACAACAACAACAACAACAACAACAACAACAACAACAACAACAACAACAACAACAACAACAACAACAACAACAACAACAACAACAACAACAACAACAACAACAACAACAACAACAACAACAACAACAACAACAACAACAACAACAACAACAACAACAACAACAACAACAACAACAACAACAACAACAACAACAACAACAACAACAACAACAACAACAACAACAACAACAACAACAACAACAACAACAACAACAACAACAACAACAACAACAACAACAACAACAACAACAACAACAACAACAACAACAACAACAACAACAACAACAACAACAACAACAACAACAACAACAACAACAACAACAACAACAACAACAACAACAACAACAACAACAACAACAACAACAACAACAACAACAACAACAACAACAACAACAACAACAACAACAACAACAACAACAACAACAACAACAACAACAACAACAACAACAACAACAACAACAACAACAACAACAACAACAACAACAACAACAACAACAACAACAACAACAACAACAACAACAACAACAACAACAACAACAACAACAACAACAACAACAACAACAACAACAACAACAACAACAACAACAACAACAACAACAACAACAACAACAACAACAACAACAACAACAACAACAACAACAACAACAACAACAACAACAACAACAACAACAACAACAACAACAACAACAACAACAACAACAACAACAACAACAACAACAACAACAACAACAACAACAACAACAACAACAACAACAACAACAACAACAACAACAACAACAACAACAACAACAACAACAACAACAACAACAACAACAACAACAACAACAACAACAACAACAACAACAACAACAACAACAACAACAACAACAACAACAACAACAACAACAACAACAACAACAACAACAACAACAACAACAACAACAACAACAACAACAACAACAACAACAACAACAACAACAACAACAACAACAACAACAACAACAACAACAACAACAACAACAACAACAACAACAACAACAACAACAACAACAACAACAACAACAACAACAACAACAACAACAACAACAACAACAACAACAACAACAACAACAACAACAACAACAACAACAACAACAACAACAACAACAACAACAACAACAACAACAGCAGCATCAACAACACCTACAGCAAGCTAAATACGGTATGCATTTCCTAAAACAAATAAACTTATCTAATAAAATACCAGAAGTTAAAAATATTAAACTGTTAGCATATAACATATCTGGGCTGGCAAACAAATTGCTCTATGTAGACTTTTTTGAATTTGTAAAGGATCATGATATTTTCTTCCTTTTTGAGACTTTTATAACGGAGGAAAACTACGAATCTTATAACAAGTACTTTCAGGGCTTTAATACGTATTGGGTGCCAGCGGTAAGAACGCACAAATTTGGAAGGGCTAGTGGGGGTTGCCTGTATGGATACAAATCAGGGTCTATTAAAGCGAGCTTTAGTAAAGAAAATAGTATAGTAGTACTTAAACTTAAAATCTTAAATACTAATTTTAATATTGTTCCAACATACCTCAACTGCAACTCGTGGGATACCGACTTTAATAACTTGAATGAATTCTTAATTAGTACGTTACTGGAGGATATAATGCTGGTTGGAGACTGTAATGCGCGGATAGGTGATTGTCAAATTAAAACCCTCACTTTTAACCATAACAATCCTGAAATCTTAGAAAAAAGGATTTCAAAAGATATGGTCATCAACAAAAACGGTAGGCAACTAATCGAATTGTTTCAAGAACAAGATCTTTTTATATTGAACGGATGCTGCAAGCATGATAGAATGGGTGGCTTTACTTTCATTGGAGGGCCGGGTAAATCAGTAATTGATTTTTGTGCTGTAGCCCAAAAATGGAGAAGTATTATTAGCTCTTTTAGCGTAAAGGCAAAAACATTCTCCGAGCATATGCCTGTAGTAGTAGAAATTCTATATAACGAGACCCTTGTTGATCATTGCCCTATTGCACTCCCACCTAAGCCAGTGTGGAAAACTAACGAAAAGTTACTTTACCAAACCAAAATTCGAAAAGAATTGCGGAGTTACACTAATTCCTTTGTAGAGAATACTGCGCTTGAGGATCAAATTTTGATATTAACCGGTGTCGTAAGTAAAGTGGCGAAAACAAAAATTTCAAAAAGAGCTAAACATACCCGACAGAAGTGGTTTGATAATGATTGCCATGTAGCAAGAGAGCTTTCTTTCTCGGGTAGGTGTCCATTGAAAAAATAGGTTAGGCTTTTGCGCTAAGCTGTATAACTTTCACAATTTTACGAATATTTCAATGAAATAAACGGTCATCGATTAGAAAAATGTTATTCAAAATACTTTTGCAGTTTTGAAAAAAATATACAAAAATTGTGTGCCCAGAAACTGCCACACAAGTGGAAAAATCATACATTTTAGTAAGGTCCTTATTCAAATGATAGGGAAATTCCGAAAATATTACTTTTTTATTTTTTTTATATTTTTTTTATAGAAACAACATATTCCCAAATCACGTATCGTTCTTCTTTTTTTATTCTGTTTTATTATTTATTCAAAAAAAAATATATAAAACTATGAAAAACGAAGGAAATTCGCATAGTGGTATGAATGCTCTACTGGATAAAACTTCATAAGTATAAAAGATAACGAAGTAAAATTCACTCTTGTACAAAGCCAATAAGTATGTGTAATTACGTTAATTTTTTTTTTATTTGTTTTTTTATTTTTACAGTAACTTTTTACTAACAAAATTCAAAAAATATACATTTTTTTACAAATATTTTGTTCTCTACCCTGGGAAATTGAGAGTTATATTTTTTAATTTTTGGAAATAATTTTTTAATCAAAGATTTATATTCCCTGAACAGCGTATCGTTCTTAAAAATTTAATAAAACTCATCTAAAGTTCAAAAAAATGCAATTCAATATGACAGTATTTGTAATGCATTTGCAAGAAAAGTATTAATAATACAGTTCTCACATATTTTTTTTATTTTTGTTTGATATTTTATTTACTAAATTCAAAAACACAAAATACTTTTTTCACTGAATATTTATTTAATTTAATTTTTATAAAAGAGGTCTGTTTTGCATTTTTTAGCAAAAAGTTCCTTTGCACACGCACACAAGTAAGTTTTCAGTTCACAAGAATGCCACTGCAATATCAGCGCTTTGAAAGAGAAGGTTTCGTATTCTCTGTGCAAAAGAATTTTGTCCGCCCATCCGCTCTCTTGATTCTTTTTTTTTTGAGAAATGATTGTTTTAGTAGGTATATCGGTCGGAGGTAGGGCGGAAAATGTATTTTGTGTATGTATAAAAAAGAATATAAGTAGGTTATCACACATTCGCTGTCATAAATTTTGTTTTTTTGTATTTTTTTATTTGCGATCTATCATTATTCTACTGGTTTTTTTTTTGTTTCTTCTATGGAAAGCCATTTTAGGTACACACATAGTAATAAATTGCGATGCATAGTGATCTTTATTTTTTTTTTTGCCAAAGGGTGTGTACATGATGGAAAACAGGAAATCTGCGATGTTGTGTATAGAATAAGATACTATGCATATAAGTATCTACAATAGATTTTGTGTTGTTTTTTCCGATAGGTAGGTTCATAGGTAATGTAGAGGTGCAACGCCTTGTATTGATTTGGTATCGTAAGGATTGTTTCGATTTAATTTTGCGTAGGTAGGTAATGGATGTATCAAAAATACATGTTAATCCTGTGAATGAACGCAAATTGCATTTCACTGTAAGCGAATACGCAACAACCAAGGGATATGGCAAGTGGATGGCGCCAAAATATTATGTACAATATTATGCAGGTATCTATTAATCTAAATACCTATGTACATATTTATATAAATAAGTTAAGAAGGAAAATTCGATCACTTTTTGTTTTCGGTGGTGACGTATTCCAATGGTAGAAGAATGGTGAAAGTATATAGAAAGAATATGGGAAGTGCGCTTCTTTTATGTATTTTTGTTGGTTTTACATAGGAAGATTTGTCTCCTTTATTTCAATATGTCATGGTGATAGATAATACTCTCGTTACAGTTATTTTCTGTTGTGTTTTTATTGTGCAAATCTATTTTGTACATACCTATAAATATTTTTTTGCAACAACTGCCTCCAAAAACAAACAAAGGAAAGAAAAAACTCAAGCAAAAAAAATTGATAAAAAGTAAGCAAATAGAAAATACATACATATGTACTACCTACTTCGTTTTCATTAGGCCACATGATGTAATTTCGTTGAAAATTTCGAAATAAGATAATTTTTAACAAAGGACAATAGGCAAATCTGACCTAGTTCTAATAAGAACGACCTTTATATAATATACATATGTATGTTCATATATTCATTATCACTTAGTTTTTAATTTGTAAAAAAAAAACAAGTATTAGTTTTCCAATAATGTTGTTGGTGTTAAAATTAAAAAATGATATAAAAATAAGAGCACATTTTTTGTTTTTTTTTTTCGATGAAGATTTTGACATGTTTGAAAAACCAATATTAAGTTCGTTTTTATTAAAGCTTAGCCGGTTATCTGTACATATCTGCCAATCAACATTTTTTTCTAACACGTTTTACTTACGACCACCAATTGTTACGTTGGTAGTTGACAAATTGTGAATAATTTCGAAATGACTTAATGAAATTCGTTTTTTTTTAATAAGATCAGTTTTTATATAAAATGCATTTTTAGTTTTTGCTTAATAAAATAGAAGCTTAAAATTAGTATATTAGTATACAAAGTAAAATTAAAATACAATGATGTTATTGGAAATAAAATTGACAAACTTTTTCTACAAAATTTGTTTCAGCTAATGGGAACCAGTGGCACCATTTTACTTCAATTATAGTAGATATAGATTTTTTTTTCAAAATATTTAAAATCTACTTCTTACTTCGCACCATCAGCCAAATACTGAAATCTACCTCATTTTAAAAATCTCTGTTTCAACCTATTTCAATTTTACAAAAAAAAGTCCAAATCTACTTCTTTTTCTCTATTTCACTCTAGGTAGTATTTTTTTTTATATTAAACGCGCACTCAAGGTCAAGGGGTTATGAATAAAATTAAAATGTTAAACACAGTGCAAGAAATTAGGAAAGTAGGATAGGATGAGAAAGGAAATACCGATACACATTGGTTTTTAATGTCTGCACATTACAATGAGTGGGAAATATTGAGCCGGGTAAAGCATTCCAGATTCGTGTAGTGCGGCTAAAAAAAGAATCACTTACTTGAAAGTACGTCCGAAATTGGGCGAAAATGATGAGCAGTCCTAGAAGTACGGGTATTACGGTTGAATTATTTGAGGGGGAGAACGCAACTGGCTACTTCACTAGAGCAATGTTTATGAAAATTGCGGCGTTGCTCGAGAGATTCAAATGTTTCAGTTACACAACGGCCGCCTATAATTTTTAGAGCTCTCTTTTGAATTCTGTGCAAGAGAGTAAAGAGGGGGTTTAGAGCACCTGCCTAGTGGGAATTGCACTCGAGCTTTGGACGCATATAGGCCTTATAGATTACAGCCAGATTAGTAGGTCTAAAAAATTTCTTGCAACGTCGAAGGAAACCTAAAAGTGCTTTACACATGAGCTGCGAACTGCGAATGCGAATAAATCTTTTTAAGCAATTTTCACAGCTAATATCAATTTTTGTTTTATTCTAACTTTACGACGAAGTGAATTAATGATCGAATCAACGATTTAAAAGGAAAACACTGCATAAAATAACTATAAATTGAAATATTTTGTATTTTAATATTTTTTACGCGACCAACAACGTATCTTCTGCGAACTGTCAAATGTAAATTCGCAATCCACAACTAGTGAACGCATTCCACAAACCGGCGACTAAAAAATTCGTTCGAACCTAACCTCAAATGTATAACATCTCTACTGTGTTGTGTTGCTCGTTGATGAGTGAATCTATGGAAAAAAGGGTAAAATAATTTAAAATAATATAATTGGTAACAAATGAAACTGCATAAAAGCCACCTTTTCTTTAAATATTTTTTCTTAGCACTCATTTTACTTTAATTTATTTACTTTTGGTTTTGTTTTGTTGACTATTCGCACTGTTCGGCAACCAAAAAAATTACTCATGTGAAAGAAATGTCAAAATTCGCGACCATTCGCAATTCGCAGTTCGCAGTTCGTGTCTCATGTGTAAGCACTAAACACTTGGCAGCGTTTTTGGCCACGTCGAATATGTGATCATTCCATACAAGGTGGTCTGTAATGCACATACCGAGCACAGAGAGTTGTTCAGTTTCCTCAATGCAAGTGCCAAACAGCATTGAGTTTTCGAAGCTTGAAATTCTATACGTTTTTTTGATTCCCCATTGGACAATGCTATCAAGATCAGAATTTAATGAGCTTATCATACGCTGCCGTTGGTAGTCCACATCCGAAGGACAAGGATGTGAATCTAAAAACGAATATGAAAAGCTGAAGGTTATTGTCGTCAGCAAAACAATTAAGCGGAATAATATTCAGAAACTGTCGGAGACAAAACGGACAAAGGGGCACACCAGCATTTATTTATTTATTTATTCATCAAGCAGAGACACAGCTCTTAAAGACTACTTAGAACAGTAGTAAATTTATATAAATAATAATAAATAAAACAAAACAAAAATAGAATGTACAATTAACATTAACCACCGAACTTTATTATTAATAACAATTTTTTTTAAAACAGTCCCTACTTAAATATAAATTAAAATCAATAGCATTACAAACAGAATTAGCTTGTCTTAAACAGCGAGTTAAGAGTTCATTGATTCCATAATTGACCCTATGAAAGGGTACACAAAATAAACGATTATTACGTAATTCACGAAAAGGAACATGAAAGTCAATCAACGAAAGCAAGTAAGGGCAATTGATTTTATAATTTATTAAATCTCTGACAAATTACACCTAAATAAATACGTCGTGATTCTAGGGATTGAATGCCCAATATCAGATTTGAAACCGTCCAAAACTACTTTTAGTAAACGGTCCGAAAGGTAATTTCTAATCCAACGAAGAAGAGATTCATCGAATTAAAAAAAAAAAAAAAATATCAAAACAATAAAAATACACAAATAAGTAAGTTTAAAAGCATAGGAACTCAACACACTGATGTGTACACGAATCCTATGTATGTATGAAAATTTCGCTTGCATATGTGTTTTTAATTTAAAATTAAACTATATTTAAATACAGTAATTTTAATGTTATTTTCTATAAAAGAATGTTTTATTAATTAAAATAAATAAAATTTTTGTACACAATTTTCTTTAAAATTAAAAGTTATGTATTGACAATTTTAAGTATTTAAAAGTATACATTTATGGAAAACATTTGTCGTATACAATATTATTTCAAAATCAAAGAATCTGCGATGTAAAAATTTTGATCGAAATCGGAAGAGTCGCAAACGAAAAAGTAGAAAATAAAAAGAAGGTTCTATGACAGCGACAGATACCGATAATAACATTTATTTTTTACCAAAGTGTGGACTGCATTGTTGGTACAGTTCTCTATACATAATTTAAAAAAAGAAAGCATTAGAGCCGTTTTCAAAATAATTATAATATTTCATAATGGCTGTATGGAAGGAACTGAGCTAAAGTAAAACAAACCATTTCAATTTCTCCTCTAGGCTGCAGATTGAGGTACAGAGTTGCAGATAGACGGAATCATTACTCTTTTGTGTTGTAATGTCAACTTATGAAAATTCCCAGTTCAAATTTGTCTAAAAGCAAGTAAAAAGTCATTTTAAAATCTACTTCGATTTTTCCCAATTTACTTCACTTTTTTCTTCAAATCTCCTTCCATTTTTTCCGGAAGTGGTAACGCTGATAGGGACTTCAAGTCTAAGATATGTAACAAATGCAAAACTATGAAAATTGTTATCATTGTTTTTATTTTGATGATTAGGTACATAATATTCAGGAACAATAGATAAAAAACGAACGGTTTGATCAACCAATTTCAAAATTGATAATCTGTTTGTTTAAAAAACACTTTTCCACTTTTCTTAAATGAACGGTCAATTGTAAAAAATCAATTATGTATCTCCATAAATTGTTTCAAAGAATCCATTATCTAAGTATAACGAATTTATTCATGTTTTCAAAACTGCCCAATTTACCTTTTATGTTGTCAATTTTTACATGTTAATTAGTGGTCAAAGACGGAACCACTTTTTAATCTGAGGCTATATTTTTTTGCACTTATTAATTTTATTGAACCATAAATAATCTCAAGACAATGAAGCTCTTTAAAAAATAAAAATTTAAAATGTTTTACTATGGATATTGTTTATTTTTAGAAACTCTGAAACAAGAAAAAGAAATATTTAAAACGCTTTTGGTTTCATCCCAATACGACCACTTTTCGCAGAGTTACAGCCCTTTGAAAAAGACTCAAAAGAACATTTATAGGTATAGGTACATAGTTACCATTATTATTTTTGAAAGTGTATTAATTTACTTGGGTTAGGAAATTTAATAATTTTTTTAGTTGAGCAATTTTTGAATTGTGAACTTTTTCCTAAAATTAATTGTCTACATTAAAAATAAATTATGAATATCAGAGCAAATTCCCCGGGTTCCTAATGTCTAAATCTGTGCTCCCTTTTCTTTATTTTTTAAAATATCCTGAAAAGTAAAAGTCCTAGAACCAATAGATTAACCTTGTATAAATACGCAAAGAATAAAAACGCTATCTACCTAAATGCGAAAAGTTTCAATTCACCTGCAACCAAAAATAAAACAGAAAACAAACCGTCCATTATTGTGTCTAATTGTGAGCGCTGAATGCAAAAAAATTGATTTGCCTTTCCTAAACCTCAAACAATCACGATTCACGAAAAATTATTTTTTCTACCCAAAATACAAAAGGAAAAAAAACTTTCATTTATCTTGTGCGCAATCCGAGTCAATTCAAAATCAAATGCTTGTGCGCTGCCTGTGAGGCTTGCCACTCGTGCCTTGTTCCCGTTTTCTATTATTTTTTTTTGATATTCTATTCCATCTTTCTCTATCTCTATGCGTGATGCGAAAAAAGAGGTATCCTGAAGAGACGAGACCAGGGTTCGGACTTCATAAATCGCAGATCGCAGTAAATAGGCCAAGAAATCGCAGTAAAATCAAAATTTTCGCAGTAGAAATACATATATTTTTTTTTGATTATGTAACAAAAAATTATAAGAAAGGAAACCAAAGTTAAATCACATTTAAATTATCGTTGATTGTTAAAACAACATAAGTGATATTTTAATTTTTTACGGAAGTGAAAAAACAACATGTTAAAAAATCCTTAATGGCTTAACAGTCGAAACACTCTTATAAGATTTTTGGGTTAAAAAAATGACAATGACTACACGTCCAAAAATGTATGATTTTTTGTATCTCCTGTGAAAAAAAATAAAATTTCAGTTATGTTCTCTAAACAATCACCGATTCATTTACATAGAATGTGTGAACAAATATACTCTTACTCGATAATGAAAATGTATAGTTTAAGCAAAAATATATGAAGCTAGGTAATCAAAATAAATTTACAATCTACAAATTTGTACTTTTTGAAACAAGAACAAATAGTAGAACTAAAAAAAAACGTATATAGCTGACAAGACTTGCACTAAAGAGACGAGAATCTTTTTAAATCTTGACATTTTGTTATGAGCACATTTAGTTCTATGATGAATCGCAGTAGATTGTAGGAAAAGCGCAGTGGTGCAGTAGATTTAAAAAATAAGAAAAAAGTGCAGTAGATCTACTGCTTTCGCAATAAAGTCCGAACGCTGGACGAGACGAGCTAAATTTATTTTCTTAACACAAAAATTCTTAACTAAGAGAGCCATATTTGTGCACCAATACATGTACACGTTTTTACATGAGATTTGAGTTTGCTTCTGAGGTAGACCTACCCTTAAGGCAACTAATTAAAATGAAATCCCCAAGCGAAACAGTCACGGCTGAGTATCAAAAGGCAAACAGCAACTATAAAAAGTTATGCAAATCTAAAAGTGTAAATTACTACAGACGCATAGCGCAAGAATTATCATTGACCTCTGATAGTAAAAGTTTTTGGGAAAAGTTAAAACAACTAAAGGGCCCAGTTTTTATTTGTGGTGTACACTTGAATGCTTCGGCACTAGCTAACTATTTTAAAGTATTGTTAAACCCGACCCCTACAGCTTACAGCGTACAATATGCAGAACCTTATATTAAGGAAGCTTTATTAGATCAGAAAATATCTATGATTGAACTTGATTTCGCCTTAAAAAATGCGAAACTAAATAAGGCACCAGGTCCAGACCGTATAACTATGGAGTATTACCAAAATGCTCCTATCGAATTCAAAGAGTATATGCTTACACTATTCAATAAGTTTTTCGAAGCCGGAATTATACCACAAGCCTTAAAAGATGCAATTATTTTCCCAATTTATAAAAAAGGTGATGTTAATATTCCCAGCAATTATAGAGGAATTACCTTTATGAATGCAGTAGCTAAAATATTTACCAACATTCTTTTGCGGCGCATCCATTCTTGGGTAGGGAGAAATGGTATTCATTCTGAGTGAATTCCAAGCGGGCTTTCGTAAGGGATACTCAACTGTAGATAATGTATATGCACTAACTACCATTTCAAACCACTATTTAAGCAATGGAAAGAGGCTTTATTTGTTTTTTGTGGATTTTAAAGCGGCATTCGACTCTATAGATAGAAATGCTTTATTTTTTAAACTAACACAGAAAGGATTATCCACAAAAATAATTAAAGTTCTGAGAAGTATGTATAACAATACAAGGCAGATGGTATGGGATGGTTTTTCCCTATCGGAATGGTTTGAGACTCTATCTGGAGTAAGACAGGGCTGTGTCCTTAGCACCATATTATTTGCAATTTTTTTTGGATGACATAGTTACTCACCTGCCTGCAGGGATCCAGATTGCCGGTTTAACTATAAAGGTACTTCTTTTTGCGGACGACATTGTTTTGTTTTCTGAATCACCACAAAGCTTGCAAATAATGATTAATAAACTTAACAATTATTGTAAAATGTGGAACTTGACGGTAAATTTAGAAAAGTCCAAAATAATGATCGTGCGTAAGAGACAAGCAAAGCTCAACGCTATGGAAAAATGGCACTTTAATGGACAGGAGATAGAAACGGTACCTGAGTACAAATACCTAGGGGTTCTTATAAAGCCAAATATGAAAATGGGATGCCATTTGGAAAAAAAGCTAGCCTCCGCAAAAAGCCTAATCAACGCATCATGGCAAAACATATTAAAAAACCCAGATATTCCGTTGTCAGCGAAGTACCGAGTCTACGAAACAGTCCTACGATCTGTGATGTGCTATAGTTGCCAAGTATGGGGATATAGGTCTTATGATGAAGTAGAGAAGCTCCAACGCTTTTTCATAAAAAAACTCTTTAGATTACCAGCGAATACGCCAAGCTATATTATACAACTCGAAACTGGTCTACCTTCAATTTTTATATACACATTAAAACTACACTTTGACTATATAATAAAAGTACTAGGCTATAGCCCTAATCGTATACCTTTTGTTCT
This sequence comes from Chrysotoxum bicinctum, assembly GCA_911387755.1. NCBI lineage: Eukaryota > Metazoa > Arthropoda > Insecta > Diptera > Syrphidae > Chrysotoxum > Chrysotoxum bicinctum. The sequence goes on along the minus strand of OU426988.1, from coordinate 177,768,642 downwards.
TACAAAATATATTCTTGGAAAAAAGGTGGGCTGGGTCACAGACTGGTTTCTTCTGGCGCGGAAATGCGGGTGCGATCTGAATCTGCAAGCGACGGATGTGTTCGCTTTAAGAACACAACTCTACAAGTTAGTGGAAAAATATGACATACATCAACGTAACGAATGTACACAGCAAGCAGTATCATCCATAAACAGGATTATATACCCTGAATTAAATTTTGATCTTGGTCAAAATAACTACTTCAGGGATGAATTCGGTTTGGAAGCGGTGTCCCTGATTTGTAGAGCAAGGGGCGATCTACTTAATTTAAATGGTACACCATACAACAAAACAGACACTCTTGTTTGTACGTTGTGCAACATGAATGCGAAGGAAGATTGCTTTCATTTTTTGGCCATCTGCCCGGTTCTTAAAGAGCTTAGATACATGTTTTTCGGATTTAGAACACTTTGCATGGAGCAATTGAAAGTTATTTTAAATGGAGCTAATTGGGAAAGTCTTTTCAAATATTTAAAATCTGCAAAAAACTACCGTTTTGTTATTACAAACGAATATGCTTAGTTAAAAAGCAAAAATAAAAAATAATAATAATAAAAAATATCATGTTCCTAGTAATGTTTACGATAGTTAATTGTATTAAAAACGAATATATCTATCTAATCTGGCTGAACGGCAATATGCCATAGCCTTTATATTTACCTTTGTTATGTAAAATTTAAAACCCAGAAAAGAAACCGATTTTATAAGAACTACTATTGAATTTACATAATAAAGAATCTAATCTAATCTAATCTAATCTAGTGACAAAATAGAAAAAGAAAGGAACGAAAAAGACAAACTAAAGACAATTTAAATAATTTAAAGTAGTCACAAAAAAAAAAAAAAAAAAAAAAAATGTAAAAATTTGGTTCTCCAGAACGTTTTTTTTTATTCTTGTAAAATTTTTTTATTGGAATTTTAATGATAAAAGTGGCTTTAAGGAAGGAAATGTGAATAATTTTTCAAGAGGAGTGTAAATAAATGATCCACACCTGTTTCGTCAACGTGCTGCCGGCAGAACGACGAGGGACCAGAGAAAATTAGTAAGTGAATACAGATTATTGGATAAAAAGATATTGTATAAAACCATTAAGGCCACATTTCATTGAATTTTTTTTATATATATATTTATTTTATTAGTTGTTAGTCTTAAATTTTTGAATTTTTGGGTTAAAAGAAAAGGAACGAGCAGGAGAGCTCAATTTTCTTATAATTTTAGTTTTTTTATGAAGAATTTCAAAAAAATTATAATTTGAAGGATATAAATTGAGAAAAATGGAGTTCTAATTTTAAAGCTAAAGGTGTGTGGAGGCTTGGTAAAGCCGTCCAGAGGTGATCTGGGTTAGAGGACGTGACACGAACAGACTTTTCACTACGGACTAACTCGTGACTAGTTGGGTTACATTAGGGGCTATTTCCCTTGAATATATGGCCAAGGAAATAGCGAAGGAAGTATCTTTCTGATACTTGGGTGGGTTGGCCAGACCTTCGTCACTAACATCAGACAAACTTTTGAAATTCAGTATGGCGGTATCTGAGGGCGATGAAAAGGAGGTGCTTTAGATATAGGATATAGGTGTAGGGTATTAGTTTTTAGGATTAGTTTAGGATATAGTTATTTTTTTCATTTCTTTTAATTCAATTTTTTTTATAAATTTTTTTTAAAGTAATTTTGGTTTCGGGTTTTAGTTTAATAGGTTAGTTAGATGAGATAGGTTAGTTTCTTTTGATTTTTTTTTTTAATTTTTTTATTAAAATCGAAGCACCAAACTATCTTTTCTCTCAGATATCGTCAGGGTCTCTAGATTTGTGTCATAATTTTCCATCCGTACTTTAGGCACGATAGCAAATTAATGTTTAGTCGAGCAGGAGGTGCACTAGGGGATGGCAAGAACCATCCCAAGCGACGAGCGAAGCCGAGCAACCGCAAGCGTGCCGTAGCCAACTCTAGTGTACCGAAGATGACCCCCGTGGAAACCTGGCTCCTAACAATGGCGACCAACGTGGGGTTTTTTTGTTTTATTTAAAACTAACGGTACCTTGTCGAAAACGGTTCCGAGAATTTTGCTAAAAATTTGTTTCTTTCGATAAATTTTTACGATCTATAATTTAATAAGAAAAATTTGAAATTTATATATTACTGACTGTACCTACCATAGAACGAATTTTTCGAATTTTGAATTTCTCATTATCGGCACAACGTATTTTAATGAAATTTCTTGTAAAGAAGCTACTAAAAAGTTTAAAAAACATTGCATTTCAAACCTTAAAAAAAATATTTTTTCAATTTTTAGAAAAAAAATCATTTTTTTTTTTGAAAAATTCGATATCTCAAGAACGGCTTAGTATTTTTTTTGGAAATTAGATTCTTATTCGTACAATAGTAAAAACCAAAATTTTTTCTTAAAAATATTTTGAAAATTTTGTATTTTGTATTCTTTTGATTAACCACTACAACGACTTATAATTTTTGTTCTTGCATAAATTCATATTTGCATAGCATTCTGTTTCTATCTCTTACTACTAAAAGAGTTTAAAAAATATGATTTATCCTTATGAACAGTTTTCTCTAATAACATTCATTTTATAATTCCTAGTCTATTGCATAGAAGCAAGTTCGTGCGACCCACGGAATGGCTTACTACGTGATGGGAATTAATTTGGGTCATCCGATCGAATTTCAGAACCACTGTCACTTTTCACTTTCAAGAATTTAAATGGTCCACAAATATCATCACCTAAGCGGACGCACAGAATTTGTAAATCCTGAAAAATTTAAAACAACAAAATTCTCAAGTCGTCCAATCTACCAGCATGTCAACAACAGCTTAAAATGCTCCCAATATAAGTTCTGCCTCCAGGCAAGCATTATACTACCAAACTCCTATACGAACCTAAAAGCTCCATTTTGCATCTATCTGAAAAAACCAAATCAAATTGACCGATAATAAATGATCCAATAATAACACAAAGAACTGTACATAAATTAATCAAAATCGTCCTGTAAACAACGAAAAAAAAAAAACTTTAAAATAGAAGAAAACAAACAGCACACTGTCCTGCGATGAAATGAAAAATTACTTTTCGCTCTCAAGCTTCCTGATTCAACTTCGTTTATGTCGGTTTTTTTTTTTTTTTTTTTTTTGTTTATACTTTATTTTCCATCCTTTTCACTTCCGTTTTCGCATTTTGTAACATAATCATTTCGTTCATATAAAAGCAAGCAACAAAATACCATAAAGAAAATAATATTAAAAAAAAAAAAAAACTAAATAAAAATGGTCTTCACTCGCGAATGCCCTAAACCGCTAGCTAGCTGACTGACTGGAATGGAAGTCCTGGGATTTGTTGTCTCCGTTGGCAGGATGTTATGGATAGATGACTTTAACCGGATGTACGAACCTTTCCATTGAAATAAAAACAAAAAAGAACAGACAAAAAAACTTAACGAAAGCATCTGTAACGTTGAAATGAGATTTATCTTGATTTAGGCGGAGGCAGGCACAGGGATATCACCTAACTGTGAAATTTCCATTTTCAGGATAATAATGATCTAGATATGGAATTTTATATTGTTTCCAAATCCTTTTTCCTTGACTTGACTGCAAAACAAAAATCAAATTTCGCCTGTTCTCCTTGGGTCTTCATTATTTTTAAAGATTCCATCATTATTATCTTGCATCATTTAAATCTGAAATAAGAGAAAAATCACAGAAACGATTTCCTGTGAGGATGAACAGTTGATCCTTCGCATTTGATTGTCATCGACCCAGGCACGATGACAACGTTGCATTGTTTCAAATTGTCCGGGTGTATTCAACTGTAGAGACTTTAAGTTTAGATCAATTAAAGAAAATATTTTTGTAATGCGAGTCAACGGATGAACTATTGCCTCCTGTGGAAGACTACATCAGGGAGGTCCATAGTCAGTGACAGAAGGATTCTATGTACATAAAGTAATACAAACTTGCTCAACTAGATGAGTAGAGGAACACCCCAGGGCGGAGTTCAGTCACCTCTTCTATTTCTCTTAGCCGTGAATAAAATTCTTCGTTAAGTTGCAGAGATTTGGCGTGAAAGAGGATTGGGTAAGGGTATGCAGATTACTCGTATCTGGTATTTTTGGTGTCAGGAAAGATTACTTCTATGTTAAGTGAAATTACGGACATTGTTTCAAGAAAAGCTAGGAACTATACCAAGTATAACGAAAGAAAAACTATTTAATACCAAAACTAAGATACACCCTCTCCTCACAAACAAACAAAACTTTTGTGAAAAATTGGGTTCTCCAACCGAAGATGATCTTGTATACACCGGGGTGGTGGTATGAATGATCCTCATAGTACAATTGTGTGGTGGCCGGTGTTTACCGATAACTCAAGAAGGTACAAGAAACTCATAGCTTTGGAACAATAGGGGCCCTAAGATCGTGCCCAACTGATGCCTTAACTGTTTTTGTCCACGTTTTACCACTTGATTCACATTTTGAGTATGTAGCATCCTGCAGCATATTAAGACTAAAGGAATCGAAGTCTTGATTTGTCACACCTAATGGTCCCATCAAAATCAAGGAGTTGTTTTCGACTTCCACTAAATAAGAATAGATAAAGATTTTTAGGTTATGTTCACATCAAAAACGAACCTCGATAACGACGTCGACGTCATTCATTCATGCCCAGGTCCTTTCGGCTATCCGACTTTACTAGTGTGAATTACTGGTCATCAGGGAAGCATGCAAGTTATTCAAGCAAGATGCTAATCAGAACCGTGATACGGGTATAATCACAGACAGTCAGGTGGCTGTTAAGGCCATTAGTTCCAGTACGATATCCTCCAAATTTGTTCAGCAATGCCGGAATGAACTTGCTAGTATGAATGTTAACCTCAGTTTCACTCTTATCTGGGTCTTGGGTTATAGTGGCAATGATGGGGATGAACGGACAGATGATCTGATCAGTCTTTCATTGCGAAAGAGTCAACATTCTGCTCAGAGTTAAGAAGGGCAATATTCTAGTGTTCCTAACTAATCAAACAGCAGCCAGCGCCAGCGGTCTGAACATTAAAGTTCTCTGATTGCGAAAATAGTTAATGTCATTAAAGAATCCTACAATAACACAAGGTGTTCGGTTCTGCACAATGGACAGCTTTCCAATCTTACGAGATGCGTCAAGGAGTAAGGCAAGGAGATGTTCTAGCATCTTTACTGTTTTACTGGCAATTGACGATGTGATTACTGGGAGAGGCATGGAATACAATGAAGATCGTTTGACAATCTCAGCTCAGTGGATAGAACTAGTAGCTTGAATCAAATGAGTCAATCACTGCAATTTAATCGAGAGGTGATGGTTTAAGGGTTAAGGTCAACAAGGCCAATGTAATGCACCCAGGCTAAAACATTCAATATCAGATAATTCTAAGGCAGAGGAACATTGATGAAGTCAAGTAGTTTTATTATTAGGGCAGTTGTCTAGCAATAAATTGATGTTGGAACAGACCTGGGTGTTAACCTTACAATAGGCTGTTACTTTCGAATCTTTTCTTCTGTGTGGAATACGGGTATTCAACGAGTTGAGACTCGTTGAATACAACATAAAATCCGTGCTACTAAACGCATGTGAAACCTGAAAGTTCCATGCCAGCATCTCAGACAGATAACAGACTTTCATTAGCCGATGTCTGCGATACATTTTCATGATCCACTGACGACAAACCAGGTGTCCAACGTCGAGGAGTTTCGGAATAGAACTACGATGCAAAAAGTGGATGCAGACACTATGCAACGAAAGAAGATTTGTCTCTTAGAATCGTTTATGCGCCTAAGCACAGGAGGGGTCAAGACACTTTCTTGGAGCATCAAATGAACAGCAAACTGTACTGCAAGCAAATTCGCTTTTTCTTGTGAGCTGAAAAAATGTGTATCGTTGAATATGCCGTAGGAACCGAAGACAGTGACCAAAAATGTTTACTTCTTTTGAGACTGTATTACTTTTTGCCTTAGTTTTAGGTCATACTTTAGTTGTTTGAGTATGAACATTATAGGTCTTTCTAGCTTATTTGAACCTATTCCGGTTTTCCTCAGTAGTGTTGGCCTTATAGCAACGGAAATATACTTCTCTGAGACTAATAACCCCTTTGCAGCTAAAATCAAACCATGAAATCTTTTTCGGTTTGATAGCTTTAATAGATATGCATAGCGGGACTCAAAAAATGTATGCAACGACAAAACCAAAGCAATTGTGGGTGGTGGCAGAAGGAGAAACGAAGAAACTTACCGCTCACTGTGTTAAACAATTTATTTATTTTTACATTTCATTTGTTTACTGCAGACTGGGAAACAACAGCTGATAACTAGTTGTTTACTTCTACGTCAGTTCCTTGGTCTATTAGCTAAGTCCTGATCTTCTCCTCATCAAGGGCTATATTGTGTGGAATGCCCAGTTGGCTTTTCTGAGTACACTTTTTGAGTGCGAGTTAAACCACTCGTTAAGAAGATACCCAGGATTATCGTTTTCAAGCAAATTGAGCTCTTGACATGCTGCACAAAATTTCAAGCACACTATACCGTTAACAGTTCGTAGTGATTCAAATGATGTTGGCCCACGAACATTGCAATACTAAACGTTAATTGCAATACTAAACGTTACAATGTGCCTTGAATGTTTTTGAAAGAAGCGGCGAATATGGAACGATCCAACTGTTGTCGTCCGCGAAATCGTTTCCTTTCACTTTCGTTGTAAGAGTTCTACCGTTATCATCGGGTGATCGACGCCTATACAGTGGATACCCATCGTTGCCAGTGATGGTCTCCGCCGTCAATTTTCGTGGATAACGTGAATATTTTTGACGTCGACTATGCACGGTGATTGGCGGTTGATGGTGTCACATGGTCCATGAATCACATTCGTAATAACAACATCATGTAGGTCTGGAACTGTTTCGGGATCAGGAATTTCTTAGAGCTGTGTCAATCAGGATTGATTCGATTTTTTTGATCCGATCATCGAAAAGTATTGATGATCAAAATCAATCATTTTAATCGATCTCAATCCCGATCATTTAGATGATTCTCTATTCTGGATTCTCGATTTTCTATTTCAATTTCAATCATTTCAATGAGTCTCGATTTTCGATATCAGTTGACTCGATTAACTATGATTTACTCGATTCCATTTGTTCCGATTCAATCTATGTGGATTATGAACGCCAAACGGACGGTGGACTGGAATTTCTGGGTTGAACTCGGCATTGATGAATATCATTGATCAGGTTGGTTATTGATGTTATAGGCCGCAAAAACATTTGATTTAATATGGATTTTTGGACGTTTCTTAATCCATCGACATCGTAGCCATCCTTTGATGGAATTTGACAGCTTATGACTTGACGAATAGAGGTCGAATTCTGTTATGACGTACAAAGAGTATTTCGTACCAAATGTTAGCCGAACGCCCTAAAATTTCCCTTTTCCGGAGTAACAAATAAAATACCTTTTTTTGGATATTTTTAGACGGTTTTTAATCCATCGACATCGTAGCCATCCTTTGATGGAATTTGACAGTTTATGACTTGACGAATGAATTCAGTTATGACGTACAAAGAGTATTTCGTACCAAATGTTAGCGGAAAACCCTAAAATTGCTCTTTTCCGAAGCAATAAATAAAATCATTTTTTCTTGAATTTTTTGTACAAAGTAGCCATCATTCGATGTTATTTGACAATTTATGGCTTACAATAATAAAGTATGTTGTGAGAACTATCAAAGCCACAAGTCAATCTTATCATCGAAATCGAAATTAAAATCGAATAGGAACAGTATTGAATCATTTCAGTGAAATGAAAATGATCGAATGATCGATTGATCGATTGATTGAAATGATCGGATCATTTTCGTAAACGATTGTTGAACGATTCGATTATTTGAAATGAACGATTTACACAGCACTTGAATTTCTGCATCATCTATTTGATCTGGTCGAATTCTTTCGACTTATTAAATAAGAATGTGTGCATGCGGCAAGACTCGTTTTTGTCATTCGATTGAATACATTCAGCATCGATAATCTGAAAGACGTGTTGCTTAACAATATTATTCATCAGCGAACGGATTTTTTTGCTTGCAAACACGTGCGGTGATGTCGTGCCGATCACTTGATGTTTGTCCGAGAAACAGTATTTTTTGTATCCATTTCGGATTACATGTAAATCTAATGAATATGAAGGTCCGGCTGACCATAATCACGGACATAATATGTCATTGCATCTTCCACTATCTTTTATTTTATTTTGTCGTCAATTTTCCAATGTTTTTAATATTTATTCTGCTATCCCGGACGGACACAAATACAACAAATCAAAAACCCATGAAAATCACTTCAGCCGTTCTTGAGTTATAAGTGTTCGAACAAACCCGACTTTGTGTTATATGTTAAGAAGAAGAAGATAACTGTTATGTTAGCTACACACGAGGCAACCGTTGCAGCAACACAGCCATGTTGAAGCAACCGTTGCTTCATGTGTAGCTATGTTGCAAATTGATTTGTTGTTGCTGCAACCGTTGCCAGAAATATCAAAAAGTTTTGATATTTTCGATCGGTTGCTCCAACAGTACTGTAATTGCGGCAACAGTTACCACGTGCGTAGTGAACAAACGAAACACGTTGCTGCAACGGTTGCCTCGTGTGTAGCTAGCATTATATTCTCAATTTTAGCTAGTCAAAATTTTTATTAACTATTCACTCAAGCCATTAGACTTTTTGTGAAACGGTCTTAATTTAAAAAGTTTGGCATTGTAACATTCAAAAATGTCCGTTAAATGACATATTTACTGTAATAATTCTATTTTGCAATAATATCAGGCTAATATTGGAAACAATATAACTTTTGGAGTTATTGTAAGAACTTTGACATTTCTGACTGAATATCATTATATTGCAGCCATATATGTACATATGTAGATAGCATCCTTGGAATTTTGTTTTTCTTCGACGCACTTTAAAGTAAAAGGCAAACAAAAAATTCCCAACTTGCAAACATAATTGTGGGAAATTCTTAATCCTTCTTTAAGTATCAACTCGAAACTGCACTCGATGTTTGCCTCGGTGACTTTTGTCGGAGAGGAAACAATTGCAAAAGTTCCTTGCCGGATATAGACAAACACACTCGCACTCATACACACACTAAATTCAACTGCAACCATTGACATACGGCATCCTATGGAAATATAAAATGCCAAAGGAGTTCAGGTTACGAATTTTTTTTTTTAAGTTTTCTTCTTCCTAACAATCCTGGAAGGAATTTAAAATCGAATCACATTGCAGCAAAAATTTCATTAAAACTTTGTCTTGGGAAAGTTTTTTGACATTTTTTTTTAAAACGATGGTAGTGCATTCGTGGGAAATGATTTTCGGTTTTTTTTTTCGAGAGTGAATCTCTTTTTGAGGACGAAACTTACATCTCATTCACTCTTTACACGATTAGCCAACAGTGAAAAGGATCTCGAGATAATTGCATTGCTCTGTACTTTACTTCAGTTTTTTTAATTTATAAATTAAATTTTACCCCAAGACCTTGATTGTTATCGTCGACAACGGAAGAGAACAGCTTACACACTCCAAGGTTCCTCTATCATAATCTAGGACACGCTTAAGTTGGTTAATTATATACCAAAAGCCAAGGACTAACAAGAGAACTGGCAATGACGCTGATACTCGTACTAACTAGTAAAGTGTGTTTGCAACAAATAATTAGAAACTTTTGCAAACACGACCTTTTTGAATGCTCGTTCCGCCGCGGCCGCCGCTCTGCTCCGCTAAAGCAAAGAGAATAAGCACTTCTGGGGAACACAAGTTGGTGTAAAAGGACTATTGGTCCAAAATAGAGACACAACCATACTTAGCTGTTTGCACTGGCAGATAGTTGTTGTAGGTACACTTAAAAACTTGCCCCATATAATTACTGTGTCAGTGGAGAGTGAAACACCCATCACGAAGGAAACTCTGTTTATGGGTGTGTTTGCATTTTGAATTATACTACCATCATGTTGATGAGGCTGATGATGCGACGACGATGCTAATGAGGCAACACTACTCGGGTCCTGGCAATGAAATGATAAGGCGGCAAACATTCAAAATTAGCATAAATTCAGTTCATAGTGGAAAATATTAGAAAATTTTAAGTTTGGTGGCGCTTTATCTCTCAGTCTCTTGGCTTCGTGTTGCGGTTGGTCGGTTCGTCGGAGAAAACAAGAAACAGAACTATCTTAACGATGATGGAGCTAAAAGTTTTATGATAGCTTTTGAAATTTAAAATTTTACGATGCTTTGTTGTGCTTGTTATAACCTCGGCTAGTTCTGGAGGAAATAAAGGGAATTATAAAATCAGCAAAAGCAGCATTATTTCTTATTGTTTTCCATTTTAAAGACAAAACGCTCGTTGGAGATTATAACCTAGACTAGGTATTGAAGGGACTTTTATGTCTGAAGTTCAATTAAATTTTATTGTTTTAAAATTCAGACGAAACTAAATTTGATTCAAAGCGATGGGTCTTTGGGAATGTTAACCGCGATGTGACAAAGGGAAGTAGGTAGACGAGGTGTCTTTTAAAAATTGTGCTGAATACACCGAATTGAGGGTCTTAGATTGTTTTAACTGGGTAATCTGGGCACTATACACAACCCAGGGATCTAATGACACGGTTTAGATACAGTCTTCAAGATGGTGTTACAACAGACGACACTGTTATGTGGCGTGGTGTGGTTTTTGTGAAAAATTAAATCTAACCGAAAGCATTTTTCGGTGGGTAAATCAATGACGCTAAATTTTAAACAGCCTACTGTTAAGGTACTATAACAGGTCTTCTTCTATTGAAATAAAGGTTTAAATCAATCTCCATATATATATATTTTGTGTTCTTTATCAAACAATATATTTTAGAATAATAATATAACAAGCTTTAAAAAGTATTACTTAGAGCTATGTAGGTATAAAGTATATTATATTGTAAGGTATGTATATAAAATTTAGAGTAGGTATTGTTAAGAAGTTATGAAGGACAATATGCCTTACAACTCGGCCAACCTGACAAATGATCGTCCCGATCATAACGATTTATAAATTATAAAGAATTTAATATTGATTTTTCTTTATAGCTTAATGAAAGTTTCTTCATCATTGAACTCTGTAATATTCTTCGGAATTATATTATTTTCATCAAAAAAGTCGTTCACGATGTTCTGGATTTTCGGAATGTTCTAAATTTTCAAAATTTTCGGATTTTTCGGAATGTTCAGAATGTTCGGAATTTCCATAATTTTGAATAAGTTCAATTCTTAGTTCAGAATCTTCGGAATGTTCATAATGTTCAGTATGCTCATAATTTTCAGAATGTTCAGAATCTTCAGAATGTTCATAATGTTCAGTATGCTCATAATTTTCGGAATGTTCAGAATCTTGAGAATGTTCGCAATGTTTGGAATCTTCGGAATCTTCAGAATGTTCGGAATTTTCGGATTGTCCGGAATGTAAATTATTTTCGGATTGTTCAGAATCTGCGGAATGTTCATAATTGTTCATAATGTTCGTAATCTTCGGAATGTTCATAATATTCATAATTATTCATAATGTTATTCGTAATTTTTGAATTTTTCATCATGTTCATAATGTTCGGAATGTTCGTAATCTTCGGAATGTTCATAATAATGTTCGTAATCTTCGGAATGTTCATAATGTTCATAATTGTTCATAATGTTCGGAATGTTCGTAATCTTCGGAATGTTCTTAATCTTCGGAATGTTCAGAATGTTCGGAATTTCCATAATTTTGAATAAGTTCAATTCTTAATGTTCGGAATGTTCAGAAGATTCTTCTTACTCTACTGCAGATTTTTTTCTTATATGCAAATTTCAAAGCTGCGCTACTGTTGCAGTTGCCGGAACTTCCACATTGTTTGTTTCACAGCATGCAAGCAATTCACTTTTATTATGACATATTCTTATACATATGTATGTATGTACATAATGTATATCTTATAGTTTTCGGATTTTTTTTTTAATTCAATCTTCAATCCTCAATTTTCAATCTTCAATTTTCAATCTTCAATTTTCAATCTTCAATTTTCAATCTTTAATTTTCAATCTTCAATTTTCAATATTCAATTTTTAATCTTCAATCTTGGCTTATCACTATTGATATATCTTATATGTAGTTTTCGGATTTTTTTTTTTTTTTAATTCCATCTTCAACACTCAATTTTCAATCTTGGCTGATCCCACTTCTGAGTTATAACAGGTCTTCTTCTATTGAAATAAAGGTTTAAATCAATCTCCATATATGTATATATTTTGTGTTCTTTATCAAACAATATATTTTAGAATAATAATATAACAACCTTTAAAAAGTATACTTAGAGCTATGTAGGTATAAAGTATATTATATTGTAAGGTATGTATATAAAGTTTAGAGTAGGTATTGTTAAGAAGCTATGAAGGACAATATGCATTACAGTACCTATCATTATGATACTACTTAAAAATTTAATAAATATAAAAAAGTCTCCTAACTCTTTCCTAATTTTAAATATTTTGTAACTAACTAGTATCGTGCTAAGGCTATTTTTTTAATAAATTGCTCTGAACACATCTAAAACAAACTCAGTTTTTTACAAGAAACAAAGTAAACATACCTTTTATGACGCTTATAATTGTCAAAGAGTATGACTCTACACTCTAAGAAACATTCGAAAAATTACTACAGTGTGTTTAACTTATTTCCACACCGATTTAATTTTACTCGTACTACAATTATTGTAGTAACGAAATTGAAGTGTAGTAAAAACAAACATTTGCTTAAAAGTCAACAGTTTTTTGTTGAAGATTACACATATGTATGTTGAATTTTTAACATGATTAAACACTTTTTGCAGAAAATAACGCATCGCTCTTGAAAACTCATAGCCGGTTATTTAATACTTAAAAGATTGCTTAAAAATAAGAACGGAGATGAATTTTCAACACATTTTTTTTTTGCGGGATATCATTTTTTGAAGTAAAACTTCTTTTCCGGCGTTGGGTGTAAAAAATTTTCTATGGAGCTGTCATGACATGTCAAAACGACACGCTAAAGCGACATGATTCTTACAATTATTGTTCGAACTTTGTTAGAGGTTATTTAAAACACTTTAAAATCACCTTTTATTGCCGAAAGAGAATGTTCTTTTAATGGCACAACCACAACAACTAACTTACACAACAATTAAAAAAATAATTTCATTGAAAAATTAGATAATAAAAGCTTTTTTTCAATGAATTATGTGTCCGAACAATTTCTCGATCGAAAACCACTTTCTTTTGTACAAAAAACACAAGCAAATAAATATTTTTTATAATTTTATTTATTTAAAACATAAAACACTTTAACCTAAGCAACTAAGCAATTTAAATTGAAAAATAAGCACTATTATTTACAAAATACTTAAAGCGAAATATAAAAAAAACACTTGTAAATAAACTATCTGCTTTAGTGCTTTCTGTTGTCAAATATAAACTAGCATTGCCATATGCGAAGAATTTTAAATCCTGTGTCAAAATAAAATTAGCATTGCTTACAATTTTAAAATCCTTGGGCTCCAACACAATGAATGAGATAAGAAATAAAATGCACGACTGGATCGCACGAACTTGCTCTTATGTGCAATCACATCGCAAGCACAAGTTTCTTAGTAAATACTACATAATATATTTTTAAAGTCGTTTCCACGTGACCCATGAGGTAGACTCTTACGCGTTTTTTTTAAAGAGGTTTCCCCAGTAGGCCTAATCCTCATTGTCAAGTGAAATAGAACAAAATCTTATTTACTAACTTAGAGAATTATAAATTTTTCTTGCCAATACAAAATATTTCATGGATCTTAAGTTAACTTTATAAGTTAGCTTATAAACCACACATACATATATTGAAAGCTATTATGTGTATAAAGTTCAATTTTATGAACAACTTTCCTGAATTACTATGATTGCAATTTAGTATTATTAAATAAAAAATTAATGACACTCGTATAAATATAAAAGTGACAAATTTGAAAAGATTGATTAATTTATTAAATTATGTATTACTTATATAACATATTAAAAGATGATAATTCAAAAATAATATAATTTATAATGTATGTACGCATACAAAAAATATAAACTAAATCTAAATAGTTAAATATTAATATCTTTATTTATTTTGTGTTCCTTTTAAATATCTGTGGTCAGTCAGTAGAAGGAGTAGAAGTATTTATTAAATGAATTAAATAAATATGTATGTATGTATAATGTGTCTATTAAGAACGTTTTGTGTGTTATATCCGCGATGATCTATATTTATTTATTATTTTGATTGTTAAAAGAATTAAATTACTAAATTAATGATGAAAATATATGGGCTTGTGATACGAGAAATGACTTTCGTAGATTCCACAATCCAACGAATTTATGCTTGAGTATATTACGTCGATTTGCGTTTCATTATCAGTGGTGGATTCTTTAATTTTCAAAGCTGACGATAAATTCCATGTTTTCATTAAATCATGTAGCGGACAGTTGACTTTATTCATAATATTGATGTTGAAATCTCCCATAACCACCAACTTGCTTGTTGGTAAATTTTGAACTGTGATCATAAATTTTATCAAATATTGTTTAAACTCGTTAAAAGAAATTTTGGGAGATTTGTATCCGGACAACACAATAGTTCCTTCAAATTCAAATGAAACTAAATCAATGTTGGCTACTTGTCTGTTTATCACTCCAAACTTCGGTGCATTCAAATTATTTAGAAGTATTTGACTCTTTTTAAAGCACATTATTCCTCTTGGCTTTCGTTCTGTAAAGTCCCCGTCGGAACGGTAAAAGCAAGTATAACCTGGAATGTTCATAGCATCGGCTGGAATAGTGTTAGTTTCTGAAAAAATTAATACATCGCATTTTGAATACCATTTGTCTGCTACAATACACTCTATATGTTTTTTGAGCGACTGGGCATTATGGTATCCAACAAGAAAGCCCTTTTTATTTATAAAATTATTAAAAGATAGCTTCATGCATTTTGTTTTCCTAAGACGACTCAGTTCAAAAGAAATTGATTGTTCTTCTTTTGATGGGTTTGGAGCTTCAAATTTACCTAAAATGTATAAGCCTGATAATGATGTTACTCGACTTAAGGCGACATACATCATAGATCTCTTAATCCTATGAGATTTTCTCAAGTCCAAGCAAACGGAATTATATGTTTGTCCTTGGCTTTTATGAATAGTGAGTGCTTCTGCTAAAACGAGAGGAAACTGTTTTCGAAGTATCTGATAGTTATTCACAGTATTGACGTTTATGGGGTGAATTTTTCTTGAAATAGGTACTAAGTTTCGATCAATATTGTGGCTTGCTATATATGTTGCCATTGCTAATTTGGCTTTTGATCCAACTGAATGGTCTGATGGAAATTCAATCCATACTTTGTCAACTTCATTCTTGTTCTTTTTCATTGTAACCAACTTCAAAACTCCATTAGATCCATTCACCAATCCATCTTCAACGTCTATGTTGCTTGTGATCATATACTTTAAGTTTATTTTAAATTTAACAACGTTGGGGAGACCTCCAAGATCTGACAGCTTTTTTCGTTGTAGGGCATTCAAAGCTCGTTCTTTTATACCCTCGCTAACTTTTCCAAGAATGGAATCTGCAGAAATTGAAAGATATTCCTCTCCAGGTGTTTTCATAAATTTTTCATTATTGTATTCATCTACATCAGCATTAGTGGAATATAATCGAATTGCATCACTGGGCACTCCAGAAGCATTAAATTCTCGCGAACTTATTAACGACTTGTCATCTTTTGTTAGGATTCCATTTGCCATATTGTTGAGTGCTGTTATAAAAGATGCATCATTTTTCTGCCGCATAATTTGATTTAGTTCAAATATTTCAAATGGTTCCCAAAGGGTACTTAAATCTGCAAAAAGGCCAAGCTCATTATTCTTTGGAGCTTTAAAAATGAATGAGTCAAACACGGGTGGCAATTGATTCATATCCCCAACGGCTATAACAGACACTCCTCCGAAGGGTTCATTTCGACCCATTACTTGACGTAGTCTTGTGTCAACTCTGCTAAATAATCTGCTTCCAACCATTGAAATTTCATCAATTATTAATAATTTAATGTTTATGAGCTTTTGTCTAATAGTGTTCGCTAGCTCACTGGAAAGCTGCGGCTACTGGCCACCAAACTGAGAAACTGGCAAAGCAAATGCTGTATGAAGAGTTACTCCATGTATGAGAAAGGCGGCTTTTCCGGAAGGTGCTGTTAACAAAACTTTTATTGAATCGCCAGTAGATCCGGGCAAGTTATCAAAATGATAAGTTATAATTTGGAACACCGAATTTATTAAAGTCGATTTTCCAACTCCTGCAGATCCACTTAGAAATATCTTCAATGGTAACATTTTATCAGTTTTAAAGCACTTATATATATGCATTAAAAACTCCTTTTGTGCAGAATTTAAGTTGTTGATAAGCTTGATTATTTCATCCTTAGAGATTTTTACGGGGATCGTATATCGGCTTAAGGACTGGTCTTTATATTGCTCCACACCACCTTGTTCTAAAATGTCGATTTGTTGATTCTGTGAGACTAAATTTCCATTTGTAACTTCTTCTTCGTCAGATTCTTCATCATTATTAATTTCTTCCAGAATCTCCTCAAGCTCTTCATCTCTTACTATAGAGTATTTCGCCCGTGTTTGCTCAATTATTTGAATGTTTTTTTGGTAGGTTTCCTTGCAGTCAACGCCTTCAACTTCTTTTGACTCATCTCTCCAAGGGAGAAATAAGAGAATTTGTTCTCTGTAATAGTTTGGTTCATCTTGTAAAAGTTTGTATTTTCTGTATCGAATTATCTTCGATTTTCTTCGTTCATTGTACTGGTCTATTTCTTCATCTTCATTAGGGTCTTCGAAATGTTTTTTTGATTTTTCAAAGTTCGAAGCGAAATCAGCCAAGCAAATGTTTTCCATTTTTGGCAATCTTTTGCTATATTTCAAAAATATATCCTCCATAAAAATTTCATGGGAATCCCTGGATAGTTCATTTAACTGAGCATTTCCCTTCAACATCATTACTCGTTGATCGCTTGGATTTGTGTTGATATAGATTACTCCTCTACTGCTTTTTGACAAATGAAGGGATAAAATATGGTAAGCAGCTTCTTGTGCTGACATTAGATTGCTGTTCAAAAAAACATTAGCAACTTTCCTCAATTTATCGCGAACACTTTTATATCCATTATTGATATCAGAAGCAGCTTCTCTTAAAAGTTTTGATAATCCTGAGTCCACCTTTCCAATATAATTTACAATGTAGTTAGCAATTCCATACTCCTCCAGGATATATTGAACATCAATATTGGATTCAAATAAAATTAATATATCCTTATTGTACGAGTTCACTGCAACTTCTTGACTGTTTCGTTTAAGAAACACTTGATTTTTTTTCAGAGATGATCGTATTGCGATAATATATTCTTCTTCTGTTATATTTAAAGTTGAGAGAATGACATCGAAAGCAATAGGGTCTTTTTCCGGTTTATTGAAAAAAGTTAGCATCAAATCCTTTATATTTTTTAAATTTTTGGTTTGTTTTTTTATTTCATCGGGATTATCTAAAGGTTTTAATATCATAGTCCTTGGCATAGTTGGTATGGGAAAATTGAATCTGCATCTCGTTTTGTTCCTTTTACCTTTTGTGCATGTATGGGAATGCTTATGGCGAAGATATTTAATAAACGGATTTTTTTCATTGTATTC
The DNA here is from genome assembly GCA_911387755.1 of Chrysotoxum bicinctum. Lineage (NCBI taxonomy): Eukaryota > Metazoa > Arthropoda > Insecta > Diptera > Syrphidae > Chrysotoxum > Chrysotoxum bicinctum. The sequence goes on along the minus strand of OU426988.1, from coordinate 177,750,765 downwards.
GCAAGTGATAAATGCATCTATAAATTCAATGCACTTATTAATTTCAGCAGCATCACTTTCTACAGAATAAATTGGTGCATTTTCCAGCCATAAAAATATATGTTCATGGGGAGAACCTCTCAATTGAAACTCTACCCTTTGGTAACTGTCTATAAGTCGGTAATTTTTAAAAGGACCATGTTCTTCTTTCAAGTAATTCATAAACTTGGTAACTTTATGATCAAAATATCTTGCACACGTAACAGGATCGTTCCGTATAAGTTCAGTTTTGTCATTTTGATTCAATGATATCGCTTCTTCTAAGGTCAAAATTTTATTATAAATAAGTTTCGACAGTAATTGTATTAGTTCCGGCCAGTTATTTTCAGCAGCGGATAGCGTTAAGAATATTGTCGGTTTTCCTAATTGGCGTATCATAGCCATCAATTGTTTCTTTTTTAGCTCCCAGTAAGATGGAGATGAGGGAATTCGGTTCAATATTCGATAGCCGTCGTCATGGTGAACAAAATGGTCAATGTAAGCTTTACTAAGAACGTTACCTGCTGTTATCATATTTGAAACTTTGCTTTTTCTCAAGCAGATATTAATATTGGACAGACAAGCTTTTTCCAATTTCTTTTTGGCCATGTACAGTATATTTGTTGGAGTACAACCTCTTCGATCGTATCGTCTTGCAATAGATTTAGCCCTATCCGTATATGAAATTGTATTAAAAGTTCCCAAGGCATGGCCACAGTAAATCTTCGGAAAGCATAATTCCTCCATGTCTGGATGTAAGTGCCATGGTACTGGTGCTTTGCCCTGACCTGGTGCAATAACTTGAATGTCTTCAGAAGCTTCGGTGTTCCGATTGACTACTAGAACTTCGTCATTAATATCTCCCTGAAATTCTTGATCATCATTGTACAAGCATTCGAATAATTCAAGATCTTTATTCAAGAGTGTTTCTATTTCGACATTTTCCAAGGTCCTGTTTTCAGTATTTGAATCAGATTCTTCAACTATAAAGTTTATATGGTGATCATATTGACTTTCGTACTGCTCCAAGTATTTTTCATCGACTTGAATATTATATTTCTGGTAGAGAGGAGTATTTACCAGGACTTTGAGTGCAGCACATACTGTTCCGGGTCTTATCGTCTCAAACATGTAATCAGTTGCATGATCTATATGTCGTTTCAGTTTAATCTGAATAGTCTTCATATTATCAAAGCGTCTGGGTAGTACTTCTAACATATCATTGACCTCAACTTGAATATTTACCACGCTCCCTTTCATCGATAATTGTGGATTAAGGGCAAACGGTTTAAGTGCTCGTATTTGCATAAAATTAATGAACGGAGACACCATTCTTTCTTCCAAAGGTGATAAATTCTTTATTTCTTCGGGAATTGGAACAAATTGAAGTCCGTTGGATGCTGCTATTTTGGGAACTAAACCTTTTTGAATGTATTTGTTACAGGTTTTGCAAATCCAAGAAGAGTTTAAAGTCTTATTTTTTTCAAGATGGCTTAAAATTGTAGTTTCAAATTGGTGTCGAAGTTTTCCTAAAGTGTAGTTAATGACTGAATGTCGAAAAAATATTCCTTCACAAAAGCAACAGTGAAAATCTGGGCAGTTTCCTTTTTCCTTTATAAATTTTAATTTAGCTTTACTTTCTTCATTATTAAGTTTTGTCAAATAGTCTCTATAGTATTCTCTAAATTTATAGATCTCATTTTGACGAGATAGTTTGCGTTTTTGGGCATCGGATATTCTTTCTTTTTCCCTTATTTCCCCATTTTGTCTTTTCTCGTTCTTCTTCATAGCATCTCTGACCTGTTCAGTACTTCTTATGCTTTGTATATTTCTACGTATACTTCTGTTTGAAGCATCTTTTTGCTTTTCTTTTTCCCGAAAGCCATTATTACTACGAAGATTTCTTATTGACTTAACATTCTGTTCTTTTTCCTTCTCCCGAAATTCCTTACAACTTCGAAGCTTTCTTTTGTTTGTTGCATCTTTTTGCTTTTCTTTTTCCCGAAATTCATTATTGCTACGAAGATTTCTTATTAATCTAATATTTTGTTCTTTTTCCCTTTCCCGAGATTCTTTACAACTTCGAAGCTTTCTTTTGTTTGTTGCATCTTTTTTCTTTTCTTTTTCCCGAAATCCAGTATTACTACGAAGATTTCTTATTGATCTAACATTTTGTACTTTTTCCATTTCCCGAAATTCCTTACAGCTTCGAAGCTTTCTTTTGTTTGTTGCATCTTTTTGCTTTTCTTTTTCCCGAAATCCTTTGTTGCTTCGAAGAATTCTTAGAGATTCAACATTTTTCTTTTTTTCCTTTTCACAAAATTGCTTATTGTCGCGTATTATTTGTTTTCTGAATTTTTCTCTCAAATCTTCTGTATTTTTGTATTTTTCACTGCTACGAATTATTTTTGACTTTAAAGTTTGCATTTTTTTATGATGTTTATTCCTTTGGGATAAAAAGACATTTTGACCTTCTCTAGGATTATGTTGTGCCAACGATTCAGTAGTTGATGGAAGGTGCCATGTAATTTGTAAAGGAGTTATGCTAAACAAAGTTTTCAAACCTACAGGAATTAAAAAACGAAGTTTTTGAACTAATTCCCCGACTGTAGAAAAGTTTCGCGCGATGGCAACTCCATTTGGAATATACTGAACGTTTTCATCTCTGCTATGTGGATCGAAAATCCAAAACGATTGGTTTGTCTTAAAAATGGCAATGGAAATATTTGCAAAAGTTAAGACCCCATATAGTTCAGTGCTGAAAAAATTTAAAATTTGTTCAAGCAAACTGGACGTATCATCTATTATTCCTTGATAAGGATAAAGTAGGTACTGAATTTCAAAACTTGTGTTATCTAGAATAAATAACTCAAGAACTTCATCAGCTGAAAGAAATAGGGTTTTTGGAACATCGCGATTTAACCTCTGTTGATAACTTGATAAGGACTGTTGATGTAAAACATTTCCCAAATGTAAAATTTTATCAATAAAACTTCCGTCCCAGATATCTACAGGTACAATTTGAAGCAAGCACAAAGCAGTGACACAGTTACTTGTGCACTGTTTGTTACTAAGATCACCAAATATGTCGTTGTCTTGGCATATTGATCCAAGAATAATTTTTGGCACATTAACATTATCCTGATAGTTCTGAGAAGAGTCTAACTTTGTTTCTCTCGTTTTGGAAAAATTATATAATGTAGGCTTTGTTATTTTGGTTTCCTGTCTGGCCATTGTTTTTCTTTGTTTTTTATAGTGTCTTAAATTATAAAATTTCCGATGATTTTTGTATTATAAAATATAAACTTTCTATTTTTTACATTAATAAGTAAACAAATAAATGAATAGGTACATGTATTTGTATTTGATTTTTTTAAGAATTATATTTAAAGAAGCGGAAATTACTAAAATTAATATTACTAATTACTAAAATTAATATTACTAATATTACTAATATTACTAAAATTAATATTAATATATCCCCTGCTAAATTACTTACTAAATTTCATGAGGGTAACATTTTTGTTTTTATATCCCCCAATTAACCTTGATCCCGATATCCGGTACTATTCGAACAGATACGATACTCAATTGTCTCATTTAACCATCTAGATATATGACACAATTCTGCTTGTCCTTAAGTGGGCTCAAGGTCAATTTTTGTTATTTATTCTTTGACCTTGAGCACACTTAAGGACAAACATAATTTTATAAAAAGAAAAGGTCACGAATAAAGGAAACATTTATATGACACAATCCCGATAGTACGGATACCTATACAAAAATCAGTTAATAATTGAATTCCTTAATTTTCTTAGCAATGTAACGGACATAAAACACTTTTCAGATAGTATCGCATCTTAAATGTCTTCTTTAACCATCCATATAGTACGGATATAAAACGCAATCAAAAACCCAAATTTTTTAATTTTCCTAGTGATATAACAGAAGCAGAGTTACAGCACATACGATGTTATGTGTGCGCAGCTCCAAGGATATTCAAACTCCTCCGAATATTGTTCCCTGTTCTTATTGATAAGCTTCCTTGTACAGATAAATATTTACTTGTTCCCAACTTAAACATGTTTATTTTCCCCATTTCTAGCAAACCATTTTGTTTCCCTTAACTGAGGTATACCTAGAATTTTTTTGCTGAAAAAAATAAAACAGTTGAAATGAAAACAAATCCCAAATAAAATACCTGACAATATCTTCCGAATACATGTACACATGAATCTAGATACAATATTTGATAAAACACTTACATATTTCCAAATACCTTGAAGTACCAAAATATTACTCACCTTAATAGAAGATCTCTCCCTCGTCCTCTAGACCAATTCTATGTATACGTTCTGCTTTTATTTTAATGGAAAACCTTTCTGAAGAAGTGACCCTCAATACGGTCCTTTGAGCATTCGAAAAACAAAGAACACTCTCTTCAAACATAATCGAATTCATGCGAGTGGCCATGGATACAGCAAATATAAAGAAAACTCTCAAATTGATAGAAAAATGATAACTTAGTCTCCGGAATTATTATTCTATGAAATGTGAGGCTCCCATTCGAATGCGAACCCACTGGGACTGGCAAACGTTTTATAAGATTCAAAATACCATTTTCCTAACAAAGAAAAAAATGAAATACCTTAGGGCACTCACCAGACAAGGCTCACATTGCCTGCCCTTAATCGTGGGATCTTGAAGCCTGTCCCTGAATCTGAAGTGGAACGCATCAATATTTCCCGTCTTCAATTCCCTTGGGACTCATGGGAATTATATTGATTTTAAAGACAACATGTTATAGTTGTGTGTGGGGTGTGGAAGGCTGTCAATGTTTGGGAACTTTTCAGGGAAAGCACTTTAAGACTGTCCTTCATAATTTGGTTTTCGATTAAAAGACTGACAGTTTTGAAGCTGTTTTTCAATCAACATTATATGAGTTAATTAAATAAAATGTTTGTGACCGTTAATGACCTAACCTTTAACCCTTTTACCGAAGCAACCGCACCCAAAGAGATAGTTTGCAAAATGCTAAAAAAAAAATTCCTAGCAAAATAGTTTACAAGTAGTGCCAACAAAGTGGAAATGTGACCAGAAAAACAGTGGACAGTGGAAAATGGAAGTAACATCTAACATCATTACGAAATGTAAAGGAAAAGTTGAAGGAAACTTTAGTTGACATAAGCTCTTCGCTGCACTGGCGAAGGGAAAGGTTATTATAAAACTGCTGCACTTTAGGTGTTGTTTTTTTTTCCTCTCGCAAACGTCTTTTGGCATTTTGTCGCTTTTAATTAGTAAGTGCGATTAAGAAGATTTTCAATGAAGTGGTCTTTCGGGGAGTTTCGTTATTTCGTAATTATTTAACGAGAAACTTGGTTATTTTAATGATTCATGGTGAATTTAAATTAAGGTTTTTGTTTTGTATAATTTATTAGTTTAAAAAAACTCTTAACATATCAGTTGATACTTATAACTACAAGTGTTATCATATTACATTAATTTTTAACAAAGGTTTTAATAAAGATTTAAATATATTTATATTTGTTTCATCTTTGATGTTTCTTGGTAGATTATTAAATAATTGCACTCCTTTATAAAGTAGGTTGTTCTGTGTGCCAGCTCTTCTATATAGTGGTAATCTAAAATCTCCCTCATTCCTTAAATTATAAAAACGGTTTGTTATAAAACTTATATTATTTTGTAGGTATAAAGGATATAAGTTGTGTTTTATCTTAAATATCATGACGAGTGCATTAAATTTTAATCGCTGTTCAACATTTAACCATCCGAGATTTGTTAACATTTCTTGTATTGGAGTTCTATATTCACACTTGAGAACAGTTCTCATCGCCCTATTTTGCAAAATTTTTAATTTTCGAATATTTTCACTATTGGACATGTATGTATATGATCGATGAGCAATAATCAAAATGTGGAAGAATCAAAGCATTATAAACTGTAAGCGCACAGTTTTGAGTTATATGTCTACAAATTTTTACAAAAACATATCTTTTTTGAAATCTAAGCGGCCAACTTATTCACATGTTCATTGAATTTAAGATTATTATCAATACACACTCCCAAATATTTAATTTCGCGTACACATTCTACTAGTTCACCATTTATGAAAATGTTGGCACTTATGTCTCTGTTGTTTAAACACATGCATTTAGTTTTATTAACGTTTAGTTTTAGTTTATTTTTGCACAGGCAGATGTTTATTTTAATAAGTTCTCTTTGTATTAAAAATTCACATGCACTCATGTTTTCACCAACAACATAAATCAAGGTATCATCAGCAAATATTGATATCTTTACTTCTGTTATCGCTTTTACTATGTCGTTAATGTATATAAGAAAAAGGAAAACACCCAATTTCGATCCCTGTGGCACACCAAGGTTTACGTTTATTGCATCTGAATAAGTCTCCTTCACTTTGACCCTTTGTGACCTTCCCGAAAGATAACTTTCAAACTAATTTAGTTCAACTTCTCGAATACCATATTTTTTAAGTTTTTCAAGTAATATTTTTTTATCTATAGTTTCAAACGCCCGTTTAAGATCTAGAAAAACTGCAAGAATAGATTTCCCTTTATCAATTTCTATTTTCCACTCATTTATAAGCCAACATAAAGAGGTTTCGCACGAGTGCCCTTTCCTAAAGCCTGATTGTTGTACACACAGTATGTTAACTCTTTCCATATATGTAGTTGGTAAGCTGATTGCACACTACTTCCTCTAGAATCTTCTCATACGTGGGGAGCATGTTGATAGGCCTCCAGTCTCCAGGATTTTTCGGATTTTGGATTTTTTTCAATAGGTATAACAACTGATTCTTTCCAACTTTCGGGAAACACGCAATTTAGTAAAGAAAAGTTTACTATTTTTAACAAGTACGGAAAAATTTCTGGCTTACAATCGAGAATAATATTACAATTTAACCCAAAACAGTCTTTTTTATTGTTCATATTTCTTATTGTATTTTCAAGCTCGAGTAAGTTCACTTGCGTAAATTTAAATAGTGAATTATATGTAGCAATATTATCCGAGTAAGGCAATGGATCTATACTAGTATGAATTTCTTTAACACTGTTCACAAAAAACAAATTGAATGCATTTGCAATTTCACTTTCAGATTTCAAGCACCTATTATAAATTTTAAGTTCTGATATTTCATTTTTTTTCGTTTTAAGAATTTGTCTTTTCAATGTCTTCCATAAACCCTTTTGATCCCCAGCATTTTCACATATTTTGGATTCTATGAAAGAACTTTTAGCCTTTTTACACTCACACTCATTGATAAGGATTCCGTTAAAATATGGTAATGGGTTTTTGTTAAGTAAGTTATCAATTAATTGCTAATACATCACCCGGTTTCGTTCTCCATCCAGCCTCTTGAGATAAACTGGACATGAATAATCCATCGTTTTATGATTAATGTCAAGATTCAAACCGAGTCTGTCATTCGATTTTACAGAATTTATGCATCTCACTACTTCAACATTATCACAATATTTTGCATCATGTTCACCACTGCATTTTCCACAACAGGCTTTATTTTTGCACTCTTTTGATATATGGTTAAAACCCAAACACTTATAACATCTTTTCACTATAATTGATTCAAATACTTTGCATCTATCCCAGCCAACATTTACTCTACCTACGTCTATGACTTTTGCAAAGCTTTCACCATCTAATTCCACCACTGCATTATAGTAAACAAACTTTTCATTTCCTTTCTCTCCAATTTTTTTATTTATTTTAATACATTTTATTTCACTCTCTGTAAGAATACTATTTTGTGCTCTTAATCTTTTTTCCTACTCTTCTTCTTTAATCTCTTCACTCACACCCGTTACGATCACTTTTGGCTTTCTTAACACCGGTAATTTTACTTCATATTCCGCACCAAGCTTTTCTTGAACTTATTTGTTTCATGATATAATCTCTATTTTCATTTATCGACTTTAGCAATATCACTCAGCGTCGTAGAAATTGCATTCCTTCCGTCTATACAATCGTCGCACATAAAGGCGAGGTTTTTCTTTTCGCGAACCGAACGCACATCATAATCTGCCAAGCCAGTGCACTTCTCGTGAAACACCTTGCCACAAAGGCCACTACACAGCACATTTATTTCACCTTTAAATCTTTTTTTACATTTTTTGCAATCAGTTTCCATATTTAACTCCACTTCAATTTAAATTCACTTGTTTTTATATACCTTCGCAGACCAAATAAAAACACGTCTTTCTCGGTTGAAAGCTTGCTTCGAAGGTTAGGATCGCTCGTGAGATTTCCGTCGCACGATTATTCAGTCGCTGGCAAATAGAAGACATCATTTTAAAAGTGAAAGAACCCATAAAATATCGAAACATTATTCTGGATCTGGACTAGTCTTAAGCGGCAAATACACACGACACTTGTGTGCACACCGGGTTGGGTGTACGGAAATGTGTGCCGTCTGTGGGCTTTTCGGTGTCCGACACCGTGTGGGTAAAATCAAAAGTTTTTGATTTTTGCTGTCGGTGTCTCGATCGGTGTGATGTGTATGGCGATGTGCGCGCACATTTGCTATTCAGTATTCACTATTCACTATTCAGTTGCAGCCGAAACGTTGTGCAGTAAAGCACGTCGAAAAATTTACTTGCGACTTATAGGTAAGTTATGCATTCGGAAAAAAAATCGAATTCGAAATTTTGACATTACGATGATAGCGAAGATTGAAAAAGTGGGTCTCGCAATTCTGTCTATATGTCTGTTCGACTAGGTATACCTTAAACAGCGGCCGATTTACTTTAAACTATGATAGATATCATTATTAATTTTTCCCCCCACAGGTTTTTTTCTTAAGATCAAAAATAACGTTACTTTTAATACGAATTTTTTTTGAAATTTTATAAATATTTTTTCTTCTCAAAAAATGTTCAACAGATTTAAAAACATTTTCCGAAAAATTATTCAAAAACGGTAACATCGATTTTGATAGTTTTTTTTTTCTAAGGCTTGAAAAGTATTGTATATTCAAATTTTCAATATAATTTACAAGATGTGAGAAAGAAATGTATTTTACTTAAAAATAAAGTTACCCAACATACTCGTAGAAATGTTAAAAAATGTTTTGAAAATCGTTTTTTTTTTCTCGAAAACGGTGCCTACAATTTTAATAAAATTTTTTTCTTAAATAAAAAACATTTAAATTAAGATATAACAGCTTGTACATACCATAGAACTATTTTTTCAAATTTTGAATTACTCATTATCGACATAACTGATTTTGAATGAACCCAAGTGTCGTGTGTATTTGCCGCTTAACATTGAATGATCATCATCATCATCATCATCATCGGCTCGACAACCGGGTTCCGGTCCTGGCCTCTTTCAACAAGTCTCTCCACCTATCCCGGTCTCTAGCCGACGCCATCCAGTTGCGCACCCCAAGGCTTCGGGCGTCCTGGTCTACGCCATCTCTCCAGCGCAAGCATGGTCTACCACGCTGTCGTCTACCATAGAATGTACCACAAAGAACTTTCCGAGCAGGTTCCTCTTCGCTTATGCGAGCTAAGTGCCCTGCCCACCGGAGTCAACCGAGCTTAATTTTTGTCAAGATATCTGCTTCAAGGTAGATTGCGTACAGTTCATGATTGTACCGTCTCCGGCGGTCAGCCATCAGACGAATAGCGGGAATAACATGTAGCATACGAAAACATACACGTGCCGTAACTATTCGGGACTGGTGGAAGTCTGATCATAGCCTCTCCGTGGCGGCCGCTAGAAACAAGCCTTTAAAAAGGTTTGGCTAATATGATCAGGCTGGTTCCTCAGGTTGGCGACAGGTTAATTCCCTGTCCCGTAAAACTTTTGAATTACGAGACCGACAACAAGCCTCGGAAACGGACTGATCACACGACGACAACCAACGCAACGAAAACTGAAAAACTATTTACGAATTTTCTTATGGAACGTACGATCGCTCTATAGAGCTCGAGCTCAGCAGCTAGCCGATGGCCTGTCAAAATATAAAGCTGACATAACAGCTCTTCAAGAAATCAGATGGACAGGGAATGGTGTTCTACAGAAGAAAGAATATGACATATACTATAGCTGTCATACAAAACACCATGTGCTCGGGGTAGGCTTCCTAGTCAGCGAAAAAATGAAGTCTACCATCATCGGCTTTAACGCTATAAGCGAAAGGCTATGCACCCTTCGCGTGCGAGGCAAATTTACGAACATCAGCCTCATTAACGTTCACGGACCTACGGAGGAGTCCTCAGAAGAAAAAAAAAAAAAAAAAAAAAAAAACATTGAATGATAGTTCTTAAAAATTAAGGAACAATAAAAAAAGAACCGTTTTCGTGAAAAAAAAACGATTTTCATAAGCGATTTTTTAAAACAATAGATTTTTTCAAATTTTTTTTTTTAAGTTTTGAAATGCAATGCTTTTTTAAACATCCAAACAACATTCAAAATTCGAAAAAATCGTTCTATGATAGGTACAAATTTTAGCTAAATTCTTGGAACTGTTTTCGAGCAAAATACCATTTTCGAAAACCATTTTTTAAAGGTTTTTAGGTAAAATAATTTTTTTTTTTTTTTATCTTGTAAATTATATTAAGAAACTTTTATTTATCAAGTTTTAAGAATATCGAGCATGGGGTTTTCGAAATATTTCAAAAAAAAATTTGAAAATTTTTTGAAAATCCAAAACAAAATATTTTGAAAATTTGAATGTACCTACAATAATATTGAAACTGCTGGCACGCTTTAACATCGATTAAAATCGGTTGTACCGTTTTTGAGAAAATTAAAAACCAAAAAAATATTTCGGAAGAAGGTACTAAAAATAACCATTTTTTGGATTTTTTTCAACAATTACCTAGTTTTAACTAAATGAAATCTTAGGAATTTTTTTTGAAAAGTCTGTGGCACAGTTTTTGAGAAAAAAAAATATTTATAAAATTTCGAAAAAAATCGTATGGCAGGTACCATTATTTTTGGTCTTAAAAAAAATAAAACGGAGCCCCTTAGGCTGTAGTCGAACAGACAGACAGACAGAATTGCGAGACCCACTTTTTTCATCTTCGCTTTCATCGTAATGTCAACTTTGATCAAAATCTCGAGTTCGATTTTTTTTATGAACGCATTACTTGCCTTATAATGGGTGATTTTTTTGGTATTTGCTTTTTGACATCTCACGCACGTTTCGTGTTTTGTGTCACTATCAAACATGAATCGTCTTACAAACGAACAAGGCTTGCAAATTATTGAATTTTATTATTAAGATGCGTGCTGTGTTATGAAAGTTCATCTACTGAGGAGGTTTTTGGTGAATGAGCTCTTGAAAAGTTGGCCGAAGATCCATTTTTTTATGGAAAAATTGTGTTCAGCGACGAAGCTCATTTCTGGTTGAATGGATACGTGAACAAGCAAAACTGCCGTATTTGAAGTCAAGAGCAACCAGAAGCATTGCAAGAGCTAGCAATGCATCCAGAAAAAGTCACTGTTTGGTGCGGATTATGGGCTGGTGTAATCATTGAGCCGTATTTCTTCAAAGATTATGCGTATCGCAACGTTACTGTGAATGGTGAGAGCTACCGTGCGATGAAAACAAACTTTTTTTTGCGAAAATGGAAGATCTTGACTTGCATGACTTGTGGTTTCAACAAGCCGGTGCCACATGTCACACAGCACGCGTAACAATGGACCAATTAAGAGGCGAGTTCGGTAAACAGTTTATTTCACGTTTTGGGGCCGGTCATTTTGCCGCCAAGATCGTGCGATTTAACGCCTGTAGACTATTTTTTGTGGGGATATGTTAAGCCTCATGTCTAAAGTGACAAGCCCGCTTCGATTGATGCACTAGAAGCCTACATTGAAGCATTTATTTGTGAGATACCGGCGGAAATGTAAGAAAGAGTATGCTAAAATTTGACTAAGCCTTGTGTAGAGTTTGTTTTGAGTATAATCTCGTCAAAAATTGAGCTCTCTATCACATAAGATGCCAAGTTCGCGAATTGACTATGCGGTGGATATGGGTTGAAAATGCAGAAGGTAGAGATGGGGAGTAGATTGGATGCGTTACCGTGAAAAAGTGATTGAAGACATTTCAAATGTTTAGATCTAAGCAATTTGTCAGGCACCAGACACAGAAACTGGTGAGATCAAGTTGAAGAAGAGTGGTATCATGTGTCTTAAAAAACTTTGTATCGCCGGGCGTAGAGTGAAATATGACAATGACCATTTCAATATCGTTAATAGTAAGAATAAAGAGGAGATACCCTAAGTGGCTGCCTTGTTGGACCCCGGAGGTAGCCAAGAAATCATCAGAGAAGGAAGATCTGAATTGATTCTTGTAGTAACGGGTTTTCAGGTAAGAAAAGAAATCCATCTTAAGAAGATAAGTTCAAGCCCAAGGGTGGACAGTTTGAATAGAATAAGCTTATGTGAGATTTTGTCAAAGACCTTACTGAAATCGGTTGAGACTGCGTCGACTTCCTTTCGATTTCCTAAGGCTGAGATGCTAAGGGATGCGAATTCAACAAGGTTAGTCGCTGTGGACCTAACCCTTGACAAGGCCGTGTTGTCTAGAAGAAATCAGAGACTTACAACGAAAACTTAAAATATCATACAAAATGCTTACAAAGATTTTGGGAGTAGGTGAAAGCTTAGCAATTGTACGATAGCTTGTAACTTCACACTTTGGGCTCTTTTTATGTTAATAGTGTTACGGTAAAATTTACCGCAACAATGACTGGCCTTCGTTTCCTTCCTTTCCTTCTTTTCTTTGGTTGCGGCTGCAAAATTCTGGCGAGGTTGAGGGCAACCATGGTACCATCAACCATTGGTGTACTTAGTCAGCATTTTGCAAAAGTGACAAATACAGGTTTCGAGTGAAAGGGTTCCGAGATTTACGAGATTATACTTCACATGTAGACGGGCGCTCTCATGGAACAAAACGAATGCCAGCGGATGAGCTGAAGAGGTAACGAGTCAGGCGGACTCTTACCTACCTTAACATCAAAACAACACAACAGCCTAAATTTTTACTTAACTTTAAATTTCTTAAATAACCTAAATTGTTTTTGTAAGCGAACGGGTCCCTGACGATTAAGAGTAACTATTAATTTCATTTCCTAAAGATATTAATTCGTCTTTTCCAAAATGGTCCACTTCGAATATAGTTCGTGTTAAAATTATGCTTTCCTCTTTCATCTCATTATTGTTTAGATGGCTTCGCTTTTCGAATCACTCGCGTGTATTTAATTGTAACTAGGGGAATGCCTAGAAAAGGGCTTTTCCTCGATTTTATTCTTTTTGATTTTTCTCGAGAAATTTAGTTGATGGTAGTCTGAACTCGACCATTTAGGTTCGGCAAGTTTTGGAAGGACATCCAACAACTTGCTGAATCCGTGAATGTGAGTGTGAGAGCAAAGTTTCGTTTGAGATTCGACAACGGTGGTTTTCTGCGAAACGAAAAAGGTTTCCAGGAAGCCGGTGTCCGTGACCGATGATCGCGAAAACGATTGGCTGGATGTGTGAATGTGTGAGTGACTGGAATGGTCGAGGGAGGACAGAAAAGGATTTTAAGCTAGGAAAGTTCACTCTTGAGAGAGCTAACCAAGCGACAAGATTAATTGAAAAAAATTAGAAAAGGATTCGAGAAAGTTAAAAAGGAAAAAAAATCGAGGAAAATAGCAGAGAATTTAAAAAGGAGATCGAGGACAAAAGTTTGGAAAAAGAAGGAATAGTGATTCGGGGAGCAAAGTCAGGAAAAAAAAAATAGGAGAAACGAGAAGTTGGAGGAACGTAGATCGAGATATAAAAGATAAGTAAATCGGACATCTTGTCCAATTCTAAAAATTTTTACTGTTCGTGTTCTTAAAAATTCGTGTGGACCTTCGTTCTTTCTTTCGCGATAAATTTAACTTACGACCAATTTAATTTTTTATTCGGGTGTTCATTTTTCTATCGTTAGAGACCTAACCGCGATTTCATTTGCATTTTAATTCCATTGTACTTTTTTATCTTGTTGAAAAAGGTATTTCATTCTACACCGATGGGTCAAAAATGGAAGAAGGAATAGGAGCTGGGGTGTTCTGTGAATCTCTCAATATAAAAGAATCATTCAAACTCCCAGATGAGTGTAGTGTCTTTCAGGCTGAGATTTACGCTATTGAAAAGGCGGCAGAATTGGTACGCACGAAAGAATTGAACTCGTCGGAGATCACATTTTTCGTGGACAGCCAAGCGGCCATCAAAGCTTTAGCCAGTGAGACTATAAGATCCAAAACAGTAACAAAATGCCGAGACATGCTGAACAATATTTGCAACACCAACCAAGTCAACCTCTGCTGGGTTCCTGGACATAATAATATAGAAGGGAATGAAATAGCAGATGAACTGGCAAGGAAAGGGTCAGAATCAAATAAAAACAGCAGTAGCCATTTAAATTTGGGACCAAAAATCCCGATTGGCGTGATTAAAAGGAAAATAGACCTAATAACGAAAGAGCGAATCAATAACTCCTGGTCCTCCAGGGACGACTGCGTTATCTCTAGAAGTTTATGGCCTAGAATTAATGAAAAGGAAACTCGATATATCTTATCGCTCAGTAAAAAGAACATCAGAATCCTGATAGGTGTACTGACGGGTCACTGCGCCATTGGCACAATGGCCATAAGAATGGGTGCATTTGCGCCAGATTTCTGTAGGAGCTGTCAGGATGTCGAAGAGATTGAAACCATTAAACACTTGCTCTGTGACTGTCCAAACCTCCAAGCAAATCGCCTCCGCTACTTTGGAAACAGGTTTGTTGGAGAACTAGACGATCTAACGCAGGTCTCAAAGGCAAACATGAGAAAATTCATTGTAAGCACAGGCTGGTTCGAAAATGAACCAGTCTACATAAGACATTAGTTAGGAGCATCTCTGCTTTTATTAATAGGGGATCACAATGGACCAATAGGCCCCCGTGTACGCAACAGCCTTATGCTGTGCACACCCCTCCTAACCTAACCTAACCTAACCATCAAATTCAGCTAGTTAGAAGTCGTTTATCATGGCCCTGTAGGTCTCCCCAGTAAGAGTGATCGTATATAGCCGATGGCGTCCTCAAAAAACTACGGCCCAATAACTCCTCTTCCTCTCGAGCGAACGCCGCACCACACAGTGGCCTTGAGTGAATATAATGGCTCTTCGTGCATCACACGTGGATTTTCATTGCCCCAGAAACTAAGATTTTGCTAATTGAGGTAACGGCTTAAGTGAAAATGCGCCTCGTCGCGCAAGATGATTTTCGACACAAAATCGTCCTCTTCGTTGCTGAGATTGAGTGTGACATTAATTCACATGCGACGGACTGATGCACTGTTTTCACTTTGTATGGAAGCATGTGTAAGTTTTTCACTAAAATTCGCTGTAAGGTCCTTCTGGTGATGTCCAATTGCATGGCCCGTAGCCTTAGTCTGGTTGATGTTTCTTCGTTCTCAGCGACATTGGCAGCCACAGCCACGATATTCTCGCCCGACAGACCAGTCCGATGGCGGCCACGCCCTGCATGGTTTCCTGTGGTTCCAGTCTGCTCAAGTCGAGTAGCTAAGCACCGGAATGTTTGCCCATTTGACGCGATACTATTGGGAAATCGACGTCGAAGTTCACGCTGCGCCGATTATTGGTTAAAAAATCGACACATTTTATTCTCTGGCGGTCAACCATCAGACGAATAGGGGGAACAACATGTAGCATACGAAAACATGCACGTGCCGTAACTATTCGGGACTGGTGGAAGTGTGATCATAGCCTCTCCGCGGCGGCCGCTAGAAACAAGCCTTTTAAAAAAGGTTTGACTAATATGATCAGGCTGGTTCCTCAGGTTGGCGACAGGTTAATTCCCTGTCCCGTAAAACTAAAAGAACTACGAGACCGACAACAAGCCTCGGAAACGGACTGATCACACGACGACAACCCACGCAAAGAAAAAGGAAAAACGATTTACGAATTTTCTTATGGAACGTACGATCCTATAGAGCTCGAGCTGCTCAGCAGCTAGCCGATGCCCTGTCAAAGTATAAAGCTGACATAACAGCTCTTCAAGAAATCAGATGGACAGGGAATGGTGTTTTACAGAAGAAAGAATATGACATATACTACAGCTGTCATACAAAACACCATGTGCTCGGGGTAGGCTTCTTAGTCAGCCAAAAAATGAAGTCTACCATCATCGGCTTTAACGCTATAAGCGAAAGGCTATGCACCCTTCGCGTGCGACGCAAATTTACGAACATCAGCCTCATTAACGTTCACGGACCTACGGAGGAGTCCTCAGACGAAGAAAAAGAGACTTACTACGAACAAGTCGAGAGGGCCCTCAATGCCTGTCCAAGGTATGATGTTAAAATCATCCTTGGGGATTTGAACGCAAAAATAGGTCGGGAGCCGGTATTCAGGCATTACGCAGGCAGCCATAGTTTGCATGAGAACACTAATGACAATGGACTTCGAGTCTTAGAATTGGCAGCATCGAAAAACATGGTCGTTGCGAGTACCAGGTTCCCGCGTAAAGATATCTACAAAGCCACCTGGGTATCACCTGATGGAGTTACTCGTAACCAAATAGACCACGTGTTGATAGACCGCCGCCACTACTCGAACTTGATGACGGTACGAACGTACCGAGGTGCCAATATCGACTCGGATCACTATCTTGTTGGTATGGTTTTCCGAGGGCGGATTGCCTTGCGAAGACGCATTGCATCCGCCGATCAGGTTCGAATCAACACGGCTGCCCTGCGCAATGAAAACACCAGTAACACCTTTGGTAATGCGTTAGGACTCGCCCTAGAATCACTTGATTCAGGGAGAGTAAGTCCTGGAGCCAGTATGCTGGGCGTAAATGAGAAGTGGACACGCCTTAAGAATATTGTCATTAGTACTGCCAACTCCATCTTAGGCAGCAGTCGTAAAAATCGGAACGACTGGTTTGATGATGAATGCAAGCTAGCGACTGAAAGTAAGAATGTTGCGTACCGAGCAATGCAACAATCTCATAGAACGCGGGCACGCGAAGAGGAATATAAAGAGCTCAGAAGAACAGAAAAACGGCTTCACAGACAAAAGAAATCATCCTGGGAGAAGAACCTGATCTGTGAAATAGAAAACAGCCGAGAGCGAGGTCCGC
The DNA here is from genome assembly GCA_911387755.1 of Chrysotoxum bicinctum. Classification (NCBI taxonomy): domain Eukaryota; kingdom Metazoa; phylum Arthropoda; class Insecta; order Diptera; family Syrphidae; genus Chrysotoxum; species Chrysotoxum bicinctum. The sequence goes on along the minus strand of OU426988.1, from coordinate 177,733,562 downwards.
ACCAGGCGCGAAAGTTCTACCAATCCGTCCGAAACATGACGCAGTACACACCACGCTGCACTTACTGCAAGGACGGAGAGGGAAATCTGATCACCGATCCTGAAAGCATACTGGAGCGATGGGAAGTGTACTTCAATGAATTGCTAAATGGTCAGCTCACTGCAGAAGTGGAGGCTCCACTACTTCAAGAAGAATACCCTATGTTGCCGCCACCAAGCATAGAAGAGGTTGAGAAGGCTATAGGCCGGCTTAAACTGAACAAATCCCCGGGAGCCGATGGCATACCAGCCGAATTATTTCATCACGGCCGGCCAGCCTTACGTCAAGCAATTCATGATATTATAGTGCACGTATGGGAGCAGGAAGAAATGCCAGAAGACTGGCGAAAAGGCATAATATGCCCCATACATAAGAAGGGAGATGTCACAACGTGCAGCAATTATAGAGGTATCACGTTGTTGAGTACCGCCTATAAGATACTCTCCTCTATCCTACAAGACCGGATAACCCCATACGCTAAAACCGTCATCGGACAATATCAGTGTGGTTTCATTCCAGGCAAATCAACTACTGATCAGATCTTTACCCTTAGGCAGGCGATGGAAAAATGTCTAGAATTTAACATCCCAACATACCATCTGTTTATAGACTTTAAGGACGCCTATGATAGCATAGCCAGGGTAGAACTTTACAAAGCCATGGGAGAATTCGGCATCCCAAATAAATTGACACGACTATGTAGGTTGACCATGACCAACGTAACAAGCCAAGTAAAAATAGCCGGATTGCTATCCAGACCAATCAAAATCTTTAATGGACTCCGACAAGGGGACGGTTTGGCCTGCCTCCTCTTCAACCTGGCGTTGGAGAAAGCAATCCGTGACTCTGGCACGGCAACAAGAGGGACCATCGTCAACAGGTCCAGCCAGTTACTAGCTTACGCAGACGACATCGACATCATCGGAAGAACCGAACAAGCTGTACACGATTCCTTCATCCAGATCGAGCAGGCGGCACAAAATCTGGGGCTGCACATTAGTGAAGGTAAAACAAAGTACATGGTGGCGTCGAATGCGAGAGGAACAGTTGGTCAAACAATCAAGGTAGCGGAGCACGAATTTGAAGTGGTGCAATCCTTTAAATACCTTGGGTCAATAGTAGCAGCCGATAACAATATAGAAGAAGAAATACGCGAGCGGCTTCTCAAATCCAACAGAGCCTACTATAGTCTGTCAAAGCTTTTCAAATCCAGAAATCTCACCATAACTTCAAAACTGCTGCTGTACAGGACCATGGTCCTGCCAGTACTCACATATGGATCCGAGACTTGGGTGCTTAGCAAAAGGCACTCCGACCTCTTAGCTGCGTTCGAGAGAAAAGTCTTAAGGAGAATTGTTGGCCCCATATGTGAGGAAGGACGATTCCGGAGACGGTACAATCATGAATTGTACGCAATCTACCTATAGAAGCACATATCGTGACAAAAATTAAGCTCGGTAGACTCCGGTGGGCAGGGCACCTAGCTCGCATGAGCGAAGAGGAACCTGCTCGGAAAGTTCTTTGTGGTACATTCTATGGTAGACGACAGCGTGGTAGACCATGCTTGCGCTGGAGAGATGGCGTAGACCAGGACGCCCGAAGCCTTGGGGTGGAGAGACTTGTTGAAAGAGGCCAGGACCGGAACCCAGTTGTCGAGCCGATGATTGATGATGACATTTTATTCTGTGATGCTTTCTCTTTGTGGCTGAGGTAAGCTCGTCAGTGTCCAGGGTTCTTCCCAAAGAAGCAACAAACTTGGGTTTGGAGGGTCTAAAGCTCTGAATGAAATAACGTTCTTTAATACTGATAAATTCTTAATCAATTTATTTTGTGGTTTTGTATTTCTAACACGGTATTTCACATAAAGTGCCCCCCCCCCCCCTAGCGCACGCAATCTAAAGAAATAAACGGGTGGAACTCTTAAAAGAGAACCTGTCCAATGAGCTGTCTTAAAGAGGAGATCAGAGGAAGGAAACGGGTTGGTTTAGTATATAATAATACTCCTAATAATAATAATAATAATAAAGCTTGTCCCACTCTAGCTAATACTTCTAATAAGAATAAAACTTGCCTTACTCTCGCTAATACCCTTACACTACTATTTTATAAAAAAATTAGATCAGCCTCGCCATTACTAGCGATACCTCTCTGTCACCGAAACTGCTTATAAAAAGTTTTTGTTTGCGGTCCGATCTTAAACTCTCTAAACACTTGATTGATATCCACACTGGACGAGAATAAAAGACAATTTTGTCGTTTTCTCCACCTCCACTTATCAAATCTGCGGCTAAGAAGCAGTGTGAACTGAAACAAATAAAAGACTAAATTGTATGTGATTCAGAGTGAGTATTGATCACACGACTTCGGGTGCACACTGGATGCGCAATATGATTATTTAATAAGGTGGTATGTAGGTGTCGTAACATTTCGCTCGGTAATATGATTTTGAATGAATTGTATTATTGCACTGCGACCTGTAGATCTATTGTGCCCTAAATCGGTAATATGATTAGAGGTCGTTGGTGTCTTAGCGTTTTGCTCGGTAACGTGGTAAGGGATATGTAGGTGTTATAACGCTTCGTTACAATTCCACGCTCTTGCATAATAAAGGGCCCCATTGCTTGTCTGTTAGTATACTGCAGCTGTCTAGTTCACAAATGTCAAATATGATTGACGTACAACGCCATTTGCAAAAATTATAATATCTTCCGTAAGGGTGATTCATTTTGCGCCACCTGTTAAGTATAAACAATGGAATAAAAGCTTAATTGATTGTATGAACGAAGTATTTCAAAACAAGTAGTTTGATGATTTCTTCAACACCATGTCTATACGCAGTGCGCCCTTAAACCGTAACTTTTTATGTAAAATCAAATCAAAGCTCAAATATCACGACTTTTTCATTGCTCTTTAGTCTAAAGAACTCAAATTCCCGATTGTCTACTCCTATTCAAAGTGTATCCTAATATATGTACATGAGAATGTGAGTACCTAGACCTAACACACAAGCCGAAATTACCTCTATCATAAGTGCCACTATGTGCTTCTAGCCTAAACTGTTTTACTGTGTAATTTTTTCGTCCTCAAGTTATTTACCCACTTTGATAGTTTAACTTTCGATAAGAACCTTTACATGTATAAATTCTTATCTAATCCCAAATTTAACCTAAACTACAGGTGCTTAGATTTCCGTTGGGAAAAATATTTGTCTTCGTTTTTCCTTCCACAGAAAATTCTCACATTGTGGCTTTATAAATTTTTTATTTGACATAAAATTGCTCTCAAAATGTTCAACTCTCAACTCCAAATTGCCATCTCTATAATAAAACCTAAAACCAAAAAAAAAAAAAAACTTTGAAAATCTATTTTGCATGTCTTTCCATCCCAAAAGTTCAAACCCCAAAAAAATAAGGGAAAAACCACACACAAGGATGCCAGTGAAACCACTCAACTACAAATCGAATTCATAAATGCACCAACTCGTCTTTCTCTCTCACTTTATTTAACTCGTTCCTTTTTTTGCAGTTAAGGACTTCTGCAAGCCACACACTATGCCAATGCTGGCTTGCCCCAGTACCCAGAATGAGGGGTTTAGACGATGATGATGATGATGATGACGATGATGTGGGGAGTATTAGAAGGGGTTGAGTATAAAAGATTTCTGCGTTGGTTTTGTTAGTTGATGATTGGTTTACTTGGTCAGTGTTTTGCGTGTTGTTGAAAGTTTTTGAACAAACACAAGGACACAACAGCATAAACGAATAACAAAAAACAAGCCCCCTTCACCCGTCGCCCAAACAGGCAAGCTCAAACAGCAAACGATTAAATCGAAATCGAACGTCGGGTTCGAGGCTGGTCATGAGGGTGAAGGGATGGAAGGATGGAGCCAAACCTATCGCATGAGAAACCCAACAGAAACAACGGTACGAGACGAAAATGTTAAAGCACTTTAACCCAAGCAATAGCCAACGCAGAAAGATTGGGACTTTGAAAATTTTATTGACCAATATAAGGTTTTGAACTTTGGTTAGCAATTTCAGACTTGCATCCTTCCCTCCTTCTGCTCCTTTTTCATTCTTTTACTTTTTTAGAAGGAATTTTTTTTTGGTGAAGAAGAATCAGAACACACCTGGATGTGAAAGTCGTGTGCAATTTTCCTGAAAACGAAAAACAAAAAAAAACAACCATGTGTGTAATCGGATTGAGTGGTTTTGGGGGGGTTAAAGTCCTTGAGTAAAGAGAATGTGGAAAAAATAAAGACTTTAAATTGGGGAATTCATTGTACGAGGATATTAGCCATACAGCCTCGTTCCTTCACTCTTCAGCGCAACCCTCTTAAGAATCACATTATGTCGGGGGATAATGGAAAAAGCATGTTTGCACAATTTTATCTTATTCCTTGAGAACATCTTCAAATAATTACCGTTAATCATAAAAAGGTTTTCCCACTTTTCTATGAACAGAAAAAAACAATAGAGAGGAGAGCGAAAAAGTTCTATAGTAGATAGTTCCACGTGAGAATCACCTAAGCGGGTTAAGAACTTGTACAGGAAGTTTGTTTAATTAATTCATTTGTATGAAGTTGAGGAGCTGTAGGACTCAGCTAAATTGAGTGACTATGATAGGAAAAATGTGTTGATAATATTCGTAAAAAATTTTTTTTTGTTTAGTTTCAAGTAATTGGAAGAGCTCGCAATGTAAACGAAATGCTGGGAGGAGTGAGTTAAGATATAATAAAAGATTTAATAAAATTTTAACATTTTGCAGGTGGTATTGTTGTGTTAGATTTGGCGGAAACGGTGTGTTAATGAGGAGATAAGATCACATTTCCGAGAGATCCTACGTACTGATTAACCTAGCCATTAAGACTTTAGCAAAAGAGTTTTATTGAAGAATTTTGCATCTTTATTTTTATGGAGAGAAAGTAAGACAGCTTTGAATCCTTTGGTTTTTTTCCACAAAAAGTGGCCCGGTACTCCTATTGGACTAAACTTTTTTGGCCTTAAAAGTTATATTATCGAAAACTTAACGGAAAAATATATGTTATAAATCTAAATCTAAACTGTGATACCGTTGTGATCACGATAACTTCTGTGCAGAAACTCGAACAGACCTACTTCACCGACCGGCCATTTTATCATCCATCATCTGTCATCGAAAATTAATTATTAAGAATCCGTCGTTCTGCCAACACGTCGTTGGCACTAAATTTTTATTCAAGTCAATTTATATGTGAATTCTTATTTTAACACTTAGTTATAATAAAACACTTAAATAATAACAAAGTCTTTTTATCATTTTCATTCATAGCATTTTGGCGGCGAGGCTGAACCAGAATACCACTATGGACGTCGCACAATTTAGTCAATTCATCCAGGCAATGAGAGGGTTGCTACCCCAACCTGCTACTACGGCCTCCGCCACTTCAACGACCATCATCGCCGCAAATTTTGAAGTTTTTGATAACTATTGTGAATTAAAAAGCATTACCGACGAGTCAATTCGGAAGAGACTGTTCTTCAACTCGATTGGTCCTTACCTCTACGATAAGTGCAAATGCTAGAACCATCGATGAGTAGACCTATGACGATATTGTGAAGGCCTTGCAAGTCCACATTGAACCTCAAGTAAACCAATTTGTGGGTCAGCATCGACTCCTCACGAGGGTACAAGAGTCAAACGAGAATTGCGCAGAATACAGTTTTGCTCTACAAAAACTTGCCGTTGACTGCAAACTAAAATTTGGCTGTGACAAATCTGTTATTAGAGGTCTCAAAGGCAGTAGCATTAGAGGACAAATATTACAGGAAGATGTAGAATTCGACGCCATCGTGCAAAAAGCCTTAGCATCAGCAACCGCCAAGCTAAGTGCTCATGAAGTAGCTCAATGCCCTTCCAGCTTAGTCAATTCATTAATCAAATTTCAAGATCCAGACATCATGCAGACACTAAGAAGTCAGCCGGAGGTGGTGCATATTGACGAGGCCGAAGTGCGTCCCACAGCAAAGAGTCCAGTTACCGTGTGGATTTCAAAGACATTGGCATAAGCGATCTGTGCATAAGATGTGTCAAAAATAATCATGCATCCCCAGAGTACTAAATTGCTTCACACAAACTTAAGTGTTCGTCGTGTCGTAAATAAGGACATGTGTCAAAAGTCTGCATTTCAACTCTTTTAAAAAACAAGAGTGTTGTATCATCGTCAAGGCAGTGAGCTTCCAGAAACATAATATGTATCAAATGTGACAGATTTTCAAAATTTCCAATCAACGTCAACTTATGGTCAAAACGGTCTTAACAAAGTGAAAATAATTGATTTGTTTGCACAGAGATAGCTACCCACAAAGAAATATGAAATACGAGATTTCCATCGCGAAAAAAAATGTGAAATTTGAAGTAGACTCTGGATTCGGTTACACAGTACTCCCCAACAACGAGTTCAAACGCTTAAATTTGCATACTAAACTCCAAACATGTCTTGTGAAGTTCAGAACTTTTGATGCAGGAATCGGGGCACCTCATCGAGTCGTCGATGTACCGGTAAGATGCAACAATATGGAGTCTATTCAACAACTTTTAATCGTGCCTGATGGATTTTCACCTTTACTGGGTGGAAAGTGAATGCATCATCTAAATAACAGCCTTCAAGAAATCAGCCAGGCCATCAGCAGCACACACACAAGATTTACTCAAGATAGAGTCAATTGAACAGTTTGAGAAGCTGTTTCCCAAAAATATTTGAACAATCAGTAGGAAAAATTTCAGTCGGCAAATGCTCCTTACAATTGAGAAGCAATTCCAGGCCAGTGTTCGTCGAAGCACGTACGATCCCTTTTACCATTAGACATTAGATCGAACATGAGCTTTCTATGTTTTAAAAATATGGAATAATTACACATATTGGCAAAAGCGATTGGACTCACCTATCGTAGCCGTGCCCAAAGCAGATGTAAATGTGAGGATGTGATTTGACTACAAAGTTGCTTTCAACAAACAACTGACAGAAGTGCACTACCCCATTCCTCGGATCGACGACTTTGGTGAAGAGTCTCAGAAACTCCATATTCTTTTGTAAACTTGACCTGTATTAGGCGTACCTCCACATAGAAGTCAACGAAATGAGTTTGATTCCGTCTTAACACAGCCAAGTGTAAGCTTTTTGCTACAAGAATATCATACCTCGGATATCACATATCTTACACAAAAATTGACAATGATGCGAGAAAAGTTTAAGCTATTCTCGAAGCATCTATACCGACAAATGAGAAGGAAATTAAGCAGTTTCTTAGTCTTATAAAGTACCACAGCAAGTTCATCCGAAATCATTCAACACTCAGCGCCGATTCGAGAGCTCCTCTGTACAGACTCTGATTTTTTCTGGTCTGCAAGTTTTGAAGTTGCGTTTATCAAGTCTACTACCATACGATCCACAACTGCTAGTCACTATTGCTTGTGATGCCAACCCAGTGTGTGTGGCCGTAGTTCTATCTCACGTCATTGATGAAATTCAGAAGCCAATATATTTCGTGACGAGGTCCCTTTCAAAATCAGAAAACAATTACAGCCAGATTGACCTCGAAACCTTAACCATTGTGGTTGCGCTTGACCGACTGTACAGTTAGCTTTATGGCAGGAAGCTTACGTTTATCATGGACAATGAACTTTTGGTAAGAATAATTCATCATAAGAAAAATTTACCTTCAATGACAGCTGCCATATTACTCAGGTATGCGTCTTACTTATCTATTTTCAACAACGATATAGTTAGATATGGCCGAACATCGACCTGGATATCGAACGAAACGTTCGCTCTTGTCAATCCTGCGCACTTAGCCTGAAATCTCCAGCTATACACACTGTTGGGAAGAGCCCAAAGAAAATTTGTCAAGAGTGTATATTGACTATGCTGGTTCCAAAAATTTAAAACACAATCTCAGTGTTCGAAAGTTTTTGCAAGGAACGGGGATTTATCCGAATTTTTACTGCATCAGGACACCCGTCAGCTAATGGCCTTGCAAAGCGGTACGTACAAACCCTAAAGCTGAAATTGGCAAAGATGCATAATGATCCAGTTCATATTGATAAAGTTTAACAGAAATATTGCAATTGTTTCGAGCGGCACCTTTACTCTGTGGAAAGAATCCAGTAAAGTTGTACCTGCATCGTACGTATTCTTCTGGATGCTACCAAACCAAGGAGTTACCAAAAGCTGTTCCACAACAAGGTGTCCTAAGAAATCTCAAGGTGGGTGACTGCGTAACAACCCGAATTTCCCGAAACAATGAACGTTCATGGGAATTCACCTCAGTCGTCGACAAGCTTGGTTCAATGCATTACAAAGGTCAAGCTAGAAAGCGGTCATATATTCAAACGACATATTGATCAACTCAGATGTGTCACAGTTCCAGCCCCTAAGCCAGTAGACCGCACAGTTCCAGCCCCGAAGCCACTTGTCCACAAACCTCGGACAGTAGGTAATATTCGCCGATTATTGCGTGATCATGAGTCGACCAGCTGATTATCAACCCGTGGTTCAAGTACCAAAAACACCTCCAATAGCACCCGCAGCTGCGTCTTCACCTCCCGAGATTCAACTACCGCAACGAACAAGAAGCAAACTAGGTTACCTATTAGATTGAGGGATTATTATCACGGTGATATTGATTAACTCAATGATATTGGATTGGCCAGCCGGATAGTCTTGTGTTCACGACAACTTCTGTGCAGAAACTCGAACAGACCTACTTCATCAACCGTCCATTTTATCATCCATCATCTGACATCCAAAAATTAATTATTAAGATTCCGTCGTTCTGCCAAGACGTGCTCTGCGCTGAACTTTTATTCAAGTCAATTTATATATGAATTCTAATTTTAAAATTTAGTTATGTACTCGTATATTAAAATACTTAAAAAGTAACAAATTCTTTTTATCATTACCTTGCAGATACATTTCTCTCAGCTACTGTTTCAAGATCCTATGGGCTCCGATACTATTCAATATGGTCAACCTGGTTTATATGAGGATGGATTAGATTTTTTGAGAGCTTTAAAGAACTCAAGGACGGAAAAACAGCCGGATTAGATAGGATCCCATCCGAATTCTATAAATTTGGCACCGAATTAGTCATTGGAAACTTAACAGAAGTATTTAAGATTATATTTGAACATGCAATACCACAATATAAGGAAGCGCTTATTTTTCGCATCCATAAAAAGGGAAATACAATGGAACCTGCAAACTACAAAGGTATCTTTTTCTTAAGCGCCCATACAAAATATTCACATCGGTGCTGCACAATCGATGAACATCGTGAATATATGCAAATAGATTAATAAGCATCACCTAACACCTAACTTAGCCCAATCGAATACCAGATGTTGCTGGGGCAAAACGCTCACATTTTTGATTTGTTTCTTACTTCTAACCCTGATAAATATACCATAACGGTAAAATCTCCATTATGAACTTCGGACCATTGTGTAATATCAGCCAATTTCTCGTGTCTCATTCATACAGTACCGGCAATACGAGAAAGCCAACTGGGACGGTCTGAATAACTTTTTTAGAATTTGTAACTGGTCACTATGTTTCCTCGATAGTGACGTAAATACGACTTCTAATATGACCACAGAATTGAATTTTCTTGGATTGCGTACTTTTATTTCTAACAGAATTAAGAGTACAAAGCTTAGAGAAAAGTCTTGGTTGGATACAAGCTGTAAAGAAGCTATCAGTTTGAAAGAAGTACGTTTCCGCTCTTACAAAGACAACCCAAGTAGAGAAATTCGGAAACAGTATAAACAAGTCAGAAACCATTGCAACGCTGTTATAAAAAGAACCCAATTCTTACAGAAATAAATGCAAAAAATCCTGCAATGTCCCAAAGGAATTAGAAATTTATGGTAATTTGTCAAGAGCGTAAAAAATTCAACTTCATTTTCGGTTTCAACGCTCATCTACAATGACAAACGGATAACCAGCTCCTTAGAGAAGGCAAAAATGTTGTTGCAGATCTTTTTGCTGCTAGCTCTACGTTGCCTGTTAGCAACATTGTTCCTCCTGTACTTAAGAATGTAAATTAATCAATTGGACAGCTATACATTCCCCCACACGTACAGTTGCAAGAGCCCTTCCTTGATATAAACAAATCCGCTGGCCCTGATTATATCCTCCCATTCTTCTGAAGAGGTGTTCTTCATCGCTGGCAAAACCACTGCGTAAGATTTACCATCGCTCCTACTTTTCTGGAATATTCCTTAGAAGATGAAAAACAGCATTTGTCCAGCCTGTTCCTAAAAACCCGACACCTGCTCCCCCTACTCCTATCGACCGATTGCACTAACGTCTCTTATTTTCAAGGTCATGGAATCGCTGATAAATCATCAGCTCAAAAAATATCTCGAAGATCGAAAGCTTGCTAATGACTGGTGATCTGATGGCATATCTCACCGAAGATTGGAACAGATCTTTCATAGTTTTGGAGAAAGTAAGATTATTACGCTTGATATTTCTAAGGTATTGGATAGACTTTGGCACCAGGCTCTCTTATCGAAAATGCGTGCGTTTGGTATCAACGGAATCCTTATTCTTTGGATTAGAAATTACCTTCCAGGCCATTCAATACAAGTCACAAAATAAATGCTTGTGTTCCCTAGGGCTCCGTTTTGTCTCCAACTATCTTCCTCATTTTTACAAATGATCTCTTGTCTGAAACTACAAATCCACTTCTCAGAATTCACTTCCAGTAGCTTCGGCAGTGGAGTTGCAACGGTATCGTATGCAGTGCCGCCGCTGGTTGTTCGTGCGCCCTTGTGCAAGAACCTTAGATTGCCGCCCCGTATCTTGGGTGCCGGGGGTAGATATGTACGTTGAATAAGTGGAAGTTTTATTTATTCTCCATTTCGCAGTTGAAAAATTTAAGCAAACATGCATTGTTGTTGTCGCGTTCCAATCTACATCAAATTCTTATAAAACGAACGTAGTCAGACTAGGATTTGGGGGGTCTCTCCTGTAAATGACTTTGAGAGTTTCTGTTATAGCATATAAAATATTTGCATCCTCTTAAGATTATTTACTCTTTTTACTTGAGACTTATAGGTATTATGTATATTTGTATAAGGCAAGTTATGCATTCGTAAAAAAATCGAACTCGAGATTTTGATCAAAGTTGACATTACGATGATAGCGAAGACGAAAAACAGTGGGTCTCGAAATTTTGTCCCCACACGTTTTTTTTTTCCTTTTTTTTCAAAATTTTCAAAAAAAAAAATTAGTTTGGATTTGGTAGATTTTTTAAAAACTTGATAAATAAAAGTTTCTTAATATAAGGAGAAAAAATGTATTACCTAATAATAACGATACCTATTCTACAAATAATGTTAAAAAATGGTTTTCGAAAATCGTATTTTTCTCGAAAACGTCCTTGAGGATCTTGATATTTTTTTTTCTTATGATACATTTTTACGTTCTATAATAATTAAAAAAAAATTGAAATCAATATATTGCTGACTGTACCGACCATAGAACCATTTTGTCGATTTTTTTAATTTCTCATTACCGGCTGAACGGATTTTAATAGATTATTTTATAGATTAGATTTTTGCATAAACTAATATTTGCTTGCATCACATGGCATCATATTCTTAGCTCCATTTATTGATGAACTTTATGTTTATGAACAGTTTTTTTTCTAATCGAATTGAAGTCTTTTACATAAGAGCAAGTTCGTGCGAATCAGTCGTGCATTTTATTTGGCGATTGCGAATAATTTTCTTCAACAAAACCATTTTCATATAAAATGCAAAGATTCGAGTTCCTAGCACAGTTTTTAATTTAAGTATGTCAAATCAATCCTTTGGTAAAAATCAGTAGTTTATAGCTTGACCGAAAGAAGACAAAGTAGTTTTTGATACTTTTAAAAGTTTTTGTTTTCACCTCTCTTTTTAAGACACTTAGGGCCATTTGCTGAAACGAAACTTAAATATTTATGTTCAACCTAAGCGCTTATGTTCTACTACATAAGAGTTTATGTGGAACATAAGTGTTTAATTTCCGTATCAGCAAATGGGCCTTAATCATTTTTGATGGAATTTGACATTTTGTGATTTGTGTGCGAACTATATTTTGATATAAATAGAGTCTGAACTCTGAATGTCAATTGAAAGCTCAAATTCGAACGACCAGTGAAACGTTAAATTTCTGGGTTATACTGATTTTTTTCAATCCGTTGACATTTAAGTTATTTATCAATTCAATTCTAAAATTAATTAAAAACTATTCGTAAATCCTTATTTAAAAACAAACATAAATATTTAGACACAAAACTTTTTTTTCCTTTTACCTAAGACCCTGTCACTGTTTTTTTTTTCGTTGTAAAGGTGGTTTGTTTATATTTGTTTACAATGTTTTAAATCATCTTCTATTAATTTCGTTCTAAAGTTACCAACTTAGATTTAAGATATTTAGCTATATCATTGCAATCAGAATATTGATACCCATTTATACAAAAATACGAGTAAATAGTAAAATTAATGTTTTCGAGACACTGTTTTCGTTTTATTTTATGGGAAATACATGGGCTGTAAATTAAAAAAAAAATCAATATACTTTTCGAGTTTATAGGTCTGAGATGTAGGTTCCGTGGAAAGCTATTTCCCAAGTGTCAATCTATGGCGACATGGCGTTAAGCAATTTAGACTACGACTGCAATCGAAGAGGTAATTTGTTGTGAAGTGCGACAGTCAGAAACAAAATATGAATAAAGATTGATAGTAGATTGTGTGTCTGTGTGGGTATATATTACATAGTGAACCGTCAAATGTAAACAGGTTCCAATAACTTAAGGAAAACTTTTGGAGCATGCTATACATGTTGAGTAAGATCGATCTCTTAATTTTCCGCCCCTAGACGTTGGCGCCCTTGTGTGCCGCACATTTTGCACATATGGTAGCGGCGGCCCTGATCGTATGATAAGCTCATTAAACTGCGATCTTTACAGCATTGTTAAATAGGATGTAAAAAATTGTGTCGAGTTTAATGCTTCGAAAACTGAATGATGTCTATTTTCGTTGAAGCAAAATGTCCCCCTTATGCCGTTGTCCTTAAATGGCACTTGCATCGAAGAAACCGAAAAGCTCTTAGTACTCGGTATGCGTGTTAACGACGATATTCATTGGAATGATCACAATTTTTCACCCCTTCTGATCTGACCACCATTTATAAGGCGTTTATATGTCCAAAACTCGAGTATAACTAACATCTTTGGGCAGGTGCAGCACAAATTCAGAACAGAAAGTTAAAACTGATAGGAAAAAGAGCTGTCATAAATTCATTCACAATATCTTGAACACCGTCGGAATGTTTCATGTGTTTCCTTGTTTTATTGCATCTTTCACAAGCAATGCTCACTCGAAGTAGCCAGTTGCATTCCTCCACTTTATCAGTTCAACATATCCTTGAGCGCGTGCGAATTATAAAAAAAGGAATTTTAAGCTGGTTATAAGTTATGCCATGGAGAAAATTTATCTGAAAGAGACCTGTAGAGTAGGGCAGATAGAAAAGCTTAGGCAAAGCTTATCGGCGAATACGAATTCTAGAGTTGCGTAGAGCATTTAGCAAACGCTATTGCAAGTCTTACAAATCACTGTTGGCATTTTGAAAATGCCAGAATTCGGAAGTCGAGCAGCAGCAGTTGTGGCGCAGTCCAGTGTTCGATGTTGTTCCTAGTGACATGGGAGAGGAGCCTGTTGATGGACTTAATATTGACTTTCATGAATAAGATAACATAAAACTGGCAACACAAATAAACTTAATTAAAAATGTGAGCATGTAAGAAAATAATATAGAATTGGAATTGAATTTCCATATAATGTGATTTTGTTGCCACAAATGTTAATCATTTTCATTATCCCATACACGAGTATGTATGTATGTAGAAACCCCTAAAATTTTCAATTTCCCTGCACAAATAAATAATCTGAATAAAAATTAATTCCAGATGCTTCCGCTAAGTTGAACAAATAAATTCACCCCCTTCCGCCAATTGCGATGTTCACAATCGTTACACAAAAACCAAATCACACCCCAATGACACAATTACCATTGTCAAAATGTTTCATTTATATTCCTGAATATCCTTATTATATTGTTATCATTCACTAGAACGCACAATTACGCCGAAAATATTTCGCAGAGCGAGACCGATAATTGAAGTCATCGCACAATATCCCTCTTTTGTCTATGTAGCCGAAATTCCTCAGCCTGAGCTCCAGAGCGAGAACCAGATCCAGGGCCCAGAAGCCAGAGTCGAAGACCCCAATCTGCTGTTGAACAAGCATTTTCCGCTATACCACAGCCTTTTAAAATTTGCATGTTAAAATCGAATTAATGAACGAAAAACAGAGAGAAATCGGCAGTGACATCCGACAAAATGTCACAGGCACTGTCAATCTGTCAGTTGACAGAATTGACTGTGATTTATGAGTATTTTGGGCGTGTAATGTATGCAATGCCTTTAACTTGGTCTAGTTTTTGTTTTTATTATTTTTTTTGGCTGTTGTTGTTTTTCCCTTTTGTCTTTGCTCTCGTTCAATTGACTTTGCTAGACTATACAGAATAGAGTCGTTTCCTCAATCGGTTCTTCCACAGACAGCTTCATCCAAGAAATGCTGTGGTTTTTCGAATGAAGCAAAGTAGATTTCACATCCTCATTTAAAAGGCAGACGAAATATGGAAATATTTGTAAAAAAGAAAGAGTTGAATTTCTCCAGTTGAGCATGAAGTAAATTAATCAACTTGTAAATTTGTCATGTAGAATTACATCATCCAAGATAATATAAGCACAGAACAGGCCAATTTTTGCTGACTCGAGTTGTGCCGAAAGAGTAAATTCGGCCGCAATTGAAACTCTTGAATATAGTGTAAGACTAGTGCTTCAAAGAGAAGAGAATTTAAGTTGAAATCTTTTCTGGGCTCCACACTACCGAACCCTTTTCAAAAGATCTTAAATTTATTATTTCTATAAGCTATCTTTGACCAGTTTTATTTAAAACAAACTTATACCAAAACTAGACATATGCTATCGAGGTAAGAATTTAATGAACTCAGCATTCCCGTCCATTTTGCAAAACTAATATGAGAACCTAAGAGTACTGTATGTCGTCAGCAAGAGTTAAATGATTTTTTCAGATAAAAGATCATTGATGAATATTAGAACGATAGTCGGAGTCGAAACGGAGCCCTGTGGCACACCAGAATTTATTTTATGAACTTCAGACTTATAACCTTCCAACACAACTTATATTGAGCGGATCGAAAGGTAGTTTCCAATCCAACAAAGAAGAGATTAATACATACCAATTGCACGTTTATTCGATAATAGAGCTTGATCCCAAAATTATCAAATGCTTTTGAGATATCAAATGCAATAATCTTACTTTCTCCAAAACGATGTTAAGATTTGTGCTACTGATCGGGGCGATTTACTATCAGATCACCAGTGGACCTATTGATACCAAGGAAGTACTGCTTGTCATTGAGAAGCCTTCGTTCTTAACTAACGATATTTCTTGAGCTTATAATTTATCAGCGTTTCCATGATATTGGACAGAAGAAACGTGAGAACAATTAGGCGGTAATAAAAGAGATAAAAGGATATGACGTTTTTTCGAGGCATCCTGAAGAAATGCGGTTTTCCATATGTACGTAGAAAGGGACCAGTTTAGTTTGTTTATTTATTTTCTTCTGCCAGTAAAGCCTTACATATTACAATATAACTAAAGAATAAAAGTACTTAATCTACTATTTACATACAATTACGACAACGAATTAAATAAAATGGTTTTGAAGCAGTTTGTTGACTTTATAAGTCCAAACTTGGAAATAGTTAATTAAATGTTGAAATAGCCCCCGGGTCATTTTGACCTTAATTTGTTCTATGTAAAGGCTTTTTTTCCCTTATATTTCTAGAAGGAGCGTAAATGGGTATCATGAGCAAAAGAGCCAGGACTTTTTATATGATAACAGTAAATCTCTTATAAACATGGCATCATATGCGGGTCTTCTTTTTTTCAGTGGCAGGATACCTAAAAATCTACACCTTGCATCATAAGATGGTAAAAAATTCCATCTCATTTTCCAAAAAATATATTTTGTAAACCTTTTTTGAACATTTTAAATGCGATGTGAAAGAATTTGATAAGCTGGGTTCCAAATTATATCAGCCTATTCAAAAATGGATCTTATTAACGATATAATATATGCAGGTAATTCATTACATACTTTGGGATGTTATTCTTGGTCATATTCTAAAAAAAAAAATTGTTCTTCAATAAAGTCTAATTTTCAACTTTGAAATCACTTTTTGACGATTTAAAAAAGGCTAACTTTGGTGTACCCTTGTACCCTGACCCATGTAAAGGTCAATTTATCTGTCAGTGATAATAGCAGAGACCTTATATTAGACTTTTTTTTAAGTTTAAGTTCAGCTGTTGTGTTTTTAGAGTTTCCAGATATTCAATTTTAAATGGTGTTCAATTTGTATTGCCCGAGAAAAATTTACACTTTGAGGTAAATTTTTTTCAAAATATGCGTAATAAACATACAGTTTTCTCATTTTTACCTGCTGAACAACACAATAATCAAAAAACTGTGTAGTTTTAAGTTTAAGTTTTTTATTTTATGTACACACAAATACATTCATAATAAGTGCTCAAAGTGCCCTCCCCCGTTTTAAATGCATGCTAGAGTCCGTTTTTGGATTTCATTTTGAATGATTATTCTCGATAACTCTTGCCTTACTTTTAATGATGCTTCGGAAATACATTATTCTAATTCAGTTAAAGTTGTTATTTCAGATGAGTAAACGATTTCTTATTCGTCCACACACACAAAAATCCAGTACAGTGAGAGCGGGAGATCTTGCAGGCCAATGAATTGGTCCATTTCTGCCTATGCATCGATCACAGTATTCTTAATCCAGCCAATCTTTCACTTCACGAGCATAGTGGGCCGGAGCACCATCTTGTCGGAAATATGATGAAGAATGTTGAAGCAGTAGAACATCCTCTACTAAGTCTGGTAGATTACTTTGTAAAAAACTCCAGATTGTAGAATTAAGTCGGGGTGGTAATTTGAAAGTCCCGATTAATTTGTTTCCAATTACACCTGCCCACATATTGACACTGAATCTGTGCTGAAATGATCTTTGCCGTCTTGAATGTGGATTGCTCGAAGTCCATGTATGGAGGTTATTGAAATTCGTCTGTCCAGAAAATTCTGTTTATAAACTGTCTTTGGAAACATTAAACTGTAGAGCCAAGCGTCTTATGCTGATGGAAGGATCGATTTCCACAGCTGCCATCATTCTTTCATTAACGAAAACTCTTGTGCTTGCAGCTCCCGCGCTAAGTCTTGCAGTTGAAACTGCTTCAGTTTCTCGAAGCCTTCGAATCATCATCATCATCGGCTCGACAACCGGGTTCCGGTCCTGGCCTCTTTCAACTAGTCTCTCCACCTATCCCGGTCTCTAGCCGACGCCATCCAGTTGCGCACCCCAAGGCTTCGGGCGTCCTGGTCTACGCCATCTCTCCAGCGCAAGCATGGTCTACCACGCTGCCGTCTACCATAGAATGTACCACAAAGAACTTTCCGAGCAGGTTCCTCTTCGCTCATGCGAGCTAGGTGCCCTGCCCACCGGAGTCTACCGAGCTTAATTTTTGTCACGATATCTGCTTCTAGGTAGATTGCGTACAATTCATGATTGTACCGTCTCCGGAATCGTCCTAACTCACATATGGGGCCAACAATTCTCCTTAAGACTTTTCTCTCGAACGCAGCTAAGAGGTCGGAGTGCCTTTTGCTAAGCACCCAAGTCTCGGATCCATATGTGAGTACTGGCAGGACCATGGTCCTGTACAGCAGCAGTTTTGAAGTTATGGTGAGATTTCTGGATTTGAAAAGCTTTGACAGACTATAGTAGGCTCTGTTGGATTTGAGAAGCCGCCCGCGTATTTCTTCTTCTATATTGTTATCGGCTGCTACTATTGACCCAAGGTATTTAAAGGATTGCACCACTTCAAATTCGTGCTCCGCTACTTTGATTGTTTGACCAACTGTTCCTGTCGCATTCGACGCCACCATGTACTTTGTTTTACCTTCACTAATGTACAGCCCCAGATTTTGTGCCGCCTGCTCAATCTGGCTAAAGGAATCGTATACAGCTTGTTCGGTTCTTCCGATGATGTCAACGTCGTCTGCGTAAGCCAGTAACTGGCTGGACCTGTTGACGATGGTCCCTCTTGTTGCCGTGCCAGAGTCACGGATTGCTTTCTCCAACGCCAGGTTGAAGAGGAGGCAGGCCAAACCGTCCCCTTGTCGGAGTCCATTAAAGATGTTGATTGGTCTGGATAGCAATCCGGCTATTTTTACTTGGCTTGTTACGTTGGTCATGGTCAACCTACATAGTCGTGTCAATTTATTTGGGATGCCGAGTTCTCTCATGGCTTTGTAAAGTTCTACCCTGGCTATGCTATCATAAAGTCTATAAACAGATGGTATGTTGGGATGTTAAATTCTAGACATTTTTCCATCGCCTGCCTAAGGGTAAATATCTGATCAGTTGTTGATTTGCCTGGAATGAAACCACACTGATATTGTCCGATAACGGTTTTAACGTACGGGGTTATCCGGTCTTGTAGGATAGAGGAGAGTATCTTATAGGCGGTACTCAACAACGTGATACCTCTATAATTGCTGCACGTTGTGACATCTCCCTTCTTATGTATGGGGCATATTAAACCTTTTCGCCAGTCTTCTGGCATTTCTTCCTGCTCCCATACCTGTACTATAATATCATGAATTGCTTGACGTAAGACTGGCCCGCCGTGATGGAATAATTCGGCTGGTATGCCATCGGCTCCCGGGGCTTTGTTCTGTTTAAGCCGGCATATAGCCTTCTCAACCTCTTCTATGCTTGGTGGCGGCAACATAGTGTATTCTTATTGAAGTAGTGGAGCCTCCACTTCCGCAGTGAGCTGACCATTTAGCAATTCATTAAAGTACACTTCCCATCGCTCCAGTATGCTTTCAGGATCAGTGATCAGATTTCCCTCTCCGTCCTTGCAGTATGTGCAGCGTGGTGTGTACTGCGTCATGTTTCGGACGGATTGGTAGAACTTCCGCGCCTGGTGCGGACCTCGCTCTCGGCTATTTTCTATTTCACAGATTAGGTTCTTCTCCCAGGCTGATTTTTTTGTCTGTGTAGCCGTTTTTCTATTCTTCTGAGCTCTTTATATTCCTCTTCGCGTGCCCGCGTTCTATGAGATTGTTGCATTGCTCGGTACGCAACATTCTTACGTTCAGTCGCTAGCTTACATTCATCATCAAACCAGTCGTTCCGATTTTTACGACTGCTGCCTAAGATGGAGTTGGCAGTACTAATGACAGTATTTTTAAGGCGTGTCCACTTCTCATTTACGCCCAGCATACTGGCTCCAGGACTTACTCTCCCTAAATCAATTGTTTCTTACGCGGGAACCTGGTACTCGCAACGACCATGTTTTACGATGCTGCCAATTCTAAGACTCGAAGTCCATTGTCATTAGTGTTCTCATGCAAACTATGGGTGTCTGCGTAATGCCTGAATACCGGCTCCCGACCTATTTTTGCGTTCAAATCCCCAAGGATGATTTTAACATCATACCTTGGACAGGCATTGAGGGCCCTCTCAACTTGTTCGTAGTAAGTCTCTTTTTCTTCGTCTGAGGACTCCTTCGTAGATCCGTGAACGTTAATGAGGCTGATGTTCGTAAATTTGCCTCGCACGAGAAGGGTGCATAGCCTTTCACTTATAGCGTTAAAGTCGACGATAGTAGACTTCATTTTTTCACTGACTAGGAAGCCCACCCCGAGCACATGGTGTTTTGTATGACAGCTGTAATATACGTGATATTCTTTTTTCTGTAAAACACCATTCCCAGTCCATTTGATTTCTTGAAGAGCTGTTAAGTCAGCTTTATATTTTGACAGGGCATCGGCTAGCTGCTGAGCAGCTCGAGCTCTATAGAGCGATCGTGCGTTCCATAAGAAAATTCGTAAATCGTTTTTCCGTTTTCGTTGCGTGTGTTGTCGTCGTGTGATCAGTCCATTTCCGAGGCTTGTTGTCGGTCTTGTAATTGTTTTACTTTTACGGGACAGGGAATTAACCTGTCGCCAACCTGTGGAACCAGCCTGATCATATTAGCCAAGCCATTTTTAAAAGGCTTATTTCTAGCGGCCGCCGCGGAGAGGCTATGATCACACTTCCACCAGTCTCGTATAGTTACGGCACGTGCATGTTTTCGTATGCTACATGTTGTTTCCCCTATTCGTCTGATGGCTGACCGCCTTAATTTACAATTTAATTTACAATAGAGTAATATCAGCTGGAATCATCTTAAACTGCTTCCATTTTTTACTATAAATAATAATCCGGTGTCCTGGATATTGAGTTCATATTTATCAATCTCTCTGTCTGCTCAATATTGTTCAAATCAATATATGTAGTTACTGTGAATTTTGTAAATGAAAAGTCAATTTGCGAAAGGGCCAATCTATTTTAATGATATATACTGCGGATTTTTTTTTATTTTTGAATCGGAGAAAAACTGTTGTCACCTGCCAGCTGTGTAGATAAATTGTAGCTCGAAATTTAAGCTGAAGTGCAGCGAGGGCTTTATTAAGGTGGACAACAAAATTGAAATCGAGTGAAAATAAACTTTTGTGTCCAAACAAACGTCACTCATCGCGAGCGTAAATAAAATTCTATTCAAAGGCTTATGTACTCGTTCACAAAAATTCAAAATGAAATCCAACTGACTGAACATTTGCCAACGGAAATTCCTGTTACGGTGAAATTCGATCTTCAAAAAACAACAACATTTTTTTGAGGCACTCCAATAACACTCCATAACGAACTGCAATACCCCTGAAGCCCTGATACGTGTATACTTGAAATTCCATAAAGGCAATCAGAACAATTTAATTCGACTCTCGAGATGTTGAAGTAAACATGTCATACGATGATGAATGCCTGTTGGGATTTTAATGATTACACTGCTACGGAAATGGAAATGGGGAGGGACATGATGGCTTTGGCGAAAACCATCAGGAACCCGAACCTTGCATAGAGACAAACTGAATCTGCGTTGTAATATTTCAATTGTATACTACGAGAGCGAAAGATAAAATAAAGTTGTTTATTTTTTTTTACAAATTCTCCTTTTAGTCCTTGTAAATCACCATTCCGCAGGACTTGCAATAATGTTTATTGTGTGTTTGTTGCTCGACGAGACGAATTGGCGCGCAGTGTTGGGAGTTGGAACTTCAAGTACTCGCTGAGACTGAAATAGCTTGAGCATCTTAGGAGCTCAGGATGTTTTTAAGACCGCCTTAGCAGAAAGACAAATGTAATCTTAGTAAAAGGATGCTAAACTTATTCTCCTTGGTGCATGTGTGTTTGTGTGTGTTTTGTATAGGTATTTATGTCCTAAGACCTGATGACTAATGGCTGAAATAAGTTCGTTTTTCTTCTTCCATGTGATCCATCTCTCGAGCACATGTCCTGGGGGAAATATGAGTTGTTATCAAGTTGTATCTTTAGTTTTCTACTCTTGATTCATTCATCTGTGAGTGTCTTTATCATCGTCCTTTAGCCATGGTTGTCTTTATTTTTTTTTTCCTTACAATTTCTGCTGCTGATTGTTAAAGGACCTGTCTTGTGTTGTAAGACAATAAAATGACAGTCGATGTAATTTAGGGTGAACCCTGCACTACGTGTCGTCCTCGTCAGTTTACAGTTCCATGATTTAACGAGGGTTAACCCCTTTGAAGGGATAATACAGCGCACAGGTGCGGACGTGATGATAGATTGCGTTTCTACAAAAGGTGCTGCCCGCTGTGGTGGAAATTTATTTTTCCTTAAAAAAAATAACTTTACTTTTATATTTGTATTTGATGCTGAATTGCGTCTTCGAAAAGAAAAAAATTTCAGACCAATTCAATTGTAACTTGGGAGGCAAGAAGTAGAGGTAGAGCTATTGCTACGTATTTGTTTGTACATAGGTCCAAGAGGTATGTGCACTTGCAAGACATAAGTTTTATTCCTTGAAGATTGAAGACGAAGTTGGGCGCTTTTTGTCTCAACTTATTTGATACGAAAAGATGGATGATAAATAAGAACAAACACGAATATATGTTTAACCAATTTCTAAATCCATTATAATCTTAATCAACAATTATTAGTTGTTATGTTGGTTTCTACAAAATGTTTTCAATTTTATACGAGTACGTTACAAACTTACAGCGGCTTTGCTTGAGGGAAGAGAAGTTTTACTTCTAGCGTGCGTACGTGCGTCGGTACACATACTCTTTTTACTTGCGATATTTGAACTATAGGGCATCTTCTGTATTTTGGAAAAAATCGAACTGCGGAGATTTTGATCAAAATTGATGATAGTGAACACGAAGCAAGTGGGTCCGGCGACTCCGTCTGTGTGTCTGTACCTCGACCTACATCCTAAGCTACAACATTTTCGTCCTTAAAACTATAGCAGAAAGTTTCTTGTCACAAGGTAAAAAACTATATGCGTTTTTCATTGATTTCAAGGCTGCTTTCGATTCCATTGACCGTAGTGCCTTGTTCTATAAGTTATATAGTCTTGGAATATTACTGAAATTTGGGTGAGTGCTGCTGGAAAATGCTTACAATATTATTATTTATTAAGAATTAAGACATGGCAATTCTGCCGTCTGTCTGAAATAACATTTCAAAATAAATAATGAAAAGTTTAAATTTTAGCAGAAAAATAAAAAAAGAAAAACAAACTTTAAACAATTTTGCAGTGATTTGTAACACAAAAAAAGAAGATCAATTTAAAAATAATAAGATTTTACAAACATTTTTCAATTTTAAAATGAGTTGAAATAAAAGCGTTTATAAATAAGTTTAAATAATGTTAAGTGGCATTGTAACACAAAATTTTTAAAAGATAAATAATTAAAAGGTTGAATAAGAGTTATACACAAGATTTACAAAAAGCAGTTACGATAGTTAAGAGCTTGATCACAAAACCCGTAGAGATTTGTCCACCCTGCCGAACCGTTCAAAATTTCTATCAATTCTATTCTAGAGAGGACACTTTGATGGAAGTAAAGCCTTCTGATTTCCTGCAAAATCGGGCACACTGCTATAAAGTGATAAACATCATCACGTTCGAATCTGTTGCAGAAGTTACACAAGACTGGTAAGTCTGAGCGATGGGGAACATAATTTAAGCTAAGGATTTCAACTCTTGCTCGAAAAATGGTGCTTATAACCATCACAGAGTGTTCGACTTTAAAGTAATTAGAAGCTTGAAGTCGATGATTTAGATCTCTGTATATAAGTCTAGTTGACGATGCCGCCGCACGATTTAGATGTTGCATGTATATTTGTTCATCAACCTTCGATATTACATTAGCAAATAGTTCACTCCATCTATCTAAATTAAGTTCTGTAAGGTCTAACCTGAGGCCATGAGAGTTTGCGAGATCATTCCATTCTTTGAATGATGTCGAATTCGTACGCAAAAGGTTCACCATAACAGTCTTGTGGAGACTAATGCCAGGCTTGTTCATGGTCTTTATCAAAAAATCTGAGTTGGCTTTTAAGTTTCTAATATAAATTGGGGTAATACCTGACTCGATGTGGATAGCATGCGTTGGAGTGGAATTCGGTAAACGAAATAATCGTTTGAAGAAAAACCTTTGAATCAATTCAAATTCTTCGAAATACTTGTAACCAAAAGCTTGAAACCCCGTAACACATACAAGAATTTATAGTGGCTTCAAACACCCGATATTTTGACCCTAGATCAATATTTTGATTGGCAAAAAGATTTGGCCACATAACGCTTAGTGCAATTTTGGCTTCCTTGCACTTACCCTGCACATGATGAGCAAAGCTAACGTTTGAAGACATCAGCACTCCCAAATACTTAAATTCTTGTACTACCTCTATACGTTCGCCATCCAAAAACCAGCTTTCCTCTCTTGATCTCCTACATTTCCGAGCTTCAAACACCATAATTTTTGTTTTCATATCGTTTATCTTCAGATCCCAGGTGTTGCAGTACCTCTGAAGCTTATTTATTTGGAGCTGAAGAGAGGAAGGGTTGTCCGCCAACATAACCAGGTCATCCGCGTAGAGTAGCACTTTGATATGAGTGTCGACAATACTGACTCCCCCAGGCAAGTAGTAACTAATGTCGTCGATAAAAAGAGCAAAGAATATTGGGCTCAGGATACATCCCTGTGGGACCCCAGCAGTAGTTTCAAACCAATTCGAAGTTTCCGAGCCATCCCAAACTGCCGCACTTGTTCCATTCAGCAGAGATTCATACATTGCCAAAAATTTCCTAGAAATACCAATGGAAGCCATTTTGTATATAAGAGCTTGACGATTGACAGTGTCAAAGGCTGCTTTGAAGTCAACGAAGCAGGCATACAACTTTTTTTTCCTTTGGGTAAATTTAAAGGCTATGCTTGACAAGGCAAAGATGTGGTCAGCAGTTGAAAATCCAGCGCGAAAACCAGCTTGAAATATGCTCAAACGTTGATTTGACTATCCAGTTTGAAAGTCTCATATACAAAATTGTAGCAAATACCTTCCGAATTGAGTTCAGTATTGATATACCCCTGTAATTTTCAGGCAAGTTAGCATCACCTTTTTTAAAACTCGAAATAATAACAGCTTTATTAAAGCTTTGTGGGACGCATGAATTTTTAAATAAATGATTGTAGAAAGATAATAGATAGTGTTTGAATTCCGATGTTGAATGCTTAAAAAACTCGAGAGGGATACCATCATTACCAGGTGATTTATTGTTTTTCATTGAAGATAGTGCAATTTGTAGTTCATCTAAAAGTATTGGCAAATCAAGCTCCTCGACAACTGGACTAGGCAAGGCGTAGTGGAAGGATTGACGTTCACTACTAGCTGTCAACAAAGATCGAAAGTGAGTGGCGAGAATGTCAGCTTGTAATGAGCTGGCAGCTAGGCGATTATTACCACGAAGTTCCCTCACATTACACCAGAAGGTTTTTGAGTCTTTACATTTTTCTAAGTTTCTAGCTAAGTTTCTTGTGTAATTTAACTGCTTGTTTTGACAGACCTGCTTATATGTTTTGTTTGCTTGTAAATAAGCGGATTTAGAAATGTCAGTATTTAATTTTCTAAACAAGTTCAGAGAAGCAAATACTTTTCTACGGAGCATGTTACACTCGTAGTCGAACCATTTACAATGGAAAATTAGCTGCTTATTGCCGCGATTTCTTGAAACGGAAGATCTAATTGCTTTCAACATGTTCTCTACAATAAGCTCAATAGAGGCTGAATTAGGGGCAAGAAGTGACATAATGTTACGGTTTAACCTAAGTTGATAACTATTAGCCTCCTGAGGGACCATCTGAGCTTAGACAATTTTTTAGTCACAGCGACAAGAGCCTTTTGGTTAAAGCTTGCACTAGCGGCGATTGGAAAATGGGTCGAGAAACTTGCTCCTATTACCTCAAAGTCATCTATAGCCTGAAGCCACTCACCAGAAACTGCACAAATGTCAATAACTGAACTTCCTTGGCCACTTAGAAAAGTAAGTTCACCATTTTCATCTGACTTTAGCGAACCATTTAATACACAGTAACCAAAACTTTCGAGTAAATCTGTTAAAAACCTACCATTCCTGTTCAAAGTGTCATCTTTAGAATTTCTTTGTGTTAAAAGATTCGACTGAGTATTCAATTGCTCCACGTAAGAATTCTGAAAAAGCCCAATTCTAGCATTCAAATCCCCGATTAACATTACATTAGCCGAGTTAAAATCATATAAAAAATCATTCAGTTCGTTAAAATCATTCAACCAGTTATTACAATTTAAATACAGTGGGACAATAAAGTGACTTTTGCGATTACTACTTCCAACTATTTCAATAACTAATTTACTATTTATTTGCTTAAATTTAACAAAATTACTAATTTTACTTTTTTTAATGCCACACATAATACCTCCACTAGCTCTACCATGAATATTATTTCTTACTGCAGGGATATAGCTGATATTAAAATCCTTAAAATATTTAATAATTTCGTTTTGTTGACCTTCTTCCAAAAAAGTTTCAATCAAAATTATTATTTCATATTTTTGAATTAATTTAAAAAAATCACCTAACAGTAGTTTGTTTCTAATGCCAGCTATATTGTAACTTAGAATACTTAATTTGGTGATATTAGTACTTTTACATAGATAATAGTTACTAAAGCATTTCATACCGACAGTCGAATGATTCTGGATTTGATGCAGGTGCTGATGCTGCTGCTGTTGTTGTTGTTGTTGTTGTTGTTGTTGTTGTTGTTGTTGTTGTTGTTGTTGTTGTTGTTGTTGTTGTTGTTGTTGTTGTTGTTGTTGTTGTTGTTGTTGTTGTTGTTGTTGTTGTAAAATGCTTACAGAAGAACGCGGTCTGCAGTGTGAAACGGAACTGAGCTATCTGATTGGTTTACAACCACTTAAGGAGTAAGGCAAGGTTGTACTCTGAGTCCCAGCTTATTTACATTCTTTTTGGAGGATGTGATCGATTACCTTCCTGGTGGAGTCTTCTTTGGGGGTGTTTAAATAAAAGCATTGCTCTTTGCTGATGATAGTTATGTTCGCTTACTAGGCCGAAACCCTTCAACGTATGATCAACAAGGTGTATGAGTACTGTCGAATTATGTTGTCATTTGTTTTAAATGGTTTTTGGAATAAAAAAGTAACCTCTCAAATATTTAAATCGAAAACGAAAACGGATTTTAATTTTTTTATTAAAAATAATTCGTTAACATAAAATTAAAGAAATAAATAATTAAAAAATTTACTTCAAAAGTTTAAATGCATTTCGGCTAGTCTACTAGCCATCATCAGCAACACGACTGAAGGAAGCTTTCTCTAATATAAACATAAAACAATTACATACCTATGTATGTCTACATGACATGTCAAGTAAATAAATTACAATACAATAAAGGAATTACATTTTTAAAAAAGCTTTTTTCGAAATAAAAAAAATAAATAAATACAAAATAAAAACAAAAACAAAATCATTTAAAATTAAGTGAGAAAAAGAAGGAAAGAGAAAGGAACAATATTTAAAAACACATTATGTAATTATAAATTGAACAAGTTAGACTCTATGTTACGCATGTCTGCATTCAAAGCTCCTGCATCTCTGTGGATGTATAGGCTCTCGTAAGCGTCCAGTTTTCGGCTATCGTTGACACATTTCAAGAGCCTAACATTAGCAATTGTTGTTGATAAATGTTGTTCTTGTATTGCGGGCATTGCAAAAGCGAACTTTCTTGGCTCGTTGTTTCTAATGTTGTTGTTGTGCTCTTTGTCATGTTTGAAACAGGAATCTTGTGGCTGTTTATAAAAACGCTTAAGCTTCAAGCGGACTATTTGTTAAAAGTTTCTAGGATGTCTGACTTCCGTTGGTAAAGAGAATAGTACTTAAATGTATTTAATACCGTAGTAGTTGGTATGGAGAGTAGTTGAGGTTGGCAGAAGGATGTAACGTGAGACTAAATTTCAATAGTACAGATGAAGCTGCTTATAGAAATATTCTGTATGAAATTATTATCTCTACGATTGATGAACGGTGCAGACTGCAGAGCAGAGTATCTATGAAGCGGAAGCGGGCGAGTCATTGTTTAGGTTAACTTATAGCAGACTTTCCCATAATATCCCTGGAAATAACTACTTCTGTAATACAAATAGTATTCAACTGATTTCTATGATGGTCAAGTTAAGATGTGAAATGCTCAACCTAAATTTTATTCCACATAGACCGGACCTACCGTTGGAATGAAGTCTTTGTAATTTAAGAGAAAGGGAAGATGTCATTCTCTTTATCGGAAAATGCCCTATGCTGAGCGAAATTAGAAGATTTGTTTTTGGAAGCGACAGAAGAGCGAATTAAATTAATTTTTTTCTTAGCTCTAAAACTAACGGTATCCCCCATACACCCGTAATGCATAATCTTATTTATCTCAAAAACGGATCCAACGATTTTGATAAAAAAAATTATGTGTGATATTATGGACATGGACCACATTTTTGTAAAAAAAAAATCATATCATAGAACCGTTTTTCTGATTTACGACTTTCTTATTAACGGCTCTAACGATTTTAACCAACAATTTTCACCAGAAGCCCCCTTAAGTTTAAAATAATATTGTATATAAAAATATTCGAAACAAAATTTTTTTGTTTTCTGAAAAAAAAAAAATCCAATTTATTTTTTGAATAATCAATATCTTGAAAACGTATGAACTATTATTTTTTTTAAATTATTTCCTAAAATCTATATTACTAAGCACTTACAATTGGCATTCCAAATTTTGTTATAGAAAAATTATAAAGAAATTTGTTATATAAAAAATTACTTTAATAAAACGATTTTTAAACTTTTTTTGCGTAAATTCATACTTTTCCGGAGATCAGAGGGCAATTCCACGCATTTGAACATTTTTATCTCATTGAATTCATGTTCTATATTTATAAAATGTATTTTAAATTCCAAAGTTCTTTTACATAAGAGCAAGTTCGTGCGATCCAGTCGTGCATTTTCTCTTCATTGAACGTCAAAACAAACAATATGAACCTTCTCGCAGAAACTCGCTTGAAAAAGTGGTCAGAAGAGTTTGCCAGCGAGATGTTTGCCACATGTATGCTAGAAACTCGCAACAATCGCATCAAATATCGCTTTACTGTGCGCAAGTACTTATATGAGAAAAAATGTAAATATTTTTTTCGAACGATAACGTTTCTCATATCGCATCGCTTTGTCGCACCACTGTACGCGCAGCCTTAGGCAATGTCAATGGATTTACACTACAACGAACGTAGGAATAGGTAGATTCTGTGTGTCGGAGTCTCATTAGCAATGTTCTTTTTGAGTCCACATAACATCACATAAATTGCTAGTTTTCAACATTTCTATTATTCCTTCTCGTTTTCTAAAAATCTAAAGGTAAGTTTGGTCAAAGTTGCAGCACCAAAGTTACAACCAATAAAAATAAGCAAGAAGTGTCACGAAACTGATAAAATTTCATTTGAAAACTTGTCACAAGCAAATGTTTATTCTGCCCAAAAGAGCATCTTGGACTTTCCATTCGCCCAGATAATACTTTTATCAAAAATATAGGTCACACAAATCTAAAGAGAAAGTAAACTTTCGTATTAGATAATTCAACATTTCGCTTAAGTTACTCAAAAAAGCCACACAGTGTATCCTGCAGAAAGAACGACAAATAAAAGATTTTGGATTGTCAAACGCAGAAACTTTTGAAAGTTTTTTTTTCTTTTCTTGTAATAATAAATCAGTAAAAGGTGCAAGTGGAAAATTACAACAACAGAAGACCGAAGAAAGAGTTTGTTGACTGATACAAAAAAAGCTTGTTTTGATTGTTGTTTCGAGTTAAGGATAGTCCAGCCATCCAGTGAAAGCCATAATAATCTGAGGGGAAATGTTTGTTCCTATTCATCGCGTTATACCTAATTCTGTTTTTATACAAACATACCTATATATGTATGTTTGTAAGCTTGTTTCTAAGGGGGATTTCTGTGACAATTATAAGCTTAGTTTTTAAAGTTAGGTTTGAATGAAACGGAAATAATTTCTTTAGTGTGCCATCACAAATTTTTACTTCTGATATACATTTTTAATTTTTTTTTTTAAATTTGGTGGGAGAATACCCCCATTTAATAAGCTAAATACAAGCTATTTAGTAATCTAACTTAAATATAGCTCTTCAATCTAGGATTGAAGTGAATTGGAAGGATGATTAAGACGGAATTTCAGGCAGGCTGAACTGAGGTTGAAGTCGAAACAGTTAATGGAACAATTCAATTAAGCCATAAGAGGTACGGTGGGTAGGCAGATAGAATAAGCGAGGATTTTTCTACTACGGGAATTAGTGTTGAAAGAGATGGAATTGTTGAGAGTTTTGTAGCCAACAGACCCTGAAAGAAGTCGATGAATAAATAGAATGTTGCTTATAGCTCTTCGTTTTTATAGTGTTTTCAAGTTAATTAATAGAAATCGGACTCGATACGGAGGTGGACTCAAAGGGTTGTTCCAAGACAGATCACGAAAGGTGCAATGAAGGAATCGAAATAAAAAGTAGAGAAGGAGGAGTGTATTGGTTGCGTTTCCATAAATTACTGATTGAATGGCAACTGTTGAGATCAAGTTGAAGAAGAGTGGAATCAAGTGTGAAAGAAATGGTCTTGAAAAACATGTATCGTTGGCGTAGAGTGAAATATGGGAATGTTTAATGACTATTTCAATATCGTTAATAGTTGGAATAAAGAGGAGAGGCCATAAGTGGCTACATTGTGGGACCCCGGAGGTAAATGCGAAATTATCACAGCAAGTAGATCTAGATCGAACTTTGTAGTAACGGGTTTTCAGGTAAGAAGAAATCCATCTTAAGAAGATAAGTTCAAGCTCAAGTGTGGACAGTTTGAATAGAATAACCTTATGTGATATTTTGTCGGAGGCCTTACTAAAATCGGTTAAGACTGCGTCGACTTCTTTTCCGTTTCCTAAGGCTGAGAGGGTGAGGGATACGAATTCAACAAGGTTAGTCGTTGTGGACCTACCTTTGACAAAGTCTTGTTGTCTAATGGTAATGACGGACCTACAACTGAGTATGAAGAGAGCTACTGATTAGTCGTGTTATTTTGGCGGGCATTTTTATATTGGTTTAATTCAATTCTAAGTTATCCAAATAGACTTCTTTTAAGAATTAAAAATAAAATTTTTTTATTATCTGTACACAAGTGAAAAGTACTTACAGTGAATTGGTTATATTACCTCTTTAAATCATTTTAAAACTCTTTAAAATAATTTCTTTGTTTGTGACACTTCAATAAAAAACGATTGTTCAAACCTTCTTTAATGTCTGACTCGAACAATCAACGAAACAATTCATCCAGCTCCAAAATTAAAACTCAATCACCTCGAACCCCCGTGGACCCCCTCTCACGCAAAAAAAATTCAAAACACAATATGACTGATGAAAGTAAAACTGGATGAAAAACTAAACAAGCAAAGTGAGTTTATCATTACTCTCTTATCAAAACAATTTAAAGAAAATAATGAATCACTCGCGCAACAACTGCAAACTCAATTCGTCGAAGTTAATAAAAACATATCCGATGTTGTAAACAGAGTCTCACAACTCGAGTCATCAATTACAAACTCTCTCGCCGATATTGCTGCACTCAAATCTGACGTATCTCATTTGAAATCACTATCATCTAATGTCAACACTGAATTTACTAACACAAAATCTCAACTCAATGATTACAAGCAACAACTATCCGATATGAATAATAAACTAGCCGACGTCACAACAAAACTCCAAAATTCTATCGATTCACTAGACGAACAAGATAACAAACGAATAGCATCTGATCCTGATGCAGTGATTTTTGGTATCCCGCACACACCCGATGAGAATCTACGCTCAATGTTTAATTTACTGTGCCACGACATTAAGATCAAACCACCTGTATTGCAAGAAATTTTTCGCACTCGCCCGAGTAAAAACAATAGCAACAATACAGCAATTATTTTGAAATTTAGATCGGCTTATGAAAAGAACTTTGTACTCACTTCCATAGCCAAATTCCGGAAAGAGACAAAAACACAACTTTCACTATGCAACGTAGGATTTAAAAACTCTAAATCTCAAATTTATTTCCGCAAATGCTTAACAAATAAAAATAATTTGCTGTTACGGACGGCACTTCAATTGAAAAAACAACAAAAAATTGCGTCGGTGTTTACAATCCGTGGTCTAGTCTACGTCAAATGTCTGTCATCAGATGAGAAAGGAGTATGTGTCAAAAACAGCGAAACCCTTGATGGAATTGCCAGCCTCACTCATGATCATCTTTAATTTTGTATTATTATTATTTTTTTTTATTTACATAAATTACTTCCTTTTTTTATCATTTAATTTTAACTTTTAATCACTGTTCTACAATACATTTAATTTTTTTTCTGTTCTACATATCATCTCTATTTTTCTTTTTTGGTAAATATTTTTTCTTCCTATTTGTCTTTTCTATCCATAAACAGAATGGTTGTAAACTTGTATGAGATTTTGAATCTGGTGGACCCGATTTCTCGAATTCTATTGCCTACCATTATTTTTCTTCTATTATATGATGGCAATGAATTATGATGATGATGTTCCTGCGGTCGGCGGCGGTGTTGATAGAATTCTTCGGCCGATGATTAAAATTCTTTGCAAACAGAGGTTGGGTTTAAAAGTATGCCATTTAAATGCTCAAAGCTTATTCTGTAAAATTGATGAGTTTAGGGATGTGTTTGAGGAATCTGAGATTGATATAATCTGTGTTACTGAAACATGGTTTTCCGATAAGAATAGTGATTCGATGTATTTCTTGGGTGGTTACAGGCTTTTTAGGGCTGATAGAAATGGAAGAAGAGGTGGAGGTGCCGCTATTTATGTTCGGAAGGGTATTAAGTGCAAAATTAACTGCAAGTCATCAGAGGGTAGTGAGTTTGATTTTTTGTTTTTAGACATATTCGGTGATGAAGGAACTCTTCTCTTAGGTGCTGTTTACAGGCCTTACAATTTCGTAGATATTAGTCCTTTGCTTTCTCTTTTGGAAACTATTACTTTGGGCCCATCCAAGATTATTTTATGTGGAGATTTAAACAGTAACCTCTTAAACCAGACTGTTCTCATCGAGGGTTTGAGAACTTTTAATCTGACTCCAGTTAACACTACCATTCCTACTCATTTTTCCAGAGATTCACAAACTCTTCTAGATGTTTTCTTTATAAATGATGTGAATGATCTTATTCTATATGACCAGTTGTCTGCTGCAGCTTTCTCAAGACATGATCTAATTTACATGACCTTTAACTTTAAGATTAAAACCCCACCTAGCTCGTATGAATACAGAGACTTCAGACATATTGATTATCCTCGCTTAGAGCTAAGCACTCAGAGTGTTAACTGGGAACAGATTTACTTTCTACTCTCCCCGGATGAGCAAATTGACTTTCTTAATAACAATATAGTTAGTTTGTTTAATAGATATGTCCCGCTTAGAACCAGAACTATTAAACTTGGTCAACGTCCTTGGTTTAGTTCTGAAATTAGAAACCTGATTCTTCAACGCGATCGGGCGTATAATATTTGGAAGCGTTATAGATTAGATGTCCTTCACAATATGTATCGCAGTTTGCGTAATCAAGTGGTTAGCAAAATAAGATCTGCCAAAATTCAACTTTACAGTAGAAACTTAGATCCCTCAATGAATAGTCGTCAACTATGGAAAAACTTGAAGCAAATCGGTTTAGGGAAAGAAAATGTGAATTGGGAAATGAATATTAATGTCGATTCGTTAAATCATGACTTTGTTACGTTACCGTTTCCAGCTCTTTCCAGTAATTCCTTAAATTTACCCGGGCCTTTAAATGAATATTCTGCAGATGATCGCTTTGAATTTACTTGTGTGGATAGTACTGACATAGTGGAAAGTGTTTTGTCAGTTAAATCCAATGCTGTTGGGATTGATGGAATTCATCCTATCTTTGTTAAGTCAATATTACCGGTGATTTTGCCCTATATAACGCACACTTTTAATACCATTTTAACAACGGGTTTATTTCCATCCCAATGGAAGCTAGCCAAAATTTTACCAATCCCGAAAAATGCAGGTGGAAATGAATTTCGACCTATTTCTGTGCTCCCTTTTTTGTCAAAAGTTTTCGAGAGAGTGGTGCAAAAACAGCTTAATGCATACCTTAGCGAAAAAAACATTCTTTCATCTAAGCAGTCTGGTTTCCGCCAAAAACATAGTTGTACTACTGCTATTATTAATATCGTTGAAGATATCAGACATGGTTTGGATGAAGACCATGTCACGTTCCTTGTACTGCTTGATTTTTCTAAGGCCTTTGATACTGTGGACCACTCTAATCTCTGTTTCAAACTCTCATCTCTTTATGGTTTTTCACCCTCCGCAGTTCTTTTGTTGTCTTCGTATCTTCGGGATAGAAGACAAGCAGTTTCAGTTGGTAATAATATTTCAAGTTTCCTTCCGACCACTAGAGGAGTCCCTCAGGGTTTAATATTAGGACCTCTTCTTTTTTCTTTATATATAAATGAGCTGCCCACTAAGATTTCAAGTTCCTCCATTCAAATGTATGCTGACGATGTACAATTATACAAGAGTTGTTCCCTGGGACTTATAGAAGATTGCGCATACAGAATAAATGATGACCTAGAAAAAATTTCCCACTGGTCTTTGAATAATGGTTTGTTCTTAAATCCGCTAAAATCCAAATGCATTGTGATTAGTAGAAAAGTTTTGAACCTCGATTACTTTCCCAACTTATATTTAAACAACGCGAACATTTCTTATGTATCAACCGCAAGAAACCTTGGTCTGTTATTTAATAGAACTCTAAGTTGGGATGTCCATATAAACTCCGCAGTCGGTAAAGTCTATGGTGTTCTCCGAAGATTATGGCCCTTGCAATATTACACCCCCCTGAAAACACGTATGCTTTTGGCTAAGACGCTTGTTTTACCAATACTGACATACGGGTGCGAGATATTTAGTAACTGTGACGCCATCAGCAGAAGAAAGCTTAATGTCGCATTCAACAATACCGTGCGATATGTATTTGGGTTGAGAAGATTTGATCATGTGTCGAATATCTCAAAGAAACTTTATGATATGTCCCTTGATCATCTTATGCGTTTTCGTACCCTTATATTACTGTTCAACGTTATTAGTTCACAGCAACCCTGCAGTCTTTTCAACAGATTACAGTTTGGTTCCTCTAACAGATCTCAACAACTAATTCAACCCCGCTTCTCTTGTCTGGCATCAAGGCGACAGTTTTTTGTCAATGCCACCCGATTGTGGAACTCCCTTCCTCCATTTAAGGAGAGTGAGCGGCGAAACACAGTTTCGTAGAGATCTACATACGCATTTTAAAAATTAATTCTGTTTTTCTTTTTATTATTTTCTATTTTCTATTTTCTATTTTTTCCTTTTCTTTCTTTTCAATAGAGATGTATTGTATTTTTTTCTCTTTAAAAATTGTAAAAAGTGTATATAATTATATAATTATCTCTTCTTTTTATTAGTAACTTTTTTTTTTAATTTCCTTTTTCCATTTAATGTAAATTAATTTAAAATTAATAACTTTGTTTGAATTTAAATGATAATAATAGTAGTTTTCTTCAGAGTACAGTGAACATTGGAAAACGTGAACCCCCCAAAACGTGAACTATCCCAAAACGTGAACACTGTAATTTTTACATTGACTGCTCTAAAACGTGAACAAATCGAAAAGTTCTAAAACGTGAACAGAAATTTTTTCAACATTTCTACATAAAAATGCACTAAAATAATTTTTTAAAACTTCGGGGGTCCCCATAATATTGACAAAGCGTAGTATGAAATATTTAAAAAGGCTTTGGAATGGTGTTCAGATGAAGGCTTTGACCAAAGAGTCATAAACGCCTAAGAGAAATTGTAGTTGTAAAAATGTTGGCAAAAATAGAACAGACGAAAATTACAAATTTTGCTTGTCAAATAAAACTTTTATTTGTAAAACGTTCTAATTTAAAATTGAAAACTAATCAATTTTTTTAATAACCCCTACCAGTATGTGTAAATATGTAAAAAATATTCAATAATCTATACTACTGCAAGCAAAAAGAAGATAAAATGAAAGAAAATATGTTTTATTTTAAGAGCAGTAGTAAGACAATACGGTAGGAATACTATTTTAATCATAAAATGTTACATTCCAAAACATGAACAATCTCAAAAACATGAACACCCTCGGTTTTAATTAGTTCACGTTTTCCAATGTTCACTGTATTATGATTTATTATTAGCTTAACACTAGTTTATAAGAAGTATATTCTTAATGTGTATAGGCGTACATTGAATGAAATAAACTAAACTAAACTAAAACAACGAAAACTTGTCGTACGTGCTTTCAAAGATTTTGAGAATATGTGAATGTTTATCAATTGGACGAATGGACGATAGCTTGTAACTTCTCATTTTGAACCTTATTTATGTATTGGAGTTATGAATAAGGTGTTCCATAACTGATAAAATATCGGTATAGGTACTTCATGAACCGTGACCATCCCTCCGTGTTTACCGGGACTGTCCCGTGTCAATAGTCTGTCCCGTGTTTATTTGAGAAATCCGTAATATATTGGGTATTTTATTTGGGATTTTTAAACTTTGACAGGTGATTACAGCTAGACTGGTTAGTAAAGACTCAATTCAATTCAATTTTGTTTTATTGAACATACTATTTACAATTTGGCTTGCAACTAATAAGGTACTACATATGTATGAAAATTTTCATTTGTAGGCTCGTGGGGGACTATAGTTAGGTCAATTAAGTACAGTAAATTAAGTATAATTATTTTTATATAAAATTTACATAACGAAAAAAATTAAATTTAAAAGGTCGGTTGACTGTATTGTCCTCAGTGTGTTCATTCCCGGTTGTCAGTGGTGATTTTTGTCGGTTGTGGGTAGGAATGGCGTTTTAGCCGCGGTGGTAGGATGACCCAATGTCAGCGTAGAACTAGACTACTTCCTCGTTGTAAATGATTACATTGTCATCCAGAGTTTCCATCACACTGAGGTACCTCGGTTCGGGATGTCCTTGTTCTGTGGTCAACCTTCTCATAAGCTGATTCGAGTTTTCGATTATGTTCCCCATTATTTTCTTTGTTGAATGAACTAGATATTTGTCCAGTGCGATGAAATTCGCTTCTGTGTAGAGATGCTCGTTCCTGTAGACGGTCGAAGTACGAGTAGAATCCAGTGCAGATCATCAGTATCTTCCTTTCAAATAGTTGAAGTTCCTTCATAGCTGTCTTCGAGATGAAAAACCATACTGGGAAGGAATAGCTGATCACTGGTTGCAGGAGCTGCTTGTAGATTAATATCTTTGTCGATTGGCTAAAGTCTTCTTTTCAACAATGGGTGTAAACGGCTGAAGGCCCACCTGGCCTTTTTCAGATAATTTCTTGAGTGCAGGTTAAACCTTAGCAACTCGTTGAAGTGCACTCCCAGGTACTTGACATTTGGCTTTGCCACTATGGTGGATCCGTCAGGAAGTCTCAGGACCAGATTTCTGCAAATTATTGTGTTGCGAATGACTCTACCAGTTGAAGGTCTCCTGAAAAAGATTAGTGGTGACATTGATGTGGCGTAGGTGAGCAAGTCATCAGCATACAGAAGGTTTGCCTGAAGTCATCAAGTTGTAAAGGAAGGGGCCTAGTTGTGAGCCTTGGGCGACTTCAGGTCTGATAGTCTTCATGTTTGACTCGCAGCTATCTACTTGAACAAAAAATTTCCTGAAAGATAGGAAAGAAAAGAGAATTTTTATTAATGGCGGAGGTACCTGCATAAGATGAAGTTTGTGGATTAGGCCGTCTATCCACATGCTATCGAATGCATTCTTGACATCCAGAAAGCATCCGACGGTGACAAGATTACTGTTGAGGGCTGTGGTGATAGTAAAAAACTCCCTTCTGATAGTAGCTTAGCAATTTCTTTACCATACATCGTACATATTTGCGCGTACAATAAATTAAGACTGATTCGATTTCCCAAATCATCCTTATGTTGATTGTCGTCTTTTTCTGAAAGAGTTTCCCTTGAAGGTGCATTTTAGTATGCCTAGGCTTTTTGTAAGATGAATACCAAGGTACTTATAGATTTTCACCAAATTGACATCAGCGACATTGAATCTACATTTTTCTCTTCTGAAACGTCCTTTGGCACCTTTTCAGGAAATCATGATTTTGGATTTTCGAAGATTTACTTCAAGATTACACGAGCAACAGTAGTCATGCAATCAGTGTTATAGCGTGCCATCTCGGCGCCCGGGGCGGTAGACCCATTTAGCCCCATTCAATACTTAATTAAAATTAAATTTCGAGACATGATTTCACAGGCAATGAGGTATCTTTTATTGAAGGTAAACTAGGATCAGCGGTTTCACAAACGGATTCTACGGGCCTTACGAGCAGCGAAGTCAGAAATAACTTTGTCAAAATCAATATTTTGCAGCCAATTCTTATTCAATCGACAATATAGCCAAGTTTGATAGTCTAGTGGAGCTAATAGTGGATCGGAGATAATTTTTGATTAGCTTCAACTTCGAAAAACTTCTCCCACAACTAGCGACACTAATTGCCAAAGTCAAATATATACCGATCAAAATGACTATATAATCAAAATTCCAAGATTCTGTAAGGCATATTGTCCTTCATAACTTCTTATAAATACCTACTCTAAGCTTTATATACATACCTTACAATATAATATACTCGTACTTTATACCTAGCTCTAAGTATACTTTTTAAAGCTTGTTATTTTATTATTCTAAATTATTGTTGTTTGAGAAAGAATATAAAATATATGTTTATATGGTTTCTAAACCTCTTTTTCATTATTAAGAAGACGTTATAACTCAGAAGTGGAATAAGCCAAGATTAAAGATTAAAAATTGAATATTAAAGATGGAATTGAAAGAAAAAAAAAATCCGAAAACTACATACATATAAGATATGTAGATATGTACATACATACACTTATTGACAAAAGTCTGCGTACACCTTAAAATTCACAAGTCTTTTTAAGATCATGCGGACAAAGTTGCTTAAAGAAAAACAGTTATGCATGTAAATTTTTCTTCATGTTTCCAGCTATACGCTGAGCAGATTTTGTCCCCCAAATTATGCACACTTAAGAATAACGGTTGACTAATTTATCAATTTCTGAGTTTACAAGGTGACAAAAGTCTGCGTACACGATCTGTAAGTGTTATCTCTTTCAGATGTAACGGTCCCAAAATATTTTTTTTAGTAGATTTCATCTCTAGGTGCTTTGGCATATGGTCTAAGAAAAAAGTTTAGTTCGTTTTGAATATTTAGTGATCTGTGTCCAAAATGAGCGAAAAAAACAAGGAACTTTCTAAAGCTCTGCGGGAACTTGTAATTAAGTACTATTCGGACGGAAAATCATTGCGTGAAATTGGAAAGCTTATTGGAAGACGACATTCCACAATCCAAACAATACTTAAAAACTATAAAAAAAAAAACAGGATCATTGAATTCTAAACGCCGATCAGGACGTCCACGAATATTTACCGCTCGCGAAGAGAGTCTTATGGCACGAAAAATTACCAAAAATCCAAGGTTGACCGCATCAGAACTGAAAGCAGAGATGCTAGAGGACACGGGTAAATCTTGTGATGGAAACACAGAGTGTTGAGAAGAAAGAGTGTTGAGAAGAAAAGGTTTTCGCAGTAGAGTGGCCAGAAAAAAACCCCACATTAGTCAAGTCAACAGGAAAAAACGGCTAGACTTCGCTAATTCTCATCAACATCATGGAATTGAGTTTTGGCAAAAGGTCATATTCAGTGATGAATGTAAATTTAACATTTACAATAATGATGGTAAGGTTAGAGTATGGCGTAAGCCTAATACAGCGTTAGAAAAATCTAACATGGCTGGCACAGTGAAATATGGTGGTGGTAATGTGCTCGTATGGGGTTGTATGTCGGAGGCGGGGTTTGGAAATCTTGTTTTTATTGATTCAATAATGGACCGGTTTGTATGCTTGGATATCCTAAAAAATAATCTAAAAAAGAGTGCCCAAAATCTAGGATTAGAAGGGTCGTTTGTCTTCCAGCAAGACAACGACCCGAAACATACCTCTCGCGTCGTACAGGAATGGCTTTTATATAACACAAAACAATTAAAGACGCCACCCCAATCTCCTGACAAGAACCCCATAGAGCACCTATGGGACGAACTGAAGAGGTGTCTGAAGAAAAGACACATCACCAACAAGAAGCTCTTAAACCAAGCACTTGAAGAAGAATGGGCCTTAGTTGAGCCTTCTGTCACCAAAAAACTTGTGGAATCCATGCCAAGAAGGATAAAAGCTGTATTACTGGAAAAAGGAAATACGTTTTCTAATTAATAAGAAGCTTATTTTTAAAATTCAAATAATAATATCTTAGTGTACGCAGACTTTTGTCATCTTAGTTTTTTAAGAATTTGTAAAAAGTGAATTTGTTATTTAGTTTTTACTTTTTTTCTTAATGATTTAATTTATTTATTAATTTTTGAATTAAAATCGAGTGAAATATATCATTGTTTGGAATTTAGCAGATGTGAATACAATAAAAAATCGTGTTTTTACCAAAAACTACAAGTGTACGCAGACTTTTGTCAATAAGTGTACATATAGATACTTATAAGAATTTGTCACAATTCATGAATAAAATTAAACTGCTTGC
Organism: Chrysotoxum bicinctum; assembly: GCA_911387755.1. Lineage (NCBI taxonomy): Eukaryota > Metazoa > Arthropoda > Insecta > Diptera > Syrphidae > Chrysotoxum > Chrysotoxum bicinctum. The sequence goes on along the minus strand of OU426988.1, from coordinate 177,693,059 downwards.
ATAGTACGAAGCAAGCAATGGAGAAAATTGAAAATTGAAGATCGAAAATTGAAGATTAAAAATTGAAGATTTAAAATTGAAAATTGAAAGTTGACAGTTGAAGATGGAATACAAAAAAAAAAAATTTCAGACATTCTGAACATTCCGAACATTCTCAAGATTTTGAACATTCCGAACATTCCGCAGATTCCGAACAATTCGAAAATTCTGAAAATTCCGAACATTACGGACATTCCAAAGATTCCATACATTCCGAACATTCTCAAGATTCCGAAGATTCTTAACATTCCGAAGATGACGAACATTTCGAACATTATGAACAATTATGAACATTCCGAAGATTACGAACATTCCGAATGCTATGAACAATTATGAACATTCCGAAGATTACGAACATTCCGAACATATTGAACAATTATGAACATTCCGAAGATTACGAACATTCCGAACATTATGAACAATTATAAACATTATGAACATTCCGAAGATTACGAACATTATGAACAATTATGAACATTCCGAAGATTACGAACATTCGGAACATTATGAACAATTATGAACATTATGAACATTATGAACATTCCGAAGATTACGAACATTCCGAACATTATGAACAATTATGAACATTATGAACATTCCGAAGATTACGAACATTCCGAACATTATGAAAAATTATGAACATCATGAATATTCCGAAGATTACGAACATTCCGAACATTATGAACAATTATGAACATTCCGAAGATTACGAACATTCCGAACATTATGAACAATTATGAACATTCCGAAGATTACGAACATTCCGAATGCTATGAACAATTATGAACATTCAGAAGATTACGAACATTCCGAACATATTGAACAATTATGAACATTCCGAAGATTACGAACATTCCGAACATTATGAACAATTATGAACATTATGAACATTCCGAAGATTACGAACATTATGAACAATTATGAACATTCCGAAGATTACGAACATTCCGAACATTATGAACAATTATGAACATTATGAACATTCCGAAGATTACGAACATTCCGAACATTATGAACAATTATGAACATTATGAACATTCCGAAGATTACGAACATTCCGAACATTATGAAAAATTATGAACATCATGAATATTCCGAAGATTACGAACATTCCGAACATTATGAACATTCCGAAGATTACGAACATTCCGAACATTATGAACAATTATGAACATTCCGAAGATTACGAACATTCCGAACATTATGAACAATTATGAACATTATGAACATTCTGAAGATTACGACCATTCCGAACAATAATTATGAACATTCCGAAGATTAAGAACATTCCGAACATTATGAACAATTATGAAAATTATGAACATTCCGAAGATTACGAACATTCTGAACATTCCGAAAAATCCGAAAAATTAGAACATTCCGAAAATCCAGAACATTGTGAACGAATTTTTTTGATGAAAATAATATAATTCCGAAGAATATTAGAGAGTTGAATGATGAAGAAGCTTTCATTAAGCTCTAAAGAAAAATCAGTATTAAATTCTTTATATTTTATAAATCGTTATGATCGGGACGATCATTTGTCAGGTTGGCCGAGTTGTAAGGCATATTGTCCTTCATAACTTCTTATAAATACCTACTCTAAGCTTTATATACATACCTTACAATATAATATACTCGTACTTTATACCTAGCTCTAAGTATACTTTTTAAAGCTTGTTATTTTATTATTCTAAATTATTGTTGTTTGAGAAAGAATATAAAATATATGTTTATATGGTTTCTAAACCTCTTTTTCATTATTAAGAAGACGTTATAATTCAGTTTTTGAATGAATTGGAGGAGCTCCAGTGGTTCTTTGGCTCTTATATCTTCCTCTGATTCAGAACTGGCAATTCAGAAATGACAATCAGCTGAAGACGCTTCCGCTCCATCTGAAACTCGTCCTTTTTGATGTCTTCTAATACATGGGAAAGATCACACTCGTACTTCCTGTCCAAAAGTTTCGTTGGCGTCAAAAATCCGAACTTGTCGGCTATTTCTTGAAATTGCGGGAATCGAGTCGTCATTTTTTGAATGATCTTGTCAAATGATGCGAACACCTCTCGACGGAGTTCCTGCTCGTGAGACAAAGCTGCATCTGCGGATTCATCGCCACGCATGGGTTTTTTCCTGCGAAGTCTTCTCGTTTTGAGTTCGATTCCGAGTTTTTCGCAAAGAGTCTTAGTAAAGTCGACTGCCGCTTGGACGAAACGGTCTCTATACTCTACTAGGAGAGCTTTTAAAGCGCAGAGTTTCTGAGCAAACTTATCCACACTTAGTCCTCGTTGCTGCAGTTAAATCTGTGCGTCATCTACTTCAGGTAGCACTGCAGACCAAAAGCCAATAAAAGTGAGGAAGTCGAATGACTGCATGGCTGTCAGAAGAAGACTGGCTCCCGATCTTGTTTCGGAAGTTTGAGATGAATCCGTCAATTCTTCCAGTACCTCAAGAACTTCCTCAAACTTATTTTTAAGCGTCCTGATAGCTTCATGTCTAGCGCTCCTGCACGTTTCAGTGACTCGTTTCACTGCTTGACCTGTGACGGCAACCAAAGCGTTCCACCGAGCAGTTGATGCAGAAAAGAAGGCAAATAGCTTCTCCAGAGTTCCAAAAGACGTCACGGAATTCACTGATTCAGAAGCAGCGTGTAACCCAGCCAAGTTGAGTGAGTGGTTTGTGCATGCAAGGAATGTAGCTTCCAAATTCAGTGCTTTAATCCGAGCTTGTACTCCATTGTGTATCCCTGACATTGTGGCAGCGTTGTCATAAGCCTGTCTTCTCAAGTTCTGTATGTCCAGTCCGTCTGATGTTATCTTCGCGATTATATCGTTTCTGAATCTTCTGCATTTTTTCCTTTTGGTTTGAAGAAGTCAATGAAAGATTCTATTACGGCGACCTTTTCTCCTTCGATATGTACGTATTGCAGAACCTGGCTCATTTGGTCTTTGTCGGAGACGTCTGGTTTACTGTAGAAGATTACGCAATAATATGACGCTTCTTGAATGCGACGGATGATGGTGGATCGAACTTGCTGTCCCAGTAAGTTTATCAATTCATTCTGGGTTTCTGGAGATATATACGAAACTGGGACTCTTGCTCCCAGCTTTATCTTTGTCAGGTGTTCCATTAGAAGAGGGTCATATTTAGCTAGGAGGTGCACTAACTGCAGAAAGTTCCCGCGATTTTCACTATCATCTCCTCGAATGTTTTCTCGATGTCCTCTGAAGAGCAGATTCTGGTTGGCTAAGAACTTGATAATATTCAGCAACCGGTACGTGTACAATACATCCGTCCACTTCTTCTCCTCACTTTCGGAAACTTTTTGTTGTCTCTGATCGATGGTTGCTTTACGGTTCAGGCGAACTTCCAACTCCTTCCATTTCATGAAGCTCTGCTTATGGTCCAGGCTGTTCTCATGGTCTCCTATTCTTGGATTTAGCTTCCACTATTTGTTGAATCCTTCTTCAGATGCGAAGTTCGAGCTGGAATTGCCAAACAGCTTGCAACAGAAACGATACAAGGATTGCTTCAAAGGCGAGTACACCATCTATGTTCGGAGAACCTTTTCACCGTTAGATAATGGTTTGTAGAACCACTTTCTGGTTAGTTTTCGGGTACCGCCTTTCGTTGAAATCTCTGAGCGAACAACATCGGCAAATTTGGAATCGATGTGCTGTACTGAGTCAGATCCGCGACCTACTAGAAGCGTTCTGACTTCGTCGGTCATAGTAGAAGGCCAGCAACCTACATCTTCGACTTCGCAAGGATCAGAAAGCTCGATTTCAATTATGTCTTCTTTGGCAACATCGAGGTGCACTTCTTCTGCAGGCTTTTGATGATGCTTGACGTAGTTCTGGTGAGTCGACTTCGTCTTGACTCTACTCTGTGGTGGGATCAGAACGACTTCCAACTTCGACGGCAGGCACCTCCTCTTCTTTTGCCTGTAAACTAAGTTATGCATTCCCATTAATATTGGCCGGAGGACAATTTTAGGCCACGCACGATTCTACATAGAGCAATCATATAAAGGGTTTTCCAATAAGAGGTGTTATTTTGATATTCAAAGCAAAATGGCATTTTTGGAGATAAATGATCAGATGTTTATTTCATTATAAAGAGGAAGGTATGCCGTTAATAATGAAGCACAACATCAGCCAAATGGCCGCCAAGACCACGCTTACAGGACCATATCCTTTTCATGAAATTTTCCATAACCAAATCGCAAAGTGGCTGCGCTATGTCCTCGATAGCCTCACGAATTTCATCTTTGAGGTCTTGAATCGACGCTGGGCTGTTGGCGTAGACCTTATCTTTCACGTGGCCCCAAAGGAAGAAGTCGCAAGGTGTTAAATCACAAGATCTCGGTGGCCAATTGTGATCACCTCTTTGAGAGATAACACGGTCCCGTAAAAGATCGATGGTTTCATTGCTTGTGTGGCACGTAGCGCCGTCTTGTTGAAAGTAAACGTTGTCCAGATCAATACCATCCAATTCAGGCCATAAAAAATCATTAATCATCTCTCGATCAATCCATTGACCGTAACTGTTGCTCCAGCCTCATTTTCGAAAAAGTAAGGTCCAATGACCCCGCGGGACCATAAACCGCACCAAACAGTCACGCGTTGAGGATGGAGAGGCTTTTCAACAATAACTCTTGGGTTTTCCGAGCCCCAGATGCGACAGTTTTGCTTGCTGACGTAGCCTCCGAGGTGGAAATGGGCCTCATCAGTCAAGATGATTTTTCGATGAAATTCCGGTTCATTTTCATGCATTTCAAGGACCCAATTTTAATAATTTCAATGCGTTGTTGGAGCGTGTATCGTTCCATTTTTATTAATAGCGTAGTTTCTACTTGTCAAATGTCAAAAAATGACAGCTTCAAAAGTGACAGCTACCGAAATAGCGGGCTATTCAAAATAACACCTCTTATTAGAAAACCCTTTACTTACATTCGAATCACTTCCGCTTTCGAACCAGAACAAGAACTGAAATATTTCAGTAAAGCACCTTGAGACTTCTTCGCATCTGCTTCTTTCTTAGCCTTTTTCTTGTGGTATTCCGCACTGCTTTCTTTGACACTTTTCATTTTCATGAACTAGTTCAAAGGTTGAGTGAAGTACGAAATGATTAGTTTTATAAGATTCAACAGTATTTAAACGATAAACAACACAATCGAAATGAATTTCTGTAATACGGGAGGGCGCATAAATATTGACTTGGCTGAGCCTAGAATAACGTTTCCGGCGAATCTTAGGGTGCATTCCGTTATTGTCGCGCGACTCGCGAAACTAAAACGGAACGTTCCGAAACTCTCGCGAAACTGAAAGGGAGCGTTCCGAAACATATGATATGCGAGACCGCTGGGGGCACTGGCGGTTACCTACTTTACCTACAGTACATACTTTACACCTATATACATACATACTTACTTACTTTCTTAACCGGATCCCGATCCATGGAGCCTGTCTGAGTTATTGTGGTCTTCCATCGGTTGCGATCCCTCGCGAGCTCCCTCCAGTCGTCGGGACTAAGAGCTCTTGCGTCTGTAACCGCTTGGTCCCTGTAGCGGAGGTTCGGTCTTCCTCGTCATCTCGAACCTGGGGGCTGAGATTCGAAGATTTACTTGGCTGGAGCGTTGTTGTCCATTCGCTCGATGTGACCGAGCCAGTGTAGTCGACGTGTTTTGGCTTTTTGGACTACATCCACATCTTGGTACAGCTCGTATAATTCAAGATTGAATCTTCTCCTCCATTCGCCCTCTTCGCATATAGGACCAAATATCCGCCGAAAAATGTATCTCTCGAAAGTGCCCAGTATCAATTTCCCTTTTTTACTTATCGTTTAGCACTCGGCGTCGTAGAGTAGAACATTAGCGTTTTGTATAGCGTGCACTTTGTCTTTCGAGAAAGGAGTTTTCAACCCATTTGTTTGACCAAGCCGAATTAGCAGCGATTTGCTAGGGTAATTCTTCGCCGGGTTTCCACTAAGGTGTCATTCGTGGGATTGATGTTCTTTCCGAGGTAGGTGAACTCCTTGACTACCTCGAAATTACTGCTACCAACAGTGACGTTTTGTCCTAGGCGATGGACAGATGCGGCTTTGTTTGTTGATAGCATATACTTTGTTTTGTCCTCATTAACTTCAAGACCAACGCGTTTCGCCTGTTCATCAATAGCTGTGAACGCTTCTAGCACAGCTCGCTTGCAGCGGCCGATGATATTGATGTCATCCGCATGGCCAAGCAGTTGGGAAGACCTGTTGAAGATAGTGCCTTCCAGGTTAACACCACTCTTGCGCACTATCTGGTCCAGGACTAGGTTGAAGAAATCATATGATAGCGCATCTCCTTGTCGGAAGCCTGTACATATCTGGAATAGCTCGGATGAGCTGTTACCCATTTGCACGTTGCACCGCGTATTTTGTAACGTCATGCGGTATAGATGGATCAGTTTTTTTAGGATCCCGAGTTCCGACATCGCCAAAAGAAGCTCTTGGCGACTTATGCTGTCATATGCGGCTTTAAAGTCGATGAAAAGATGGTGGATCTTTTCCAGGATTTGCCTCAATGTGAAGATTTGATCTATCGTTGATCTGCCTGGCCTGAAGCCACACTGGTACGTGCCGATTATAGTGTTGCAGAAAGGTTTTAGACTCTCACATAGTACGGTGGATAGGATCTGGCAGGGATATGCGCCTGTAGTTTTTGCAGGACATAGGTAGGATCGCCTTTTTTGTATATTGGGCATATGGAGCTATTTGACCAGTCGTCGGGCACACTTTCCTCCTCCCACACTTGGTTGATGAGCTGATGCATGCACCCTATCAGGATATCTCCTCCATACTTAAAGAGTTCCACAGGAAGGCCACCCGAGCCTGTGGATTTGTTGGTCTTAAGCTTGCGGATTGCTTTCTTAACCTCTTCAGTACTTAGTAGTGGGACTGGATCTTCATTGACTGGTCTTATGCTTCTTTGCTCCCCTGTGGTTTCGTCTAAATAATGCCCATTAAGCAGCTGCTGGAAATGCTGCTTAAACACGTCTACAATTCCCTGTGCTTCGGTGACTAGGTTCCCTTCGCTGTTTCGAAGAGCTGGCGTGCCGGTCCTATAACCTGATGCCAGTTGTTTGGCTGGTTTGTAGAACCCGCGGGTGTTTGTGGCGATGCTAGACTCCTCAACATACCTGAGCTGAGAGGCTGCGGATCTTTCCTTCTCTTTTCACGGTACTCCTCTTTTGCTGCTCTTATTTTCTGTTGCAGCATTTGCATTCGTGCATTTTCCGTCTCCTGCTTCAATACCGCGCATTCATTATCATACCAAGGGTTCTTTTTCCTAGGTGGTTGATATATACCTATATATACGTGATCAAAAGTCTGCCCGCTTGCAGCGCCACCGCCAGCGGTCTCACACTCATATGTTTCGGAACGCTCCCTTTCAGTTTCGCGAGAGTTTTGGAACGTTCCGTTTTAGTTTCGCGAATCACGCGACAATAACGGAATGCACGCTTACGGCCTTACGAATTCACGGAAATCAGCCGAGAGTGTCAACGACGATTCACAGGCAGGGTGGCAAATTTCAAATTAACGTCATTGTTGTTTGTTGACTTGTCAAACGTTCTGTCATGAAATATATGATCTCTACTCTACCCGCTTCGCTTCACCGGCAACATTTTGCCACCCCTGGGTGCCGCCCGGGCGGAACGCTCCCTCCACCCCACCCACACTATGCCACTGCTTGTGACACAAGCTTATGTTTGCTTATTCCTATTTTAGTTAGAACTTAAGATCGCTATTTATTGAAATTGCTTAATTGAATTAAGAAGGCGGTTTGTGGAAAAAATATAATTTGTTTGTATCATGCCTCCCAACACTGGGGTAAAGTTAAATGTGATTAGATTTTTTTTTTTTCAGTTTTATCTGGCAAAATTTTCAAGGATCCATTATAATTAATTATAATCGGCTTATTTCTTGACTTTCATTCTTTTGCTGTTTCCAGAGCATTTTTCCCTTTAACTTCAAATCTGAAAGGATTTATGTTTCTGCGGAAAATTAAAATTCCCTCTGCAAAACTTTTCCAGCCTTCCCTGTTTTACTCATCAAAAATTCAAAAAGAAATCGGGTTCATTTTATGAAAAATTGGTAAAGAAAAGAAAGATGTCCATCAAAATAAATAAAAACTATCCCTATCCACCAGTTCAAAGTGAAGTACCTACATATAATAATTTACCTTGAGAAATCATAAAGCAATGTCAGCTTTTGATAGATACATGCATCTTTGAGATACTAGATACTTCTTTATTTCTTCACGAATGCATTTTTCGTGACATTTTAAAATTATTTTGAATTTCACTTCATACAAAAAAGTGAAAGCTACGAAGAGATAAATTGCAAAGCACGACAACATACGTTCAAAGGAATTTTTTTTTATTTTTTTTTTACCTCTGTCTTATTTTATGTTTGTTCTTTCTTTTTCAATTTTATGATTCAACTCTTAGAAAAAAAAATGTATGACAGAAGAAGCAAAAAAAGATAGAAATCATTTGTTTTTATTTTTGCATTATTTGCTCAAAAGAAAATGAAGATGAGATAGTTCTTGCGGAACTTGAGATATTGTGAAGATCCTAGACAGCAGCTAAAATAGGTCGGAGGAGTTTAACGGAGAGAACAGAAAACGTCTCAAGGGATACCAGTGTATTACACGAATAAAAAGTAAATGTTTGCAAACTTAAATTATCTTAATGTGGCGCATTTCTGTTTCTGATATATTGTGTGCTTAGGAATTATCCTCTAGATAAAAACCAGACACCATGGAGGGCAGAAACCCCATAGAGGAATTTCGAGAACACTAAATCTCAGAGGAGAAAAATAAAAGCCTACACTATTATGGAGCTGTAAGCTTAGTTCTGGTTCTGTTTAATTAGAGATTGAACATGAAAGCAAGGATTTTTGGGACACAAATAATGTGGGTAGTTATTGAAAACTTCTAAAGTCTCATTCTAACTTCATTATAATTCATAATTCATAAAAAATTCAAAGCAAAAAAACGTATTGCAGGTTAATATCCGGTGAGAGTTCTTGCGATTCCGGGAGTTTAAAGCGGTTTTCTATTCAATTCAATAGGTCAGAAGGTTAAGAAAGTACTTCGCAGGCGACTTACTATTTCGCTTCATCGAGAATTTCGATTATTGCTCTATTAAATTCTAATTCAGTTTCCTACTATTTATCAGGCCGTGAGATTCCTGTGAAAATCTTCATTTCTAAAATACCAAGGCGCATTTGCTCGTACAAATAATGAAATAAGAACTGCGAGTACAGCCCCCAGGACAGACTTAAATACCTGACTGTGTAAAATCAGATTGTTTTCGAGCTTAGAGTGCTTCCGGAGCCGATATATTTCTCTAAATTTATTATTCAAATCTTCCCATTTATTTTAAACAAGCGGTTTCCATTTGAATTGCAGGTCCAGAGTTTTTCCGAAATACTTTGCCTCGTTTACAAACAGAACTTGAGCTTTATCTACAAATACTAGTAATCTTTTAATTTTTGCACACGTAAAGTTCAAGTGAACTGATTTTAGTTAGCTCTATCCGCCATGTTATTGTTCTTTCATTGCTACTGTCAAATCAAGAGCGTTTTGTATCTTAACTGTAGGTTTTTTGGTCATCCTGTCCACTGTTAGAATTGCAGTATCATCGGCGAACGCGGCTGCGTTTGAGGTATTGTAACGAAACCTTACTTTTTTTCTCCTACCGCCCGAAAACCCCCCAACCGCCGCCACCCGCAGCATGCCTAATCATTATGTTTAAATGGGTATCTTTACACCGCTCCTATACTACCTCTCATTTCAAATCTACCACCACCGTTCCATCCTAACCAACCCTGGGCTGGTTTTGGTATATAATTATTTACACTGTGCCACCGAACCGTAGGTTGATATTCGCTTCACACATCACACGGAACACCGAGACCGTTAAATAACCACCATCCATATAAGGAATACTGGCAGCCAGATGTTGCATAAGATGAGCATGTATGACGTTGTTGTTAGTTTGTTTACTTCTCTCAATTCACACTGCCTTTAGACTAAAATATTAATAAGGAGATGTGGAATATCAATACAAATTGATCTATCGATCCAGAAGGAAAGGCGATCATGGACTGGATCGATATCAACAGCGAAGAACACTCCTTGGTTGCGGTGTCGCAGCCAAAACCTACCTTTCCTAGGACACCATCGATATTAGATTTCTTCTTACTAACCTCTAATTTTATTTATTTATTAATTCCAGGAATCAGCAACTACACCTGCTCAACCTTACCCAGCGACTCAGACAATAAAGCAGTAAATCTCTCCAATAACCTCAGCCAACTTGTTCTGCTGACAATAGTCCAACCTGAGAACTACATCAACTACAGAAGACTGGATATTGATAAACTCCAGAGGGACATAGAAGACTACGTTTCAATACCACCCTCCAACAGAAACCAAAGAAATGGGGAAATCGACAGTGCCATCGACCACCTGCAGTAAGCGGTCTTCAATGCCGTCGAAGCCCAAAAAGTGCCCAAGACGTCCAAAGATAGGTACGAACACCTCCCGCGGTATGTGCGGAATCCCCATTCCCACAGACAAAAGTTGAGTAAACGGCATCAAAGGATACACCAAAGAGAACTTAACACAACCAACAACGACTACCAGGCAGTGGGAAGCGAACTCAAATGTGTAAATATAATTTTCCGGAACTCGATCCAGCACCACAACAACATGCGATTCCAGAAGAGACTACATGCCATAAAACCAGAACCAAACGCATTCAGCGAAATAAGCAACTGTCTAGGGAAAACCCAACCTATACATGAAGTCATCATCAGCAACAACATTGAGGTGACAACAACAGTAGACAAAGTGGAAGTTTTCCTGAATCACTTCGAGGATAACTTCACACCTAGCCCATCAACGGACCCTGTATTTCTGGAAGAAATCAGGACATCCGTCCAGCTGACCTTACAGCCAAATTTTGAAGGAGTGGAGTTTGACGACCATCTTTCAGCTAGTTTTCCAACGAACAACCCTCAATTATGCCAACCAGAGGAAATTGAGGAAATCATCGTCAATTAATCATCATAAACAACTGCGTCGAAACGCAAAAAATCGTGGGAATCCCGAAGAAAGGCGCTAATAACCTGGTTTCCAACTATATATGCCTATATCCCTCCTCAACAATATCAGCAAAATTGTGGAAGAAGTCATATTAAGGAGGCTCAAGAAGTACTATAATGAAAATAACATCCCAGACATGCAGTTTGGCTTTCGGGAAGAGCAATCAACACTGCATCTGTTACTAAAGTTCCAGTCTCCTCAGCACTCAACAGCTATCGTGCCAGCGTAGGATGCTTTCTAGATGTCAAAAAAGCATTCGACAGCGTATGGATAGAAGCCCTTATCCATAAGATTCGAATACTTGGATTACCTTCGATACTAATAAAAAATATTGTTTTCTTTTCTCGCTTTCACAAAATTCTTCGTTCAACTGGACACCTGCAAATCTTCAATCAAATCCATCAAAGCCGGATACGCCCAAGGATCGAAGCTGCGTCTCTTCCTAAACAGCCTGATGACGTCTGATCAAACCGTCCCAACTGATTTCGAGAACCTGCTTTTTGCTAACGACTTACTGACCTACGTCTCATCGATAGCGCCAAAAATTGCAGCTCGGAGAGTGGAAGCCACACGTCTCCAGACTACAGAACCTGATGATGTACATCGAGTAGTGGCCTTAACTGATGCCGGGTATAGAGAACGTCGCATTGCTCGTAAGCTTGGTGTACGACGATTAGGTATGCTATCAGACGCTTTCGGGAAACTGACTCATACACAAGGAGGCCAGGTGAAGGTCGTCATCGATGCACTTTAACTCGGAATAATCGCTTTGTCGTCAGCAAAATACTGAGAAATCCGTTTTGCTCCGCTACTGAAGCTTGTACACGTCTTTTTCAGGTGAAGAGTGTTAGTGTGAGTGAACGCAGCATCAGAATTGAAGATCAGAGCTTTCCGAACAGCGCGCAACCCCAAAATGCTCCCACAGCATCATACAGCAAGACTTCGTTTTGTGCGAGAATATGTTTCCTGGACTGCAGACGAATGGAGGGACGTCCTATTCTCAGACGAAAGCAGAATAGGTCTACGAGGTCCAGATGGACGTCAGCGTATCTACAGGCGAAAAAACATGAAACGTGGAAAACGTTTTGCAAGACAATGTGATGACTTTCACCCCATTAATTGGTGACAACTTTCGGTTAATGCATGACAACGCACGCTACCGTACGGCAAATTCTGTAACTAACTACCTAAATGAGGTCGGGTCGGGATTCCAGTTTTGCCATAGCCATCACGCAGTCCAGATCTCAACCATATCGAGCATATTTGGGACAACCTCAAAAGACGTGTCCGAGCGAGGAGAGTTTAAGACAGCTGCAGTAGAGGAGTGACACAATATCCCTCAGTCGGATATTCAGGACATCATTGAAGGCTCGACGAAGTAATTATTATTTTTGTTTTTTTTTTTTGTTAATTCTTTAACAGATTTTTTTTCTCAAAGTTCGCGTTCAACATTACTTACACCCAATGTGGTCTAAGCTTGACGGTTTCTTTAAATTTACAGAAATACCAAGTGGTCGGTTAAATGTGCCTATGAGTTAAATTAAATCGCTTGCAAGGCAGCAAATTGCGAAACGATGATGACAAAATTATAAATTTCGAAATATAAAACTGTGGTGACAACTTCTAAGCAGTTTCATAAATGAGGATGTGCCCCACACACAAGGAGTACTCCTTTCGAATTGAGTAAAATTAATTCAAGTACGTATATTTCTACAGAACCACTGTGACTGTCTTGTTGAATTGATTCAACCCAATGAACTGCCATGAAATTTTTCTTCAAAATAAAAAAATAATAATAAATAAACAACAGGAAACCAGCAATAGGAAAACAAAACTAAAAACTACGACCAACACGATGAAGTAAAGAAATAACAAATCGAGCCACCACATAAGACGAATAACGACATGCAACTCCAGCTCAAGCTCCAACTTCAGAAAAAAGCGCAGCAAGGACTTGCTCAACGAACCAACGTTGTTTCATATTTTTCCTCCTATTTTCTTTCCTCGCTCTTCTTAGTTTTCAAAGGAGAAACATCGATTAAGCCAATAAACGAACGAAACGAATTTCAAAAAATTCTGACGTTGCTGGAAGTTTTTCTTCCTCATTGGAGCACTCACTGCCTTGCTCCTGAGAAGTTCTTCTTCTATTTTTTTTCTGCTGTTTTAAGATTGTTTTCATTTTGTCTATTCTCTGGGCTGGGTTCGTTTACTTAAGGATACGTTCATGTTGGGGATGCTTCAACTCTTAAATTTCAAATTTGTGCACGTAGACATTTTTTTGGTGTGCTATGTTTCAGCTAGAAACCTTCCGGTGCATCACAGCGATTCAGTCAACCGTACATTAACTTGGATTAAACTCAAGTCAGCTTCAATTTCTTGTTACCGAAATTCTGATGATGTGCCTTCGACTGGAAATGTTTCTTCAAGTCAGCTCTCCCTGTCAACAATGAACCCATGTTCAAGTGAAATTAAAATTGAAACCTTTTATGGACTCTGGCATAGTTTTTGATAAAAAGGAAAAAAAAGGAGAAAAATCTTTTGTAGTCGTTGTTTTCAACTCTACTATATACTCGGGTCAGATGAATTGGTCTTCGAAAATGTTCATTTTTGAAATTTTATGGAAAATGTAAGCAAACAATTTCTATTGTAGTGATTCTTTTCATTTAGTAAAACAATTTCTATGGGGAATTCGCAGAGAAAGCAGAGATCCTTTGGGTTCTGTTGTGCGGTAATAAACAAAACAACCGGTTAAATAAACGTATCTCACATAGTTGAATTAATTTTTGCATTCAATTTGCAGTTTTAATTTCGGAAGTTGAGGTTTGGAATCTGTGGAAGGGTTCTTTAAAATGCACCAATATAGAATTTTCTCTCTTAAGTGAAAGAGTTGTCAATAACAGTTAGTGATTTTATTCTTATATTTTATTCCATTAAATGGAGCCATAAGGCCCAAAAGTAATCCATTACACCAAACATTGCTTTGAGAAATAAGAATTTGCTACATTTTCAAGCAAAATTTCTGAAACTTAAGATTTTGTACACTTACTCGTAAAAGCAACAACTCATTCGGACGGAATGTGTACAAAAGAAGATGTTGATGTTCTCATAGATATTTTCTCTAATCAAATACTAAATTCCAGTACACTCATGTCCCAAAAAAAAATAAAATGCACGACTGGGTCGCACGAACTTGCTCCTATGTAAATAGACTAGCAATTTTACAAACGAATGTTATTAGAGAAAACCGTTCTTAAGGATAAAATTAATTTTTTAAATTCTTTAAGTAGTAAGAGACAAAAACAGAATGCTATGCAATTATGAATTTATGCAAGAACAAAAATTATAAGTGCTTATAGTGGTTTCTTAAAAAAAAGCTTTTATATACAAAATTTTTAAAAGATTTTTAAGAAAAAAATTTGGTACGCCAACTTTAATTTTTTATTACTGCACGAATGAAAATTAAATTTCCAAAAAAATTTGAGCCGTTTTTGAAATATCGAATTTTCCACAAAAAAATAGATTTTTTTTTAAATTCAAAAAATATTTTTTTTAAGGTTTTGAAATGCAATGGCTTTTTGACTTTTTAGAAGCATCTCTACAAAAAATTGCATTAAAATCCGTTTTTTCGATAATGAGTAATTCAAAATTTGAAAAAAATGGTTCTATGGTAGGTACAAGCCGTAATATCTTAATTTCATTTTTTTTTTATAATATTAAAGATCGTTAAAATTTATTGAATTTTTTTCAAAATTCTAGGCGTCGTTTTCGAGCAACATACGATTTTTAAAAACCATTTTTTAACATTTGTATGGTGGGTATCTTTATTTTTAGGTAAAATAAAACTTTTTTTCATACATATTGTAGATTATGTTGAGAAACTTTTATTTTTCCAGTTTAAAAAAAAATCTAGCATAAGGTTTTCGAAATATTGAGTTTTGAAAAAAAAATTAAAATTTTTTTAAAAATCCAATAAAAACAAATTGAAAATTTGAAAACACAATTCGATTAAGGTTTTTTGGGAGTTTAGCAAAAAAAAAGATCAAAATCTGTTGTACCGTTTTTGAGAAAATCAAGAACAAAAAAATAGTTCTTTGGGGGGTACCCTCAATAACCATTTTTCGGAAAATTTTTTTTCAACTAGTACCTAGCTGTAACTAAATGAAATTTTCTTGTATCTTTTTTTTTTAATCTGTCGAACAGCTTTTAAGAAAAAAAAAATATTTACAAAATTTCGGAGAAAGAATCGTACGGCAGGTACCGTTATTTTGGTCTTAAAAAAAAGCAAAAAACGTGTGGGGGGAAAAAATAAAAAAATGATATCTACCAACTTTGAAGAAAATCGGCCGAGCGGCTTAGGCTGTACTCGAACCGACAGACAGACAGACAGACAGACAGAATTGCGAGACCCACTTTTTTAGGCTTCGCTATCATCGTAATGTCAACTTTGATCAAAATTTCGAGTTCGATTTTTTTTATGAATGCATAACTTGCCTTATAGTACCTATAAGTCACAAGTAAAAAGCCCAATTTTATTAAAATGCCGGAATACAGACTTTTTTTTTAGGATTAAAAATTTTATGTTTCAACTTGTTTTAGATACAATTTTACTTAGAACCAACTTATTACTAAACTAAATCATGGGGCCCAACGTTCTTAATTTGGCTTTACATAATGCTATTTGCTTACAATATCATATTAACCCATTAACGCCCAAAAATAGACTGCTATTGAAAATTATTTTTTAACTTTATTTTTTACTTCATAAAAGGTTAAATAAAGATTTATATGTAAAAGAAATTGAAAAATATTCTTAACCTATAAAATGTCAAAGGTATACTCAAGCGAGTACAACGGGTCGATTAACTATGGAACTGTGCAAAACAAGGTCGTTCGACACAGTGTTTTTTTGCAAAGTTCACAACGCCAACGAATACGGCTGTGACAAATAACACATCGTATCTGATTATCAAGGCTCTCCGGATCGTGACTATTATTTTTCAACTCAGTCCCAATGGTTGAAGATGAGGAAGACCGACTTTTGGTTTTCGTTGGTTGTCCGTATGAAGGATAGTTGGTCTAAGTATATAGTTTCTATATTCTTGTGTATCAAAACGTGCAGACGCCAAGCTTTTAAAACATCCATATCTAAAAGATAGGAAAAGATGACCCACCATCATTTCTTTCCTTTTATGGCTGCTCCATAAAGGTTTATCGATTGATCCATTTCGTCAACTCCACCCATTCCTTTATTGTAGTTGATGAACATTCTAGGGATACTGAAATGAACCTCTTACCTCCTTAGTTTGCACCATCTTTTTACCTTCCCCAAAGGTTCAATGTCATCAAAATTTGATCCCATATTAACGATATTGTTATATTTCCAGCGTACTATTGTAATTTCGCTTTTGGTAAAGGGTAATCGTACTCGGCTCTAGCTTGTTTTTTCATCACCTTAACAGAAGTAACAGGACATTTCTTGGTTCTGTTGTCTCTAATTGCTCCTGTTGCTCTAAAGCCTAACAGACGCAGATCATATATCTAACAATTGGTATAGTTCCTAAAGAAATTGTAAAAATATACGACATGTTCCTTGGTAACAGTTGGCATCTTCGCTAAAAGGGATTTTACAACTCTTGCTCCTAGAGTATCAGTATGGACACTTCGTTGGACTTACCACAGTATACGTCGAAAGCATAGCAATATCCATTGGAACTTGTCGAAAACTTTTTCGATGTCCAGTAAGAACGCTACAGTGGTTTCCTTTTTGTTGAGTCCAAGTTTAACATCAGTATGGAGTTTCAATAGTGGATGTAGCCAATTTTTCAGGAGAGGTGAAAACATCTTTCAGTATCGGCTCCGATGATGGGTTTTCTTCGTTCAACAAGATCACGGTTTCGGTGGTTGTTGATATTTCCACAAATCGAGTTTCTACTTTTTTAATAAAGTCAGGAAGGTGCGGGGGAGGGCAGTCTTTAACAGTATCATGAAAGTGATTGGAATACATGGTAATACATTAGTATTAGGAATTCTCCTAACAGACAGTGGCGATGTTTTCGCAATAGCACTCGATTCGAACGCCCTATAAATGGTAGCCAGATCAGAAGGGGTAAAAAATTTCTTACGTCGATATAGAAATCCTAAGTATTTAGCAGCATTTATGGCGGTCACGAGAATGTGATCATTCCAACGAAGATCGTCGTTAACACACATACCGAATACTGAGAACAAAAGACAGCACTGAGTTTTCGTAGTCTTAAGCTCCACACAATTCTACTGGACGTGAATTTAAGATCGATTTTGAGATTTGAAAGTGAATTTGAAGTTTCAGACAAGAGATCATTTATAAAAATGAGGAAAAGAGTTGGATCCTAAACGGATCCCTGGGGAACAGCAGCATTTATTTTGTATAGAACAGACTTAAAACCATCCAATACAACATGTATTGAATGATCTGGAAGAAAATTTATACTTCTTGAGTTGATGATTAATCAGCGATTCCATGATCTTGGAAAGAAGAGACGTAATTGCAATTGGTAGAAGTAGGGGAAGAAAGGATAGCCATTTTTAAGAACAGGCTGGACAAATACTCTTTTCCATCTCCTACGGTAGATTCCAGAAATGAAGGATCGATGGAAAACCTAACGCAATGATTTTGCCAGCGTTGAAGAACACCTCTTCAGAAGAATGGGGGTATACCATCAAGACAGGACCAGGATCTTGAGATCTTGAGATATTGAGATACAAATATTTTATAAAAATTCGAAAAGAAGAAGTTGGTACCGTGATCCGTGAGTTTTTATTTTAAAAATAATATTGTATGGGAAAAATTTTAAAATGCTGTCTATCAAGTTTAAAGAAAATCGGGCGAGCCTTTTAGGCTGTAGTCAATCAGTCCGACGAAAAAATCGAATGAAATGCGAGACCCACTTTTTTCGTCTTCTCTATCATGGTAATGTCAAGTCTGATAAAAATCTCGAGCTCAATTTTTTTTTTAACAATGAATAAATAATTTGCCATATAGTACGAATATGTCGCAAGTAAAAATAAGCAGAATTGAAGTTCCGATATTGAGCTGTTTCGATAGAAATATTCTTCAAAAGGTTCTAGTGTTAGGAAGACGAATAGAAAGTCAAAACGTGTAGCTCTGTGATGTAATTTTTGTCAAAGGCTGAAGTTTCGCTAACAGTATACTGAATTTCTATGTAAAGAAGTATTAACTTCAGGAAAGGATGACAAAATCGCAACCGAAGTTGGAATAATCGCAGCTTAAGCTGATAAAATCTTTAACGAATCTAGTCGAGTCTGTTAAAATAGCGATTGAATCCAGTGAAGCTGGTATAAACGCAACCGAAGCTGGAAAAATCATTGTCGAATCTGGTCCAATCGCAGACGAAGCTGGTGAAATCGCAGCCTAAGCTGATGAAACCACGAACGAATCTAGGTAATTCGCAGCCGAAGATGTTAAAATTCTGACCGAAGCTGGTAAAATGAAGAACAAAGAAGCTGAATCTGGAACGACCATTGACGAATCCGGGTGAATCACAGAAGAATATTGTAAATTCGTTGTACCACAAGAAAGTGCAGTAGGACTAGCTATGTAGGTAGTTGTTAATATTAAATACAGGGGAGTTTAATGATCCTGGTCAATTTTTTTTTTCAATAACTTTTAAATGAATCGAAATTTTATAATTTATGTTTTATTTATTGATTTCCATGCAACTGTTGTGTCAATTGAATTTTGTAGAGCTATAAATACAAACATGACAAAGACATTATCAATTTTTTGGCACAGCTTTTATGTGTCAAATGCCAACATAAAGATGACAATCAAATAAAATCGACTTGGAATATAAACCGCACCCTGTATATTCCAGCGAACATCAACGCTATCAAGGCCACCATTGCTGATGATACTGCAATGTTGAAAAATAAAAGGTTTAAATCTAAAACAGTAAGGCTATGCCTTACGCCAATACCTTGAAATGACAGAAAAATCGCCTAAAATAGGCTTATAATTATTTTTTGTCCTGTTAAATTGCATTAAGCAAACCGAAAGGACTTTCCAACACACAGAATTTCTTGGTGCATGATGTCCCCGAGCCAATTCCAATATCCACTGATAAGTGATAAGAAATTTCATTATTTTTTTTTATTAAAAATAAAATTCCAAACTTTAAACTATATCATCCTTGATGTTACAGCCAAAGTTAACAAAGTTAACCGAAGTAAAATTTTGCATTTTTGCAATAAAAAAACCGTTCAGATAAGAGGGCAACAACATTGTAAGTGTTTGTTGGTGTATTTTACATGTTTACCTATCAATGACAACAATGGTTATGATTACCAAGCCGAGGACATCATACATAAAGAAAAGCCATCCCACACTACTTCACATCACCCGACCCACCCTTCATTATTATGGCGCTATTTGTTGTTTGGTTTGAACGTTTGTCCTTTAGGTGCCATCCTTCTCTATCAAAGCATCAGGAAGAGCGGACGGTCTATCCTTGTGATAACATTCTGAAAATGTTTATTTCTTCAACCGGATGCATCGAACAGATCCTTACATCCTTGCTGGTAGCCCCTCAGTATAGTAGTTGTATTGACGACGAGATTGTTGTTGTTGGGAGTCTTTGTTCATGCCTTTGCTGCTGCTGGTGGTGCTCCTGCTGGTGCTGGTGCTGTTGGTTGATGATAGTGATGGCGTTAGTGCTTTTGCAGGCATCTGTATGGGTGATAACATAAATTACAATACCGAGAATGTTATCATTGTGTCGATGATATGCTGAGGTCATGAATTTTCAACGTTACTATACCAAAGCTGAATGCGAGTTACGAGGATGTTTCTTTTTCTTTTTTTTTTATGTTACTTCGTGTATTTCGGTCGTTGTAAGCCATTAACATACCCAAGGACGTAAATATTTCCCCGAAAGAAAATCCATTGTTCGATTTAATGTCTGTTGATATGAGCAAAAGAGTTAAACTACTATTCTGGAATGATAAATCACAGAATAAAAGTTGTTAATATATTTATAAATATGAAAAGGTCCTTGATGGATTAAGGTTACATAAGTCAATCAACATCAACTGATAAAATTATATAGGAGCTTAAACGTACTCAGGTATTGACGAACCAATATTATCAATTACGAGTAGAATGAAATTATCATGTCCACTTCAGTGCAAATACACTTGGGAGCTTGGGACTTAAACACAGTCTATTATCTATTTCTACCATGAACTTGCATCGCTCCAAATGGGGTAACATTTTAAACAATCTATTGTTAAGGGCTTAGCATTTTTTGTTTTCCCAACTAGTAAATTAATAAATCCCTTTTATTAAGAACGGTGCATCTGAACACTTTTGAACAATAACAGTTCCAGGAAAAAAAAATAAACCTACATCTGGGGAACAGAACTAATAATTTGAAATATCAGAAACTCTGAAGTCAAAGTGATAACTTACAATTACTATCTTGGAAGCTTCCACAGCTTTTCACATTCGTGTAGTGCAGCTAGAAAAAGAAAAGTGGGCTCAAGGGTGAACTGATTAGCATTCCTAGAAGTACGGGTAATACGGTTGAATTGTTTGAGGGGAGGAAGCAATTCATCCGTAATACTCGCACTTCAGGAAATGCCGTACTGTTAAATGTATGTCTGTACCTCGATCTACAGCCTAAGCCACTGGAGCTATTTTTTTCAAACTCGATACTTAAGAGTCTTCGGTGATTCCTTAGAGGGGAAATTGAAAGTCTTTTTTTAGCTCCAAAACCAACTTATTTATCTCGAAAATGGCTCTAACGATTTTGCTTAAAATAAAATGCACGACTGGATCGCACGAACTTGCTCTTATGTAAAAGTACTTTGGAATTTAAAATACATTTTATAAATAAAAAATATGGATTTAATGAGATAAAAATGTTCAAATGCTTGGAATTGCCGTCTGATTTCCGGAAAAGTATGAATTTACGCAAATAAAGTTTAAAAATCGTTTTTTCGAAGAAATTTGTTATATAAAAAATTTCCTTAAAATTTTTCTAGAACAAAATTTGGGATGCCAATTAAAGTGCTTAGTAATATAGGAAATAATTTCAAAAAATGATCGTTAACACGTTTTCAAGATATTAATTTTTCAAAAAATAAATTGGAAATTTTTTTTCAAAAAACAAAAAACAATATTTTTTTGAATATTTTTATATACAGTATTTGAAAAATTTTGGTTAAAATCGTTAGAGCTGTTAATGAGAAATTCGAAAATCAAAAAAACGGTTCTTTGACAGGTATACCATAAATAACGTTTTGCCCCACATTTTTTTTACAAAACTGTAGTCCATGTTCATAATTGTTGCGTGTCTGGGTTATCACAGAGATGTACTTCAGTGCAAGGAAAGAGGGCATGGCATGCTTGTATTCAACTCGGCTCAGATCGAAGGATGGGGTGGTTCTTGCCGCCTTCCAAGCACTTCCCGCACAGCAAACAAAAAAAATTACATGCCTATATGGGGAAAGGATAGGATGGGACACTAGGGTGGTTAAAAGGAATAAGGATCTGTACCCTTAAAGGAAAATGCACAAATTTAGATATCTATGCCACTATTCGAAAGAAAGAATGAAACCTAAGTTGACGGATTCGCAGGAACAAAAAAAAATATAATATACTCTAAGACTACTAACTAAATCCCTAATACTATCCTAATATTATTATGAATATATATATATATATGTATGTATACATTCATAATTCATAACCCATATAAATATAATCATATATGAATATACATACATCAGATATATGAGCATATCTTTATAACTTAACTTAACCCTAACTAAAATTCTACCCATAATAATTTTTTTTTTTTCTATCCTCTAAAATCGACAACTACTCCACTGTCTCTCTCAAACAGTGTTTCGTCGACACCACAGTCGACCTTGCCTGATGTTGTTGGCTAAAGTTGGCCTACCCACCCTTGTAGCTAAATTACAACCAATGTTGTCTTCGTGGCCATATATTAGGAAGACAACCCCTAAAGTAACTTTCAGTCACAGTCTAGTCAAACGTCATTGTATTCGTCATGTATACTTCGTCATTATATTCGCTGTTGAAATTGTATGTCTATATGGAGTATCCATCTATAGTAGGTTAAGTATTGTTCATACAAGTCTAGTTAGTCTAATGTCCTTTAATGTCTTCGTCTATAACTCTTCATCATCTTAGTAGCCGGCCCAGTCAGACCTCCACACACTTTCAGCTAAAAAAAAATTTTAGAAAGCCATGTTACGCAAAAAAATAATCGTTCAAGAGTTCCTTTTCCAATTTTTATTACCGTTGGCCATTGGCCTTGAAACTTCAAAAAAAAACAAAATTCTTTTCTTTTTAGTAACTAAGTCCTAAAACGAAGAAATCGACAAAGAAAATTATTGATTTAAACTCTAATTTCAACTATTGTTTTTGTCGTGAATGAGTTTTAAAGTCTTCCTTTGTCACCACATAAGTATATATGTATATATATAAATTCAAAACAATATAATTGCATACAACGACTTACATGAATTCTTCGTCCCTCGGGGTCCTGCCGGCAGCACTGTCCAGGATGACGATATTTAAAGTATATTTCACAACATTTTTGTATGATATGTTACCATACACCTATATAAATGAACCCGGATACACCTCCAAACTTCACTTCACGATGTTAAAAAAATTACAATTTTAGAATGGAAATTCACTTATGAATCTTTTTCTTTTTCGGTTTTCGATTTCAGAACTTTTACAGGAAAATTAATTTATCTTAACAATTCTATTTCTTATTCTTCACTTTTCCTTTTTCTTTCCTTAACTTAAATATTTTCTCTTCACTTCTTCTAAATATTAAATTTCATTATTTTTAATTTATTCATTTTTAAGCTTCATTCTTTGAGTTTTACTTTTTTGTTCAAAGTTATAATTCACTTTGTCTCTATTTTCAACAATAAAATAATTTAGTAGATACACTTTTGCATATGAGTGCACTCCATCCAATCCAAACCTTCCCAATGAATCGTCGCTTTTGTCCTTAAGGAATACCCTTTGGCCGAATGATCAAAGTGATCGGTGTGACGTTGCTAGAATTTTCGACGGTGGGTGTTTAAAATGCAGAGGCCTAGGTCAGGCTGTTAATTACTTTATCCAGACTACAACCGTGGTCAACCAATAAAAGGATGTCCATTCCAACCTAAACCTGAAGCCAAAAAAAATTCATCTTAAAGTGGTTGTACCAAACGCATACCAAAAACCTAACATACCTCTGCGCAATAAAAAAAATTGTCTTTTCCACGCCTTATAGATACTTTGTTCTCTCAAAGTATAATCCGTTTAACTTGGATAAAACACTGAAATTTATTTTCTTTTGTTAGATTTAACTTCATTTTTTTTTTCTTTAGTTTTTTTATGTACCTGTGCTTTTCCTTTTTTTTTTTATTTTATAAATTTTTCCTTTTCAACAAAACTTAAATTCTCCAAATCTATTAAGATCTCGTCCACAGTTATGCACTGAGCTGTTCGCTGAACTTGAACTATTTAATTGATCAGGTACATAGTTTTTGTGCTTGGTCATTGTCCCACTTATTTCTTCTACATAAAAAGGTCATTACCCTCTAAAGCTTCATTCCCCTTATTCGTTAAATTATATAGTTAATGAATACAAAAAAAATCTAATACAGACCACATTTACATACATACATCATTACACACTAATTACATTGTATTTTATTGCACTAATATTATCACAGTTTCCAGTATTCAAAGCTTTCGGAATAGAATGCATGTTCATTCACCAGGATTCTTGAAAGATGCTCTTATTGTACCCATGAAGTGATGAAATAGATTTATTTCATACTCCAAAAAAACTGATGGCTAACCTTGGACACGAAAGTGTCTTTTCTGGGTTCGAAACGTGATAATATTGACTGTCGATAATACAAACAGGAACATTTTAACAACAAAATACTCAAAACGACGTATTCACCATCGACCGAGAGGTTCTGAACCTCTCCGAAAGGATCTGTCCGAACTTGAGAGATCGTGTCAGGCATCAGATAAATGAACACGCGTCAAAGTTCCCAACATGAAAGCTCGCTAGATTGACTTTTCTTAAGATGACACTTGATCTGCCATTCGAAACGACGAATTGTTTGTTTTGTTCGGACAAATTGAATTTATCGAGTCTTAATTAAATCTTTTAAAAAAAAAGGAAATTTATAATGTAAAAAAAAACACAAAATTGAACTAAATGAAACCACAAAGCTATACATGAGATACCGCCGGGCTTTAAGGAGCGACACTACCCTCAAAGATAAGTGAAATAGTGAAATATTGCCTAATTCTCCTTTTTTTTTTTTTTGTCATTTTCTTGTCCTTCTTTGTAGGGATTTTCCTTTTAGGACCTGCAGATCTGTAACTTTAAGAATCTCAGCCGTCATTGAAGACCAAAGGTGCTCCTATAATCGACCGGCTACGTTACAGGCTCGAGTCAGTATTTGAGAGCTCTTGAGAATACTGGCCTCGTAAAAAGGAGTTGTCGGTCATTGTCCTTTTCAACATTTCGTTATGTGTCTAGTTCAAAAAGGATTACATGTCTTGCTATGCCGTTCGTCGTGTGTGGCACGTCCCACTCCCTGAGCTATTCTGACTAGTTTGGATAAGAAGTTTCCACTTTGATAACGCAATTTTTTTTTTTTTTTTTTTTGATTTGTTAATACAATGGTTAATTAAATTGAAATAAACGAAGTTGAAAGGATTGAGTGTTGATATTACTTTACAGGTCGTGACTCTTGAGGTATTCAATTACACTGAAAGAATTCCAAACTAATTTTAGTTGTTTTACCACCTTATGTTATTGGAATTATTAAGTGTCTCAATTAAATGTTTGGTTCTTTGATTTTTAAATGAATGAATCAATAAAATTTATTTCTGAAATAGAAATTGACGTCATCATAATGTGCTTCTCTATATGTAATAAGTGAAATTAAACTCTGTGAATATATTAATCTGTATATGTACATACTAATTAAGGACTAGCATTTATATCACAGGCGGAATCAATAAATAAATAAACTAATCGTTGAAATAAAGCTCTATCTTATAAACAAAACACAACATATATATCACAGATTAAATAAATAAATAGTTAAACTAATGGTTAAAATAAAACTCTGTTATAAACAAAACAAAACATATATATCACAGGTGAATCGGAAAGCAACAGCAACGGAGTGCGTCAAAATTTATCACGTATGAAGATCTTTGGCATGAAAAACACCTACTTTTTCTCCTCTTAGATTACCTATCTCATAGAGCGAGTTTCCAATTGGTCGAAGAACTATCGCTTTTATAAATTTATGACCTAGCTTTGCGTTATAGTGATTAGCTTTATCGCTTTGTCTGAAATTTCTTCTAAAAACAATCTGGCCAATTTTATAAGATACATTTTTAGATCTTGTGTCATAGATCTTTGATGCTCTGTTATGTGCCAGTTTTAATTTATCAAAATTCGATTTCTTATCAGGGCTTGTTTATCGGTTTTGGAGGAAATTCTAACATCGGTATCTTTCAACATTTCGAGTTTCCTCAAAAGCTCGTATGTCTCGCCGTTTTGTACCATTTGTGTTCCAAAGACTGCATAATATGGCTCGAAAGTTGTAGAGTCATGTACTACACTTCGGAGAGAAAAGGCGGTGTTACTAACATAAGTGTCCCAATTCCGTTGATCAATACTGATGTATGACCGAATCTTTGCCAGTACTGACCTATTCACCCTCTCCGAAGCATTAGCTTGGGGTGAGTAAAATCAGTGGCCACAAGGCATAACCGCTTAAGTCGATTTTTAATATTTTTCAGGAGAGCAGTTTTAAGTTTCATATTCTCTCTATGAATCAGGAATTATGAATTCTTAAATTTTTTAAATGCAGAAATGAAGAAAGAACACACATTTTTCATATACTAGAAAGAATAAATTGTATGCCTTATATTTAATGAGTAATTAAAGAAAAAAACACTTAAGCTGTTATGGCTTATTGAAATTTAAAAAAATAAAAAGCTTAGGTCGAGTTAGGTTGTTATGGTATATTAAGAAAGACCGATTCAAATTTCTTTTCTCGACTTAGGTCGTTATTCCCTGTGTGAGATTGTGGGAAAAAATTTCCTATGTTGACTTAAGTTCTTTTTCCTTATCAATAAACCAATGTATTTATTGACTTAAGTTAATTTTCCATATGTTTTCCTTTTGTCGTGAAAGTATCATACAAGTAAAGGAAAAGTTTTTAATTTGAATATTTTATCTATTCAAACTTTTAGTATGTACCCATAAGTTTAAATTATGTATTGTACATCATTGATGCAATTTTGAGCCAAATCGATATTTTAGTATCTTCTGATTTGTCAAGACCTGTTAAATCGGGATAAGTGTTTGGCTCGTAAATATTGGATCCAAGATTGTCATAGACTAAAAATAATGATTTCATTTTTTAAGTCTATGAAATCCTTTTATTATCGTGAAAGAAATTGTTTAGATCTCTTTTTTACTTTAAAAAATTTGAAAACTAAACTTCATCTTTGTGCAAAAATTCTGTGTAGGACAATTGATTGCAGCTTTTATAGTAAAGTAGCCACCGAACCGAGTTGCTAGTTTTTTTGTTGCCATCTTCATCTGTTCGTTTCCAGGAAAATTTAGATCTATAAAGTTTGTCGAAATCAAAAAATCGTTCTCGATTTTTGTCTCAATTTAATCAGTCTTATTTCCAACGCTGTTAACGAAATAAAACCAATCACTTGGCGTTAACATTTGGACCTTCGTTTTGTTCATACTAAGCTAATTGAGATCGTGGTCGCTGTCACATTAATTTGTAAGCATTGGTTCAATGATCGATGAAGGTCAAAGCCTTAAGTTTTAAAGTGTTGGGGTTTTATTGCTTCTTTTTTCGTTGCGCTTTGCTTAGGCTTTATCGAAATTATTTTTTTTTTGTTCAATCAATGCGAAATTTTCATTTTCGGATTCGTTAACCTTTTTTTTCAAAGCAAAAGAACACATGTCTACTTTCGGGGCGGGGCATTATACTTTTTGCCGATAAATCTGAACATTTTAAAGTATGTATTTTGATAAGCTTGCAAGATTTAAAGATAATGATTTATAATGGATGGACATTGATGTAAAACTTAAGTTATCAGTTAAATATTTTGTACACGAGTACCTTCGAATGAAGTGGTTTTCATGTGCAGTAAACCTCCAAATATGTCGTTTTCTTCTTCTTATTGATGGGAGCATGTTTTCCTCTGATATTCTGAATTTATTTATTTTAAGAAGAATAGAAGATTTAAAGAAGCTCTCAGAAGAAAATATTTTTTACAAAAAACATTAAAAATATTTTCGTATTCTTCATACTACGGTCGCGTTTTGGCTTCCAGTTAATTGTGTACACCAAGGTGTCAAATTTTGTATCTTCAATGTTTTTGAGGGAAGCAATATCTACATAAAATTCTTTGGCTATAGTTTCCTAATGACCAGTAGCTGTCGAATTACACTTCAAGTTTTCCAAATTTAATTCTCTCGCTGCATTTACTTCTACAAATATAAAAATGATAGCAAGCCCTAGCCTTAACAGTCTTTCTGATGATTGAAAGTTTAAACCGACACTTTTACTTAGTTTAACATTTAGGTCTTACAAAGGTTTCTTCTATTTGAGCTCTCAGAAATTGAATTACTAGACTGTCTTAATAAATTATTAATATTATTATTGTTTATTAATCCAACAATAAATGTACAGAAAACTAGTTTATATCAGCTGGAGCGGCTTGGGCTTTCTACTGAAATAAATTCAAATTTGGATATTTCACTGAATCATTTGAGTGTATATATTCCGGTTTATTAAAAAAAATTACCATCAAATCATCAAATCGAGATCATTTTCAACGTTCTCAGTTTCATGTATGTACACTGTACAATGTTGAATAGTTCACCTGAACAACAAATAATTATATGCATATCTTAACACAAACCTTAGAATTGTATTAAATATTAAAAGTTTTGTTGCTATAAGTAATGACTTAAAAAGAAGAGTAATTGGATCAAGTCAACATCAAAAGTTTGGCCGTTCATTGATGACTGTGTTTCGTTATATTCAGTTCAAAATATGGAAACATTTTTGTTTGGTTTAATTGTAATAAAACTAATAATATTATATTTTGATTTAAAGCAAAAATGCATTTCTAAAAGTACACTCAATGACAATGTGCAAATCATGAAAACAGGGACTGGCAGCATGAATGTTTTAATTTCATTCCATTTTCTTTGCGAACAAACTGATCTCTATTATTACATTGTCCTGTACTAAAAATAATAGACAATAATTTTCCTAAGCCTAGTAGGAAAAAAAATTACTCAATGTAAGATAAATTCTTAAGACTTCTTATTTTGATATTTCTTTTTGAATTTGAAACCTAACATTTATTGTAGAACAAATGAAAAGTAAATATGTTGTAACGAGTACTTTATCTTATTAAGTAATACCTATATTAATTTTGTTAGTAAGGAACTGCCACAATGTGATATCAGATCCTAAATACATCTCATAACTATGTATATCGTGTATATCAGAGTGGTAATACATAATTATTTTGTTGTAATTTGTAAGCATCCTTGCTAGTTCCATTATTTGCACAGCTCATTTTCGGTATCTACGCACTTCTTTAATTAAACCTTTCAATTTTAAACAGCACTTACACTACAGATGCGACTGTTCGTAATAACCTATCTTCACTTACGACTCATTTTTACGGTAAGCTGATTAAGGCAAAAGAACATAAGTCAACTTAGATTTGTGATTTTTTAAATTTAAACACGGCATAACGGCCTAACTCGATTTATGATTTTCATACAATTATAGTCTGGTTAGCCAAAAGCACTTATGTTCAGTTAAGTTTGTCAAAAAATAGATTTGCGATTTGCCATAACAACCTAACTCAAGTTGAGAAAAGTAAATATTTGTTTTACTTTAGGGAATAAGAGCCTATGTTAACATAAGAAAAATGAAAACTAAGCGTTTTTAATTCTTGGCAAATTTAAAATTCCTTAACTTGACTTATGTTTTTATTCCTTATTATATTTTTTTGTTAATGGAAAATAATATAAACTTATCTTAAGTTATGAAACCGCCGTTGTATTTTTATGGAGTTAAGTTGTTATGGCAAATTACAATTTTTGAAAAGCGAGTTAGGTTGTTAGGTTTTTTGTTTATAATTTTTGTTTAAAAAAAGATACAGACGTAAAAAATTGAGTGGACATAGATTTTTATATTCTCAGCACGATTATAGTAAAAACTCAATTTCGTCATAACTCGAGTTAGGCGGTTATGGTTTGTGGCCACAGAAATGCCGTACGTACATGTTTGACGCAGTATTTCTTTAAAAAGGTCGAAAACAATTCAGATACGAATTGTTTTCCGTTATCGGAATATATGAATTCCGGTACACCGAACATATGGAACACATTTTCCTCGAGATATTTTACTACCTCAGTTGCTGTTGCTTTTCGTATGGGTTTTAGGAAGACATACTTGCTAAAGTGGTCTAAAGCTATAAAAATGTGAGTATTTCCGTTCTTTGTTCGTGGGTATGGTCCTAAAAAGTCAATATATAAACGTTGGAAAGGTCGTTCTGTAATAGTCTGTTGTCCCATGGGCGGTCGTGATGTCGCGTTCATAGGTTTGCTGCATTTGCAGCTATCACAATTCTTTACGTACTCTTGTACCTCGATGGTCATGTTGGGCCAGAAGTATCTTTGCCTAAGTTTAGCCAATGTCTTATTAATCCCTCCATGACCAGCAGCAAAAGAGTCATGAGCAGATTCCAAAAGGCTCCTACACAACTCCTTCGGGACCCAGAGTTTCCAAGCTCTGTCTTCTTGAATGGGGTCTCCAGTTCGTTTGTCCGTTCGTTTGTATACAAATCCGTCTGAAATAGTCACGTCGGGTAGTTTGTCTTTGTTCTCATCTATTGTCTTCTTCAACTCAACATATTCCTCAGAAGAAAAATATGGAGAGTTGAAGTCAACCTCCGGCATTACGGTATCGATCTCATCCATATGGATTCGAGAGAGAGTATCCGGGACCACATTGAGGACACCGTTTCTATGCTCGATGTTAAAATCAAAACCTTGGAGCTTAAAACTCCAACGAGCTAGTCGTCCACTCAAGTCTTTTTGGGTCATAAGCCATCTCAGACTTGCGTGGTCAGTGATAATAGTAAAGGGTAGGCCCTCAATGTAGGCTCGGAACTTCTTTACTGAAAGAACGGCCGCATAGCACTCAAGTTCTGTGACGCTGTAATTCCGCTGGGCAGAATTCAGCTTCTGGGACATGAAAGCTATCGGTCGCTCGTTCTTCTCGTCATCCATCTGAAAGAGAACGCTTCCTACGCCAGAAGATGATGCGTCACACTGTATATAAAAGTTTCTGGTAAAGTCAGGGTTAGTCAGTATTGGTGCGGTCACTAGCATAGTCTTTAAGTCTTCAAAAGCCACAATAGCTTCGTCAGTCATCGTAAAGTCTTTCCCCTTCTTTAGACAGTCTGTCATTGGGGCTGATATAGATGCAAAATTTGGAATAAAACGTCTATACCAACCCGTCATCCCTAAGAACCGACGGAGTTGTTTAGGAGTCTTTGGAATTTGAAAATTTCTAACTGCGGATACTTTATCAGGGTCAGTCCTCAGACACCCATCACCAACGAAATAGCCCAAGTACTTTATCTCTTTAAAACAAAACTTGCTCTTCTCCACGTTGATCGTCAGACCCGCTGCCCGCAAACATCTCGCCACCTCTTTGAGAACGCTCATATGGGTTTCAAAGTCTGGAGAACAAATCAAGAGATCATCAAGATATACAAAGACGTTCTCTCTCAAACGAGCTGGAATCACTTTATCCATCAGCTTGCACATTCTCTGGGCAGCGTTGCACAATCCAAACGGCATAACCGTGAACTGATACAACGGCCGCCCAGGGACTGTGAAAGCCGTCTTCTCTCTTGATTTGCGCTCCAGAGGTATCTGCCAAAAAGCGTCCTTCAAATCGATACTTGAGATGAAGTGGGTATCGCGAAGACGACTCAAAATCCCCTCAATGTGGGGGAGAGGGTACGCAAATTTCTTCGTTGCTGCGTTCACCTTCCGTGAATCCAAACAAAGCCTGTTTTTGCCTGGCTTCCTAACCAACACAACCGGAGAGCTGTATGCGCTATTACTTTCCTCGATGACTCCTAACTCGAGCATCCGATCAAGTTCAGCATACATTAACTTCTGTACTACCGGGGAAATTGGGTAATGCCGTTGTTTGATGGGAATGGAGTCGTCTTCCATCTCAATGACATGTTCTTCGACTGTCGTCTTACCCAATCCCAACACTGCACAAGAAGGAAATGTCTGCTTGACCCGCTCCAACTCTTCGGATTGTGTTGGTGAAAGCTGACGCATAAGATTGAGTCCTTGCCCTTCCGTTGATGATGGAATGTCAAGAGCACTTACTATGGTGGGGGCAACTTTGAAGTTCCTCCAGAAATCTACTCCTAAATAGAGCTGCTGTTGCAAACTTGGCACAACATATAACTCTATCTCCTGGGTTTTACCGCCCCATGAGACTTTAGTCTTAAACCGTCCGTGAATCTGTTGTTGTTTTCCGTCTACTGTACGTATGTCTTCTGTCATTTTCTTCATGTTTAAGCTATGTTTGTTAATAAACTCAATTGCTCCCTGACCTAAGCAACTGACTGATGCACCACTGTCTAACAATCCCAAAACCTCTTCCCCCTCTATTACAACTTTTGCGTATGGCCTGTTGTCATCATTTATAGCCAAAATTGATGCTTCAATCCTATTTTTCCTACTTTTTTTTCTTGTAATTTTGTTTCTTAGCCTCTCGATTTTCTTGAAATTCCTGCTCTTATAAGCTATATCACAGATCCCGTTATTAAAAATTCTGCTTCTAGCCTCATCATATTCTTTCAAGCGTTGATGAAGGCTTTTATATTGCACTAATTTTTCCGGCTGATCATGTTCTACTATCTTATATTCTCTTTTTAAAATTCTTATGTTTCCGGGTTCTGTTTCCCCGGGAGTGATGTCTTTGTCGGCTGAGTACTCCCGGGAGTACTGCCGACATTCGTGTTTCCCTGGCAAGAGGCACATTGGAACGACACATTTCCCTTCCCACAGTTAAAACATGTCAGTGTATGGAAGGTAGAGGAACATGCTGCTGATGATGTAATTTCTTTTGTTAATTCTGTCCTTCTATCTCGCTCTTCATTCTTGTAGGTGGGTTGTCTATTGTCAGTTTTTAAGTTTGTATGTGGTTTATCTGTCCGATTATACTTAACAGCAGCAATATGTAACCCTTCTTCTTCCTTTGTCTCTTCAAGATATCGTCTTGATCGAGAAAACTCGTGATTTTCTAACTCATTTACTACTTGTCTCTTAGCTCGAATCTCCCTACTTGCCAGGTATTTCTCAGCCCTCTTGCAATGTTCTCGCAATTCTCGAATACTGTCTATCGAGCATCCAAAGATCAAGTTCGAAATTCTATCTTTAATATTCTGTCGGACTATAGATACTAGGTCTTTTTCATTAGGCCTACTTCTCATCTGTAGTGTTAAGCCCCTGACTTCTTCGTAAAAATCGTCGAATGATTCCTGAGGTTGTTGCCTTCTATCCATAATAGCCCTCAAGATCTCGTGGTCCCCTTTACTATTTCTAAACTGCCTTAAAAGTTCAGTCTTGAGATCGAAGTAGTTGAGTAAATCGTCTCCCTGATTCTCCTCCAGGTATTGCCAATACCACTTTTCAGCTGAACCAGATACCAGGTGGTGAAAATTGGCAAATACCTGTTCATTTGTTACCCCATTCTTCTTTTGAAGTGTCTCTATTCTAAATATAAAACTCTCCACTGTCATATACTTGGAGGTTCCATCGAATTTGACACCCCATTTATGGATGTCTAAACGTTTGCCTGATAGGTCACTATTAATTTGATGTTTTTGTTGACTTGGTTGTGTAGTCACAGAAGGAAGGTTTATAGGCTGTATCCGACTCTGATTAAGCGAAGGCACACTTTCCTGTAACTCCTGTCTTTCATAAAGTGAGACTGTCGATTTCTCCACGATCTTAAGCCTCTCACTGATGGTCATAACACTACCTGTAACCATCTCGACCATCGTTCGCATGGTATTTATGTTTCGCATTTGTTCTGCTAGCAATTTCATAGTCTTACTATGTGTTTCATTCATTGATCGCGAGACAGCCGTATCTATCAATCTGATTAAGTTATCCCCTCCTATCGTCCGTTCGTGTTCAGTTGTGTGTTCAGTTTCGTTTACTAATTCAGTTTGTATGATTTCTAGTCGTTCTTTTTCTATATTTTTTCTCTGACCATTAATACTTTCCCTAGTTTCTACTAGTTCAGACCCTAGTTGGCGAACTTCCCGAAGTGAAGTTTCAATAGAAGAGACATCTGGTTGAGATGAATCCTTGGTCAACCCCGCAAGAACACCTTGTTCTTCTTGAGAGTTCCTCGATCTCGGAGAACTAATCCCTTGCCCCGACACTTGCTCAGAAATTGATCTCGGAAACATCTCCCCAGCCGCTCCCGTCTCGGTAGCACTCTCAAGATTGTCTTCTGGTGTCTCATCTTCGAACGGGTTTTCGAAATGAGTTTGGTTAAGGTCTGTAGGAGTAAGTTGACCTGTCCTCGCAGCAAGTCTAGTGAAAGCTGGTCTGCCCCCACCTATTGCTAGATCTGGATTGGAAGAAGTGCCCCTCCTAACAGCCCCTGTGTTTTTCTTATCCATGATTAACTGTCCTCGTTATTGCAATTCAAATACAAAATTAAACTCGTATTTGAGATTTCAAAATAAAATTAGGAAATCTAACTGAAACTGAGATCCAAAGCTTCAAAAATTCAATAAAAATTTTTTTTTTTTTTTTTTTACCTATGTTTAAAACGACCTTTTTTCCAAAAATTTCAACAAATAAATATTTCAAGAATTGCTAAAATAAAATATATTTCAAAAATAAAAAAAAATTCAAAATAATTTTTTTTTTTTTTAATTTATGAATGTAAAAATTTCAGGAAAAAAAATAAAGGCAATGTAAAAAACTTAAAAAAAAATTATTTTCAAAAACTAACTAAGTGTACTTATTAAAAATTCAAAAAAAAATAAAGAATACAAAAATGTAAGAAAAAATGTATTGAGGAAACAAAATGCGATTAATCTTCATGTGTGGCAAAAATTTTGAGTTTTGAAACTTGAGAAAAAAATAAATTTTTCGCTTTTTTTTTTTTATAAGTCTGTTGAATCATCTAAGTAGCTAAAAGTGTGTGGAATCTGACTAGGTTTTCTTTTCCTACTACATGTAAAGAGCTATTCATCGTTCACTAAAAGTCCAAGTCAAAGTCAAAGTCAAAGTCGTGACTGGGGTCCCTATGGCCTGACGAGTGTTTCAAATTGTCCAGAGTGCTCCTACCACTTCTTTCTACCTGGTTTATAACCTAATAAAAGGTTAGCCAAAGCCTCGAGACAATCTTCCACACGAATAGGAATTCGATACCTCACATTTACGCCTCACTATACGTCTGACTAAGCCTAACAATATGGAAAACTATAAATGTCTGGTCCCAAAACCCATTCCGCTCTTCGTATTGCGAAAGATCTCCATATTACCTCACAAAATCTCCTGGTGCTTGACCTATAAGATTGGATAGCTATACTGAATCCTTCCAACTACAAAGAGCGTTAACGATTTCTAATTTTGTGCAACTAATGAGAGGAATATAATAAAAAAACTTTGAGATCATTGATAGTCGATGGGAATGACTTTAAACGAAAATCATCGCCATGAAATATCAATGGATCCTTTTTTTTTTTCTTGCCGTTCTCGTTGGGCGCCATTGTTGCGTGTCTGGGTTATCACAGAGATGTACTTCAATGCAAGGAAAGAGGGCATGGCATGCTTGTATTCAACTCGGCTCAGATCGAAGGATGGGGTGGTTCTTGCCGCCTTCCAAGCACTTCCCGCACAGCAAACAAAAAAAATTACATGCCTATATGGGGAAAGGATAGGATGGGACACTAGGGTGGTTAAAAGGAATAAGGATCTGTACCCTTAAAGGAAAATGCACAAATTTAGATATCTATGCCACTATTCGAAAGAAAGAATGAAACCTAAGTTGACGGATTCGCAGGAACAAAAAAAAATATAATATACTCTAAGACTACTAACTAAATCCCTAATACTATCCTAATATTATTATGAATATATATATATATATGTATGTATACATTCATAATTCATAACCCATATAAATATAATCATATATGAATATACATACATCAGATATATGAGCATATCTTTATAACTTAACTTAACCCTAACTAAAATTCTACCCATAATAATTTTTTTTTTTTCTATCCTCTAAAATCGACAACTACTCCACTGTCTCTCTCAAACAGTGTTTCGTCGACACCACAGTCGACCTTGCCTGATGTTGTTGGCTAAAGTTGGCCTACCCACCCTTGTAGCTAAATTACAACCAATGTTGTCTTCGTGGCCATATATTAGGAAGACAACCCCTAAAGTAACTTTCAGTCACAGTCTAGTCAAACGTCATTGTATTCGTCATGTATACTTCGTCATTATATTCGCTGTTGAAATTGTATGTCTATATGGAGTATCCATCTATAGTAGGTTAAGTATTGTTCATACAAGTCTAGTTAGTCTAATGTCCTTTAATGTCTTCGTCTATAACTCTTCATCATCTTAGTAGCCGGCCCAGTCAGACCTCCACACACTTTCAGCTAAAAAAAAATTTTAGAAAGCCATGTTACGCAAAAAAATAATCGTTCAAGAGTTCCTTTTCCAATTTTTATTACCGTTGGCCATTGGCCTTGAAACTTCAAAAAAAAACAAAATTCTTTTCTTTTTAGTAACTAAGTCCTAAAACGAAGAAATCGACAAAGAAAATTATTGATTTAAACTCTAATTTCAACTATTGTTTTTGTCGTGAATGAGTTTTAAAGTCTTCCTTTGTCACCACATAAGTATATATGTATATATATAAATTCAAAACAATATAATTGCATACAACGACTTACATGAATTCTTCGTCCCTCGGGGTCCTGCCGGCAGCACTGTCCAGGATGACGATATTTAAAGTATATTTCACAACATTTTTGTATGATATGTTACCATACACCTATATAAATGAACCCGGATACACCTCCAAACTTCACTTCACGATGTTAAAAAAATTACAATTTTAGAATGGAAATTCACTTATGAATCTTTTTCTTTTTCGGTTTTCGATTTCAGAACTTTTACAGGAAAATTAATTTATCTTAACAATTCTATTTCTTATTCTTCACTTTTCCTTTTTCTTTCCTTAACTTAAATATTTTCTCTTCACTTCTTCTAAATATTAAATTTCATTATTTTTAATTTATTCATTTTTAAGCTTCATTCTTTGAGTTTTACTTTTTTGTTCAAAGTTATAATTCACTTTGTCTCTATTTTCAACAATAAAATAATTTAGTAGATACACTTTTGCATATGAGTGCACTCCATCCAATCCAAACCTTCCCAATGAATCGTCGCTTTTGTCCTTAAGGAATACCCTTTGGCCGAATGATCAAAGTGATCGGTGTGACGTTGCTAGAATTTTCGACGGTGGGTGTTTAAAATGCAGAGGCCTAGGTCAGGCTGTTAATTACTTTATCCAGACTACAACCGTGGTCAACCAATAAAAGGATGTCCATTCCAACCTAAACCTGAAGCCAAAAAAAATTCATCTTAAAGTGGTTGTACCAAACGCATACCAAAAACCTAACATACCTCTGCGCAATAAAAAAAAATTGTCTTTTCCACGCCTTATAGATACTTTGTTCTCTCAAAGTATAATCCGTTTAACTTGGATAAAACACTGAAATTTATTTTCTTTTGTTAGATTTAACTTCATTTTTTTTTTCTTTAGTTTTTTTATGTACCTGTGCTTTTCCTTTTTTTTTTTATTTTATAAATTTTTCCTTTTCAACAAAACTTAAATTCTCCAAATCTATTAAGATCTCGTCCACAGTTATGCACTGAGCTGTTCGCTGAACTTGAACTATTTAATTGATCAGGTACATAGTTTTTGTGCTTGGTCATTGTCCCACTTATTTCTTCTACATAAAAAGGTCATTACCCTCTAAAGCTTCATTCCCCTTATTCGTTAAATTATATAGTTAATGAATACAAAAAAAATCTAATACAGACCACATTTACATACATACATCATTACACACTAATTACATTGTATTTTATTGCACTAATATTATCACAGTTTCCAGTATTCAAAGCTTTCGGAATAGAATGCATGTTCATTCACCAGGATTCTTGAAAGATGCTCTTATTGTACCCATGAAGTGATGAAATAGATTTATTTCATACTCCAAAAAAACTGATGGCTAACCTTGGACACGAAAGTGTCTTTTCTGGGTTCGAAACGTGATAATATTGACTGTCGATAATACAAACAGGAACATTTTAACAACAAAATACTCAAAACGACGTATTCACCATCGACCGAGAGGTTCTGAACCTCTCCGAAAGGATCTGTCCGAACTTGAGAGATCGTGTCAGGCATCAGATAAATGAACACGCGTCAAAGTTCCCAACATGAAAGCTCGCTAGATTGACTTTTCTTAAGATGACACTTGATCTGCCATTCGAAACGACGAATTGTTTGTTTTGTTCGGACAAATTGAATTTATCGAGTCTTAATTAAATCTTTTAAAAAAAAAGGAAATTTATAATGTAAAAAAAAACACAAAATTGAACTAAATGAAACCACAAAGCTATACATGAGATACCGCCGGGCTTTAAGGAGCGACACTACCCTCAAAGATAAGTGAAATAGTGAAATATTGCCTAATTCTCCTTTTTTTTTTTTTTTTCATTTTCTTGTCCTTCTTTGTAGGGATTTTCCTTTTAGGACCTGCAGATCTGTAACTTTAAGAATCTCAGCCGTCATTGAAGACCAAAGGTGCTCCTATAATCGACCGGCTACGTTACATAATATCACACCTAATTTTTTTTTATCAAAATCGTTAGAGCCGTTTTTGAGATAAATAAGATTTTGCAATACGGGACACCGTTGGTTTTCGAGCTAAAAAAAAACTTTCAATTTCCCCTCTAGGGAATCACCGAAGACCCTTAAGTACCGAATTTAAAAAAAATAGGTCTAGTGGCTTAGGCTCTAGATCGAGGTACAGACTTACAGACAGACAAACGGAATTGTCGGATCCACTTTTTTAGTCTTCGCTATCATCTTAATGTCAATTTTGATCAGAATCTCGAGTTCGGTTTTTTTCGAAATGCATAACTTGCCTTATAGTACCTATAAGTCGCAAGTAAAAATGGCAAGCTAGGAGATAAAATGAAAAACATATTGTAAAATCAACAAAAGAAAGGATTGAAAAGGATTTCCAAATAAAAATAGGGTTGATAATAGATATGCCTAAGGTCGGTTTTTGGTAATTCTAATTCAGGAAATACATCATGACGTTTTCTTAGCGAACCAGAAACAGCTTCCTAAATAACAGGTATCGACATACGCATAACAAAGAAAGTCAGAATAATTTTAGAAGCTATTTCTTTCTTCTGAATATGATATTAATGAAACTGCTGAACCGTAAACAGAATTATATGAGTGGCATCAAATGACACCCTATAACGAAGCGTTCCATGTTACTCCAATTTATATTACTACCGAAAATTGTAGATCACCACATTCAAATCACATGCATCATGAACACATGGCGTCACAGGAAAATCTACGATATTGTTAATTTTCGTTCAGCACTTATAGAGTTCACATTTAGTTGATACTGAAAATGTAAGATGAGGAACTACTTTTTTTTTTAAATTGGTTTTATTGAGGTTCTCCCCACCAGTTCTAAGGGGCTTCGTGAAAAGACAAGTTAGGTTGTAGAGATTATTCAGCTCCAGCTATTTCTTACTATGGCTTTCCCTCACCAGTGGTAAGGGGCATTAGTTCGAAGTTAGACGTCCTAATTGCCACCAGGGGCTTTGGTACCTGCTGATCTACCAGAGCGTTTAAGCATGCTGTTTTAGTGCCACCAGAGCGTTTTTCCCTGATGTTTCATTACCACCAGGGGCGTAGTACCATTCGATCCTGTCATAAGCCCGGACCAGGACCAGAACCAGTTTTTAAAGATGAATTACCAGTAGCCCGATTACCCGAAACCAATTACCAGAATATAAAACCGAAATCCAAATCATCAGCAACCAGTATAACCGATATGAGACAGCAAGACTAGAATCCAGAAGAGTTGATACCCGCATATCATTCGATTACCAGAACTAATTGAAATACTAGCAACAGAATAGTGTGTACTATAGATAAAAGAATAATTTTCAATAAAGATTTTGTAATAAGGTTTGAAGACCTTTTCCTCTGAAGTGTCGTGTTTTCTTCATGACGACTCTGGCGAGACCGGTGAGCATATCCTCGGCTGGAAAGCAAAAAACACATCACAACCCACTCTTCACAAGATACTTACACATGGCCCTGCTATTATTGAAAATACCCTTTTACCCATTAAGCAACTGTCAGAAGATTTTCTAGAAAATGCTCTCGGGAACTTTGTAATTGAGAAGTATTAAATAAACTACTGCTGACTTCTGTCCCATAAGGCAAACATCTACCTCGAAGTCAGAGCAGACATTAACTCCAGACCTTTGAGAAGATCTGGTGAAGAATAATAAGTCTAAGAAATTTTAACTACTTTGGTTTGATAAAACAAATTTATTCTAAACTTTTCACGAGTAAAATTAAGCGCACTAAGTCCTTATACTTGCAATCATTCCGTATGGCACCGAGTATTATATGGATTGAGCACAAAACAGACTTTACCGAAATCAAAATTGCTTGACGAATATTTGAGGAGAAGAATCAATCGCAAGCCCTATGAGCTGTACAAAGATGTGAATGAAGTCCAAGTTGATGAAGTCTAACACAAACTCATTGATTCTCTGCTGACACTAGGAGTTTTTATTCGTCAGAAACAACAAACCGTTTTGTTTTGTGCGAAAAACATATAGTCACAGGCACTATCTCATCTCAGTGCTAGAATAATTTCAAAGCTTGTACAATGTACATACACTTTCCAATTTACCTTCTAACAGAGATAACTACTGTGACCAGTATCATTACGTAAGCTTTCATTAGGCAGATGGTGCTTAAGAAATGAAATCACAATCAGGACATCTACACCCATGCTGCCATCCCTCTGTGGGACTCTCTCTTTTTTTTTGTTGATACAAAAAGAATCAAATGTCATTGGTCCACCAAAGGATTTTTGGACTAAGCGCATCCTTGAAGTGTAATTACACACTCGCTGTTTCCACACAACACAGTCCGTGTCGTTGTGTCTAGTCGCAATCTCTCAGGAAGAAAAAGGATAACAACAACAACAAAGAAAAAAATTATCAAAAACTTCTCGATACGAGTCCTTCACAGCAGCTGATACTGATGCTGATGCACGGTCAAAAATGGTATCCGAATGCATTCTATTGTCCCGAACCCGTTGCCAAATCTGGCCATCAGGACGACTGTAGTTTATTTTGCTTATAATACCATGAAATTTGTTTTGCTGTTGTATGCTACTCCAACCGACTCCGAGCTGGCTCTGCTACTTCCATGACACCACGATGAGTGGGAGTCCCGATGCTCAAGTTTAGAATCTCATTTGATAAACCTCTATTGCAGGCCGACAAACACACATAGATACTGGCTCTGGGACTCCACTGCCCGTTGTGCCTGTCCGTTTGCTTGTGTGCTTGTCCGCCTTCATCCGTTGGACAATCTAGTTCGTTTGCCTAGCGCTACATTGGATTTGTCATTCCGTAAATGGATGAGAATCTGGGACATAAGCGCAACACACACCAAAAGCTTGCTGGACCACTCACTTCCTCACGACGAAAAATCCCTATTTCCAAGAATCTTTTCGATTTCGAGAAGCAACAGTAGCTAGGGTGTTTGCATGCGGACCGAACAAAAAAAAAGTGCAAACAAAAACAAAACACATATTACCAGCAACCAGCAACCAGCACATCCTGGAAAAGTGGACGACGAACGTTTTTGTTTCGCATCGTCGCAAATGTATTCCATTCCAAATGGATTTTGATTTCTCCCATCTCACTTCAAAGGACGACGAAGCCTTCGTCTCGCACTCGTCCCGCCCGTCTCGTCCACGTCCGCCCATCGCTTGGTTTGACATTCGTGGGTCTGTGGCATGTTTTTCAGCAGGCATAAAAAAAAGTAAATTTCCATCATAGCTTTTTTCCATTTTGCGTTCAGTCCCGTTTACGCCACGCCGATGCAATGCTGTTGGCTTGCAAGGTACTCTCGTATCCTTTCGGAATTTCAAGAGGGATTAATTCTAAAATTGTCCGCTCAATGATACTTTGTATTTTGTACATTTTTCTGAAATATCATATCCTGGGACCTGATGGAAGCGGCTGCTACTACTACTGGCTGCGAATGCAACCGGCAACCCTGAGGTCTGTGATTCCAATTCCATGAGGATTTTAAATTACACAATAGCATTGTGCAAAAGGCGGTGCAAAGTATCTTCTACATAGGTATAGTCGTATAGCTCAAAAGTGAAAATGAAAATAGGAAAAAAAAATATTTAAAGCATCTTAAAATGCTTTCTGGTTAGGATTTTTATTTAAGGCCGCAATGATGGGCTTACAATTGTTGTTCTTTTTCTGCATGTCCGATGCATTCATGTCGGCGGTGTTTTCCTTACGTTCGTTATGAAAGAAGATTAAAAGCTTTTCTCCTGTTGAAGTTTTGCCTGTGTTTTCTGCCCCGGTGAGGAATTTTCTCGTTTTATTTTTGTATTTTCGTTTCTATTTCATTTGCAAGGATCCTTGTAAAAATCTAATAACACTTTGCACATCGTTTGAGATGATGGGTATAGTGCTGTAGTGGCACAAGGACGTTGCAGCTGAATCCTATACAGAGCTCATGGAAGCTTGAGTTGCCTTAACTGAAATTAAAGGTGTTCTGTCGCCTTTTTGTTTGTAAGTTATCTCCTGTAAATAGACATTATTTTCTGTTTTTTTTTTGTTTTGTTCCTTAATGTCAAGCAGGACTTTGTCAACTTAGCAAGATTTGATAAAAAAACTTCCCATGACACAACAACAAAACAAATCTAATAGTGATGTACGTGAAGGATTGTGCTGACAAGGTGTCTGGAGGCAAATAAAAATAGGATGACACTTAAGCCCTGAACAGGTATACTACTTTTAAGTTACTTTAAGAAAACAAATTCTAATAAATTTTTTCATTAATCCCAAATCCGATACGACAGATTAAACTTGAGAAGATTTCGTTCAGAAGTGGAAGAAGTCTTTAGCGTCAACAACCTCAACAAGAATGAGAGCGATAACAACATTGATCAACTTGAAAGAGTGGCCAACAATTAATTGGACCGATAGAAAGCTCCCCGCACCAACAAAAATAGGAACGCAAACTTGCCCAGAATATACCGGCAAAGACTCCGCAAAAGCCTCCAAAGAATCTACCACAGAACCTTCAATAGGGAAAGTGACGAATAACGTCGACTGCATTCAATACTTCAATGCATCAACACTGTGTTAAAACAGGCAGTAAAACATCATTAGAAAAAGGATTACAGATATCAAACCTGGCACTGACATGTTTAAAAAGATCAATCTGATTGATGGAAGAGCGGAAGTCAACACCAGACACCGTTCTTCACGGAAAAGAAGTTTCAACAACTTCTGATGATAAAGTTGAAGTGTTAGCCAATCACTTCCCTGACTTTATCGAAGAAGTAAAAACTCGTTTTAAGGAGATATCAGCTACTACCGAAACCGTGACCTTGTTCACCCAAGAAAACCCCTCATCGGAGCCACTACTGACAGATGTTTTCACTTAAGCTGAAGAAATGGCTGACATTATCGTCACCGGAAACTCCAAAAAAAAATTAGGAAGAGGCGAAAAGATTTCTAATTACGTACTTAAAAAGTTACCAAATCTTGCCGTTCTTCTGCTGACTATAATAATCTTCAACAACTGTGTTCAGAACAGCTATTTCCCTCCAGCCTGGAAAACCGCAAAAGTTGAACAGAACAACGGTACAAATGTGGAAGGATATGGGCCAATTTTGTTACTCTGCTGTATAAATAAGATACTGGCGGAGTTAATATTGAAGAAAGTCAACTTTTTTGGAGAGAAAGAGATATCATACTGGAGTTCCAATACGGTTTTCGAAATAATAGCTCTACCCTTCATCCTCTACTGAGACTCTAAAGTGATATATCACTTGCACACAACAACAAGTAAATGACAATAGCGTGCTTGCTGGACATCGTAAAAAACTTTCATCATCGTTTGGATAAAGGGACTTCTATTTAAATTCTCGAAACTTGGACTTCCTACACACTTGGTAAGAATAATCAAAAATTTTGTTACTCAGACTTTTTTATGTATAAGTAGCAACCTGTTATCAAAAACCAAGGGAATCAACTATGGAATCCCTCAAGAATCTAAGCTTAGACCGCTACTGTTCAACATTTATACTGCGGATCGACTAGTCAACCAGCGAATACTATCTCAGATGGGAACTGAAGCGAAACAGCAAAAAGACCGAACTCATCTGCTTCCGAACACCAGTCACTATCATTCAAAGACGAGCGTTTGCAAAACGCTGTGATGCGATCAAACTAAAGTTTTCAGATAGCACTGTAAGAACAGTGAAATCATCAACGAAAAACCTGGGAATCGACTTTTCCAACAATTTCAACTCACTAACGTAACCACTCAGAATTCTTTAAACATGAAAGTATTGAGTTTTGGTAGCTGGATGTCTGCAGTAAATCATTAGGCATATTGTTGGAGGGAAGCATGGCCGATTACTGGGGCCAAATTACCGCTTCAGTGATCGAGTAAGTGTGTCCCATCAGTGATCGAATGAAAATGTCAAATTAGGGTTATCGATTGCTCGATGACGTAAGCGGTAATGCCAAAATCACACAATTCAGTCACGTATTACTCTAAAACTGATGCGATAATTTGGCCCCTGTACTTTTAGTTCGGCAAGTGTTCACTAAGTGTAACTTCCATTGCGGTAGGGCGAATATAGATTAAACAAAATTTATGGAAATACTGGAAAATTTCAATGAATTTCTACTCGAAACTCCCAATATTTTTTTTT
Source organism: Chrysotoxum bicinctum (assembly GCA_911387755.1). NCBI lineage: Eukaryota > Metazoa > Arthropoda > Insecta > Diptera > Syrphidae > Chrysotoxum > Chrysotoxum bicinctum. Next base: position 177,648,537 of record OU426988.1, on the reverse strand, counting down.
TTCGACTGCAGAGTCACAAGCATTCATCATTAGGTGTTCTTTATGGCAATGGTTGCGCTAGGGATTCCAAAAAAATGTGGTTTGAACGCATCACCCAGGATCGAGGGGATACGGAAGACCGAGCATCCGGTTTAAAACCATTGCGAAATCGATTGCGGGGCAATGGTAAGTACGTTGGACTGTCATGCAGAGGTTGCTGGGGTCGTTCCTCAGTCGCTGCAAAAATGTAATGCTGTTATAAAAAGAACTAAATTCTTCCATGTCGAAAAATTAGGGTTAAAAATCTACAATTTCCCAAAGTCAGGAGAAATTTCTGGTCATTTGTCATCAACATACAAAATTTGACTCTTAGTTGCCTGACAGCAACATTATCCCGTCTGTATTTGAGACCGGGAGAGGTATATTTCCGCACACGTACAATGGCATGAGCCCCTCGAGATGAGCAAATCCGCTGTACCAGATGTTATCCCCCCCCCCTTTGCAGAAGATTTTCCACCACCCCTACTGCCTAGCATTTATCTAGCCTATTCCCAAAAATAGCAAACCTTCCCCCCTCTTCCTACCTACTAGATGCACTTACGTCTCTTCTTTACAAGGTAATGGAATCGATGATAAATTCACAGCTCAAGAAATATCTAGAAGGGTGAAAGCTTCTTAATGACCGGCAATACGGCTTTCGCTGCAATCGTGATGATCTGATGGCATATCTCACCAAAGAGTGAAACAGACTTATAGATTGTTTTGGAGAAAGTAAGACTATTGCATTTTTTATCCAGGGGATTCGCTAGACTTTAGTACAAGGCTATCTTATCGAAAAAGCGTGCGTTAGATATCAACGAATCCTTCTTGTTTGGATTTGAAATTATCTTCATCTTAGAATATATGTATGTTAAATTGTATGGATTCAAGTCTGATCTTCACAAAATAAATGCTGGTACTTCCCAGGGCTCCGTTTTGCCTTCGACTCTCTTCCTCATTTTCATTAATGATATCTTGTTTGAAACTTCTAAATTCTAATCCACTTCATTACATTTACGACGACTCTACTCTTCAGCTTTTTGTACTCGTTCTCAAATTCACATCCATCTCCATCGGAAGTGGAATTGCAACATTATCGTATGATCAGCTCATTAAACTCCGATCTTTACAATATTGATGATTTGGTTATACAAAATCGTGTGCAGTTTAATTCTTCGAAAACTCAATGCTGTTTGAAGCAAAATATACCCCTTATGCCATTATCCTTGAATGGCACTTGCATCAAAGAAACCGAAAACCTGTCCGTACTCGGTATATGTATTGGTGACGATTCTCATTTGAACGACCACATTCGCGAGACCACCACAAACGCTGTCAAAAGCTTAGAATCAAAGGGCACGGCAATGCCCAGCCAAGTTCTGGCACTACACCCTTTTTACAGGAACAAACTCAGGCGATTTCTTACCCCTCCCTATCTCAGTACCAATGAAGTCAGAAACTTAAAATTCCGAATATTTGCTAAGCTAGTCAGGCACAGGCGTCTTACTAAATTTCAATTTTCTAGCATAAGCGGTTTCTGAGATATAAGCCCTTAAAAATCACAAAAATCGTAACTGACCGACTCACTGACTGACAGATCATCAAAATTATGAAGCACTTCCCGACATCGTAGAATCTTGTAATTTTGCACAACAGTAGGTCTTGTCAACCAAGCAGAATGATTACTGACTCAAATTTGATGGGCTTACTTGGCAAGTTTTTTTTATGCCCAATTCGAAAGGTTTTAAAAACTTGACCAGTAAACCCATCAAATTTTAGTACCTACATTTGTCAAAGATATGTAGTATATTTATTTATAATTTTATCAATACATACATCTAAACGTTCTATGACTCATCCTACACCTAATGGACATCAACAAGAACTCCAAATTGGGGACACAACGTACCTGCAAAATACCTAAGCTAAATGCATAAACATAAGTAATAGTTAGGTGCGGTATGTACTGACATTCTTCTTCCAGGATTAGTTTAATATTTTCACTCAGTCTTATCTGTTACTTGATAGAGTATGAAGCCAGTTAGAGCCCATCCGCCACTCCACTGCATAAACAAAAAATTCCCAGGGAATATGAAACTTCGCACGAAAGTTCTATTCCAACACCAAGAAAAGAACGCTATCTTTGAAGTTTTTAAATACATCCAACATCCAACGTGTTTGAAAATGCCGAGATTAAATTTTTATTTAGTATATTAATTTTATCTCTTCCATCATCCAATAGTTAACCAGCAAAGGCATACCATACAATAGGCAACATTGGCAGGCGACAAAAACTAAATCCAAAATTAAAATTTAAGTTCTTTGGTTAGGTTTCTATAGCAATGATTTTATGTTGCAAGACATAAAGCCTTTTAAGACTCTTTCAGATGAAAATTGAAATTTTCATTTTCAGTGAAGATTGTGGAGAAAAGTTTATATTGTAATAAATTTTTGGTGAATCCTTCAACAACACAATACAAGGTTTTTTTTTCTAAGGTATTTAAGCTTTAGTTTTGGACTCTATATCTACCTACGTACATAAGGTATTAAAAATTTAATGCATTGCGAGAACAAGTTTTACAGAAGGAAACTAAAATCGACGGGTTTCCTCACAAAATATTCTAAGGTGTTCTCATTCAGGTGTGACAGTTGTATTTGCACGCCTATGTGTACCATATACCAGAACTGGTATTATAAGGGGACGCTTTAGTTGCTCGAGAAAGGACTTTGCTACTTATGTGCCCTTTAAGCTCAAAGAAGCAGCGATTGGGAAGAGTTTTTCTTCGTTTGATACCAGGGATAGTATCTATCTAGTTTTATAAAGTAGACTGTCCTAGTACTCCGTTTAGTCGACTTGGAGAAAGGTAAGTTTCATCAAAATATATACGGCGGATTTCCTGCCGTATAGGACAAATGGCAATAAAATGGTTTATATCTTCATTCTCTCGTCTGTTGCAAAGATTACAGATTTGTGGTAGGTCAGCTCGATTAGGCGTAAAGTTTAAGTTAAAAACTGCAACACGTACTCTAAAAATTTAGCTAATAACTTCTGCCGAGAATTCGTTGCTGAAATAGTTCGTTTCTGAAGATAACTGGTGATTTAGGTTCCTGTATGTATTCCTGAATGATGTAGAAGTTACTCTGGATAGATGCTGGGTGTAAATCTTCTCATCTATTATTGCAGTGACATCTGCAAAACATACCCTGCCATTCATCAACGTTTGACTCCATTAGTGATGGAAGAGCTTCATGGAAATGGGCTATTTCATTCCATTCCTTTAATGGAGGGGCGTTAGTTTGCAGAAGTCTTACCACGATAGACTTTTGAAGACTTCTTCCACTTCTTTTCATCACCCTTATCAAATAATCATAGTTGGCTTTCAGATTTTGTATGTTCAGAGGCATACTGAATAAGCAGTCTGAATAAGAGCTCGTTTAAAACACCTCGAAGAATATATAACCAAAAACCTGAGCCCCATAGCACATACATGTGTTGACCGTAGCGTGAAAAACACGGACTTTTTACGTGAGATCGATGTCCTGGTTTGCAAAGAACTTAGGCCACATTATGCTCAAAGCCGTTTGACATAATTCCTTTTTTGTTTAGCGTGTTTCGAGAAATTGAGATTATGCGTAATTAAAACACCCAGGTGTTTAAGTTCTTGGGCAACTTCAATATCAACATTATTGAAAGACCAATTTTCTTCGGCCTGCCTTCTCCTTTGACGCGCTTCAAAAATCATCACCTTAGTCTTGCTTGTGTTAACGACCAACCCCAATTTCTCGCAAAAGGTATTAAGGCTGTTGATTTGCAACTGCAGAGTGAAAGCGTTGTCAGCCAGTAATACTAAGTCATCAGCGTAGAGCAGGACTTTCACTTTTATATCGGCAGAAGGTATTCCTCCTGGAAGTACATCACAAAAATTATCAATAAATAATAAAGCAAACAGTAATGAACTTAAAATGCATAGCCTTGGGGAACACCTGTCATTGTTTCACAGGCACACAGGCACTCGATGAAACAAGAAAGTTGAATTACATCATCAAGAATTTCCGGGAGATTCCTATAGCGTTGCGAGCTTGTGTATCAAAGCATGTCTAATTAACTTTTTAGCAATGCTTGTCTATGCAAGGATATGGTCCATCGATGAGAAACCCGACCGAAAACTGGCTTGAAACATTAAGGTTTCTGTTGTTGTTGTCGATCCATTTGGTAAGCCTTCTGGTAAGTTTGCATTTTCGCTCTTGTGTATTGCAAAAAATAACTGCTTTGTTGAGGTTGTTTGGCACACACGATTCGATATATCATCTCTCAAAGTATAGCAGAAGATAATTCTTTAATTAATCGGTACTATGTTTGTAGAATTCTACTGGAATTCCATCTATGCCAGATGCTTTGTTGTTTTTCATCTTATGAAGAGTTCATCAACAATAACGTGATTGTTATATTGCATGATAGTTTTCCCGCATAATATATTTCGCACATGATATACAGGGTGATTTGCATAAGGTGTGACAAAAACTAGGGCGTGTAGGTTGGACTTAGACAAGAAAAAAATCGTATGGGAGGGGGGGGTCTATTTCCCCCAGTTTAGGCGGGAGGGGCAATTTAAGAAAAAAATCACTTAAAACAGAAAAAAAATTATTAAAAAATAACGGTGATACCTAGAGAGTAATGCTATAGCATTTTGAAAATCCAGAAATACATTCTTTAATTTTGTTTTTAAATAAAGTTGTTCGAGTGAATAGTTTTAGAAAATATAATTTTCAAAATCAAAATTTTGAAAAAAAAATGAAAATTTTTTTTTAAATAAACAGTAATTACGTATTTTATCTAAATATGCATGTATTTCTTATTTTAATTGATTTCAAGATTCAGGAACATTTTTGTTCTTATTTCGCAATTGCATTTTTCTGTCACTAGTTAGGGCGTGTAACGTTGCATTATTTAAAAAACATTCACAGGTCAATATTAATCCAATGCTCTCACGCAGGTGTTCTCAATGAAAAAATGTGTGAAATATGGTTAATCCAGTACTTTGTCACATTATTGTATCTTATAAGACGATAATGAAAAAAATAGTAAAAAGAAAGTAAATCCTTTCAACCGTAAATTCACCTAAGATTCCAAAAACGTAAAAACTAAAATAAAAGGCTTTTCTTAGAACAAAAGTAGTTTTTGTTATTTTTGATTTTCTCAAAAACTACAAAACATTTTGACATCCGGTTTTTTGTGTTTGATCAAAAATTAATATGAGCATTGAATAAAAAAATAAAACTTAAATACGTAAAATTTTGAAAAAAAATTTCATTTTTTTTTTTTCAAAATTTTGATCTTGAAAATTAATTTTTCAAAAACTATTCACTCGAACAACTTTATTTAAAAACAAAATTAAAGAATGTATTTCTGGATTTTCAAAATGCTATAGCATTACTCTCTAGGTATCACCGTTATTTTTTAATAATTTTTTTTCTGTTTTAAGTGATTTTTTTCTTAAATTGCCCCTCCCGCCTAAACGGGGGGAAATAGACCCCCCTCCCATACGATTTTTTTCTTGTCTAAGTCCAACCTATACGCCCTAGCTTTTTGTCACACCTTATGCAAATCACCCTGTATTTGTCGCATTATAGTTTTCTCCCAAGATTGTTTTCTCGCATGATATATTTTTCGCTAAAAGATTTCTCGTATGATACTTTTATCGCATGATAGTGTTCGCGCATCATATATTTCTCTTTGATATAGTTTTCTCAAACGATAATTTTTGAGCATGATAGTTTGCTCATATGAAATTTTTAAAATCTCCATTTAGTCATAATAAAATAAAAAGACCGGAAATGAGAAAGTAAATCCCTCCGAATCTGTGCCTCATTCCTCAATGCCCTAACATGCCGTGGCAAAGCGTTCCACAGGCGAGTATTATTATTATTATATAATATATATTTTTATTATATTATATATATATTATTTAATAAAATATATAGATACTTGATCGTTTGAACTGGAAAAGTTTTAAATAAAATCCCAATTTACATCCCTTGATTCTCCCACGCGGCACAGGTAGTGTTAACTGGGATCAAATTGAAAGTTCGCATACCATCAACAACATGGATTTCCATAACAGTTAGTTTTTTTCGAACGAAAGCTTCCTCGCATGATAGTTTTCACTTACGATAGTTTTCTCCCAAGATAGTTTTCTCACATGAAAGTTTTCTTGCATGAATGCTCACTCTCATGATATATTTCTCGCATTATAGTTTTATGGTCTGTTTCTTGCTTGATAGTCTTATTGCATGATAGTTTACAAGCACGATAATTTGATTGCATGATAGTTTTAATTTTTTAATATATTTCTTAATATATTTCTTTCTCGCATAATAGTTTTCTCGCTTGATAATTTTCTCGTATAGTAAGGTAATGTTCACTACGTGTCTACGAGAAAGATGTTATAGCATTTAGCCTTTGATAGGATTAAACAGACAAAATTGATGACATTTTGGTAAAAAATGGTAAAATCCAAAAACATCCTCGTTATTCCTAATGATGCGACTCTCCTTTTTTCTTTTAGAGCTTAAAGCCGATTTTTCATCCGAATAGACAGATAGACGCCTATCATTCGCAATTGTCTCTGTCCTTAATGCAAAATATAATGCCTTTTCCCACTGAAATTTCATACCCCGAATCAGATAATCCGTCTTAAATGCAACTAGAGAATGCGCTGGTCGGATCTACCTTGCATCTTCCTCTCTCCATACTTATTATATTAAATTCACAAATGAACCTCCAAATTCTTGGAAACTCCCTGCTTACAGAGCCAAAGGCTACTCCTCTCCTCCTTCTAAAATGCCATCAGCATCAAACATAGCGATGCAACAAGGATAAGAGCTTTAGGTACAAAACCATTACCAAGAAGAAACTGAAATTATCACAGAAAGGCTCTTAAGCTCTAAATTAGATTTCCGGAATTTGTCGGTTTTCCTTGCTTTTTTTTTTGTTCTTTTTGTATTTTTGTTCGGTTTAAGTCTTTGTCGTCTTTCATTTGGCTTGGGAACACTTTACGACAGAGGGCAGTTCTATTTTCTAAAACGAAACGCAAAGTAATAAAAAAAATCCTACCTGCGGCATGTCCTGAAATTAATTTTAGTACAAAAAAAATTCATTGTTGACGTCATCTACAGGAATGAATTTAACTAAAGATAACAGGCTTTGTTAGCAAAAAAAAAAAAAAACTCGAAATACCCACCAATTAAACGAGGATAAGTGTTTCAGCTTATTTTTGTTGTCGCTAGGATTTTGCTTATTTTTTTCTGCGAAGCGAACTTCCTTTCCGTATTAAGAGTTTTAATTGCATTTTAATGACTTGAGATTTTTGTTTCAATGCGCTGGCGGAGGATTAATGGTATTGAATTACTAAAGGGGTCAAAAAGGAAATTAAGTTCCCAAATGCCTCAGAACACGAAACAACAAAAATAATCAAAATCGTCCTTATTTGCATTCCCGAAGGCAGGGTACAGCTTAATACAATTATACCAGATACCCCATTTCAAAAGAAACAAAAAAGTTTTTCTCAGCATACCTATAACACATTTTTTTTATGAATTCGTTTAAAATTTAGAAACAAATCGAGGTTTATGGTTTACTCGTACTTCGAAGGTAGCCATGTTTTTTTTTTCTTAACTTTGGTTGTTAGAAAAATTTCTTTTTTTTTTTCTTAATATATGAACTTTTTAATTCTTATTTCTTAACATAAACCCGAAAACTCATCTGCATTCTTAGCCTTATGTGTCACGATGGCAAAACATCCTCCGATCTGGATGTTATTTGTAACTTGTTTTCTAAACACTTTCAATTGGGCTATTTAGATAGTTCTGCTTCTTTTTCAATACTGGTGATGGTGATACAAATTCATCTTTTGAGCCTCTGAGTAAACGAACCTTATTTCTGAAAATAAATAAGCTTTATTTGAGTTTAAGGCAATTAAACATGCATTTAATTTTCAACCATTGTATTGAATTTGTTAGTAGATACATACTTAGAAAAGATAAAAAATAACACCAATTTCCAAATAAGAAAACAAACCAGATAGGTAATTCAAATTATCGTGAAATTTCTACAGTCCAAACATTTTTTGAAAATCTTATATACGTTCGTACGAGTTCCGAATTTTTGTTATCGAACGTACCCAATAAACAAACATAATGAGTCATACCACACTCTAAGAAATTTCTGTTGAAAATTACTACAATTATTGTAGGCAACCGGTCCGTTGCAATAATTGTAGCAATTTTCAACAGAAATTTTTGGTGTTTTATTTTCAGAATCTTGTTGAAAGATGAAATGTTGAATTTTCATCACATAAAAAGCAAGCAATTTATCGTATATCGTATGGCGAAATTTTTAATCAATATTGAATGAAAAACTTACATATATTACATAAAATTCATGTCACAGTCGTTGAAAAACCAACATATAAGTCGTTGTTAAAAGCAAACATTATACTTTTTTCAACATAATGTTTAATAGTAAACAATACCTTTAGAAAATTAGTTTAATGTAAACTTTTTTTGCTGACATTTCAACAATAATTTTACTTTTCGACAAAAATAACAAACAATTCACTCCATTTTTCAACTACTTGACTTAACTTTCAACATAGTTAGTTAGGTACTCAACTGAAAACATAAACAATAAACATTCTCGTGCTGGTTTCAAAGCATGCATGTTGAAAGATAATCTTCTTTTGATGAAATAACGATGTATGTTCTTTGATTTTCTAATATGGTAAAGAAAATAAAATGCACGACTGGGTCGCATGAACTTGCTCTTATGTAACAGACTAGGAATTTTAAAATCGAATGTTATTAGAGAAAACTGTTCATAAGGATCAAATTATTTTTTAAATTCTTTTAGTAGTAAGAGACAAAAACAAAATGCTATCCAAATATGAATTTATGCAAGAACAAAAATTATAAGTCGTAGTCGTTTCTTAAAAAGCTTTTATGTACAAACTTTTTAAAGGCTTTTGAAGAAAAAAATTTGGTACGCCAATTTAAAGTTCTTATTATTGTTCTAATAAAAATAAAATTTACAAAAATAAAAATATTAAGCCGTTCCTGAGATATCGAATTTTCAAAAAAAAAATAAAAAATAGATTTTTTTTTTCAAAAATTAAAAAAATATTAATTTTAAAGTTTTGAAATGCAATGTGTTTTAGACTTTTTAGAAGCTTCTCTTCGAAAAATTTCATTAGGATCCGTTATGTGGATAATGAGAAATTCAAAATTCGAAAAAATGGTTCTATGGTAGGTACAAGCTGTAATGTCTTAATTTCAAATTTTTTTTTTATTAAATTAAAGATCGTAAAAATTAATTGAAAGAAAAAAATTTAATCAAAATTCTCGGAACCGTTTTCGAGAAAAATACGATTTTTGAAAAGCATTTTTTTTAATTTTTTAGCATTTGTATGGTAGGTACCTTTATTTTTAAGTAAAATAAAATTTTTTTTATCACACCTTGTAGATTGTATTGAAAAACTTTTATTTAGCAAGTTTGAAAAAAATCTAGCATGGGGTTTTCGAAATATTGAGTTTTGAAAAAAAAATTTTGAAGTTTTTTTTAAAAATCCAAAAAAAAAATTTTTGAAAATTTGAGTACACAATTCTATTCAAGTTTTTGGGGAGCCTTAGCAAAAAAAAAATGATCAAAATCGACTGTACCGTTTTTGAAAAAATCAAAAACAAAAAAAATGGTTCCATGGGGGGTACCCTCAATAACCATTTTTCAGAAATTTTTTTTCATCCAATACCTAGCTTTAATTAAATGAAATTTTTTTGTGTTTTTATTTTTAAAATCTGTCGAACAGTTTTTGAGAAAAAAAAATATATAAAATTTCGAAAAAAATTCGTATGGGGGGTACCGTTATTTTTGGTCTTAAAAAATCAAATCAAAAAACATCCGGGGGGAAAAATTAAAACCCATATCTACCAAGTTTGAAGAAAATCGGCCGAGCCGTTTAGCTGCAATCTAACGGACAGACAGACAGACAGACAGACAGACAGACAGACAGAATTGCGAGACCCACTTTTTTAGTCTTCGCTATCATCGTAATGTCAACTTTGATCAAAATCTCGAGTTCGATTTTTTTTACGAATGCATAACTTGCCTTATAGTACCTATAAGTCGCAAGTAAAAAAGCAAGTTAATAAAAAAGTATATCATTTTTTCGCTGTATTTCAAAACATACCATCGCATATCTTACAAAATCAAATTTCATTCTTCTAAAACAGTACACGAAAGAAAGATTTAATATAATTAACTGAATTTTTATTTTATATTTTAAAGTTTTTTTATCAACATTAATTACCTAATCAAAAAAGTACAAAAACAATACTTTAAAAAGAATAATAAATAAAACATTAATAAAACAGCAAGGTACTCTGTCCCAATTCTCGTTTTCTGTAAATAATATAGAAAAGCAAAGAAGATTCGACATTATCAAAATTATTTCAACCGACTGTAAAATAATTAATGAATAATTTTAAAAAATTGTTGGAATTCAAACAGTTTTCCAGTTATTGAAATTTTGTTAGGGAATCAACAAAAAATGATTTTTTGGCGAGCGCACATTCACCAAAGGGGATTGAGCAAGAACTATCAAATATTCAGCAGACTGTGGAATTCAAACTAACACAACATCAAAATTAAAAACTACTTAATTTACAACATAAACCAAACAATAGTTAACAGTAAATATTTTATGCTTACCTCGATAATAATTTGATATTTTTTTTATTTTTCTTTTCTTTCTTCACAAACGATCTTATTTTAAAACACGGACTTTGTGACTGCTACTGCGAGACTGATTCTGATCCGATTCTGTTCCTTCACGATAAAAGAAAAAAGAAACACCAACCGAGCGAGATGCATTGAACATTTTTCTACGTTCTTACATTTTGGAACTCTGTTTTTCCACGAAAAGTGATAATTTACTTATATTCAACAAAAAAATGTTGAATTAGAGAAAAACGATATCCCTAGCCATGCAGAGAAAAACTATGTTTGTTGAAATTTTGTCTCTGCTTCCCCTTTTCCAGCGCTCATTTGAGTATTGAACAAATTCATACCACATTTTTAAAAGGAATATTTGATTTTCATCAAAAACTGTTGAATTAAAGAAAAAAATGCTATCCTTCAAAAATAAATCGTGTTGAAAATTCATCTCCATTCTTAACTTTAAGCAATTTATTAATTATTAAACAAACGGCTATGAGTTTTCAACAGCGATGCGTTATTTTCTTCAAAAATTGTTTGATTATTAATAAAATTCAACATATGTGTAATTTTCAACAAAAAAACTGTTGACTTTTAAGCATAGGTTTATTTTTACTACACTTCTATTTCGTTACTGCAATAATTGTAGTAAAACAAAATCCGAGTTGAAAAAAGTTAAACACTTATTGTTATAATTTTTCGAATATTTCTTAGAGTGCAACAATCAAATTAAGAGATGACTTAAATATTTAAATCGACTCTCAGCAATTAACCATACCAATATCCAATAATCAATTTAATAGTCAGTTAACGCTAAAGTCACCTAAAATTTACATTAGATTACATCTTACACTACTCCGTTGATAAACCTACGAAGTAGAGACACTGAAAAGCACTTGCAACTGAGGCCATCGGCTTTAGGCAATACAACAGAGAGAGACACACAGAAAGAAAGAACAACAGAAGAAACACAACATGTCAACAGCACACGGTTGGTATTTGACGGTCCCCAATCCAGCGTTACCACTTCCGGAAAAATGGTCGAAGTAGATTTGAAGAAAAAATGGAAGTTAATTGAGAAAAATTGAAGTAGATTTTAAAATGGTTTTTTCTTGCTTTTAGAAAAATTTTTACTCGAGATTTTCATCTATTGATTTTACAACAAAGAAAAAGTAGAGATTCCGTCTGTCTGCAGGTTTGTACCTCAACCTGCAACGTAGAGGAGAAATTGAAATGTTTTTTTTTTCCATACAAGCAAAAGGGAAAAGGAGTAATCTCTTCGCACTCCGTTCTCTACTTAGTTAAGCGAATTTCACTGAGCGAACGCCAAATAGAGAATGAAACATAATCAAGAAATAATGGAAACCAAAAAGAAGAAATAACGATAACTCCTCAGAAATTGCGTCTAACCCCGTCACCTCGGCATCATGCTTCAAAATTGCAGAGTGATATCGCGTCGTATTAGGGGCGTTCATATTCTCAAATTTGTTTGACAAACAAGGCATGATGAATATTTGATGGACCTGCAAACATGCTGTCAAATGCCACTTCTCATTAGAATTTTGACTTTGTCAAAGTAAATATACGTGGGAATAACTAAAATTTTGAATCCATTGGCATTATAGTAATCATCCAGTTCATGGCTTGATAGATGGAAAAGGATCTATATTTTGATAAATTAAAGACTAGCTATTTAGTTGAAAATTTTGCATTTTATGGTATGACAGGTAAGCGATAAATTAAATTTTGACGTGTCAAGAATATTTCGTTCCAAATGTCAACCAATTGCCCTGAAAATGCTTCTTACGAAGCAGAAAATTAAAAAAAAAATATTTTACGGATTTTTAAATGTCAATTCTGAAAATGCATTTTTTGTGAGCATAAAGTAAAATTTAATCGTCCATCACTAAAGTGAAGTAGATTTGTTTAAAACATTGAATGAACTCGCTATGAAATTATACACCTGTTGTTTTGTCTTTCAACTTTTTGACATATTGGTCGAGAGGTGAAGAAATGTTGGGGGAGTGAACATATTTAGTTCTAGCTAGCAATGGAAAGTACTAAAACCGAGATTTCAATATACTCAAAGTTTCCAATGCATGCACGATCTAATAAGTAAGCAATATTCCCAATGTAAACAGGTTCTTAAATGCAATCATCCATCCATAACGTAAATTGCTACTTGCTACACGCAGGGCCGCCGCTGCCGTATGTGCAAAATGTGCGGCGCACAAGGGCGCCAACGTCTAGGGGCGGAAAATTAAGAGATCGATCTAACTCAACCTATACAGCATACTTCAAAAGTTTTCCTTAATTGGAACTTATTTACTTTTGACCGTTAACTACGCAGTTCCCACACACAATCTACTACAAATCTTTATTCATATTTTGTTTGTGACTGTCGCCTCTCACACTAAATAACCTCTTCGATTGCAGTCATAATCTAAACTGCTTAACGCCATGTCGCCATAGATTGACACTTGGGAAATAGCTTTCCACGCAACCTTCATCTCAGACTTATAAACTCGAAAAGGATTTTAGATTTACAGCCCATGTATTTCCCATAAAATAAAACGAAAACAGTAGGTGTGTTTTATTCACTGCTTCATAGCGCAGCATTCAAGTGCGAATAAAACGATCAAACTCACTCCATATGTCAATTTCAATTTATATTTCAATGTTGGCCATTATTATAGAAAATATCAAAATCTGATGTCAAAACATGTATGTACATATGTTTAATTCTAAAATTTAATGCATAGCGCCATTTTCATTTCAAGAATTTATAGTTCTATCACCAGCACAACTGGCATTTTTTTTACTTGCTTCTTTTTCGCCAGCAATCAAATTGTTGTTGTTTGTCGAGGGAAATTTTGCTGCGCTAGCTATGCAGCAGTGAATAAAACACACCTAGTGTCTCGAATTAATTTTACTAATTACTCGTATTTTTCTATGAATGGGTATCAATATCCTGATTGCTTAATAAAGCTAAATATCTTAAATCTAAGTTAGTAACAAGAACAAAATTATCGAAGGTGATTTAAAACATTCCTTTCTTCCTTACCGATGCAAAATTTAAACGAACCATCTAAAAAAATGTTTTGTGTCTCTAAATATTTATGTTTCTTTTTAAATAAAGGCTTACGAAAAGTTTTTAATTAATTTTGGAATTGAATTGATAAATAACTTAAATGTCAACGGATTGAACAAAATCAGAGTAACCCAGAAAATTTAACGTTTCATTGGTTGTTCGAATTTAAGCTTTCAATTGATATTCAGAGTTCAGACTCTATTTATATCAAAATATACATAGTTCCCACATAAGCCACAAAATGTCAAATTTCATCAAAGAATACCTAAGATGTCAAGGAATTATATATAAAACTTCCAGATCCGGAAGTAAATGATTAAGTGTTTCAAAAAGAAAGTGAAAACAAAAACTTTTAAAAATATTAAAAACTACTTTGTCTTCTTTCTTTCAAGCTATAAACTATTGGTTTTTACCAAAGGATTGATTTGACATACATAAATCAAAAACTGTGCTAGGAACTCGAATATTTGCATTTTATATGAAAATGGTTTTGTTGAAAAAAATTATTCGCAATCGCCATATTTTGTGTTTCCTCTTAAAATAAAATGAACGACTGGGTCGCACGAACTTGCTCTTATGTAAAAGACTAAGAATTTCAAAAATGAATGCTATTAGAGAAAAACTGTAAAGTTCATTTATTTAATGACTAAAACAACTCTTTTAGTTGTAGCTGGAGCTAAGAACAGGAATCCATGTGATGCAAGCAAATATTAGTTTATGCAAGAACAAAATTTATAACAAAGTTATAAGCTATAAGTCAAATAATCTTTTATATACAAATTTTTAAAACATTTTTTTTATTACTTGACGAATAAAAAATGAATTTCAAAAAAAAAATATTTAGCCCTTTTTTGAGATATCAAATTTTCAAAAAAAAAATATAAAAAGTTTCATTAAAATCCGTTCAGCCGGTAATGAGAAATTCAAAAATCAAAAATTGCTTAAATCTGTTGGACATTGTTTTAAAAAAAAATTCATAAAATTTCGAAAAAAATCGTATTGCAGATACAGTTATTTTTGGTCTTAAAAAAAAGAAGAAAACTAAACGTGTGGGGACAAAATTTCGAGACCCACTTTTTTCGTCTTCGATATCATCGTAGTAAAGTAAAAAGAGTAAATAATCTTAAATGGATGCAAAAACTGTACATATATGCTATAATGACTACGTTCATTGTATTTATAAGAATTTGGTGTAGCTCGGAACGCGACAACAACAACGCACGTTTGCTTAAATTTTTCAACTGCGAAATCTAGAATAAATAAAACTTTCACTTATTCAAAGTAAATACCCCCGTGCCTCCGAGACATGGGGCGGCAATTTAAGGTTCTTGCACAAGGGCGCACGAACACTAGGGTGTGTCACTTTTGTATGGCCGCAAAAAAGTACTCTTATTTTTAAATGTAATAGTGATCAAAAGTTGTATTAGGGTCTGAGGTTTAAGAACATGTAAAAAAAAAAATAAGATTTTGTTTGTCTTTGGCTCGCTCAAATCGGTTGAAGTTGAAAAAAAAAATTTAATTTATAGTAAAATTTTTTTTTTTTTTACGTTTACTAAAAAAAAACTAAACAAAATACGGAAAGAATTTTTGTCTTTACAAAAAGATATACCACGATATTGTAGGTGGTTCCGTTGATTTTTAAGAATTTTTTTTTGTAAAAAAAAACAAAACGATTTTACATAAAAAAATGATTTTTCTTCCTTCTTTTATTATTTCATGACTTCTTTATCAAGTGTTCAATTTAAGCAAATATTAGCTTAAAAGTGTTTCCTTGCAATTATCTTTGACTTGGAAGCCCAAAAATATTTTACATAATTTTTTTGTATCCACACGGTGCAATTTAAAACAACACCATATTTCAAAAATCTCGAAAAATCAAAATTTCTTGGATTTCATCCTATTTTTGAGCGAGCCAAAGATATTAACTAAAATGAAAATTGTAAACGCAGGATTTAATTTTGATAAGCAATACAACTTTGAAAAGCTATTACATTTGAAAATACCATAGTTGAGCACTTTGACACACCCTAACGAACACCCAGCGGCGGCACTGGCTACACGGAACGTGTAACCGTAACGGGCTACACGGAACGTAAGTTTTACCCACGTTTTTAGTTTATTCTATTGCGGCAAAGATGTTTACACATCAAAAAATAAAATGCACGTCTGGGTCGCATGAACTTGCTCCTATGTAATAGACTAAGAATTTCAAAAATGAATGTTATTAGAGAAAAACTACTCATAAGCATAAAAATTAATTTTTTAAACTACTAAAACAACTTCTTTAGTAGTTGGAGGTAAAAATAGGATGCAATTTTATTCAAACAAATATAGGTTTATGCAAGAACAAAAATTATGTCTTTGTAGTGGTTTCTTAAAAAAATAATCTTTTATGTAAAAAATGTTTAAAACATTTTTAAGGAAAATTTTGGTACGCCAATTTAAAGCTTTTATTATTGTTTGAATAACAATTAAATTTACAAAAAAAAATATTGAGTCATTTTCGAGATATTGAATTTTCAAAAAAAAAAAATTGATTTTTTTTCTTCAAAATTCAAAAAAATATTTTTCTTAAAGTTTTGAAATGCAATGTTTTTTAAACTTTTTAGAACCCTCTCTGTAAATTTTTTTATTAAAATCCGTTATGTCGATAATGAGAAATTCAAAATTTTAAAAAATCCTTCTATGGTAGATACGGTCAGTAATATCTTGTTTTCAATTTTTTTTTATTAAATTATAGACCTTAAAAATTAATCGAAAGAAAAAAAATTTAAGCAAAATTCTCGGAACCGTTTTCGAGAAAAATACGATTTTCGAAAACCATTTTTTAACATTTGTATGGAGGGTACCGTTATTTTTAGGTAAAATATTTTTTTTTTCTCATATCTTGTAGATTATTTTAAGAAACTTTTATTTATCAAATTTTAAAAAAAATCAAGCATTGGGGTTTTCGAAATATTGAGTTTTCAAAAAAAAAAATTTGAAAATTTTTTTAAAAATCCAAACAATTTTTTACTGAAAATTTTAATAGACAATAATATTGAAACTGCGGGGGTCCATATTCCCATCTATAAAAAATGTAGATCATATGTCTGAACTATTGAGGCATATCCCTACTAAACGTCGCATATCTATAAGATCCTATCAAACGTGCTATGTGAACGTCTTAAACAGTTCTGTGATAATTTAGTCGACAAGTACCAGTGTGGCTTCCGGCCCGGCAGATCGACCATAGACCAAATGTTCACATTAAGCCAAATCCTGGAAAAGTCGAATGAATTTCAAGTCGAGACTCTATATGAAAATGGCCGAAGTTAGGATTCCGGGAAAACTGATCCAACTGTGTCATGTGATGACACTGGAAAATACGCGGTGCAATATGCAACTAGAAAGTCTTGAAGTGAATGACGACAAGACCAAGTATATGGGCAAAACTTCACTATTTATATCAAAAACTTCGAGGTGGTTTAGGACTTGGAAGTGATCGGAATGTGTTCAGAATTATGGAATGGCCAATTTCATTATTGATCTATTGTGAAGAAGCTTTTAGGCGGGCGACTGGCATCTACCTGCGCTTAGAAGATGCTGGTGCACTGCCCCATCGGTATTGAAAGTTTGGTTCTAGGCCCATTGAGTACTCATCATTATTCAATCGAATTATTTGCAAGTAAAAGATCGATTTTTTTTCAGTTCTTAAGAAAGTTACTCCATTTCATCTTAAAATGTTTACCCAGAAGAACTCAGTTTCCCAGAAGCACTAAATCTAGATGTGGTATTAGTAAAACTTTTCAATAAAGAGTTAAGGTAGTACTTTAAGTAGATATTACTCTCTAAAATTTTCGGATTGGATATCAACTTACCCTTACCCTGGAAATCATGAATAAAATAAAATTATGTATATCAAGTATCTATGAACCAGTATCTACTAAGTAGCCATGTCTAGATTTAGGTGAATATACAATACATACAAAAAAAAAAGTTTAAAAAAAAACCCATTACCTACATGTTTTTTTTTTTTGAGAAATTGAATAAATGTTATATTTTTTCCCTGAAAGAAACGAAAAATTGCCCTGCTTAAAAGAAGACGATATATAATGAGACATTTCTGCTCCAGTAGGAATTATATCCTCGAAATATAGAAAAAAAAATCAATCTTCATGAAGATGTACCTCTGGCAAACCGAAGGAAGGTTTATTTTATTTTTTTATTTTTTCATTTTTCGCTCTCCAAGTGGCGCACTTAAAAATTTTGTTGATACTTTTCGTCCTTGGGCGAAAAGATGCGGTTTTGTATCCTCTCCTTATTTTTGTTCCTTCCTCTAATTGAACTGTGAATATGCAAAATGGAGTTCAGAAACTGTTTCTGATGGTACGGACCATGTGCCGAAGAAATAAAAAAAAAATACCTACCAAAATATTATTCACAAGCTTCTTAAGGATTTACTCAAAAAGGACGATCTACCTCCCGAACGCAACTCATTCCACAGAAATAACCAAAAGAACCAGACCAATGCCATCACCAAGAGCACAATTAGCAGCAGGCAAAAAATGAGCATTTTGCTGCTCCATTATGCATTCGCAAATGTGCGAGTGGCCCAATTTAAGAATTCGTTGCGGGAAATTTTCCCAGTTCCTTATATAAGTATAGGTATGTATGTATGTATTTATGTATATTTATTCGTTTGGTCCTTATTCTTCTTGGAATTTTTTTTTGTGTTGGCGTCTTGCAAGGAATATACTTTAGCCTGCTAATATCTTTTACTTGGTTCTACTTGACTTGTTTTTGGTAGGAAATTATTTTGAATGTAGGTACGTCTTTATAGTGCTTTGGTGCTGTTTCTGGTCCTGGCTTGTGAGGTCCTGAATGCCTCACGAAAGGTAAGATATTTAAATTTTTATGAAAATGATGATAATTTGTGCGGCATGAGATGTGAAGTACAGCCCCTGCTATGAAGAAAAAGAAGACGGAGCTCCATTTTCGTTGCCTTTTTTAATTCCTTATTTTTTTTTGCAAGAGGGGGTTGTAGGTGTTTCCTTAAGAGATGTTTTTTAATTTTTTCGCTCAGTCCTTTCTTTGAATACATACTTAAATTTTTTTTGTATTTCTTGTCAAATAGAACCTTCCTTAGCGGGAAGCACTTAAATTCACTGCACCGGACGACTGACGACACGGTGGACGACCGAGGACCGAGGAAAGTCCGGAAAACGGACATTCTTTCTGATCTCTTATCCCATCCACCCCTCGAAATAATACATTTGAGCATTAAAAATTCGCAATATCAAGCGAATTTAAATTTCAAATGAATAATTAAAATCTTAAAAAGGGGATAAAATGAAATGAAGACGAAAAAGTAAGTATTTGACGGTATGAAGGTACCTATATACACTTATTCATAATATCCAAACGCAGTCTACAAACTTGAATACAAAATATGAAAAAGGATTAACATTTTGCTGTGTCCATCTGCTTAATCTTCAGTTGTTTCCTTTTCGATCTGAAATATACTTATAGATACTTTTGACAACGAGACAATTTTTTTTCTGGCCATTTTCTTTGTTGCTGTGGGGATTTTTGCTTAAAAAAAAAAAAATTCTTTTTATTTTTATGACTTTGTGTTCCTGAGAATTAAAGCAGAAATACAAGAATAGAGATTGAGACATAAGCGGCCTCAACAAAATTCTTAGGCGACTTTGATTAAAATTTATCATTGATGACAAAAAGTATGCAGGCCTAAAAGTATGCATTGACGAATTAGTAATTTATTTTTTAAGGATAATAGTATCCGTGTTTTTTGAAAGAGTGAGCCAATTTTAACACCCAAATGAAACGAACCCAATTTCAAACTTACTGATAAGTACAGAGATTCTTTCATCCTCATTATGATGTTAACACCATGTGCTCGGGGTAGGCTTCCTAGTCAGCGAAAAAATGAAGTCTACCATCATCGGCTTTAACGCTATAAGCGAAAGGCTATGCACCATTCGCGTGCGAGGCAAATTTACGAACATCAGCCTCATTAACGTTCACGGACCTGCGGGAGAGTCCTCAGACGAAGAAAAAGAGACTTACTACGAAAAAGTCGAGAGGGCCCTCAATGCCTGTCCAAGGTATGATGTTAAAATCATCCTTGGGGATTTGAACGCAAAAATAGGTCGGGAGCCGGTATTCAGGCATTACGCAGGCACCCATAGTTTGCATGAGAACACTTATGACAATGGACTTCGAGTCTTAGAATTGGCAGCATCGAAAAACATGGTCGTTGCGAGTACCAGGTTCCCGCGTAAAGATATCAACAAAGCCACCTGGATATCACCTGATGGAGTCACTCGTAACCAAATAGACCACGTGTTGATAGACCGTCACCACTACTCGAACTTGATGACGGTACGAACGTACCGAGGTGCCAATATCGACTCGGATCACTATCTTGTTGGTATGGTTTTCCGAGGGCGGATTGCCTTGCGAAGACGCATTGCATCATGTCATTAGTACTGCCAACTCCATCTTAAGCAGCAGTCGTAAAAATCGGAACGACTGGTTTGATGATGAATGCAAGCTAGCGACTGAACGTAAGAATGTAGCCTACCGAGGAATGCAACAATGTCATAGAAAGCGGGCACGCGAAGAGGAATATAAAGAGCACAGAAGAACAGAAAAACGGCTACACAGAAAAAAAAAATCAGCCTGGGAGAAGAACCTAATCTGTGAAATAGAAAACAGCCGAGAGCGAGGTCCGCACCAGGCGCTAAAGTTCTACCAATCCGTCCAAAACATGACGCAGTACACACCATCCTGCACATACTGCAAGGACGAAGAGGGAAATCTGATCACCGATCCTGAAAGCATACTGGAGCGATGGCAAGTGTACTTTAATGAATTGCTAAATGATCAGCTCACTACAGAAGTGGAGGCTCCACTACTTCAAGAAGAATACCGTATGTTGCCGCCACCAAGCATAGAAGAGGTTGAGAAGGCTATAGGCCGGCTTAAACAGAACAAAGCCCCGGGTGCCGATGGCATACCAGTCGAATTATTTCATCACGGCGGGCCAGCCTTACGTCAAGGAATTCATGATATTATAGTGCACATATGGGAGCAAGAAGAAATGCCAGAAGACTGGCGAAAAGGTATAATATGCCCCATACATAAGAAGGGAGATGTCACAACGTGCAGCAATTATAGAGGTATCACGTTGTTGAGTACCGCCTATAAGATACTCTCCTCTATCCTACAAGACCGGATAACCCCATACGCTAAAACCGTCATCGGACAATATCAGTGTGGTTTCATTCCAGGCAAATCAACAACTGATCAGATCTTTACCCTTAGGCAGGCGATGGAGAAATGTCTAGAATTTAACATCCCAACATACCATCTGTTTATAGACTTTAAGGCCGCCTATGATAGCATAGCCAGGGTAGAACTTTACAAAGCCATGAGAGAATTCGGCATCCCAAATAAATTGACACGACTATGTAGGTTGACTATGACCAACGTAACAAGCCAAGTAAAAATAGCCGGATTGCTATCCAGACCAATCAACATCTTTAATGAAATCCGACAAGGGGACGGTTTGGCCTGCCTCCTCTTCAACCTGGCGTTGGAGAAAGCAATCCGTGACTCTGGCACGGCAACAAGAGGGACCATCGTCAACAGGTCCAGCCAGTTACTGGCTTACGCGGACGACATCGACATCATCGGAAGAACCGAACAAGCTGTACACGATTCCTTCATCCAGATCGAGCAGGCGGCACAAAATCTGGCTGCACATTAGTGAAGGTAAAACAAATTACATGGTGGCGTCGAATGCGGCAGGAACAGTTGGTCAAACAATCAAAGTAGCAGAGCACGAATTTGAAGTGGTGCAATCCTTCAAATACCTTGGGTCAATAGTAGCAGCCGATAACAATATAGAAGAAGAAATACGCGGCCGGCTTCTCAAATCCAAAAGAGCCTACTATAGTCTGTCAAAGCTCTTCAAATCCAGAAATCTCACCATAACTTCAAAACTGCTGCTGTACAGGACCATGGTCCTGCCAGTACTCCCATATGGATCCGGGACTTGGGTGCTTAGCAAAAGGCACTCCGACCTCTTAGCTGCGTTCGAGAGAAAAGTCTTAAGGAGAATTGTTTGTCCCATATGTGAGGAAGGACGATTCCGGAGACGGTACAATCATGAACTGTACGCAATCTACCTAGAAGCAGATATCGTGACAAAAATTAAGCTCGGTAGACTCCGGTGGGCAGGGCACCTAGCTCGCATGAGCGAAGAGGAACCTGCTCGGAAAGTTCTTAGTGGTACATTCTATGGCAGACGACAGCGTGGTAGACCATGCCTGCGCTGGAGAGATGGCGTAGACCAGGACGTCTGAAGCCTTGGGGTGCGCAACTGGATGGCGTCGGATAGGTGGAGAGACTTGTTGAAAGAGGCCAGGACTGGAACCCGGTTGTCGAGCCGATGATGATGATGATGGTCTACTCTTTTGTTAATTATTCAGTTACAGATGCCAAATTGCCGTAGCCAGTAAGACGATGGAACAGCACGTTCAAATGATAAAACTTTATTATCAAAATAAGTGTTCGTTAATGCAAACGTTGCGCCCATTTTAGAGGTAGACGTGTTGGTTCTTCACAGTAGACTCTTTAACGTTTGGTGTCCAAATTTAAGACGACCGGCTTGGTAATCAATCAGCCAACATTATTTCGCCAAATGAATGCAAGATCTGCTGACTGCTGAGAACATCTACGCGGTCCGTAAAAGTGTACAACTTCATTTTGGAGAATTTTGCGTGGAGACTTGAGTCTATAACCGGCTTCGCAGGGTTTGGAAGAGGACCTCAATTTCGGCTGAACAAATCATCTCTAGGGACCAGGCACATTTTTGGAAGAATGGGTGTTTTAACAAGCAAAGTAGTCAAATATGGGATGACACCAACCCACACGGCGTCATTGAGCCGTACTTTTTCGATAGCGAATTTGGTGAGGCGGTCGCCATCAATATCGAGCACTACAAGACCATAATGACTCATTTCTGACCAAGACGACATGTGATTCCAGTGCGACGATGACCGACGCTACGTTCTACACAGCAAATAACACGATTGACATTCTTCATGAACGATTTGAGAGTATAAGGTCTTATCTCGCAGAGTTGACTTGAATTGTCCATCAAGGTTATGCAATTTGACCACGCTAGACTTTTTCTTGTGAGGTATCTACAAAGGAATTCAGATTTAGTCATACTAATTGTGGAAACACTGTTCCACAGTTACTTAATCCTAGTTCACATTCCTCTGCTATTGATAGAATTTAAGGTTGTGTTCATAACCAAAACCGATAAAATTAAGAAGGTGAGTCCGAAAGATCTCAGACCTATTGGTCTATTATTATTCCTTCTATTAGAACTTGATATCTACTTTTATTGATATTCATCGATATGAGACTTTGGTCTACGGCTGAACAGCTTATTGCAAAGAAAGGCCGGAAGATACTGCATTGCATTCAGTAATATGTACTATCTAATATTTCTTCCACAATAAAGAGTACTATAGTGCAGATTTTAGTGATGGGAGACTACAATTATGTCTCTCTTTCCGTCAAAAATGACAAAATATAGATCTGGCCGATGCTTGATCTGAAATGCTATTAGTGTTTGATATCCTTAAGTGGATAGCCCATCTGCTCCGTAATTGGTCTTATAGGCGAGAACGTAACGAAGCTTGGCGTTTATTGAAACTATTTTGTAGAAACTGTATGGTGGAGGAAGAGGTAGAATAAATTTCTCATATTCGTCGTACTGTACATTAGGGTGTGTCAAAGTGCTCAACTTTGGTATTTCCAAATGTAATAGCTTTTAAAAGTTGCATTGCTTATCAAAATTAAATCCTGCGTTTACAATTTTCATTTTAATTAATATCTTTGGCTCGCTCAAAAATAGGATGAAATCCAAAAAATTTTGATTTTTCTAGATTTTTGAAATATGTGTTGTTTTAAATTGCGCCGTGTGGATACAAAAAAAAATTTAAAAAAATATTTTTAGGCTTTCAAGTCAAAGATAATTCCAAGGAAACACTTTTAAGCTTATATTTGTTTAAATTGAACACTTGATAAAGAAGCTATGAAATAATAAAAGAAGGAAGAAAAATCATTTTTTTATGTAAAATCGTTTTTTTTTTTTTACAAAAAAAAATTCTTAAAAATCAACGGAACCACCTACAATATCATGGTATATCTTTTTGTAAAGACCATATTTTTTTCTGTATTTTGGTTAGTTTTTTTTTTTTAAATATACGAAAAAAATAAAAAAAAATTTACTGTAAATTAAATTTTTTTTTTCAACTTCAACCGATTTGAGCGAGCCAAAGACGAACGATATCTTAATTTTTTTGTACATGTTCTTAAACCTCAGACCCTAATACAACTTTTGAGCACTATTACATTTAAAAATTAGAGTACTTTTTTTTGGCCATACAAAAGTGACACACCCTACTGTACATGTCTTGCACAATCCTTCTTCGAGGAACCTAGTGATCTTATTAATAAGGACATTTGTAGTCTCTGTAGCTGCAAAAGAAGATCCAAATGTTTCAACCACTAGAGAGGCAATCTATAGATTCATATGTTACCAATTGTGTCAGCTTCAGCTGCGATGTTGGCATCTACTTCAAAATTACCTAAACTATACCTTGGAAACCATTGAACATTTTATTGCTGATGTGCAACGGGCTGCCGAAGAAAGTACTCCAACTATTTCAATATACAGGGAAATTAAAATAAAATGTCCTGTCAAAATAAAGCAGCTGATATTTGAAAAAAAGAAGAGTTCAAAGAAATTGGCAAACTACGAGATTCCCAGACAATAAGGCAGTACTTAACCGTCTCAACAATAAACTATAAGAAGAATCAGTAAATTAAAAAATTCAGGAAAGTTTGACGAATGGATTTTTGTACCAAATGGAAAGCAGCAAGGCGCCTAAAAAGACTGATAAAAACAAAACCTGTTAATAAAATCTCAAGATGACAATTCGATCGGAGACCCGAAATAAAAGGCTGACATCTTTGCTGAACTCCCGGCCTCTGTCTTAAAGCCATTTTCAGCATAAACAGCTAGAGATGACTTACAGTCTCTCGATAGAAGCGACGAATGTGATATTTTCATTATCACACTAAAAGAAGTAACAAACAACTCAAGTTATATAAAAATAAATCACTGGCCAGGTTTTAAAAAAAATGCCTTCAAAAGTCTTCTAAAACTTCAATTCAAAATAAACACATGAAATCGTAGTTTCCACTGACTAGGACTATGGTACGACCAAAATTACTCGGAACTAAAGACAATTGGAGCCAGGAAGCGTTCTCGGGCCAACCTTGTTTTTGTTATACGCTAGAGATATTCCAGTTGAAATCAAGGCTATCATGCATTATTGGTGCTGAATTATCCATTATAAAGGCTACAGAAAAACTCTCTCTTTCGATAAAGTTAGAGAGTAGAGAAGAGTTTGTCCAAAAGTTGGAAAAACTAACCCTTTTGGAGATGCTCCAGGATTTTTTGTTTCTTGATGTTGATTTTTTTCTTTTTTTATTTTTTAATTCACATACCTCAAAGGTATGTTAAGAGATCTCTTTAATGTTAAACACAGCACGGGTGATGGGGAAATTAGGGGGGAAGGGAAAGGTGGTATCGAATGTTTGCAAATTGAAAGGGCAAGGGAAAATCGTGCCGAGTAAGTTATTCCACAATCGTTTTGTGCGACTGAAAAACGAATCTCTATATTTGACGGTGCGACCAAAGTTAGGCTCAAGGGTGAACTGATGAGCATTCCTAGCTTAACGGGTATCACGGGTGAACTGATTTAGGGAAGGAACGCAACTGGCTACTTCGAGTGAGTATCGCTTGTGTAAGAAACGATAAAACAAATAAATACATGAAACATTCCGACGGTGTTCAAGAGATTGAAAAGAATATGTGATAGCTCATTTTCCCATCAGTTTTAACTCTCTATTCTGAGTTTTTGCTGCACCTGCCCAAAGATGTGAGTTATACTCGAGTTTTGGACATATAAACACCTCATAAATTGTAGCCAGATCAGAAGGGGTGAAAAATTTCTTACATCGATATAGAAATCCTAAGCATTTAGCAGCATTCTTGGCGGTCTCGAGTATGTGATCATTCCAACGAAGATCGTCGTTAACACACATGCCGAGTACTGAGAGCTTTTCAGTTTCTTCGATGCAAGTGCCATTTAAGGAAAATGGCATAAGGAGTATATTTTGCTTAAACGACAGTAGACAGCATTGAGTTTTCGAAGCATTAAACTGCACATGGTACCCCATTTAACAATGCTGTAAAGATCGGAGATTAATTAGCTTATCATACTATACCGTTACAATTCCACTTCCGATGGAGATGGATGTGAATTTGAAAACGAGTATGAAAAGCTGAGAGTAGAGGCGTCATAAAAGTAATGAAGTGGATTAGAATTTAGAAGTTTCAGACAAGAGATCAATTATAAAAAGGAGGAAGAGAGTCGGAGGCAAAACGTACACAAGCATTTATTTTGTGAAGATCAGACTTCAAACCGTCCAATTCAACATATTGTAATATTTTTGCTAGGTTCGTTAAATAAAACTTATTACTCTTTCTAATATTTCTTCTTTATTTTACTCTCCAAATCACAACCATAAATCTCAATTTATAATCAACTCAAATACTTTATTCAAATTAAAATCACACTTGTTTTACACAATCCAACAAGCAGAGTTTTGCACACTTCCGTAATCAAAAATCAACTGTGTCTCGCTCACCGCGAACACTCCCTTATATACTCGAATTAGTTGTTCTCGAAAGTTCTTGTCTTGGAATGTTCTAGATGTTTGGAATAAGGGGAAATACATTTGACATTGGAAAAGAGCTTTTTGTTTCTTCCATAAATTAGATATGCAGTTTTCCAACAGATGGCGCTGTAGTAGTATAAAGCTCTGTTCACAACAATATATTGAATGATTTAGAAGGTAATTTCTAATCCAAGAAATAAGCATTCACGATAAGAGAGCTTGGTGTCCAAAGTCTATCAAATGCTTTAGAAATATTAAATATCAATATAGAACGATTGCTGCGAAAGCCGTTAAGAAGCTTTCGATCTTCGATATATTTCTTGAGCTGATGATTTATCAACGATGACCTTGGAAAAAAGTACGTAAGTTCGATTGGTTGATAGGGGAGGAACGGTCGCCTTTTTAAGGAACAGGCTGGACAAATGCTCTTTTCCATCTTCTAGGGAAGATACCAGCACAGTAGCAGCGATAGAAAAGCTTGCACAATGGTTTTGCCAGCGATGAAGAACACCTCTTCAGAAGAATGGGAGGTATACCATGAGGATCAGCGAATTTGTTTATATCAAGATCTCGAAGGGCTCTTGCAACAGTACGAGTTCGGAAATATATCTGCCCCATTGAATGATTTACAGAAGGAGCAATGTACTAACAGGAAACGTAGAGATAGCAGCGAAATGAGTTTATTTATTTATTTATTTACATAACTAAATTGCTAGTTTTTACAAAAATTTCTTACAAAGGTGTATATTAAGATTCTTAAACAATTTCATGAAAAAATGTTGATTTAAATTGACATGAATTAATTATTGTTTTATCAAACAAATTGTTATATTTAAGATTGTAAATATTAAATAGTTTAAACATTTTATTCAATGGAGAACATTTTTCATAATTGGTACGATAGTTTGAAATAAGTATACTCTCCGGTATGTTCCTCAAAGTTCTTTGAGGGATATTAAAATTAATACGAGACAGAAGGTGCAAACAGTCTATGTTGCCGTTGATTAATTTTACAATGAAGACGAAACATAAATAGGAACGTCTTTTCTCGAGACTAGGTAAATCAATAAGTCTAAGTCTATTGTTATAAGGTGGAAGATCATAAGGATTATCCCAGCTAAGTCCCCTGAGGGCAAACCTAATGAATCTTTTTTGCACCTGTTCTAGTCTATTTTTATGACATTCGTAATGAGGTGACCAAACCTGACAAGCGTATTCTAGAATGGGTCGAACAAAAGATATAAAAAGCTGCTTTGTCACGAAAGGGTCGGAAAATTGTTTCGACTCTCTTTTTATCCAACCAAGAATTGAATTAGCTTTATTTGAAATGGAATTTATATGTTGAATGAATTCGAGTTTGCGATCAAATGTGACACCAAGAATAGACATAACTGTTTCACGAGATATTGATATACCATTAAACAAATACTTAGTTGAATGAAATAAATGAAAATTTTCTTGTAAAACACAAAGTTTTACATTTATCAATATTAAGAAACAAACAATTACGAATGCGCCAGTCAAAAAACGAGTTAAGATCACATTGCAATTGTTCACAATCACGAGTACTAGAAATAGTTTTGAAGATAGTTACATCGTCGGCGTAAATGAGGCACTTAGAGTATTTTAACACCGATGGTAAGTCGTTTATAAATAAAATAAAAAGAATGGGGCCTAAATGACTACCCTGTGGGATTCCTGAATTGATTTTAAACTTATTTGATTCGCAACCGTTAAATAACACCGAAGTTGCAAGTATATTTGTCTTATTTAAAGAGCTAGTTATCGGTTTTTCATTGTAGATGAACTTTGGAACCGAAGATGAAGTTGAATTCTTAACGTTGTTGATAAATCACCACTGCCTTTGCGACATTGCAGAATTGTATGCCTTAATTTCTGGGTATTGTAAGAATTTGATTCTTTTAATAACAGCTTTGCATTGGTTTCTTACTTCTTAATACTTTTGCCGATTTTTCTCAGTTTGGTTGGCTTTGGAAACTTCTTCTCTCAACCTGATATAATCCTTACAGCTTGTATCGAACCAAGACTTTTCTTTAGGATTTGTAGTCTTAATTCTGTAAGAAATAAAAGTATCCCAAGAAACGTCAACTAACGAGGAAAAACGGTGACCAGTTACAAATTCTAAAAAAGTTATTCAGACTGTTCCAGTTGCCAAACGGTCCTAGTGAGATGCTTCTCTTTAACTGGATAAATAGAACACTTAATAAGTTCGGAAATAATGGCGTTTGTTTTTGAATATCTGAATATTTCAATGGAAAGTAAATATTGGACCAGTTACAGCATTCCACATTCGTGTAGTGCGCCTTAAAAAAAGAATCTCTGAAATTGATAGAACGTCAGAAGTTGCTACTAATACGAGTATAGAATTGCTCAGGGCAGACAAATGATTTTGATGGTTGGAAAAACTTTGACCAACGATGGACAAATGAATCTGATAAAATCAGTTATAGAAATACTCGTAATTCAAATTCATAGATTGAAAAATTTACATACTTCACACGACTTACAATCATTTAGTCTAATAGTTGTGTTATCTCTCAATAAGAAAAAGGTTTTGAATTCCAATCCGAGTAAGGCAAATTTGATAATAAAATAAAAGGGTTACCAAAGGGCAAGAGACGCGAAAGACTCTCAAATGTGTAGTGATTACATTAATTCATATCCATTACTAGTATCAAAGTTAGGTAGTTGTACCCATTACAAGACATTGAAATAATTACAGAGGCTAAAATTACGTGATTGTATTGAACACATAGAATTCTTTATTAGCTAAACGGAACAGCTGATAAATGTTAATGTACTGAGTACCGATTTTACCATGTTTATTAAAATCTTTGTGATGAATTCTTAAATCTTTGTACAGAATACATTAACATTTTTCCTTTACGAAAAACTTACAATCGCGCCAAATTACATTGCCAGAAAGAAAGCACGCACAAAAATGAATCAAACTATAATATATTGGTCTCGCCACCAACGGACCAAAGGTACCCCTCTTATCCTTCCTGCGACCGTGCATGTATTGGAATATTTCTTGTCAGCATTTATTGATATCAAAGGAAACTCTTCAAAAGCCATTTAAAAGGTTCAAATATTCGTTTCATCTTTAAACAAGGGAAGTCAAAGTCAGTCATTTTTGTTTTCTTTCGTTTTCTTTTTTTTTGTCGTCAATTTTTGAGACTTTGGTTTTTTTTTTTTTATCCGAAGGTTAAACTTGAATTTATGGTAGGGGGGAAATTAAATTTAACAAGGTAGTATTTTATTCTGAAAAGGAATTTCGACTTGAGGCAATGAACATTCAAAGTTTTAATGTGGATTTGGGATAAAGTTGGTTTTAGGCGAGTCTAGAGCAGTATATCAGAGTTCCACATCAATTCTTATTTAAGTTGATTTAGGTTAACTATGTACACCATGTATTTAAACTTTGTTTTTATAAAAATGATTCTTTTTTTCTATTTGCTCATGTTTGATCTGAAAAAAAAAATAACAAGGTTCATAAATGAGGTTTTGAATGAATTGTGCCAGTCATCGTTACATTTTTCTTGCCGAAAAGGTCTCGACTCTATTATTGACATTAAGCTTATGACACAAATGTAGGTGTAGATTCATTTTCCGAGTTCAGACAAGGAACGCTTAGAACGCTTGTATTTGCCATTAGTACTTAATTTAAAAAGGCAGTAAATAAACATATTTTCTTTGTGTGAAAAAATAAAGAACACATAAAAGAGAAACAAAAATAATAGGCTTGTCACAAGGCACGCCATAGAATGTTATAAGTCTGGGTTTTGCATTTTTTAAATATTAATTGAGCAGTCATTTTCACTATTTCCTCACCATTCTCAGAACAAGAGCTAAAAGATTGGCTCGATAAATTAAAATCTTCAGAAATGTCAGTAGCTGATATCTTATGATGTAACTTATCGCACATGCCCCGCGTATCAAGCTGGGGAAATTTTATATTTAAATTCAGCTCATGATAATCTTTAGTATAATTTAACAGACTCCTTGGTTTTTAACTTTCCCAACAATAAAGGCTATCCTGTATTTTAATAAAGGCTATCATCATCATCGGCTCAACAACCAGGTTCCGGTCCTGGCCTCTTTCAACAAGTCTCTCCACCTATTCCGGTCTCTAGCCGACGCCATCCAGTTGCGCACCCCAAAGCTTTGGGCGTCCTGGTCTACGCCATCTTTGTAGCGCAAGCATGGTCTACCATAGAATGAACCACAAAGAACTTTTCGAGCAGGTTCCTCTTCGCTCATGCGAGCTAGGTGCCCTGCCCACCGGAGTCTACCGAACTTAATTTTTATCGCGATATCTGCTTCTAGGTAGATTGCGTACAGTTCATGATTGTACCGTCTCCGGAATCGTGCTTCCTCATCCTCACATATGGGACCAACAATTCTCCTTAAGACTTTTCTCTCGAATGCAGCTAAGAGGTCGGAGTGCCTGCTGTTAAGCACCCAAGTCTCGGATCCATATGTGAGTACTGGTAGGATCATGGTCCTGTACAGCAGCAGTTTTGAAGTTATGTTGAGATTTCTGGATTTAAAGAGCTTTGACAGACTATAAGGCTCTGTTGGATTTGAGAAGCCGCCCGCGTATTTCTTCTTCTATATTGTTATCGGCTGCTTCTATTGACCCAAGGTATTTAAAGGATTGGACCACTTCAAATTCGTGCTCCGCTAAATTGGTTGTTTGACCAGATATTCTTCTCGCATTCGACGCCACCATGTACTTTGTTTTACCTTCACTAATGTGCAGCCCCAGATTTTGTGCCGCCTGCTCGATCTGGATGAAGGAATCGTGTACAGCTTGTTCGGTTCTTCCGATGATGTCGATGTCGTCTGCGTAAGCCAGTAACTGGCTGGACCTGTTGACGATGGTCCCTCTTGTTGCCGTGCCAGAGTCACGGATTGCTTTCTCCAATGCCAGGTTGAAGAGGAGGCAGGCCAAACCGTCCCCTTGTCGGAGTCCATTAAAGATGTTGATTGGTCTGGATAGCAATCCGGCTATTTTTACTTGGCTCGTTATGTTGGTCATGGTCAACCTACATAGTCGTGTCAATTTATTTGGGATGCCGAATTCTCTCATGGCTTTGTAAAGTTCTACCCTGGCTATGCTATCATAGGCGGCCTTAAAGTCTATAAACAGATGGTATGTTGGGATGTTAAATTCTAGACATTTTTCCATCGCCTGCCTAAGGGTAAAGATCTGATCAGTTGTTGATTTGCCTGGAATGAAACCACACTGATATTGTTCGATGACGGTTTTAGCGTATGGGGTTATCCGGTCTTGTAGGATAGAGGAGAGTATCTTATAGGCGGTACTCAACAACGTGATACCTCTATAATTGCTGCACGTTGTGACATCTCCCTTCTTATTTATGGGGCATATTATGCCTTTTCGCCAGTCTTCTGGCATTTCTTCCTGCTCCCATACGTGCACTATAATATCATGAATTACTTGACGTAAGGCTGGCCCACCGTGATGGAATAATTCGGCTGGTATGCCATCGGCTCCCGGGGCTTTGTTCTGTTTAAGCCGGCCTATAGGCTTCTCAACCTCTTCTATGCTTGGTAGCGGCAACATAGGATATTCTTCTTGAAGTAGTGGAGCCTCTGCAGTGAGCTGACCATTTAGCAATTCATTAAAGTACACTTCCCATCGCTCCAGTATGCTTTCAGGATCGGTGATCAGATTTCCCTCTCCGTCCTTGCAGTATGTGCAGCGTGGTGTGTACTGCGTCATGTTTCGGACGGATTGGTAGAACTTTTGTGCCTGGTGCGGACCCTGCTCTCGGCTGTTTTCTATTTCACAGATTAGGTTCTTCTCCCAGGCTGATTTTTTTTGTCTGTGAAGCCGTTTTTCTGTTCTTCTGAGCTCTTTATATTCCTCTTCGCGTGCCCGCTTTCTATGAGATTGTTGCATTCCTCGGTACGCAACATTCTTACGTTCAGTCGCTAGCTTGCATTCATCATCAAACCAGTCGTTCTGATTTTTACGACTGCTGCCTAAGATGGAGTTGGCAGTACTAATGACAGTATTTTTAAGACGTCTCCACTTCTCATTTACGCCCAGCATACTAGCTCCAGGACTTACTCTCCCTAAATCAGGTGTTTCTAGGGCGAGTCCTAACGCATTACCAAAGGTGTTACTGGTGTTTTCATTGCGCAGGGCAGCCGTGTTGATTCGAACCTGATCGGCGGATGCAATGCGTCTTCGCAAGGCAATCCGCCCTCGGAAAACCATACCAACAAGATAGTGATCCGAGTCGATATTGGCACCTCGGTACGTTCGTACCGTCATCAAGTTCGAGTAGTGGCGACGGTCTATCAACACGTGGTCTATTTGGTTACGAGTGACTCCATCAGGTGATACCCAGGTGGCTTTGTAGATATCTTTACGCGGGAACCTGGTACTCGCAACGACCATGTTTTTCGATGCTGCCAATTCTAAGACTCGAAGTCCATTGTCATTAGTGTTCTCATGCAAACTATGGATGCCTGCGTAATGTCTGAATACCGGTTCCCGACCTATTTTTGCGTTCAAATCCTCAAGGATGATTTTAACATCATACCTTGGACAGGCATTGAGGGCCCTCTCGACTTGTTCGCAGTAAGTCTCTTTTTCTTCGTCTGAGGACTCCTCCGTAGGTCCGTGTACGTTAATGAGGCTGATGTTCGTAAATTTGCTTGCACGCGAAGGGTGCATAGCCTTTCGCTTATAGCGTTAAGGCCGATGATGGTAGACTTCATTTTTTCGCTTACTAGGAAGCCTACCCCGAGCACATGGTGTTTTGTATGACAGCTGTAGTATACGTCATATTCTTTCTTCTGTACAACACCATTCCCTGTTCATCTGATTTCTTGAAGAGCTGTTATGTCAGCTTTATATTTTGACAGGTCATCGGCTAGCTGCTGAGCAGCTCGAGCTCTAGAGCGATCGTACGTTCCATAAGAAAATTCGTAAATCTTTTTGCCGGTTTCGTTGCGTGGGTTGTCGTCGTGTGATCGGTCCGTTTCAGAGGCTTGTTGTCGATCTCGTATTTCTTTTAGTTTTACGGGACAGGGAATTAACCTGTCGACAACCTGAGGAACTAGCCTGATCATATTAGCCAAACCTTTTTAAAAGGTTTTTTATAATTAATTAGGAACTAGCGCACAATATAGCTTCACAGTAAATCAGATTGACTTCGTATGGATATCAGAATGGGAGCCCCATGAGTAGCAGAATAGTTCTCATATTTTCGATGAAATTCTATACAGCATTATTGAAAGAGAGAGTTCTTGGAAATTACCTTTGACAGCCTTATTTGTAATGTTCTTCCTGGTTATGCAACTTATGATGTTTTTCCGTTTTTTTTACTCTGCTTGGGAGGTTGAAAACATTCAATTGCAATTTTTTTAGGGTCTAGAAGATTATTGTTAGCTTCAACATTTTTCTGGTGTTAAGCCTTATCAAGAGGTCAAACCTCCTCATTCTTGACAACCTTGTAGATATTGAAACAGTTCTTCCTGAATTTTGTCTTCATAAAAGCACTTGCCAATTGAGGTTCAAATTCATTCAAAGTTGGCGGATAGCAGGCAAGCCTATAATCTCGAAAGTCCCGAGAATATAAGTCGAAGAAATGTATGAAATTAAAAAAAAGCAGGATAGACATCGATATCGAACTTAAAAAAGAAGAAAACAGATACATTTTTCCATCCAAGCCCAATTCCGACTTGAATTAAAAAAATTACAACAAAAACTAACAATTCCGTATTCAGGAATGAACTTGTTCAACAGACATTCCCACATCAAGATCCAGGTTCTTTCATTAAGATACCCATTAATTTCAACTAATGAAACCCAATTTGTCTCAACGAAAATGACCAGCCATCCACGCGGACATGGGTATTCTAACAGCTCTAGTCCATTATTATACCTACTTCATTCAGCTATTTAACATCTGTGCTTGATTGTAGGACATTCCCAATGTAAATAACGATATACTGCTACAAGACAGAAACGGATGTCCCCGCGCGTACTAAATCACCAAAGATTGTCATTTTTCTTTGCCAATTGCTCGACGAATGTCCCTACTTTTTTAATATTCCTTCAAATGTTTCCAACGTTTGTGCGATGGCGGCTGTTGTTGTTGTTGTCGGAACCCGCTCTCCCCCAGAAAGAAGAAGAACAAAATAAAATTCCAAAAATATACTCCCATTGCTTCCATCAAAGACCATCCGACCGAAGACATTGTTGTCATTTTCACTCAGCAGGAGCGCCTTACAAGCATCATCAACACGAACGATATATCCTTTTCTCGGTGGTATCTCACCCCGCTCATCACTCTCTGGAACTCAAAATTCCTCCAGGCCCACCCACTCGATCTCAAGACACAACACCACTGTACGTACAACACCAATTGCATTGCATAATTTATTGCCACCTAATATCATCGTCTTAATAATAGAATCCTCGTTATGACTGAATGACCGCAATTATTCCCCCGGGAGGTCTTCGAGTTCCATAGCTCGCTCCTTGCTCTCCTGCATTCTTTCGCTGAGCACGCTTGTGTGTGTGGTTTCTTGAAGGAAAAGGAATGTCTTCCTCTTTCTATACAAACATCTTCTAAGTACCTCGCGGAGCATCATCAAGGCTTTCCCCAAACCAGTCTTTAGAAATCCTTTTATGAGATATGCAAAATTCATGCTGTGAGCCAGCAAAGACATTGTTGCCTCTTCCTTCCCTTCCTGCTTCCTGATGATGAGATGATGCTTGCTTGAGTGAATGCGATCCAGTGAATCGTCCTCCGATAGTTGTTGTATAGGTAAATTTGTACTGCCAACACGCCGAGTATTGTGCCAGTTACCGGTTCCCGTGTGTATCGTGTCGTGAACTTAGCCAAATATTTTCACTCAAAGTGAAGTCAAAAATATTCCTTATTCCTTTACAAGCTCCAGTTCTGTCATCTAATGAAATATTGACACATCCTTTTCTATCGTCTTACCGTTGAAAGTATGTGCGACGCGACGGAAAAAGGACTCGTATTACGGGTTAGAGGAGCGATGGCGAAAGGGGGTGACATGTTCGAATCGGATGTCACAGAGAAGACGGTGAGTAGCCTAAAGTGTGTAATGAAATGGATATATGCTTTATGCCATGGTGTGTCGAAAAAATGTCATCCTTTGTACTCCATACAGATGTATGAGCATTTGGATGATGATGAGGTGCGACAAGGACATTTCTTCGTTAAAAATGTATAAGTACACGATGAGGTGTTAAAACGTTGACAGTTGAGGGTTTGTATATTTTCGTATTTTCAGCTTACAAAAAAAAAAGGCACAAGCCCCTGAAGAATTGGATATTTTATGCTTGATAGGTGATAAGGGTATTGAGAGATGATTGTTCGGTTTTGTGAATGGCGGTGTTAAGTGTTTATCGATGTCGCATTAGGCACACCTGTGAGCAAAGAGTATTTTTTCGATGACATTAAACTTAATTGAACTCCAGAGAGATTTTATATAGCATCTCAGAACTAAGTCGGAGAGTTAGTTGCGCAAAATTTTAAACAGCCAACTGTTAGGGTATTGGTTTGATACTATACTTGACTTCTTAAAGTAGTAACTAGTATCGTGTGAAGGATAATTTTTTTTTATAAATTGCGTCTGAACACACCTAAATCAATGTCAATTCGTGATAAAAAGGTTAACAGACGTTTGTAAATGTCAAAGAGTGATAAGAAGTTACATGTTTTTATGTTTTCGGTCGTTTTATTAAAATTACTTTAGAACAATGCGTTGGTAGCAACTTCGACTTACAAATAAGTGATCACTCTATGACATGGTATCTTATTTAAGGAACTTTTAGGTGTGAAGCGTCCTGCTGAAATTTTTTCAGAAATAGTTACTAATATAAACTATACAATTTTTAATAATAAATTGCGTTTCGAAAATTGGGAGGAGGTTTTTTCCGAGGATAATGCTTCAAGGGCATACGGCTTGTCTCGATCTCTAGCTTGCTGCCTCCAGTTTCGAGTACCAAGTTGCCTTAAATTTTCCTCAACTTAATCACGCCACCGGAGATGGGGTCTGCCTCTGTTTCTCGTACCCTCTGGCATAGCGTTGAATACCTTACGGGATTGAGCGTCGATGTAGCCATCTTAACCGCTGAATACGTATTTTCTAGACTAAGGACACGTCACTGAACATCTCGTACAATTCATGATTGTATCGTCTTCGCCAGATGTTATTTTGCCTATCGACACAAACCGGACCATAAATCTTGCGTAGAACCTTTCTCTCGAAAACACCAAGGGACCTTTCAGCCGCCTGGAAAAGAGTCCATGCTTCTGCACCATATAGCAAGACCGGGTTGATCAGGGTTTAGTACAGCGTTTCCTTGGTATTTCTCGGTAGGGCTTTATTCCTCAATTGCTTACTTAGCGCAAAGAAACAGCGATTAGCAAGAGTTATTCTACGTTTGATTTCAGCACTGATATCATTAGCAGAGTTCACAGCGGTTCCCAGGTATAGACAAATTCTCTGACCACCTCGAAGTTATATCTATCAATAGTCACGTTCTGACCAAGTCTGCGGTGGGAATCGGCTTTATTTGATGGCAGCATATACTTCGTCTTCTCCTCATTGATCACAAGTCCCATTTTGTACGCTTCTGACTCCATACTAGGAAAGGTACCCGTAACTGCTCGCTTGGATCTTCCCATTGTGTCGAAGTCATCCGCGTATCCAAGATATTGAGTGGACTTTTGAAAGATAGTGCCATTGGTGTTTGCATTAGTATTGCGCACTACTCTTTCAAGCACAATATTAAAACAGCTACAGGAAAGCGCGTCACTTTGTCGAAGTCCTCTGGTGGTTTCGAAGGTTTCGGTTGAACCTCTCCCAATTTTGACGGACCAACGGGCATCCTCCTGATAAGGCGTATCAGTTTGGCAGGGATATCAAAACTCGACATGGCATGGTACAGCTCTTCTCTATTAACGCTGTCATAAGCTGCTTTAAAATCGATGAATAGGTGGTGTGTATCGCAATTCAAATTGTTGGGTCTTCTCCAGAATTTTGCGTATTGTGAAGATCTAATAGATGGTAGACTTTCCAGGCCTGAAACCCCACATATAGGGGAAAATCAGTTGATCAGTAAATGGTTTCAGACGTTCACATAATACGCTATAGAGGCTAATGCCTCTATAGTTGCTGCAGAGAAGGCGGTCGTCTTTTTTGTGGATCTGGCAGATGGTACTAAGGTTCCGCACTCGTCGGGCATACTTTCCTCCGACCTTATTTTGTTGAAAAGTTGGTGTATGCTCCTAACCAGATCATCTCCAGCATACTTAAAAAGTTCCGCCTGTAGACCATCAGAACCGGCTGCTTTGATCGATTTTAACCTGGCGATGGCTAACTTGATCTCACTTAGGTCGGATGGGTGGAACTCCAGATCATCAACCAAATTTGCTAGACGTGGCTGCTTGCTGGCGGAATTTCGGTCATCATTAGCTGGTTAAAATGATCCCTCCAGATTTTCAACATCGACTGCGTTTCCACTATATTGTTTCCATCGTCATCCTTGCAGGCACCAGGGCGACTAGTGAATCCTGTTGTTTTCTTTTCATCCCTTCTCTTTTCAACGTAGAGCTGACGGGAGGCTCTTGTCTTCTTTTGCTGCCACAACCTTTTCTTTGGCGGTGGCTGTGAGAATTCTAGCACTACCTCTTCCGCAGCAACCTCGATGGCATGTAGGCATTGCTGCCAGTGGTCTTTTGGGCTCATCTCTTCTGTACTAAGGTCCCTCGCAAGCTCTAGGGATATTTGGTCGGCATAGGCTTTCGCGGTCTCTTTCGATTGCAGTCTACGAACATTGAATTTTATCCTCAGGATTGATGTTCACCTTATTGCATAATTGCACCAACCAGGTAGTGATCCGAATTAATTTTGGCTGATCTGTACGTGCATACGTCCAGTATGCTAGAGGAGTGCCTTCCGTCGATAGCAACATGATCAATTTGATTGTGCGTTAGATCATCGTGCGACCGCCAAGTACACTTGTGAATATCAAGGCGGGGAAATCGAGTGCTACTCAACACCATGTTTTTTCCCGCTACGAAGTCGATAAACCTGAGTCCGTTTCCGGAAGTGATGTCATGCAGGCTTTATTTTCCGACTCTCCTATCAAAGATGTTTTATTTACCAATTTTGGCATTAAAATCTCCCAGGAGTATTTTGATGTCATTTTTGGGACATTGCTCATAAGTTTTGGCGAGGAGCTCGTAGAATGCTTCTTTAGTAGTGTCTTCCTTCCCTTCCGTAGGGGCATATGCGTTGATAATGCTCAGGTGGTGAAATTTGATGCGGATTCTAGTCACTCCCCGCTGACGTCACGAAAGCTTAAAACTCTTTGCCTATAAGTTTTCCTCTGACTGCAAATCCACACCCAAACAATCGCTGCCTTCTATTGAGTAAGCAATAGTTTTTCAGCTATAAAAAAAATCTTAAGTAAAATTAAGTATGAATTTACGCTAAAGTTTAAAAATCGTTTTATTAAAGTAATTTTTTATAAAACGAATTTCTTTTAATTTTTCCTAGAACAAAATTTGGAATGCCAATTTCAAGTCCTTAGTAATATAGATTTTAGGAAATAATTTCAAAAATTAATCATTCACACTTTTTCAAGATATTGATTTTTCAAAAAATAAATTGGAGTTTTTTTTTTTAAAAAAACAAAAAAAAAATATTTTGTTTCCAATATTTTTATATACAATATTATTTTAAATTTAAGGGGGACCTTGGTGAAAATTTTTGGTTGAAATCGTTGGAACCGATAATGAGAAAGTCGAAAATCAAAAAAACGGTTCTATGATAGGTACCATTAATAACATTTTGCCCCACATTTTTTTTTTACCAAAATGTAGTCCATATCCGTTATTATGTAACTCATTTTTTACTTGCGACTTAAAGGTACTATAAGGCAAGTTATGCATTCGTAAAAAAAATCGAACTCGAGATTTTGATCAAAGTTGACATTACGATGATAGCGAAGACCAAAAAAGTGGGTCTCGCAATTCTCTCTGTCTGCCGATTCGACTACAGCCTAAACGGCTCGGCCGATTTTCTTCAAACTTGGTAGATATGGGTTTTAATTTTTGCCCTCCACATGTTTTTTTCTCTTTTTTTTTTAAGACCAAAAAAACGGTACCTGTCATACGATTTTTTCCGAAATTTCATAAATATTTTTTTTTTTCAAAAACTGTTCCACAGAATTTAAAAAAAAAATTGAAAAATTTCATTTGGTTAAAACTAGCTAATGGTTGAAACAAAATTTCCAAAAAATTGTTATTTTCGGTAGCCCCCCTGGGTCCATTTTTTTTGTTTTTGATTTTCTCGAAAACGGTACAGCCGATTTAAATCATTTTTTTTATGCCAAAGCTCCTCCAAAGTTTTTTTTTATTTTTTGGATTTAAAAAAAAAATAAAATTTTTTTTTGGAAACTCAATATTTCGAAAACCCCAAGATCAATTTTTTTCAAACTTGACAAATAAAAGTTTCTTTACATAATCTACAAGATTTGAGAAAAAAAATTTTGTTTTATCTAAAACTAACGGTACCTTCCATACAAATTTAAAAAAAAAATGGTTTTCATAAATCGCGTTTTTCTCGAAAACGGTTCCGCGAATTTTGCTATTTTTCTTTTGACTAATTTTTACGATCTATAATTTACTAAAAAAAATTTGAAATCTAGATATTACCGACTGTATCTACCACAGAACGATTTTTTCGAATTTTGAATTTCTCATTATCGGCATAACGGATTTTAATGAAATTTTTTATAAAGAACCTCCTAAAAAGTTTAAAAAACATTGCATTTCAAAACTTAAAAAAAATGTTTTTTTTCAATTTAAAAAAAGTCATTTTTTTTTTCAAAAATGTAATATCTCAAGAATGGCTTAGTATTTTTCTTGGAAATTTAACTCTTATTCGTATACAATAATAAAAACTTAAAGTTAGCATACCAATTTTTTTCTTAAAAATGTTTTAAAAATAAGCATTCTGTTTCTATCTCTTATTACTAAAAGCATTTAAAAAATTCATTTTATCCTTATGAACAGTTTTCTTTAATAACATCCATTTTTAAAACTCCTATACTCTGTTCAATTTTTATATTTGCAGTACAGGCCTTATGGGAAAGCTTTTTCAGAAACACTGGTGCCTGCTGTTGTTTGCACGGCACCTTAATTTAAGAAATGTCCACTGAAATAAGAAAGAGAATCACTGAGTTACATTAAAATTGTTTGTGTAATCTTTTTTGACCTATCTGCTCCATGGGTAAAAGGAGACTGATCGCCAATTTGCAACCAACACTTATTGTGTTTATTAAAAAAAAACACTGAATCAGAGTTACCATTGCCAAGTTGATAGAAATTCATATAGCATTTTCTTTGGTTTGTGCTACGTAACTTTTAGGATTTAAGCTTTTTCGAGCTTTTGGTAGCAAATATTTTTCTGAGATTTGCGGCAATTTTTAATGGTGCTACGGCAATCCTGTAAGAGCTTTAAATTAAAACAGCTTATTGAAATCCATAATGGTCAGACTGAAAGGCAAATATCCTATCTTCCCTGTACTGCAAATATAAATTGAACAGAGTATAGTCTATTACATAGGAGAAAGTTCGTGCGACCCAGTCGTGCATTTTATTTTTATCAAAATCGTTAGAGCCGTTTTCGAGATAAATAAGATTTTGCAATATGGGTGTATGGGGGTACCGTTAATTTTGGAGCTAAACAAAAATTTCAATTTCTCCTCTAGAGAATCACCGAAGACCATTAAGTACCGAGTTTGAAGAAAATAGGTCTAGTGGCTTAGGCTCTAGATCGAGGTACAGCAATAAAGACATACAGACAGACGGAATTGCCGGACCCACTTTATTCGTCTTTGCTATCATCGTAATGTCAACTTTGATCAAAATCTCGAGTTCGATTTTTTTCCAAATGCAGAACTTGCCCTATAGTACCTACCTACATATATACAGGGTGATTGGCATAAGGTGTGACAAAAAGCTAGGGCGTGTAGGTTGGACTTAGACAAGAAAAAAATCGTGTGGGAGGGGAGGTCTATTTCCCCCCGTTTAGGCGGGAGGGGCAATTTAAGAAAAAAATCACTTAAAACAGAAAAAAAGTATTAGAAAATAACGGTGATACCTACAGAGTAATGCTATGGCATTTTGAAAAGCCAGAAATACATTCTTTAAATTTGTTTTTAAATAAAGTTGTTCGAGTGAATAGTTTTTGAAAAACTAATTTTCAAAATCAAAATTTTGAAAAAAAAATTAAAAATTTTTTTTTTAAACAAATTTTTTTCAAAATTTTACGTAATTAAGTATTATTTTTTTATTCAATATTCAATGCTCATATTAATTTTTGATCAAACACAAAAAAACGGATGTCAAAATATTTTGTAGTTTTTGAGAAAATCAAAAATAAGAAAAACTACTTTTGTTCTAAGAAAAGCCTTTTATTTTAGTTTTTATACGTTTTTGGATTCTTAGGTGAATTTACGATTGAAAGGATTAACTTTCTTTTTACTATTTTTTTAATTATCGTCTTATAAACATACAATAATGTGACAAAGTACTGGATTAACCATATTTCACACATTTTTTCATTGAGAACACCTGCGTGAGAGCATTGGATTAATATTAACCTGCGAATGTTTTTCAAATAATTTTTTGTAATAAGCTTTAGTTAAAAAATTGTTAAAAATTTAAATAAACAATAATTATGTATTTTATCTAAATATGCATGTATTTCTTATTTTAATTGATTTCAAAATTCAGGAACATTCTGGTTCTTATTTCGCAATTGCACTTTTCTGTCACTAGTTAGGGCGTGTAACGTTGCATTACTTAAAAAACATTCGCAGGTCAATATTAATCCAATGCTCTCAGGCAGGTGTTCTCAATGAAAAAAATGTGTGAAATATGGTTAATCCAATACTTTGTCACATTATTGTATGTTTATAAGACGATAATTAAAAAAATAGTAAAAAGAAAGTTAATCCTTTCAATCGTAAATTCACCTAAGAATCCAAAAACGTATAAAAACTAAAATAAAAGGCTTTTCTTAGAACAAAAGTAGTTTTTCTTATTTTTGATTTTCTCAAAAACTACAAAACATTTTGACATCCGGTTTTTTGTGTTTGATCAAAAATTAATATGAGCATTGAATATTGAATAAAAAAATAATACTTAATTACGTAAAATTTTGAAAAAAATTCTTAAAAAAAAAAAAATTTTCATTTTTTTTTTCAAAATTTTGATTTTGAAAATTAATTTTTCAAAAACTATTCACTCGAACAACTTTATTTAAAAACAAGATTAAATTATGTATTTCTGGCTTTTCAAAATGCTATAGCATTACTCTGTAGGTATCACCGTTATTTTTTAATAATATTTTTTCTGTTTTAAGTGATTTTTTTCTTAAATTGCCCCTCCCGCCTAAACGTGGGGAAATAGACCCCCCCCTCCCATACGATTTTTTTCTTGTCTAAGTCCAACCTACACGCCCTAGCTTTTTGTCACACCTTATGCCAATCACCCTGTATATGTATATCGCAAATAAAAATATTAAGATAATTCTCTGAAAACTTTTTGTTTTGTTTACAATTAACATCGTGCGTTTCTGTTGGACCACACTTTATAAAGTTCAGTCAGTAATTTCCTAATTTAAATTAATTTTTCATAAAATTATAGATAATAGAAATTAAGCGACAGTTTTCAAAAACAAATTTAAACTTTATAGCTTAAGCATACAAAAATTGATTAAAATCCGTTTTAGCGTTTTTGAGCAAATCGAGAACAAAGAAAATGGTTCTATACGCGGCTACCTTTAGTAATCAGTTTTCGGAAATTTTTGTTTCAAGTTTAAAGAAAATCGGCCGACCCGTTTAGGCTGTAGTCCAACAGACAGACAAGCAGACAGAATTGCGAGACTCGTCTTCTTCCGTCTTCTAAAAAAAGATGAGAGCATAGAAAAGATGTGGATGAAACTACTTAGACAATAGGAGTAATAATATTTTTAATGCATCCAAGCAGGGACCTGCGCCCTATTTGTGTAACTTAATTTGTCGAAGCTTCTTTCCGCCATCACCATCATCGTTTCGACACAAAGAAGGAAGTCGATGAAAATTCAGATCATAAAATTAATTACAAAGTTTTTTATTACCTTTTACACTTTTACATAAGCCATTCTTGATTTTATTATTTTTCAACGAAGAGTTTATAAAAACTTCAACTCTAAACTAAGGATAAAAAAAAATACAAAAAGCCAAGAAATAAAAAATTAAAAGAAGCGCTGTATAATAAAGGATTCATCAGACTTCATCTCATTTTGCATAAAAAAGGATCTTTTATGCTTATGCATGGCCATAAAAGAGGATGCACTGCACAACACACACACACTAGATTTTGGTGAAGTCCTTCTTCATTTTGCATTTTTTTTCCATTTTATTGAAGGATGTGTTGTATGAAGTTTTGGGCTTTATAAAGTACAAGTAAGTAGGAAGGGGATGTTGGCGGGGTAGAGATGGGCATTATAGTTTTGTAAGTAAAATTTAATATTCTTTCTTTTTAAAAAAAAAAAAAAGAAGAAGTCTTGAGGTTTCAATTCACAAATTAAATGGCAAACGGGATAGAATTTCGAAGAGCAAAAGGATAATGAGGATTATGATGATGATGATGCTAATCATAAAATGCATGATTTTGTTTTGGATTTCATTTTTTTTTTGTGGACGATGATGCAAAAGGGAAGGACATTTCCTTTGCAAAA
The DNA here is from genome assembly GCA_911387755.1 of Chrysotoxum bicinctum. Classification (NCBI taxonomy): domain Eukaryota; kingdom Metazoa; phylum Arthropoda; class Insecta; order Diptera; family Syrphidae; genus Chrysotoxum; species Chrysotoxum bicinctum. The sequence continues at coordinate 177,603,982 of OU426988.1, read as the reverse complement.
GTAATACTAATGGAAATTTTTTCTTGTTTGAATTTAAAAGTGTACTTGTGATGGAATTGGAATAATGAGGCCAGATGCATCTTGCTAATTTGAAAGAGGCATATTTTTATTTTATTTATCAAGAGAACGATTTTTGTTTGACATTTGATATTTTGAGGTTGGGTTTTTTTCTTCGAAACCGAATGCGATTATGAAATATTGCAGATATAAAACGCAAAAGCAGATGTAAGGAGCAAAGTGAGATACGGTTCTTGTTAACTTAAAAAATTGTTTTTCTTTTATTTCGTCAAATTCGGGGGGTACTGGCCCTTGCGAGGAAGTTGGAAACTGTCAATGAATATTTTTAAAAAGTAAAAAAGTGGTTCATATCATAACTGTTTAATTCAGCAGTAAATTAAAAACCTTCTGCATTTTGTGCGTGTTGTTGCTCACAGTTGCAAAAGGCCTAGATTGCTGGGGAAGCTTACGGAAGTTAGCATTCTTCGTAACTGAAATCAACCCGCTAACCATTAATTCGCCTCAGATAAGGATTGGTTTTTGTGATGTGAGGATGCTTCTCGAAAATGGAATTGGATGTCCTCAGAATATGGAATTCATGCGATACAAGCTGAACATCTTAGGGGAAAATGAAGTCCGATGGTTGGGCTCGGGCAAAAATAACTCATCAACTCGTAACACTGTACTACTCTATTCTGGAATGACTCCAAAAAGCTCTCGAGAACTTGGCATTGTGTTGCTGCTTTCCATAACAGCTCTCGAAGACTTAATTTCCTGTGAGCATTTAGGTGACAGGATCCTGAAAAGCAGGGTTCGGCCTAGAATACCCCATGATACTGTATTATACTCCAACAGAGAATTCATCTAATAAAGTAAGAGACTTGAATATCAAGGAGGTTGGCAGTGACAACGATAGGCCAAGGCATGTTATGGAAAAAATGGCGTTTTTAACCAAAACAGGAATAGTGAAAGGTTTGTCAATTTTGTCAACGCCAACCACATTGTGGGTGCCAAGCTCGAAGTTGTTACAAGGGAGAATATCCCTATGATTTTGAAATTAATCAAAACCAGCAATCCAAACCTGCCTACTCACGACTGGAAAGTCCCAAAGGTTGAGAAGGAGACAGTGGGTCGCTATTGGTGATCAATAGGGAATCGCTAGCTCCACTGGCCGCGACCGAAGGCGTGATTAGGTATGGTTTCGACGAAGTCATAGTTCGCATCTATAAAAAAGATGAAGATTCGCTAAATGCGCCCCCCACAGAAGCCCCTTCAGCGGAAGGAAACGCTTCACAACCCCAAATAATGAAGGTCGATGTAACACCACACGAGGAACCATCGACCTCCAAAGCCCCGAACAAGCCTTCCGACGTGGAGGCTAATTCTATAGTCGACAGCAATTCCGACATGGATACTGAAGACTCCACCTTAGGCATCACTCTGAGTGAGGAAACCCTACTTCATTCCTCCTCAGACGACGAAAACGCCGATAAAACAGTGGTGGAGGTTGATCTGGCTAAAAGTAGCAATGCTGCGATTAGTTCAGATTAATCTCCATCACGCCATCATGGCCACAAACAACCTGGTACTCCGACTGCATAGCAACAAAGAAGACATTGTCTTGATACAGGAGCCGTGGATCTCAAACTCCATCATCAGAGGCCTCAGAACTCCTGGTTATAATCTATTATATGCGTCGGAGAAAGGTGAACCAAGGTCATGCATATTAGTAAAAAAAGACTTAAATGTATTTTTACTCCCCAATTAAAGCGACAAGGACACTACCACCTCTGTCCTAACAACGGATAAAGCCACCTACTGGCTCATATCCTCCTACCTTGGCCACGACAGCCCAGTTCCAGGAAACACCTTAAGGAAGGCAATTGCGGACGCGCAATCGAAGAAAGTGGGTCTCCTAATCGGAATGGACGCTAACGCCCATCACACGGTATGGGGTAGCTCTGACATAAATGAGAGAGATGAGTCCTTATTTGAACACATGCTAATCACTAATCTACTCATTAATAATATTGGTAATGAACCTACATTTGTAACCAAGAACAGGAAAGAGGTACTTGATATTACACTTACCTCTGACTCGATCCATAACCTGATTTCAGACTGTCACGTCTCAAAAGAGAATTCCTTCTCTGATCAAAGATATATTCAGTTTGATCTCAGTGATGTGGCAAATATATCTACGGGATTTCGCAATCACCGTAACACTAACTGGGAACGATACAGGGAGGTACTAGCACAACTGCTTGACCACAACCTTCTTAAAAGCTCCTCCACCAAAGATGAACTAGACCTCTCGGTAAATCATCTCACCGAAGCCTTCAACGAATCAATGAGGACTTCATGCCCTATTACCATTGTAAAGGGTAAAAAGAAACCTCACTGGTGGCACAAAGATCTAGAACCATTCAGGAAGAGCTGTCGCAAACTCTTCAATAGATCTAAATACACTAGATCCCCCTCTGATTGGGACTTATATAAGCAAGCTCTAAGGCAATAAAAGAAAGAATTAAGGAAGAGCAAGAGGTCTTCTTGGAGAAACTTCCGTGGAAAAATAGACAATACTTCCGAAGCCTCAAGACTCAGGAAAATTCTCTCAAAAAGTCCAACTATACCCAGTGCTTTAACGACAGAAGCGGGCACATGGACTACCACAGATGAAGAATCTCTTAATCTGTTATTAGACACCCACTTTCCAGGTAGCTCTAACATACTTTACGACTCAACATCAGAGTCTCAAACCGCTACAAGCGACACAGTTGATCTAATAACGCGGGAAAAACTGCAATGGGCTGTAGACAGCTTTGATCCATATAAATCTCCAGGACCAGACGGAATCATTCCGGCCGAGTCACAAAAATGCTCTGACATGATCATTTCACCATTGGAAATCATTCTGACGAGCTGCGTAAGGTTGAGATATATTCCTAAAGCCTGGAGAATGGCAAAAGTAGTCTTCATTCCTAAAGCAGGGAAACCCTCTCACGTTAACCCTAAAGATCTACGACCAATCAGCCTATCATCCTTCCTTCTTAAAACCTTGGAAAGATTGATTGAAATTCACATCAGACATAACTTAAAACCATGTCTCATTTTCACAGCTCAACATGCGTACTCTAAGGGAAAATCAGTAGAAACAGCACTTCATTCGCTGGTACGTGGTATTGAATATTCCCTCAAACACAAAGAATACAATCTAGTAGCTTTCCTAGATATCGAAGGAGCTTTCAACAACGTCAGCTACCAGGCGATCACAACAGCAATGAACAAGCTGAAATTAGAGAAACCACTCATTGACCTTATAAGACTCATGCTCAAAAGCAGGACAATAACTTCCAGCATGAGAAGTTTTACTACCACCAGATCGGTGAATCGAGGTACCCCCCAAGGTGGGGTCCTTTCGCCTCTCTTATGGAACATGGTAGTAAATGAACTGCTAACATCAATGGAAGCAGAGGGTTTCAAGGTGATTGCCTATGCTGACGATGTTGCAATATCTGTATCTGGGAAACATCCCCAAGTTCTCTCAGAACTCCTACAAAATGCCTTAAACAGGCTAACAAAGTGGGCTAAGCAGTGTGGCTTGGACGTCAAACTATTTATTTATTTGAATCAAGCTAATTAATATCTAGCGTACAAAAAATATTACTTAGAATTAAGAGTTTATAAATTATACAATATTATAGAACATTTTTTTAAAAACAAAATTCTTCAGATTAACCCACCCAAGATTAAAGGAATACCATTAAGCTTTTCCGACCAAGCCAAATATTTAGGCCTCATTTTAGACAAAAAACTAAATTGGAAGGCTACCGTAGCGCTTTTCACTTGTAAAAAGGCAATAGGATCGAAATGGGGCTTCTCCCCAAAAATAACCCACTGGCTATACACCTCGGTAATCAGACCGATACTCATTTATGGAGTTGTCGTATGGTGGACCGCACTGGACAAGATGGTAAATCTAGGAAAACTCATCAAAGTCCAGCGGTCAGCAGGTATGTGCATCACAGGAGCACTTCGCTCAACACCAACCGCAGCCCTGGAAGTGCTTTTAAACCTAACACCTCTTGACATCTTCTCCAAAATGGTGGCAGCCAACTCATGCGTAAGGCTTAGAGTCACCTCTCAATGGATCAGTAACAATACTGGTCATACTACCATCTTAGACAATTTCAGATCTATCACAGATCGCTTAGACTATACCACCCCAAAAATGGTATTCGATAACAGCTTCCTTGTTTCCATCCCTTCAAGATCGTCTTGGGAAGAAGAGAGACTCCTGGAAGACAATGCGATACACTTCTATACAAACGGTTCAAAGACCGATCACGGCGTTGGAAGTGGTATCTATTCGAAACAGCTGAATCTCAGTCTTTCATATAGACTTCCCAATCAATGTAGTGTATTCCAGGCAGAAGTAAAGGCGATTAAAGAGGCACTATCCTGGCTCAAAGAAAACGTTATATCTTGCAAGGATATACGAATATTCTCGGACAGCCAAGCCGCCCTCAAATCTCTCGCGTCTGTCTCCACAAACTCTCAATTAGTCCCCGATTGTCGATCATCTCTGAATGAGATGACAGAACAGTTTAATATTCACCTTATTTGGGTGCCGGGCCACTGAGACATTCCGGGAAATTGCAAGGCCGATGAGCTCGCCAAAAACGGAACACTTCTGCCTACTGTTAGACAAAAACATAACATAGGAACACCACTTGCTGCATGCAAATATCTTCTCAAACAATATGCTCTAGAATCAACAAATGCTAGATGGTCACATGGTACCACCTGCCTGGCAACTAAACAAATATGGCCAAGCATAGACCTAAAACGGTCAAAAGGCTTGATCTCCCTGAGCAGACAAAATATAAGCTCTACAATCGGAGTTATAACAGGACACTGCCTCATAGGTAGACATGCTCTGAGGCTAGGAGTCTACACAAATGACTTCTGTAGAAGCTGCATGGACGAGGAGGAAGAGAAACAGTCCAACTATAGTTAGTCCAACACCTTCTATGTACATGTCCAGCACTCTCCAATAGAAGGAATAACTATCTCGGTAATCCCTTCTTCGATAATACCAGTGAACTGGCAACGATCGACACAAAATGTCTCTCTAACTTTATTAAAAGCACGAAATGGTTTGTTCAAATTCATTACTCTCCCATGAGTAACTTCTTTAGTGGTATCACAACGGATCCTTGAGGTCTAAGTGAGTCAACAACAACTAGACAGCCACTCCAACCTAACTTAACCTAACCACATTGTTATAGGAGAGACAATGTTTGAACACAAGACTTGCCAAAATGTCAGTTGGGTATTGTCTGACAGACAAGTAACTCCCAACCAAAGATGATCACTTCTCGATCAGTCGGGAATTCAGAAGCAGTCCAGGACGTCCATTACGAAAAGGAAGCGGACATGGCAATGGCCAGTGCAACCATGTGAAGGTTTCTACAGTAAGATTGCGCACATTAACAATTCGGAGATCCCATACAAATTCCCAGGTTTTACCGAAAGACTAAAGGATTCGGCATTCTGCTAATAACAAAGGGACTACCTTTTACAAGGATTGAGTGCAATCAGCAGCACGGAATCCACACCAATTAAAAACAAGTGGTGTGCTGTCAAAAATGTGTTCAAACCGGTACTGAAAGCCTCTTCGGTCGGTTGCTAGGAAGAAATAGTGAGTGGCTTTCCGAAGAAACTTGGCCTAGGATCGAAGAAGGAAAGCACCATAAGGCTCGGAAGTTAAAAATTGCCAAATACAGAATCAAAGCACTGAAGAACAACAAAGCGGTTGGACTGGATAGTTTTTTAGATCTTGCGAGCAGTGCCCACAAAATCGGGCCAGCTACTACACATTACATACATTTTTAATGAAGCCTCAGACTTAGCCGTAGCCTAGGCAAAAATGTATAACTTAAGAGTCTTCGGTCCAAGTCGGTAAAAACTATGACAAACAATACGGTTGCGATAAGATCTCCGGCTCTTCCCTAATAGAAAGTATTACAAAAACAAGGTAGTGATAGATTCCTTAACCTTGGCCGAAACGACGCGACGGTACCATAGTACAGTTATACAGTGATAGATGCCATTTGAAACTATGCCAAAAAACGGTTGGGATAACACTTCAGGATCTGGTTAAATTTAAGGTTTGAACATCAAAGCCTTAGTTGCAAGATCTGAACGCAGTCCCTTCGAAACAACAAAGATAAGCTAGTCACCGCGTACCTACCATAGGGAACTGTAGATGCATTCTAGCAGCATTCTTAGTAGCTGTTTAAAATATGGATGGAAGAGAGCATGTTCAATGACTGAACCATCAGATCCATATGCCCCATCTACAAAAAAGGTGATTCTATGTCTAGCAAGAACTATCGACGTATATTCCTACTTAATACCGCATATAAGATCCTATCCAATGTGCTTTGTGAACTTCTTAAACAGTTCTGTGATAATTTAGACGACAAATACCAGTATGGCTTCCGGCCCCGCAGATCGACCATAGACCAAATATTCATGTTGGGCAAATCATATCTATTTACCGACATCGAATCAGCATTCACCATCAGGAGCTCTATATGGCAATTGCCGAACTAGGAAATCCGGTAAAACTGATCGAACTGTATCGCGTAATATTAGAAAATATTCGATGCAATGTGCAAGTAGGGAGGAACTCTTCTGAACTATTCCAAGAACGGACAGGGTTTCGGCAAGGAGATGCGCTTTCATGTGATTTCCTCAGTCTCGTTCTAGAGATAGTGCGCAGGGCAGACGTTAACACGAAGGGCGCTGTATTCAACAAATCTGTCCATCTATTGGGGTATGCGGACGATATCGACATCATCAGCCGTTCCCAAGCTTCTGTTGAAAATAAGGCGAGACTTCTTGGTCTTGAAGTTAATGAGAACAAAACCAACACTACACTGAACCAAATTTGGTAGTCATATTGAAGAAAAAGTAGGTAGAATTGAAGAAAGGGTGATCAATATACGGTCAATGAAACCTATCCGTTGTTTTGAAGAAAATTTTGTTATATTGAAGAAATATTGTCATTTTGAAGAAATGCATAAAATTATTCGTTATGGTGTTAAATCCACAAAATTTTGTGAAATTGATTAAATTTCATCCTTCTTTCTTGAAATTATATAAATAAAAATAAAGTTTTTTTATTAACTGTTTGTTTTTTTTATTATTGTTGATTATTTTGGAGTTCTCTCCATTTTTTCCTTGTCTCCCTATATTCGACTCTTTATGTGATTTTTTGCTGAAATGAAAGAATTTTAAAAGTAATTTTTTTTAATTTACCTCTGTGCTTCCACTGAGATTCGAACTCGAGTCCTCTCGCTTGCTTGTGCTCTACCTATTGCGCCAATGTGATACATAAAATATCTTGTCTCAAAGTGCTACTCAAATAACTCTCTCGTGTTTTCGTATGAATTAAGAAATGTGATACCGAAATTATACCATTTTGTGCTACTTGTGATGTAAAACAAACTTTTAATACAAATTTGTCTTTTCGAATAATTGCTTCATCAAAAATTAACAAATTGTTTTCGTAGATATGACAAAATTTCATTCGTTTGAATAAAATACTAAATCATTCATCATTTGAAGAAACCTTATTCATTTTAAATATTCAGTCTTCAATATGAAGAAAAATACTATGAAAAATTGTTGATTTGAATAATTGATTCATGAAAAATTAACAAAATATTTTCTTCAATATCACCTACGCGATTTGGTTCAGTGTATGTTATCAACAAACAAACAAATATTTGTCCACCGATTATGACAAAACGTCCCCATTGTTAGCAAAAACTTGGAGGTAGTTACGGAGGTTATCTACTTTAGTTTAACTCTACGAACGGAGATCCGACGAAGAATTATCCTAGTAAGCCGTTAAGCAACAAACAAATGGTTTCAAAACTCATAGAAAATAAATCCGCGAACTCTATCAGCTGTACCAAGATGTAGATTTAGCCAAAACACAAAACACGTCGATTACATTGTCTCGGCCACATTGAGAGAATGAAGATGAACAACCAGGTTTCAGCTTAAAAAAAAATTATCGAATCTCAGTTTCCAGAATCTCGGCGATAAGAAAAACTGAACCTCCGGCTTAAGACATAGCCATCGCGGATGCCGGCAGTAGTGATTTTCCTAGATGACTAGAAGCAACGTGTTCCGGATAGCAGAGGATCGAAATCTGTAATTACGGAGCTCAAATTTGAAGTTGTATCTGAGTATGAGATATTTGAAAGCTTAAAATCAATTAAGTCTGATGCTTTTGGAGAAGATATGGTCCCGTTTAGCTTCATACAAATTATTTTGTTTCATATTTTACCATCATTCACTCAGCTGATACATTTTTTTTATTACATCCTTATCATTTCCTGATTGTTGGAAGTTAGCTAAGATTATCCCCGTTCCGAAAAACACTAACCCAACTTCTTCCTTAAATTTTTGACCGATTAATACCCTACCCTGTCTGTCAACGGATTTTGAAAAAATTCTAGCGGCTCAGATCTCTAGTAACCTTAATAGGTTTAATTTACTCTTCCCATTTCAATCTGGATTCCGTGCTCATCACAGTTGTCAGACTGCAATGATCAAGGTGCTTGATGATATACGAGTTCAATACGACCTGCGTAACGTGACTGCTCTCTGCTTGCTGGATTTTTCAAAGGCCTTTGACACAGTTAATGATAAAATTCTCTGCATGAAATTGAAGCGCTACTCTGGCTTTCATTATAGAGCGGTTAATCTTATTAAAAACTATTTGACTTATAGGTGCCAGAGGGTAAAAGTTAATCAAATGATTTCTGAATTTATGAATCTGCAGATCGGTGTTCCACAAGGCTCTATTTTGGGATCGATTTTATTTGCCTTTTTATAAACGATCGGCCAAATGTTTGTTCCAATGCATCAATTCATTTGTAAGCTAACGATGTGCAAATTTATTTGTCTCGTCCAATTGGTTTGCAAGAGGATCTAATTTGTACAATGAATGAGGACCTTCAGAAAATCTATGATTGGTCCCTTAATAATGGCCTAACCCTTAACCCATCAAAGTCCCTATTGATCGCGATATCTAAGAACCAAATTAATACCTTACTTTTACCACCGGTGTATCTCTCACATGTATAGGGTGGTCAAATTGTAAGGGCCGATGTTGAATGTGAACCCCACCTAAACGTCAAGTTATTTTCTGCATTTCATTTGACATTTCTCAATTTCAGACTAACTCAATTTGAACCATGGAAAGATACACAATTGAATGAAAATGGGCGTTCAAATCAAAATACATGTCGTGCACTTCGTGATTATTTCGGTCAATTTAATTGTCCAACTGTGCGTACAAGGGGAAAAATCGTGCAAAAATTTGAGCAAACCGGGTCTGTATGAGATGCGAAAACAGCAGTGTATGATCGTACAGCTCGTACTGCAGAAATTATTGCTGCTGTTCGCGATAGTGTGGCTGAAGAGCCGTCCACCTCAACTCGTCGTCGTGTCCAACAATTGCACCTCTCACGCTCGTCGTTGATGAATATTATGCATAAAGACTTGCATTTACACGCTAAGGTGCAATTGACTCAAGAACTAAAGCCTCTTCACCATTTCAAGCGTCGTCAATGGTCAGAATGGTGGCAAGAAATGGACACAGTGGATGATCAATTTTCGAAGAAAATAATCTTCAGTGATAGGGACATTTTCACCTCAGTGGATTCGTCAATAAGCAGAATTGCCGCATTTGGGTGAATGATAATCCAAGAGTGATTGTCGAAAAACAAATGCACCCACAAAGAGTGACTGTTTGGGGCGGTTTATGGGCTGGCGGCATCATCGGGCAGTATTTTTTTCCAAAATGAGGTCGGTCAGGCAGTTACTGTGAATGGTGTTCGCTATCGTGAGATGATAACGAACTTTTTATGGCCCGAATTGGAAGATATGGATGTGGACGATATGTGGTTTCAACAGGACGGTGCCAATTACCACACAGCTAACGAAACAATTGGCCGCCAAGATCACGCGATTTGACACCGTTGGACTTCTTTCTTTGGGGTTATTTGAAAGAAAAGGTATACGTCGATAAGTCAGCAACAATTCAAGAGCTGAAGGATGAGATAATTCGGCACATTAACGGCATAGAACCTCAATTATGCCTCAGCGTCATCGAAAGTTGGACCATCGGATGGAGGTGTGCCGCCGAGGTCGCGGCGACCATTTGGCCGATATTTTGTTCCGGCAAAAAAGAGTGATGATATCTGTTTTAGGGATGTCTTCTGGTTCAACAGTGATTTGATGGTATGCTCGTGTCAGTTCTATAACGCTGAAGACTTTCTTGCCCTTCAGATGTTGAGCGAAATCTCCAATAGGAGGCATAGGATATCGATCTGAGATGGTGATAGCATTGAGTCGTCTATAGTCGCCACAAGGTCGCCAGTCACCATTTTTCTTCTTAACCATATGAAGAGGACTCGCCTAACTGCTCTTTGAAGGTCGGCAAATCCATTGGTTGATCATGTACTCTAACTCCTGCTTTGTGGTTTTGAGTTGTTCAAGAGACAGTCGTCTGGTTTTGGATTACACAGGAGGTCCTTTCGTTTGAATGTGGTGCGCTACTTTGTGCTTGGTTTTAGACAGTAGGTTTGTCTTTGTGATGTCTTTAAATTCTTTCAATAAATCGTAAATGAAGGATGATGAATTTATTGTTTGAATAATTGCTGTACTTCTTGAAGTTGTTGCACCAAAACCATGTGCATAAAGACTTGTTTTTCGATCAATTATGTAGTTTCTTGTTTTTAACGTCAACTAAAAGATCGAAAAAATGATAAAAAATCGGATCCAATGATCGGCTCGGTGACCTGGGCAATGACAAAAGGCCAGTTAAAGTTTCTGCGAAGACATCATGTCGTGACATCAGTCGTTCCCCATAAGTTCGAATTTCAGAGCCATTCGCTGCGTAGAGAACTTGGTTGGATTGGCTGTTCCGTTTGTCTACACTTGTAGGTGGAATGACTGAAATTGTAGCTCCAGTTTCTATGAGAAAACATTTTTGGGAAGATTTCTTATTGACATAAAGGCGACTTATGTATGGTGTCTGCGGACTGACTAGTCGCAGATTGTTGTCCGTAAATTAGTTTCCCGTCTGAAACTGACAAGGTTCTTGGCACTTCCTCGCTTTTTTGCAATATTTTCGGTGGTAGTAGCAGATGTTAGAATTTTTGGACTTTGATCTCTTCCTGAAGGAATTCTTTGAACATGAAGAACTTCGGCCTCTAGTTACTTGAAGTTGCTTAATTTGTTCTTGTAGAACAGCAGTCTGATTTTGCAATTCAGAGAAAAAACAGCAACACTGGACAGTGGCGTTAAAACAGCTGCAACATCTGAATTGGTGTAGACATTAGAGATTTTATCTGCCAAAATTTTGAGATCTTGATTTTCACTACACGATAGGATGGACTGGGTCGTGTTAGCTCTGAGAATGACTTCTGATATAGGGGGTGATGCAAGCCCTCTCATTTTTGTAAGCAGCTGAGTTGGTCGTCTTCCATTAAGTGTGATGCCGCTGAGAAGTGTCTGGAGTCTCTGTTGTTCCGATTCTTGGAATGCTGACAGAAGTCGAGTCTTCAGACCATTGTATTTTTCCGTGGCAGGAGGGCTGGTAACCACGTCTCGGAATTCGGTCAGCACATCAGCTTCTAGGTTTCCAACCAGAGTATAGTACTCCGTGGTATCTGAAATGATTCCACTGGTATGGAACTGAGCCCTGAGTGAGGGCTTCGCTTCCAGAATGGTGGCACTTTTATTGATACTTTGGCAATTACTGCTTCTGCGACCTTATCTTCTGAAACAGGCATTGTGTTGGTGTGAGATGTCTTTAGTCATGTAGGTCATTGGCAACTTACCGTGGGTCGGGGATACCTTCTTAACTGCATGTGAGTTGTGAGGTACCTTACCGTGGGTCGGGGGATACCTTGTAAATTGTGTTAGTGTGTTATCTTGTGATACTTGTTTAAGTGTTTTAACTGGGTGTCACCAATGTAGTTAATTCTTGAAAGTAAGAAGTTAAGTCCTTGAATTCTTAATTAAAACTGATTTATATTTATTTACAAAGCACTATTTATACTAAAAGTTTGTTTACATTCGATAAACAAACTTAATAAATTATTACCTACTATGAATGATTGATGAAGTGTTCTTAAATAAAATAAAATATTATTATTCTTAAAACTAAGTGGATTAGTGGATTAATGGATCGCCACAAATATATTTCCATTTCTAAATTTTGTCGAAACATGTAACCAGTTTTAAGGTACTGCAATATTTTTACTAGGTTCGTTAAATAAAACTTATTACTCTTTTTTCTTCTTTATTTACACTTTCCAAATCAAACCAATAAATCTAATTTATTATCAACTCAAATACTTTTATTCAAATTTAAATCACACTTATTTAATAACAGTTTCCACAATCCAATAAGCAAACCTTTTGCACACTTTCATAGTCAAAAATCAACTGTCCTGTGCTCACCGCGAGCACTCCCTTATATACTCAAGTTAGTTGTTCTCGAATGTTCTCGTCTTGGAATGGTCTAGATGGTTGGAATAAGGGGAAATACATTTTACATTGGAAAAGAGCTTTTTGTTTCTTCCATCTATCTACTTTAGATATGCAATTTTCCAACAGATGGCGCTGGAGGAGTATATAAAGCTCTGTTCGCAACAATAAATTGAAATTGAATTGAATTGAAACAGTAAAGAAATTACGTTAAAGGATTCAAGTCTTAACGCTGTATAAAGCAAAATTGAAACCAGACTTGATTCAACTGAACTTGTTGATGGGTGTTGTAACGGTTACGCTGTTCTTATTTTCCAAGTTCCGTGTCATCGCCTTCCTAAGACCACAGGATAACTCAAGATAAACGACAACTCGAAAAATAAGCGCTCAATTAAAAATTAAACTTAGAGAGGTTTCAAAGATAAAGTTTACCTTGATAAGTTGCTCGGATGAAAGTTGTTATAAGGAAGACCAATTCGCCGATGTTAAGTGTGCTTGCAACCATAAGGCGAAAAATTCGAGGCTCATATGAAAGAATTCAGATCGATTCTTTATCCATTCTTTCGAAGTGAATATATTCAGACTTCAAGTAGAATGGGTTTAGACGCGAATAGGCTTAGACGCGAACTTGAAGTGAACTTATTTTCGCGTGAAATTGCACAAGGAATTAAGAACAATCATTTTAAGGAAGTGCTCCCATAAACAAACATGGGTGTTTATTCCCTTTTTGTCACTGTGGCGTATACGTGTTGTTTTTATTTTTTTTTATTTTTTTCTATCAAATTTTATTTAGCTACTAAAAATTGCAAGGGTACGAATATAAAAAAAATGTTTAGTTTTAATTATGGTGACCTGCACAGTGTAGTGACAAAATCAAATGAACATATTTCAATAAAAAATCACAAATGTTCAATTATGTGAGTTTTTGCACACAATTATCGGAATCGTAGATGAAGCTTTCACTTATCAACAGACGACCTTCCACCACATTCACTGCCATCATTCCTTTGAAAGCTCAATTAAATATGACTTTTTAAAAGATTAAATTGATTCGTTCCTTATACTGCACAGTTGTCCTTTTTTCCGCTACCAACTCGATCTAAGATCAAATAATATTTGTTTTTGACACAAAATCTTTTTTAAAGTTCTTTATATATGTTTGTTTGTACAAACGTAAAGTATAATTCTGTTCATTCCTTGAAGGATTTAATCCTTTTGAAGAGCTTCAGCATCCTGGAAAATTGTTTGCTTTCAAATCAGTTAAGCAATTTTCATTTAATAAAGGCGATTAGTAAATGGCTGATTGGTTTCGGTTTGCGGGCTGACGGGATTACTAAGCGTTGCAAAAGTCGATTGCACGACACGATAGCATAGCAAAAGCTGCAAAGCCCCCGTTTAGAGAGAGTCTAGAATACAAAAATGTTTTCATGTCGTTTTTTTTTTCCAAGAAGCAAAAAATATTTCAACCCAGCATTTTCCAATTACACAGTTGACCTCGCTTTGCAATTATTTTCTTTTGATGCCTGTAATGGGAAAAAATCATCTCAAAGGAACCAAACCATCGCCGAAAATTGAGCTTAAATCGAATAAGAAATGGGATTTCTGTCACAAGGAGGATTCCTTCGCAAAGGCTCTTGGATTAATGTCGCCATTTTGCTCGTTCCATATTATCAATTGTCGCTATGAGGCATTTCTTCTATTATTAGATATTTGAATTGCAATAACTCTGATGGAGCTGCAGTGGTGGTTTTTGTTGTTTTATTTTTGCTAAAAGAGGAACAGTTGTGATTTTGAGGACATTCACTTCACGGTAGACTGCCATTTTCGAATGAAGAAAATATATTTTCAGGCAAAGTCCTTGAGCTGGGATTAAATAGGTATAGCTAAATTGTTCTTTGCCAAATGAACAAGTATTTATCCAAGAATAATAACAATGAGCGCCTTTGGACCATCGCACATGACGGACTGAGTGACTTCTTTCAAAAAAACAATGGAATAGGATTACACTCAAAGGATCACATGGATTGTGGTTAATTCGATTTTTGTGCTGCCAGCCGATGGGCTTTAATTTTTGTTTTTTTTTTTTGTCCTTGTTCTTGGTACAAGAAAACTGAAACACAATTGAAGTTAATAATTGGGTCTTTAAGTTCTAAGCTTTTTTCAACCAAGGGAACGTGACAAAATTGTATGATTTTTAGAAACAGGAAATGTAGCTACTTAAAAGCAATGGCGGAGTTATTCAAATGCAGGATATTTCGTCCATGTTCAGCTTGTGTGAGTGGGAAAATATTTTTTTTAATTTTAGCACTGACTTCCCTATTTTAACTTATTTAACAATTCATTTCCTTAAATTATTTTCTGGGGTTTAAGTGACCAAAGGTCAAAGAAAAATATTAGTCAATTTTTGTGTTCCATACAGACATTTTGACTTAGTAGAGAAGTAGAGATTTTTTTTTATTAGATAAAGCAACAAAAGGTTACTGTTTGTATCTACTTGTATCTACAGTGTTTCGCCTAGAACAAGCTTACTAGACAAAATTTGTTTTCGATGTTTTTGTTATTGAAAGATTTAGTAACATTATAGTAAAGTAAAACAGAAAAGGTTTAAATAATAATAAATAAAAATAATAATAACAATAAAGTTTTAATAAAACTATATTTGCAAAAATTGTAAGAAATTAATTTAAAAAAAAAAAACAAATAATTCAAACTACAAAAGATCTTAACATAGATAAAAAGTGAACCAGGACCTAGTGACTTACAACTCTCAACTATTCCTGTGTGCAAGTTACCAGGAACGGAGGGGACCTACAATTTTCTGCTGATTCCGAACGGCTAGTGAGCAGCACTTTCCATGACAATAGATACTCTTGGAGGATTTTTCAATTCTTCCCAAGAGGCAGTACACCCCTGAAAAAAACTTTCTTGCAGCGGCTGAGAATTGATAGTTTAGATAGATAGATAGATTCTTTATTATACCAACAAAAAAAAAAAATGTTTTGCAATATTTCTTTACTTAAGAATAAGAACATGGCTTTTTGCCGTCTGCCTGATATGACATTTCATTTTAGTGATAAATAATAAAAATAAAAGTTACTATTGACTTTCTAGCAATACTTGTCAATGCAAAGATGTGGTCCATCGTTGAAAAACCCGAGCGAAAACCGGCTTGAAATATACTTAGAAGGTTTCTGTCGTCGATCCATTTGGCAAGCCTCTCGTAGAGAATAGAGGTAAGAATTTTCCTCAAAGTGCTTAGAATAGAAATTCCTCTGTAGTTTTCTGGTAGGTTTACATTTCCACTCTTGTAAATTGCAAAAATAACTGCTTTGTTGAGGTTGTTTGGTACATACGATTCAGCATATAATCTGTTAAAGTATAGCAGGAGATAGTTTTTTAATTGCTCAGTACTATTTTTGTAGAATTCTACTGGAATTCCATCTATGCCAGGTGCTTTGTTATTTTTCATCTTATGAATAGTTAATTCTAGTTCACACAAAGATATTGGGTCATCTAGTTCATCAACAATAACGTTGGGTAGAGCGTAAGAGAAAGTATGGTGATTCCCGTCAGCGGACAAAAGAGTTTTAAAATGAGCTGCTAGTGTCTCAGCTCCGAGAGTATTCACCATATTTCGATTACGTCCACCCAGCTCACGAACATTATTCCAAAATGTCTTCGATTTCTTACATTCACCCAGTATTTTTGCTAGATTTTTCAAGTACTCTTTTCTTTTTTCTGCACACAGTACTTTGTACTTCTTGTTCACCTGTAGGTAAATATTTTTAAAAACTAAGGCACCTGTAGATCGGAATAATTTAAGATACACGAAAGATAGTTTGCGGAGGCTCTTACATTCATTATCAAACCATATGTTCCGTGGAGTAAAGGAATGAGTGTTGGTCTTATGAGCAAATGGAGCTGAGGCTTTAATCACGTTTATTATTTTTTCATCCAATTGTTCGATACTTGTTGTCGGATGGGAAGGTAGAGAACTACAGTGGCGATTTAAAAGAGATTTATAAAGATGATCGGTACTCTCTTTCCACTTGAGTTTTAGAAAATTACTTGGAGTTCTTAGAATACCTTCATTAGAAAACATAACTTCAACTTGTATTGGTAAGTGCGCTGAAAAATTCGCTATACCTACTTTGAAATCTGCAGATAATTTCAACCATTCTGCCGATACTGCACAAATGTCAATTACTGACTGTCCTTGGCCACTTATAAATGTAAACTCGCCCAAGGTATCGCCTTTAGTTGATCCATTCAGCACGAATAGTCCAAAGTTTTCAAAGAATTCGGTGAGGAGTCTTCCACTTCTATTAAAACTTTCATCTTTGGAGTTCCTCATAGCTAAGATTGTATCTTGCGAATGTAGGTTTTGGGTAGAAATATTCTGATATCCGCCGATTCGAGCATTTAAGTCTCCAATGATCATAGTGTTTTCCAGATTAGAGTTATTCATAAAGTCTATTAAACCATCAAAGTCATTCTGCCAGTTATTACAGTTTAAGTACACTGGAACTATTGAATATTTAGAATTAGCATTTGAAATTTGAAAAATAAGTCTGTTTTCTATATTAATAAGTTTGACAAAATCACAGTTTAAAGTTTTTTTAACCTCACATAACATTCCACCACTGGCTCTGCCGTGTACATTTGATCTACTTGCAGGTGAACATATTACTTTAAAATCTTTAAAATATTTTAAAAAATCATTTTCATTTTTTTCTTCTAAAAAGGTTTCTAATAAAATTATAATATCAAAATTCTGAATAAAGTTAAAAAATTCAGGTTGTAAAAGCTTACTTCTAAGACCTGTAATATTATATGATAAAATATTTATATTTTGAAAATTATTAATATTGTGGCAGACGACAAATTCTCCCTATTGTTTTCGCACCCTTGATACTTCTAGCGGTTGACTCACAGGTGGCGCTTGCATCGGTTGGGAGTAAGAAGTAAATAAAGATGGCGGATTAGAAATTGAAGCTAACTTCACTCCCTCGCCGCAGTCAAAGAACTCAGATGATCTGTCACCGAACATTTGATTGATAAACGTCAATTCCGTAGAAGTTTTGATACTAAGTCCTCGTGAATATTTATAAACAAAAGTGTGGTTATTAATTTGCATTCTGTCGCCTTTAACAATGATTTTCGCGTTCGGGTTAATTTCAAGAAGTTTGCTTCGGTATTGTATGAGTGTTTGACTCTTTTTTCTATAAAGAATAGATTGTTCCCGAAAGATACTGATCCCTGAGTTTTTAAGCTGGTTTGCTGCGGCTATAATCTTGTCCACGATTTCTGCCGACAGAAGCTCGATAATAACAGTTCCGCGTTGTGCGTTGTTGTTGTGAATTACACGGGATCGTTTTATGTGTAAATTATCACCTTCCTGTAGCTTAAGAAGCCCCTTGCAAGTTTGTAAAGCGAATTGAGTTGCATTGGTTTCTGCGTTTATAGGAAGGTGTACTACAATGGAGCAATCGTTGGCCTTTCGTGAGATGATTTCCAGCTGATTTTCCAGAAGATCACATCTTTCTGACATCAGCTTAAGATTGTGGTTAAGTTGCGTGTTTATTGCTTTCAGAGAATTTATTTCACTGTAGAGTCTCGCTAGATTGTCCCTTGTAGCAAGATCCTTTAGTTTTTCGGCAAGGATGCCATTAAGGATGTTTTTTAATTCATCAGTAGACAGCTTTCCTACTTCCATTTTATTTTCGCTTACAGGTAGTGAATATTTTTTAGAATTGATGTTAGGCTCAGGAAAAGTTTCGGTTATATTTCGCTTTTTACGATTATTTTTCATAAGGAGAATACCGCAATGGCGAAATTGGATTTTCGCAATAATTAAATCTATGAAAAACTTCGTACCTTATGTTGCAGCAGGTGAATTTTTGTGATATTGATTTAAAATACGAAAAAAAAAAGATAATTTATGTACTTTTTGTTCAAAAACAACTTATAATTTAAAAAAGAAAAGTAATTATTCGGGAGAGACTTTAAATTTGAAACTTTCACTTTTGACAGTTGAAATGTCAATGGCTGAGAATTGAACTAGAGACCTTCCGCATGACAGTCCAACCATTATACCAAGGTGTACTACAAAAAACATAGATATTACACCAAAAAATAAATGTTACTTGTCTGTGGCATCAGGGAAAAACAGCATAAATTGAATTATGCCTGAATTGAGTTTATTACAGTATCTGATGCGCAATACGACATTCTATTTATCATATATTTTCTTATTTTTTTCTCTTATGGTTTATGAACTGTAGACGATAGCTGTAGATAGTATGAGGAAAAATGTATGATATTACTTTTAATAATTGGGAGCAAAATCATTTCCAGCAGTTCATTCAATAATGTACCGTGAAAATTCCGAATATCATTGGCGGGTTCACTCACTGCAACATGTTGTCTACACAAGTATTAGCTGGCAACTAAATTATTGAATACACAATATTGAACCGTCAGGTGCACCTAGCCAATAACATTGTTCAATATTTTGCACAATAAAATAAAACAGATCCTTGCGGAACACTTATGTTGACGAAAAATAGGCTAGAACTTCCAAGTTCAGTTTCGTCACGTACTTAACAATTTCTTAAGTAATAAGAGATTAGTTAAAGAGCAGAGCGTGAAAATTTTAAGTTATTTTTGAGTTTCCACATAAGAAGTGAGTGACCAATGCAATCAAAGGCTTTGTGAAAAATCAGACATCACCATTGCACAGATTTCATTACGATCCAATGCTCTTCTTAAGTCAGAAGTTACTTTTAATATAGCTGATTCACAACTATGCTTCTTTCTTATCCCTCATTGCCATATTGATAAGCTATTGTTTCTATCCAAATTTTCTTGTATCTGTTCAGTCAATATTTCTTCTAGCGTCTTCGGCAGAAATGCTAAAAGACTGATGGGCCTGAATTCCGAAGGGCTTTTCAGGATTTGAACAACTATGGTATTTTTCCATTTTTCAGGAAATTGGCAACTGTAGATAGAGTAATTGAATATATGCACCAAGTAAGGAAGGAGAACCGAAAGGATTAATTTTATAAATTTCGGCGATCGAGCTGCCTTCTCACCATATCCAAATCACTTACACACCTAAATTTAAAAGAATCGTCAGAGAAGATTTCACCAAATTCAAAGTATACCGCTTCAGAAAAGTCTGTCGCAAGAACCAGACTCACTTCAGTTGGGCCATAAGACCATTTAGGTTTTTCATTATCAATAACACCGTAACTTTTCAAGTATTTCCATAGGACCTTTGAGTTAAATGTAGGGTCCAGACGTTTCATAAGATATGTGTGTGCCCCTCACTAGGCACAGTGTTAAAATTACTGGTAAAATAAATAGCAGCAACACGTTTGTACAAAATGAGAATCTTTAAGTAGTTACATATCTAGCTCTTAAAAGTTTTAGATTTTAATTTTAACATTTGGCAAAACGAGTTTTAATAGAGCTAGAGCCAACTTGCTACTTCTCCTTGACGGAAATGACGTTCATGTATATTCTCCTACAGAACTGAAATAGGTTTTATAGTGAGCACCTGTCTTTACGACTCTATCTCACTACTTGGCCTACCAAGCACTGCGGTCCCAGGACATAGTGCCAGTTGCTTTTTATCTTTGGAAGAAGGGTAGCCACTTCCTTCCAGCAGGGGTCAGATCTTGATTCCATGACAAACCAATTCCACACCGCCACTAAATGCTTCATACGGTCACGTCTCGGAGTACAAACCAGCTTCCATACTGTTCCAAATTTGTACTGTGTAGGCAGTACCACCTTTGGTTCGGATCTAATTATCTATCTATTGTGTGGTTACAATAGCCATCTGCGTGTCTTAGTTGGTGTCACCACAGCCACCTCGACCTCTCTTTAAAGAGGGCCTACCCAATTAATAATGAGACCAAGGTTTTTACACCCTGGGGGCTTTAATTAGCGGGAATAATCAATCTCATTATTCCCGAGGTACCCAATTAGGGTTTTCTGTTCTTTTAAATATTATGAAGTTAATAAATTAAGCAAATGGAGTACAAACAAACTCCGTAGTGCAGACCATAGCTGACCGAAGCCAACCACATCTGCACCGATATTTTCGATTAGTCTTTTTAGCCTTACAACAACTAGGAATGACAGTCCTAAGCAATCTTTCTTCATCTTAGGCACCATCGATTATCCAGATTTGCTAAAACCAAAACGTCATAGCAAAAGAGGTTCACTCCAGTTACTTTTCTTACGTTATGGCCGTGATTCCCCCAGATCACTGTTCAAGTTTTATTTAAATATAAATAATGCCAGAGATCCATTGCTCAGATTACCTGAGATAGTATATAGCACTTCTTCTTCTTCCTTTTCTTCGGCGCTGTTATGATCTCGATGTCGAGGGGATCATAACTCTCCCACGTATCTGCTTCACACTAGTGATCTGCCTGTGGGGTTCGCCGGGTTGACCTCAGAAATCGGCGGCAAGCCTCCCGGTTTTGTATTGTTCCATTTCTGAGGCCAACTGAATGCTGGTGTTTTTGCATTTGTTTGTACCAGGAGTGTTTAGGCCTACCTTTCTTTTTATTCCGAATTGGAACGTTGTATGATATTGCCTTTTTGACGGGGTTCTCAGGATCTCTCCTTTGAACATGGCAATACCAACTGAGTCGGTCGTGTTCAATTTTTTGGGAAATGGTATTCTTAACATGAAGGCTTCCTCGGATCTTCGTACTTCTAATTCGATCAAGCTTTGTAACTCCTGCTGTCATACGAAGCATCTTCATCTCAGCTGCCGTTAGCTTACTCTCATACTTTTTGTACATTGTCCAACATTGTGAACCGTATGTGAGTGCTGGACGCACAACTGAAGTGTAGAGCTTTCCTTTCAGCTTAGGGGGCATTTTTCGGTCACAGAAGATAGCAGAATTTTCCCGCCACTTCATCCACCCTACGCTTACGCGATGATTGATATCGTCATCACAAGTAGCTTCGTTATTTATCATAGACCCCAGATATTTAAACTTTTCACACTTGGGAAGCACTACTCCATTCAAATAAATGTCTGGAATAGGCCTGTGTGGATCAGAAAATGGGCAGCATAGGTATTCTGTCTTTTTCGCGCTTATGCGGTACCCACTTCCTTCTAGAACATCCACCCATACGTCAAGTGCTCGTTGTAGGGATATCGGGTCTTCACTTATGATGGCTCCATCGTCAGCAAAGAATAACTGTCCGTCACTTTGCCTTCAAGCAGGTAATCAAGAACTGTAATAAAGAGCAGGGGACTCAAAACACTTCCCTGGTGTACACCTACTGTGATTTCGAATTCTTCGGTGACTCCAGCTGCGCATCTTACTTTAGTAACTGCTTTATCATACATGTCCATAATTATCCGCACATAGGTTTCTGGAACTCCTCGTTGCCTGAGGGCCACCCATATTAGATCTCGTGGTTGCCGATCGAATGCTTTTTCAAAATCAACCAATACGACATGCAAATCCTCCAAAGAATCCCGATGTTTTTCCATAATTATTCTTATACTCTGGATTGCATCCGTGGTTGACTTACCCCTGACAAACCCGCACTGGTCATCAGATAGCCTAATTATTTTTCGCAGTCGGCTACCCAAGACTCGCTCAACGATCTTCATGGTGTGTGACATCAGCTTAATCGAACGGTAATTATCACAGCTTCGAGTATCACCCTTTCCTTTATAAATTGGAAGAAGGTAACTTTCCCTCCATTGATTAGGCATGCGATCACCTCGTATAAGTTTGGAGACAAGAATCATGAGCCATCTAAACCCGATGTCTCCCGTCTTTTTCCAAAACTCTGAGGGTATTTCGTCTGGGCCAACAGCTTTTCCCTTTTTGGAGTATTTTACCGCCTCACTCACTTCTTCGACTGTGACGTCGGATACTTCGCTTAAGTTAGGTGAAGCTATTGGTATATAGTATATAGCACTAAAAATATTTTTATTTATTTCGGATACAGCCTTGAACTACAACTTGTATCCTTATTTGTCTTTATTTGCGTAACAGCAAATTAGGGACGATAATCCTTAGCAATCTTACCTTACATCATATATTAATTCAATTCCATAGATTGCTAGGCCAATATATCGAGCAAAAGAGAACACTATCTCAATCGCTTTAATTCATGTTTGGCCGTGACCATCTGGTCACTTTTGAGTTTTCTTAGTTGTCTAAATCCCCAGCAAGCCGGAGAAATAGACTTAAGTCTCCCCACCACGACAAGGTAAAACTCATGGGGGAGGTGTTTTTTGTACAGGATCGTCTTTAGTTTAACGTGAGCACCTACCTATTATAGCTCAATCCCACGGGAGGCCTACCTCCATTTGGAGTCAGATTGTGTCTTGACCATTAACCTCGACATAGCAAGCTATCTCGGTCGCAAAGTTGTGATATGTTGCAGCATATGCACACCTCTTGCTTTGGAGGCGAGGTCTATCTAACACCTCTTGAATTCAAGAAAAGAATCTTGCAAACCATGTGTCTCCGCATTCGGAATAAACCAAGCCACCATGATGCTCCCACTAGGGGGCCTACCCCATAGATAGGGTTCGAGCCTATTATTAAATTCCCACAGGGAGTTATTGTAATCGGTCCGATTTGTCAAATTGGAATTTTTGACATTTCTCGACGTTTCAAGGTCCCTAGAGGCTATATCAATCATTTTTAGAGAGATGTCTGTGTGTGTGTGTACGTACGTTCGTACGTCCGTACGTTCTGAGTAAAGATATCGACTTCAAATAAATTTTGTTTAATAGATAATAACTTCGAAAGAGGCTGGAAGGGCTTTTATTAAAATTCAGTGAGAATTTTTTTTAAACTATAACGGTTTAAAAAAAAAAGTAATAATTTTGGTTAGTTTCAAATATCTCACGAAAAAATAATGCTATTGATTTCAAATAAAATTTAATGTACTCATTTTAAGGACATACAGATTTGGTATGAATTTGGAAAAAAATGAACGTACCGTTATTTTTTTAAATAAAAAAAACTGAAAAAAAAAATTCATAACTCAGACATTCTAAGAACGGAAAACAATTTGAAACTCAAAATAATTTTATTTTACAGTCCGTCCGATTTCTTTTGTAGCTTTTGAAAAAGTGCTCTCTTTCCTTAATAAGCTTTTTAATTTTTAGGAGTAAGCCATGGACAACTTTGAGGCTTAAAGACTTTTGTTGCCACAGGAACATATGTATCTTAAGGTGTGTCCACATCAAAGAAACATTTCAGGAAACATTGTTTAAAAAACGTTTCTGAAATGTTTCCCATTTGTTTAAAAAACATTTCAGAAACATTTCAGAAATGTTTCTGATTTGTTTTTTTGGTGTGGACGCTTTGAGAAACATTTCTGAAATGTTTCTTTGTTTCCCATTGTTTCCAGATTGAGTTGTCTGTACATTTTTTTCTCGCCTGTGTTGTTGTTTGAATTTTTTTTCTACTTCATCTTTATCACAATTTATATGTTCGTAAATTTCAGATATATCATTGGCTTTTTTGATTTTATTTTTGAAATTTTCGTCAAGAGTGGATCCGAGCGTCCAGACCAAAGAAAACATTTCAGAAACATTTAAGAAACATTTCAGAAATGTTTCTCTGTTTCTGAAATGTTTTTTAAATGTTTCTGAAATGTTTCTGAAATGTTTCTTAAATGTTTCTGAAATGTTTAAAAAATGTTTCTTTGGTCTGGACACACCTTTAGAGTTCAGCAGATATATATGCGTTATTAGGGAAACTTTCGAATCAATATCTAGGGCGTCATATATATAAATGAGACCAGATCTATTTATGTTTCGATGCAAGTTTAGTAAATTATTTTGGTTGATCGATTTAAATCTTAACAAAGTAACTTCTTACGTTAAAATTGAACAAAAAAGAAGATCATGTATAAAATCTGATGTGAGACTCAGATAATCGTTCCCCAATACATCCTCTACTGAATTAGTTAAAAACACATCAATTGAAGACAGATTACTTACAGACTGAAAACAGGTTAGCCACCGTTGCGTTGGTTTATAACTACGAAACCGATCTTATCGCAAGTACATATATATACAAACAAATTCATAGAAGCATTCTTTTCCAAAAATTTACATTAAAATTACTATGCTGCATTGAACCGTCGACCTTACAACTTCCTCGGCGAGATTGAACCGCTTTACTCAACTAACCAATATAGCTGATTATTATGTAATGCAATCCTCCAAACACCTTTGCTCATGAGCGAAAACAATTATGGTCTACCAAGTCCCATTCATATTCAAGTTTAAATAGTGTAACGGATTGGAAAGCTGCAGCTGATCACTACGACAACGCCGCCGCCGTTTGGATCAAAATCTCAAGACCTTTGTCTGTTGGCTTAGTCCGATTTTTCACGTTATTCACGTTACATTTGACTGGCATTTTCGATTCTTCCGGGGGTCTTATAACCAGGTTTCTGCAGTTAAGTACTGTTGAAATACCTCGAATGCTTGAATCCATTTTTAAGATCCAGGAACATAATACAGTATTTTTCAAAAAATTTTACTGCTACTCTAGGATAATTGCAATGCAGAATTCCTTAGCATCCAGAGTATCATTTCTTTCAATAATTGGCTGATATATTCAAGGACTTGGTCAATAAACCATTTTTGTGGAATTTTCGTTATTTTTGCTGTTTCTCACTTCTGAGAAAAATACCAGTTGTTAATGCATTTGTACTAGACGATTGTGATATTAAGAATTAAGGCGGAGACTCCATTTGGTCCACCTGACTTTAAATTAGGCATATCGTTGCTATTTTCTCGGACTCCATTGTTATTAAATAATATATATGTATCTATTGGTTTGATTATTTTTTAGTCTCTTCTGAAGCTAGATATTGATGAAGTGTTTGATGGAGTTCCGAAATATGAAGCTGACACATTGATGTTCGTCCCAAACAGTCTGGTAATAGCTATCTCTGTGTTAAGATCTCGTTGGTTGATCTTTTCTAATCGTTACCTTTACCACAGCTGCTGTTTATAAGGATAAATATACATAGGTTCTGGACTTACTACGGAAACTGCTGATATGTACAGTTTGACGAACTAGAACTCTTTGGATTGACCAGGACGTTATATAAAACTTATTCCAGATCATATTTAGCTTTTTCCATTTTATTATACAGAAAATTCCTGTTTTAAGGTGGACAAGTCATGTTCTCATAAATGTCCCTTTGTAATTTCTTTCAACATCCAGTCTTCTACAGTTGATGCAGGTCTCTAGCAGTTCTTTCGCTAGTTACTATACATCTTTCGGACTACTGTCCAGTGTCCATTGTGTTCTGGGAATACAAGCCACCGCCATTGAATTCCATCCATTTAACAATCGCCTTGTCTTCGTATTTGATCGATGCATCCAGCTAAAAATGACGCCTTGCTTAGAGGTGTAACGGCTCATGATTCCGTAAATGCCATTAAGAACATTCCGGTCCCTCTGAATGTTCCTTTTCTACCTACATTTACTGTGACGGCTGTGGCTTCATGGAGTATATTATTGACAACTTCGCTGGTGTAAGTGAAGAATTTTTCCTTGATATAAAGGGTGATTTTTTAAGAGCTTGAGAACTTTTTTTAAAAAAAAATTTGCAAAATCTCATCGATTCTTTATTTGAAACGTTAGATTGGTCCATGACATTTACTTTTTGAAGATAATTTCATTTAAATGTTGACCGCGGCTGCGTCTTAGGTGGTCCATTCGGAAAGTCCAATTTTGGGTAACTTTTTCGAGCTTTTCGGCCGGAATAGCCCGAATTTCTTCGGAAATGTTGTCTTCCAAAGCTGGAATAGTTGCTGGCTTATTTGTGTAGACTTTAGACTTGACGTAGCCCCACAAAAAATAGTCTAAAGGCGTCAAATCGCATGATCTTGGTGGCCAACTTACCGGTCCATTCCTTGAGATGAATTGTTCTCCGAAGTTTTCCCTCAAAATGGCCATAGAATCGCGAGCTGTGTGGCATGTAGCGCCATCTTGTTGAAACCACATGTCAACCAAGTTCAGTTCTTCCATTTTTGGCAACAAAAAGTTTGTTAGCATTGAACGATAGCGATCGCCATTCACCGTAACGTTGCGTACAACAGCATCTTTGAAAAAATACGGTCCAATGATTCCACCAGCGTACAAACCACACCAAACAGTGCATTTTTCGGGATGCATGGGCAGTTCTTGAACGGCTTCTGGTTGCTCTTCACTCCAAATGCGGCAATTTTGCTTATTTACGTAGCCATTCAACCAGAAATGAGCTTCATCGCTGAACAAAATTTGTCGATAAAAAAGCGGATTTTCTGCCAACTTTTCTAGGGCCCATTCACTGAAAATTCGACGTTGTGGCAGATCGTTCGGCTTCAGTTCTTGCACGAGCTGTATTTTATACGGTTTTACACCAAGATCTTTGCGTAAAATCTTCCATGTGGTCGAATAACACAAACCCAATTGCTGCGAACGGCGACGAATCGACATTTCACGGTCTTCAGCAACACTCTCAGAAACAGACGCAATATTCTCTTCTGTACGCACTGTACGCATTCGTGTGGTTGGTTTAATGTCCAATAAAGTAAACTGAGTGCGAAACTTGGTCACAATCGCATTAATTGTTTGCTCACTTGGTCGATTATGTAGACCATAAATCGGACGTAAAGCGCGAAACACATTTCGAACCGAACACTGATTTTGGTAATAAAATTCAATGATTTGCAAGCGTTGCTCGTTAGTAAGTCTATTTATGATGAAATGTCAAAGCATACTGAGCATCTTTCTCTTTGACACCATGTCTGAAATCCCGCGTGATCTGTCAAATACTAATGCATGAAAATCCTAACCTCAAAAAAATCACCCGTTATACGGGAATGGTTTGAATTCCATTATGAAGATGTTGTTCCGCCTTGCCACATATAAGTATACATGGATAAAGGAGATGTCTAGATTGTTCTTCTTCATAAACAAGTTGAATGCCCTCTATTTCTTCAAGCTATATAAAGTATAATACGATAGCTTTATATGTACGTCGATTGGTGGCTTAGGCATAAGGAACTCATGGAAAACCAGGGCGTATTGGCTTACAACATTGGGCCATTCCTGTGCGAGTTAGGTTTGCAAGAATGAAGAGGACTTTAAATTTTCTCCCGAATCCGAATGGCTAAGGATTTGGCACTTCCTTGCAAGAGCAAAAAATAAATATTTAAATAAAAATATTTTTTTGTGATACTCCACGAAACAATCCGGGTGAAGAAATGATTTTAGCATTAACAACACCGTGACAGACCTTTCTAAAACCTGCGAAACCACAATGGGTTACATTGGTTCCCGAGTGGTAAAGGTGCGGAGTATTTTTTGATTGCTAGAAACCTACGGTGATGTAATGATGAACCTAACGTAATCCTTGCCCTATCGTTTAATCTCTTTTATCCTAAATGTATAAATCAATACCGCTAAATTGAGCGGTAGTTATCCGAAGATAAACAGCCAATTTCTGTTCAATTCTTCCAAAGACGCCTTCTGTCAAATGAAATCCTCCTTTATGGTATTAACATGATTATTTCGAAATATCCTGTTCATTCATATTTAAACATAGCTTCCGCAATTTAATAACATTACCATAGCTAGGCTGATTTACTTTTTATAAAAATGTGTGTAGATATTTCGCGTTGCGAAGAATCAAAGATAAGGAGCTAAATCCTGGATATGTGAAAACGGCATTAAGGCGTCAATTTTGAAATCAAAATCAGAATCAATCCGGTTGACAAGCCACGATGACAACGACGACAGAGAACACAAGAATAAATTGAATATTGCTTCCCGGCAGTGTGTGTGAACTAGAATCTAAGGAAAGAGGTCTACATACATACATACTCGTATATGTATGTTTTATAAACCTACCACGGAAAAGGTTGAATGACTCCAAAGCCAAGGTAATACGACAGGATTAATATTGTGCTTCCATCGGAA
Source organism: Chrysotoxum bicinctum (assembly GCA_911387755.1). Taxonomy (NCBI): domain Eukaryota; kingdom Metazoa; phylum Arthropoda; class Insecta; order Diptera; family Syrphidae; genus Chrysotoxum; species Chrysotoxum bicinctum. Next base: position 177,575,408 of record OU426988.1, on the reverse strand, counting down.
CCCCTTCTATACTCGTGTATGAAAATGGGAATCTCTTCCCGAGTAGATCAATCGGCCAAAATCATTACACCCTCGGTGATGTGAGCTGGGAACGACCAAAGAGGACGATGATGGGGAGTTTGGGGGATTTAACATATCTCAGTTCCTGCTAGTGTATCCTAGAAAATGGATCCGAGGCTTTTGCAGATTATATCCGTACACGTTTGTATGTAAGCCAGCCTGGCAACATCCGACGTCCAAATGGGCTTTATGCCGTGATTATTTTGTCTCCAGGACGATAAAGCAAGGCTGAAGCCAACGAAACAAAAATAAAGGAAGTAAAACGTGAAAAAAAAATAAAATTGTCTTGGACAACATGAAGTCCCTAATCTAATCACAGAAACGATGAGCATGAGTTGCTGTTGGAAGGGAACACAAGAAAAAAAAACAAAAAAAAAAAACATAACAAAACAAAAAATCGTCCTGTTAAGGTTGTGTAAAGGTGGAATTAAGGTTGTGCTATGTCCTGAAACATCAAGCAACATCAGAAAGCAACACTAACTCCATAGAAACGAACGACTAAGTGTGAGAAAAAAAAAAATTAACACACACAAAAAAAAAGGAATGCAATCGCTTTAAGAGGATACAATCCTTGCCGGGTTGTTTCATCCTCTGTTATAGCCTTCGGATGGGTGTTGTTGATTGTGATCTCAAAGGTGAGTGAGAAAGTGAATGAAGTGGATTTTTAATTAAAATAAAAGAATTAAAAAAAAAAACAACAGAAATGTCTATCCTTTCACAGGTGAGTCTCTGGCTTAAACACTGCGTTTAGCTGCTAACAAGTGATTCATTTAAGATTATGCTCCTCTACCTTACTTAATTTTCATTATTATTTTATTCTTTAATTTGCTCAACTTCGTGTAATGAATCGAGGGCTTAATGAAATTCATAATTAACTCGTTAAGAGTAACTTCTGGCACTGGAAAAAGCTAGGATTGCTGTTTGTTCTGTAGTTTAAATCCTTTTAGCTCTCCCGTGATCCGAAAAACAAGCAAGGCACTATTAAAACTGCAAAATTTTGCAGTTTTTAAGCTTTAAAAAGAGAAATCACAGAATGAACAGTTCTGCACGAAATATACCAGATAGGGTGTTTTTCTTTTTTAGTTCAGAGTAGAACCTGAACTGTCAAACAAAAAATCGTGTTTCTTTTTTAGCTGAGAGTGTATAACAGTTCAAATTTGTGTTTCTTTTTTCGTTTAGAGCGTTTCGGAGATTGTTCAGAGCTCGGTATAAAATAGCTGAGCAGAGAGAGTTAAATGCTGAAATCATTCTGACAGACAGGAAAAAAACTCAAAAACTCGCGTGTGTTGTGTTTATAAAATAATTCAGAGCTCTTAGAACACGCTAGATTCGGAGAAAGTTCAGAGCATGTTCGACATGCTCGTGCTCTGTTCAGTGCATTACTCTGAATGAAGAAAGAAAAACACCCATAGTTTTGTTAAGAGATTAATGACTTTTTTATTGAACAATGGGATTGCTTATATGCGTAAAAAAGAGGGTGATAGCCTTATTAAAGTAACTTGCTCTTCTGATTTAATTAAATTGTAATGAGTTCTAATAATACCTTAAATCACCATGTAAACAATCCATCCTCCCACACTACTAATTTAAGTTCGTATGCTTATGATAATGTTATCAATGTTTCCCCATTTGAAGCCTATCCCGCAGGTGGTATAGCAGTCTACATAAAGTGTGATATTGTGAGCGATTTTTTAAAAGTCGAATTCAGTAGTGCGGATATATTACGTCTAAACTTCTTATATAAAAATAATTGGTATGCACTGCTTTGCATTTATCGTTTACATTATTTCTGTAAGAAAGAATTTATTGATGAGTTAAGTAATCTATTACATAAAACTAAAGATACAAATTTAATAATGTTAGGAGATATAAAGAGGAGAGAAGAACACCGGCTTCTAAGAAAGAAAAAGAAGGAGCATGAGAAGAGCTTGATCGAGGAAATAGAAGGATGCCATGGCAGGAATGAGGTTCGGAAGTTTTACCAAAAGGTAAAAAAAATATCACAAGGATACAATCCCCGAGCCGAAGCCTGCAAGGATAATCACGGGAACATTGCAGTGGAACCGCAGTCCATGCTGAGAATATGGAAGGAACATTTCTCCAATCTTTATAACGGCGATGAAGAAGAAAATGCCGCTGCTATAGAGATAGCACCATTCAACCTAGGCGATGCAGACCAACAATACCGCCAACCCGACCTGGACAAAGTGAAGATAGCTATATCGAATCTCAAGTCCAACAAAGCCGCTGGAGCTGACGGCCTCGTTGCCGAACTGTTCAAAGCGGCAGGCGATGACTTGGTTGGGAATATGCACCAGCTCATCTGCAAAATATGGTCGGAAGAAAGCATGCCCGATGAATGGAACCTCAGTATTGTCTGTCCGATCCTGAAGAAAGGAGACGCTCTGAACTGCGCTAACTACAGAGGCATAAGTTTCCTGAACATTGCGTACAAGATCCTTTCTGCCGTATTATGTGAACGTCTGAAGCCTTTCCTTAACAACCTGATAGGTCCATATCAGTGCGGCTTTAGACCAGGAAAGTCCACCATCGATCAAATATTCACATTACGGCAGATCTTGGAAAAAACCCAGGAGCTACAAATCGACACATACCACCTTTTCATCGATTTAAAAGCCGCGTACGATAGCATCTATAGGAACGAACTATATAGAGCAATGTCTAGTTTTGGCATCCCTGACAAACTTGTCCGCTTGGCAGGATGACGATGGAGAATGCACGCTGCTCCCTCAAGATCGGAAAAGATCTCACCGATGCATTTGATGTCAAAAAAGGTTTTAGGCAAGGCGATGCTCTATCGTGCGACTTCTTCAAAATAGTTCTTGAAAGAATAGTGCAAGACTCACGCGTCAACACAAGAGGCACAATCTTTCAAAAGTCCGTCCAATTACTCGGATACGCCGACGTCATTGACATTATTGGAAGAACAAAGCGTGATGTCAGTGGCGCTTTTGTGAACATTGAGACGGAAGCGAAGAAGATGGGTTTAGCGGTAAATGAGGGCAAGACCAAGTATATGCTGTCATCAAGAAAGGACACACAACACCGACGTCTTGGACAAAACGTCATTATAGACAGCTATTACTTTGAGGTAGTGGAGGACTTCATATACCTAGGCGCCGCTATAAACTCTGAAAACAACACCAGTGCTGAAATCAAACGGAGAATAACACTTGCCAATCGCTGTTTCTTTGGACTAAGAAAGCAATTGAGTAGCAAAGTCCTCTCTCGAGCAACTTAAGTGTCCCTCTATAAGACCCTTATCACCCCGGTCCTTGTCTATGGTGCAGAGGCATGGACTTTGTCGAAGGTGGATTAGAGCGCTTTAGGCTGTTTCGAGAGGAAAATTCTTCGTGTGATCTTTGGTCCCGTCTGCATAGATGGGGAGTGGAGGAGAAGATTTAACCACGAACTGTACGGGCTGTACAGTGAAACTGACCTAGTCAAACGTATAAAAGCCCAGCGACTGAGATGGCGTGGTCATGTAGACCGCGACTCAAGTGGGGGAGGACCTCAACCAACTTGGCGTGCGAAACTGGAGACAGCTAGCTAGGGACCGAGCTAGCTGGAGAAGCTTGTTGGTTGAGGGCCTGGTCCACCCCGGACTGTAGCACCACCTTAAATAAGTAAGTAAGTAAGGAGATACAAACATAGATATTTTGAAAGAATTTGATACCGATGTCGATAATTATTTGCTTCTAATGGCGTTATTTGGATTAAAAAGTTTAATAAATCTACCTACTAGGATTTCTAACTCAAGTTCAAGTTGCATTGATCATATATTCTTAAGACTAAATATTAAAAACAAAACAGTTTTTACAAGTGATGTGCGTGATTATAAAATCACTGATCATCATTTATGTAGTCTAAGTCTTCGTGAAAATTCTGTTTCCCAAAAAACAAGGTCAGACAAAACAAATTATAAAATTGATTTTATCTTACCTCGCGAAAAATTAAGGTTTGAATTTTGGGATCCGGTTATGTCAAGCACTGATCCTTCGGTAGCTTATGACTTATTTAACTCAATACTTTGCAAACACATTCAAAATTCTAAATATAATGCTAACGTGATATATCGTTCTAAATTTTTGAAACCGTGGATGACACCACGTCTCCTGAAGCAAATAAGTATTAAGAATAAAGTTGCAAAAAAGTGCAAAACGCATGCCCAAAATTCAAACCTTAAAAAATACTTCTTAAAGTTGTGTAAAAGATTAAAAAATCTACCAGTTGAGTCACGAAATTCGTATCACGTTAACCGGTTAAATCGATTCAGGGGTAGTGTTAAAAATGAATGGAAGGTTGTTAATTGTATTCTGGGTAAGCCATCTAAATCAAATGAAATATTAAATATCCTTACGAATAATATTATTACATCTGATTCGCATTTAATAGCAAATTCTTTCAACGAGTATTTTGTTTATATAACTGATACTCTCAAACCTTCTATACCAATTCATAATAGTTGTGATTGCAATATTTCAGACTGCTTAAAGAAAGACAACATTGAACTTAGTAGCTTTTGTTTTAAAGAATTTTCGCCCGGAGAAATCCATAAATATATTATTGGGTTACAAAACAAAAATTCTTGCACCAGTGATGGTATATCAGCCATAATCCTAAAAAAATAGTTTGGGAAATTGTGGATATAGTTTGTCACGTTTTTAACTTTAGTGTGCTTTGTGGAAAATTTCCTAATGCACTTAAAAATGCAGAAGTTATTCCACTTTTTAAAAAAGGAAATCGAAAAAATATAACTAATTATAGACCCATATCTTTGCTTTCCAGGTTCTCCAAACTCTTTGAAAAATTAATTAAAACACGTATACTATTGTACCTATTTAAATAAAACTGAGTTTTTTTCCATTGATCAATTTGGCTTCAGATCCGGTAGATCTACTGAAGATGCAATCCTCAAAGTATGCTGTGATTTGTATAAGGGAATTAATGATAGCCAAACAACTACGGCATTATTCATTGATATGACGAAGCGTTTGATATGGTTGACCACGATATACTTTTAAATAAGCTGCACAATGCTGGTTTCAGGGGGATAATGTTTGATTGGCTTAGATCAAAGGGCACGGTAGTGCCCAGCCACGTTCTGGCACTACACCCTTTTTACAGGAACAAACTCAGGCGATTTTTGACCCTTCCCTATCTTCAGTATCAATGAAGTCAGAAACTTAAAATTCCGAATATTTGCTAAGCTAGTCAAGCACAGGCGGCTCACCAAATTTCAATTTTCTAGCATAAGCGGTTGCTGAGATATAAGGCCTCAAAAATCACAAAAACCGTAACTGACTGACTGACAGATCATCAAAATTATGGACAACTTCCCAACATCGTAGAATATTGTAATTTTGTACGCAAGCAAAGCAAAAAATCGAAAATTTGAAGTTTTCAATTCAGGGGGCGTGGTATCCACCCACTTTCTCCGAATTGGTGTTGGTTGAATGGAGCACTTCCGACTGCTGTAAGACCATGAAATTTGGTGAACCGGTAGGGCTTATATTGCATATAAAGAACCAATAATAAACACCAAGGTTTTCCTTTCAGAGGACTAAAATTTGATGGGCTTACTTGGCAAGTTTTTTTTTATGCCCAAATTCAAAAGGTTTTGAAAACTTGACCAGTAAGCCCATCAAATTTTAGTCAGTAATCATTAAATAATAAATTTTCTCTATTACAATGTAGCTGTTTCAATATTATTCTACTTTAAATATTCGGTATTAAACCTTCATGAAGTAAGAACTTGGCGTACTTTTAGATCTCAGTACTTTCCACGGCTGACTTGTTACACATAGGTTTTTTATATAGAAGAACTTGGTTTTTTTTTTAACATTAATGTTTTTTGGTCTGATCTTATTTGACTGGAAGGGAACAAAGAGTACTTGCAAATGGTATATACAGTGATGTACTTACTTTGAAAAACGGTGTGCCGCAAGGTTCAGTACTATGTCCAATTTTATTCTTAATCTACAATAACTCACTATTCCACCAAAGATTTTCTCTTTTTGATTGCATTGTGAAAATAAATAAAGATTTACAAATCTTAAGGGCTTGGTTCGCATTTCATAAATTGATTATCAGTGAAAAATCCAAAATTATGTTGTTTAAACTTACGGGAAATTTTCCTGAAGATCTTAATTTTGATATACTCTTTCACTCCCATGATTGTCAAAAATTAACTTTACCGTTACATATATGTGGAAGACAAAATTTTAATGTATACAATCAATGCTCAAACGCCTGCTTTAAAATTGAACGTGTAGATTCATTTAAGTATCTTGCAGTCCAAATCGATTGTAATTTGAATTGGAAGATTCATGCACAGTCAATAAAAACTTATATGAACTCGAAAGATGTACTTATTGAAACCTTTCTGCTCTAAGAAAATCTTGACAATGATTTGCTACGGTCTTGTACAGTCTAAGCTGCAATACGGGTTGGTAAGTTGGGGAGGTGCTTATATGAACACTTTTGAACCTCTTTTGATTGCCCAAAAGCATATAATTCGTATAATCTGTAACAAAAATAAACGTACGGAAAGTTGACCTCTTTTTGTGAACTGGTAATGTTACCACTTCCCATAATTGAAGGGACCCAACTCAAAATCTCCGATCACGCTAAATATCTCGGCGTGATCCTGGATAAGAAATTAAACCGGAGTCTCAAAATTAAGGATAGAACAAATAAAGCCATGTTCGCTTTCTACTCCTGCAAGAGAATATTTGGTAAAACTTGGGGACCAAACCCTAAAATTATCAAGTAGATGTATACGGCCAGGCCATAGTGAGACCTGTACTCACATACGGTAACTTAGTCTGGTGGAATGCACTAGACAAACCTACCAACCTTAAAATTATGACCAAGGTACAAAGAATGGCATGTATTGGAATTACTGGGGCAATGAGTTCCACCCCGACAGCGGGGCTGGAAGCCATACTCAATCTAAAACCCCTAGATCTATTTACACAAGAGTCGGCAGCCAATAGCGCACTTCGACTTAGCCAGACGTGTAACTGGCGACATAGTGCGATAGGTCATGCGCAGATTTTACAGAAATACATAGGAAATAGGGTATGTTATGACTACATAACACCCCGTTTAGACTTTTACAAACCGTTCAAGACCGTCTTTCCTAGCAGAGAGGACTGGAAAATCAACGAGCCCTATTCATCTGCCAATCGATGATACTCGTATCATATATATACCGACGGTTCGAAGATGGAAACTGGTGTTGGTGCAGGATTTTTTTCAGAAACCCTTCCTGACTACAGCAGTGTATTTCAAGCTGAGGTCCTGGCAGTGACGAAAACTGCGAAACAAGTCTCAATGATGGCAATACCACAAGCTGATATCACCTTTTTCGTTGATAGTCAAGCGGCAATAAAAGCGATTTCTGCCATTGAAATCAAATCGAAGCTTGTAACTTGCTGTCGTGAAGAGCTTAGGGTTCTTGGTACGCAACACAACATTAGACTCTGCTGGGTTCCTGGTCACAGTGGTGTCCCAGGAAATGAAAGCGCTGACGAGCTGGCAAGAATAGGATCAACACTTGATCCTAATCAAGCAGACAAAACAGTTCAAATCCCACCCGCAATCTTAAACAGTTAATCAAGAGTAAAATTATAGCCTTAGCAAACAAGAGATGGATGTCTCTCGATTCCTGTCTTACAACCAAAAAATTATGGCCTAGTTTCAGTATACAAAAGACCGAAATTATCATCCAACTGAATAAAAAGTCTATCTCTTCTCGTGAGCATTATCACAGGTCACAACCAACTCGGTTATCACAAGAAAGAGATGATACATGAGGACACTCCTCAATACCTGTGTCACTGCCCTGCGCTATATCATCTAAGAAACAGACATCTAGGGAGGCACTTCTTCAATGACTTAGAGGAGCTCTCTGACATTCCAATCAAAATCATATTAAAATTCGTTAATGATACCAAATGGCTTGAGAATTCCTGATCTATGAAAACCGCCTTCAACTACAGTACGACAGTGTAGTACGAACGTAAATGACAACGACGCACGTGTTTCTTGTGAGAGCGGCACCAACGGAGAATACGCACCTCGCCTTACACCTGCGGTTGGCACTCCTATGTTACGCAGGAGCATCAGTGGGTCGATGGGGCCACATCTACCTAAGATTGGTAAAATCCTCTTTGGTTTGGAAGCAACCTCTTCGACTTAACTAACGACCAACAAAACGAACATATACACCAAAACTGACTTTTCAAACTCATCTACCAGGCGTTGCAAGGAGCCACTTGCTCCTACGAGTCTGGTCGGGGGAATGATTTCTCAAGTGAAGGTAAAGGAAAGGAATACCCCCGAGAAGGCGTATACCTCTCCCTAGCCATGCTATTATGTGACGTTAGAAATTTCAACACTTTAGAAATACACTCTGACATTTCAGGCTAAAGCTTGCTGTAACCCAACCATACCCTTAACGGGCTGATCGACATAGGATGATTTTCATAGGTTTCAATAAAAGGGGTCACAAATCCTAGGGTATCACAATGGATCTACATTGATCTAAGTGTGACAGTAACAAGATCAACTGTCAGCCCACTTTCCTAACCTAACCTATCACTTGTTGAAGTTCCAATCGCACGCAAATCACATTTTATGAGTTTTTTTATGTTTACATCGGCTATTATCTTCAATAACCTTCCCATTTCCATTAGAACTACGTTTAACTTAAGATCTTTCCTAAATAAAATCAGAAACTGGATTTTCACTTGGGACCTTAAACATATTGAACAAATCTATAAAGTGAATTTTTAAGAATGAAATTAGATAAGATAACCTAGATTATGATTGTAATTAAAATTATTAATTATTACAAAATGTTATTTCTCATTTAAGTGTCGAGATTCAATATGATTTTATTTTCTTAAACCAATTTTTAAATATAAAATATAGCAAAATAACTATACACAAGGACAGCTGATAGTACCCCACGTCAGTTATTCTTTCTGTGTTTTTTTTTTTTTTTTAATTTTTGTTACGTAGGTCATTCAATTCTAATGTTTAAATATTACAGAATGATCATTCTTTGTTTCTTACACTTATATAAGAGAATTTATATCAATTGTTATTAGACTTTAAGTGAAGTAAATAAAATATATTATTAATCTAAATAAATCTAATCTAAATCTTTAAATATGGAAAATAGTTTTATTCCGCTCCAAAAAGTTATGAAGACAATGATTAAAGTTTCTCTTTGGGGAAATCAAAAACAAAGTGCGATGATAAGTCTTTCGAAGCTTAAGTTTGGTGTTGAAATGACTGGGAATACCCTATGGTGAGAATTAACAAGACTCGGGAGTCAGCACGCGTAAAAAAGGAAGGAATTCGGATCTCTCTCAAGAGGGTTCCGGATTACGAATAAATGGTGACTTAAAAAAAAATATATAAAGCGTGTGTTTATCTTACCGAATTATGCAGAGTGTCATTATTATGTTTGAAATAAAGTCTAATTGGAAGTTTCTTGAAACAGGAGAGAAGGGGACGAGTATTTTTCCATTAACACACTTGTCCTTTGAATCCAGGCGGAATGTGTGAAAAGTAGGTACTGCCGATTGAATCAACGTTGGTGCTCACAGTTCCAGTCAGACTAGAATACTACGAGATATTCGAAGCGTAAGCCAATAAGAAGAGTTTAATCAGACTCACCGTCCTTGGAGTTTATAATAAAATAGGTACTGAAACATAATGCTTTAGAATAACTACCTTCTTAGGCTGAGGTTCTGACTCAAAATTTGGTGGTGGTTTCAAGTACTGTTTTTGGATTCGGCTATTGTTTTAATGTTTGGAATGACGGAATTAACGATCTACCTAAGTAATCTTGATGAATACCACTAGATTGTTATAACCCTATTGAAAGCTTAGAATAGCCTCGCCTAGAGAAGCTCGTACTTCTAAATTTCATTTAATTTATTTCATCTTTTACAATAGACTAAAGATTTTTTTAGCAAAAGATACATTTCATTAATGCATATAACTAGCTCCATGGGATAAGCTTTGACATAGCTGAGGGGCTTACGATTTCTTTCACGATGAAGGACCTCTCATGGTTGACAGGTTGAAGTGGAGTAAAATGTCACTTCTAATTAACCTACAATGAAAGTATGTGCACACCAAGGCACTCTCGAAAAGATGGCAACGTTAGTTTTTTTAAGATACGAGTAGAATCAAAGCTGGTATCTCCAGTTCAAGTTAGGACGAACTACGTGGTGTCTACCTTACATATTTAGAGAAGAGGTCAGTAATGATTTTCAGTAATAGCCAGGTTGCTGAAAAATAGATGGTGGCGAATAAAAACGGTTTGACCAACGGCAGCTTCCATATCCTCTAAGTGGTTTATACTGGCATCGTAATATCCGGCCTGCTGTGCCAAGGCAAAACTAGGACCCTGTCCATGGGTATGGGTTTTATGTCGTTAGGTTAACTTCCCTACCACATTAAATTTAATGGTTGTGATATGAAAGAGACAATGTGAGCCTCAAATAATAGCCACCCACATATGGGAAGAAGATCCGGAATGTCAAAGGACAATGACTACTTAAAATTTTAATTAAAATTTTGGAAAATGTTTAAATGTTAAAGATAGATCCAGAAATATATTTTCTCACCGCTGCTGCTGCTTGTCTTCTACTAAAAGTTAGGAAAGTATTAGCTTGGAATCTTACGCCGAAAACCGGAACTGCCTTGGCATTTTTTAAATAAGAATACTATGGTTAACCGTTTCAAAAGCCTTAGTCTAGGAATCCTAAGAATTATATCTTATCCTCGTCAATTGCACATTTTACATCATCAGTAACTTTGAATAAAGCGGATACGCAACTATGAATATTTTTAAAACCCGATTGGTTAGCATATAAAAGATTATTGGTTTTGATAAAGTTAGAAATTTTATTCAGGAACAGTTTTTCGAAAACTTTAGAAACGAGAGGAAGGATGAATATAGGCCCGAATGCAGGGCTTAATAAGGTTAGGTTAGGTTAGGTTAAAGTGGCTGCTGACCGGAAAAGGTCAGCACACTTAGACCAATATTTGGTCCGTTGTGATACCACAAGGATTTCAAAAATCCCCCTTACTCGTTAAACCATTTTGAGCTAATAATGAAGCGTTTGAGACAGTGAATGTCTGAATTATTTAGATCACTAGAATCGTTATAGTAGTAGTCTCCCAAGTGGAGTCTACGTCTTTGCGCTAGGGCAGGACAAGAGCATAGAAGGTGGGGAATTGACTCCTCTTCTTCTTCATCCATGCAGCTTCTGCAAAAATCATTTGCAGGAACTCCAAGACGAAAAGCATGTCTTCCTATTAGGCAGTGCCCAGTAAGGACACCTATAATGGAGCTAATATGCAATCTACCAATAGAAATTAGTTGTTTTGAGCGTTTAGCATCAAATAATGGCCAAATCAGTTTAGTAGACCGGCTAGTTGGGGTGCTGGTCCACCTGTGGTTAGCTTTCTTTATGGTATCTTGCTTTAGCATGAGTTTACAAGTAGCTAGGGGTATACCGATGTTAGATTTGCTATCCAACAAAGGTAATATTGTTCCGTTTTTTGGAAGTTCGTCAGCTTTACAATTTCCTGGAATGTCTCTATGCCCCGGCACCCATGTAAGGTGAATGTTAAACTGTTTTGACATCTCCACCAGAGATGATCGACAATTTTGGGCTGTTTGTGAGTTAATGGAGACAGAGTCCAGTGACTTTAAGGCAGCTTGACTGTCTGAGAAGATACGTATATCGGTTGTCGATATAACGTTTTCTTTTAGCCAAGAGAGGACTTCTTTTATTGCTAAAATCTCTGCCTGGAACACGCTACAGTGATTGGGAAGACTAGGTAGACTACTGAACGAGTTCAGTATAGTAGAGTGACCAATATCATTATTGATCCACTGCGAGGAGGCTTTAAGTCGAATGGCTGTGTTAGCGGCCGATTGTTTGCTAAAAATATCTAGCGGTATGAGATGAAAAAGAACATCAAGTGCAGCAGAAGGAGTTGAGCGGAGAGTTCCACCCATGATTAAACAGGCTGTTCGTTGGACTTTGCTAAGCTTATCGCGGTTTGTTGCTGTTTCCAGCGCAGTCCACCATACTGTCACTCCATACGTAAGTATCGGTCTAATGACTGAGATGTATAGCCAGTATGTTATATGAGTTTGTAGACCCCATTTGTTACCTACGGCTTTTTTGCAAGAGAAAAGAGCTATGTTGGCTTTGTTGACTCTCTCTTGGATATTGGGCTTCCAGCTTAATTTCTTGTCCAAAATAAGACCCAGATATTTTGCTTTGTCTGAGAATTTAAGCGGTATACCTTTGATGAGGGGAGGGTCTATGTGGGGCTAATAAGGGAGTGACAGGTTTTCTTACTTTGGGAAAAACTTTAGCAATGTTCCAACAGGGGCGAAAAAGCTTACTGTGTGATGATGGCATTAAAAATGTTTGTGAGAACAAGAAGATCCCCAAAAATGTACCCCCTTTGAAACAAAGAATTTGGTTATCCCAGTGTTTTACACGTTTTTTGAAATTTTTTGTAATTGTGATGCGTGGATTAAAAGGAAGTTTCAACTATAGCATTCAACAGTACTATACGTTATGTCTATAGTCTCAGAAGATTAGACCATAAATCACACTTGGCTAAAAACCTGTTAAATATATCTTTGAAGAATTATAATAAGTTTCCTTCTATCGTTTTATTGTTCAGTATTATGAAAAGTAGGCAATCTGTAGAGTAAAATTCAGTTTTGGATATCAAACAGATCCCCTTAATTTTTTCCATCCAAACTTTTTTTCTTTTTTTTTTAAACCAAAAATAACGGTACCTGCCATACGATTTTTTTTCGAAATTTTATAAATATTTTTTTTTTCTCAAAAACTGTCCCAAAGTTTTTTTTTAAAATTCATTTAGTAAAAGCTAGGTAATAGTTGAAAAACGGTACAACCGATTTTGATAATTTTTTGTATGCTAAAGCTCCGTAAATATTTGAATGTTATTGTGTACTCAAATTAAAAAAAAAAAAACAAATTTTGGATTTTTAAAATAATTTCAAATTATTTTTCAAAACTCAATACAATACCTCATGCTCGATTTTTCTTAAACTTGATAAAAAAAAGTTACCTAATACAATTTAGAAGATGTAAGGAAAAAAAACTAGTTTACCTAAAAAATAACGGTACAAATACCATACCATACAAATGTTAAAAAATGATTTTCGAAAGTCATATTTTGCTCGAGAACGGCTCCGAAAATTTTGATGAAATTTGTTTTATTACGAATAACTCTTACGTTCTATAATTTAATAAGACAAATTTTGAAATTAAGATATTACTGAATTTCTCATTATCGACATAACGGATTTTAATGAAACTTTTTATAGGGAAGCTTCTAAAAAGTTTCAAAAACATTGCATTTCAAGACTTTGAAAAAAAAATATTTTTTGAAATTTTGAAAAACAAAAACACTGTTTTTTTTTTGAAAATTCGATATCTCAAAAACAAGTCAATGTCTATTTTGTTTTGAAACTTAATTTTTATTCGTACAATAATAAATAAAATGCACGACTGGATCGCACGAACTTGCTCTTATGTAAAAGTACTTAGGAATTTAAGATACATTTTATAAATATAAAACATGGATTTAATGAGATAATAATGTTCAAATGTATAAAATTGCCGTCTGGTTTCCGGAAAAGTATGAATTTATGCAAATAAACTTTAAAAAATCGTTGTATTATTAAATAAATTTGTTATATAAGAAATTTGTCTAAAATTTTTCAAGAAAAAAATGTGGGATGCGAATTTTAAGTATTAAATAATATTGATTTTAGGAAATAATTTCAAAAAATAATCGTTCATAGGTTTTGAAGATATTGATTTAAAAAAAAAAAATTTTTTTCAAAAAAACCCAACAAATATTTTTTCGAATATTTTTATATACAATATTATTTTAAACTTAAGGGGACTCCTGCTGAAAATTTTGGGTTAAAATCCTTAGTGCCGTTAATAAGAAAGTCGAAAATCAAAAAAACGGGTCTTTGGCAGGTACCCCTAATAACATTTTGCCCCAAAATGTTTTTTGACCAAAATGTAGCCTATGTTCATAATATTACACCTAATTTTTTTTTATCAAAATCGTTAGAGCCGTTTTCGAGATAAATAAGATTTTGCATTACGGGTGTATTCCTCTAGGGAATCACTGAAGACCCTTAACTACCGAGTTTGAAGAAAATACCTCCAGTAGTTTAGGCTGTAGTTCGAGGTACAGACATATAGATATAAAAACATACAGACATACAGACAGACAGACGGAATTGTTGGATCCACTTTTTTCGTCTTCGCTATCATCATAATGTCAATTTTGATCAAAATCTCGAGTTCTATTTTTTTTCCAAATGCAGAACTTGCCCTATAGTACCTATATCGCAAGTAAAAATTTAAGTTGGCGTACCAAAATTTAATTCAAGGTTTAGTTTTCTAAAAATGCGCTTAACCGACGAAAATTCGTCCCTTCAAGTAATAACTTCATTAAATTATACCTTTATGTTATCAATATTCTTTAAATAAGTGATGTTGATCTCACAATAATGGAATCACCCTTTAATGTTTTTTTCTGTATATACGATTATACATACATAGAAAAGTATATATTTTTTTTTTTTTGCCACCCTGACTGTCCCTACCTAAGAAGTGCACTTAAAACTATGCGAGTCTGCTAAGACAACTTGTCAACTATCGCCATCATTATAGACAACCACCAGAACTGCACCGAGAAAAAGAAAAATCAATGGGACTACTATTGATTTAATAGTACATGAAACAATGGGTTTTTCCTATTAACTTAATAGTTTTGCTTGTTTATTGTACTATTAATTCAATAGTTTTACGAAATTATTGATTCAATAGGATAGCCTATTAATATTATGGTTTTTTTGTTATTAATTCAAAATGTTCCGTCCTTTTGATTTAATAATACAATATTATTATTGATTAATAGTATGCCATTTATTAAATCAATTCTGTTGTACTATTATTTTAATGGTATGATATTTTAAATTATTTGTATCAATAGTTATGGTACTATTATTATAATAGTGGGATAGAGTGAAAAGTTTGTTTCAATGGTATATACTATTGTGTAAACAAGAAAAAGATAAATACTATTAAAATTATTTTTTAATGATATTCCATCGTTATTATAATGGGACCGATACTATTGAAATAATTAATTTAAGAGATCATACCATAGAAATAATAGCACAACAGAATTGATCTAATAGATTTCGTACCATTGATTTTAAAATGTCTTACTATTATTTTGTAATAGTTTTCCAATCATTAAATCAACGCGGTTGAACTATTATGTCTATAGTATGGTAATTTTAATTTATAAATAGTATTGATACTATTATAATAAAATTAGGATTATTTAAGAAATGTTCTCATAGTATATGGGCTTATCTTTGTAAATTTTAACTTCTTGAGTTTGAAAAAAAAAAAAATAAAGCACGACTGTAAATTTGAGTTTTTCTTCAATTATTATATAGACCAAGAATAAATAAATAGGTAACTTGAAAATAACTCATATGTATTGCTTGTTGAAGAGTATAAAGATATAAAGTATAGAAAAATGAATTTAAAATAATTTATTTTAAGAACCGAGTTAATTGATTTGGTTTTTATTTTTAATCTTCACAGCCTCTTTTTTCAAATTTATTTGCTTAACATTTTTACCATTTTTTTTATAGTTTCTACAGTTTAAATTACGCTCATTGTAAAGGTATAATCAAAAGAATGCTTTGGTGTGCTAGTAAAAAATGTGCCTTTTTTGAAACAGTTACGTTTTTTACGTTCGTTTTGTTAACATCATAAAATTTGTACATAATGAAGCACGCATTGAAACCAAAGTTTTATTTACTCTAGATAGCTTAAATAATGATGCAAACCATAAAAAAGGCCCCATAATCAATGTAAAAAAAAGACACGAAAATTTGTGACAATTAAAGATTTACGAAAAATCAAGCATGGTAGTTTTTTCTAAAATTCACATCATATAGGACTGTTTATAAGGAAGGCACGCACTTAAAATGAATGATTTAAATTAAATTTGACCTTCATTTATCTGAAAACACGAAAAATTTACTAAGTAATCTTATGTTAAACATTATTTTTGCAATTATACAAACGTTAATTATCTCAATATTCGATGATTTTTTCGATTTCAAACACTTTCACACTATCTCGATGGTTCCTTTTATATATTGAATAGTTAAAACTCAATGATATATATATAATATTATAAATTCCAAAACTAAACATTTAATGATAATGTGTATATATTTCGACGCAGGGCAAAAGTTACAATTTGCACGGATAAGCCCATGTATGTATTGTATGTATACTATTATTTTAATTTAAAAAAATTATTCCCTTAAATTATTTCAAGAAATACAAATTTGTAATAATTTAGAATTGCGTTATACCCTAAATACATAAAACCATTTAAAAATTTGACTAGATATTGATAAAATTACAACCATTACAAACAAAAACAGAATTTCTTATTTATTTTTTTAAATTTTGATTTCACACGTTTTGTTCTCAAAAAACTTTCATTATAATACCTTTTTTTAAAAAGAATATTAAGGAATACATTTCTGGCTTATAAGAAACATAGAATTATAAGTTTTCTCCTTGTTTTTTTTTTAATTGTTCTTATAATGAAAATAGTATTAGCCTTAAATTTAAACAGCGTTAGTAGTATTAATATGATACTACTTAAAAAATTGATAATCTTTAAGTAGATTACTAACTTTTTCTAAGCTTTTATCATTTTCTTTTTACTTTCGTGCTAAAGCCATTTTTTAATAAATGCTAAGCTTAATCAACTAAAATAATAAAAGTTCGTGCAAGAAAACCTAAGTAAACAGGCATTATTTCACATCTGGAAATGCCAGAGAGTCATAATCAATTAGCACGATGATACAGAAATAAAATAGATATTCGATGAGTTTTGATTTAATTAAAGGGTAGCGAAAGTTTGTTGTTATATTCGATGTTATAAATGTGTGCATATATCCCATCTTGCCAAGGAAATGAATAAATAATTTTCATTTCACAATGGCAAAATACATAACTGCTTTAAATCTCATTAACAAGACCTTAAAAAATAAATACAAAAGTTTCAATTGCAAATACATATAATGGCTACACTGTTTTCTGCTGTGGGTTTTTTCTTGAAAATTTCAGATAGTAATACTATTATTTTAATAGTATTATAGTTTTAAATTTGTTTCGGAATGGTATTGAACTATTGATTCAATGCTCCAAACTATTGTATTTCCAAAATGAATACGATGATACTATAGATTCGTTCAGATGTACCTATGTATGTAAAAATGTTCTTTTGAAATTATAAAATGAAAAGTGTTTGAGATGTATAAAAAGTTCCCACTTTAATATATTTTTGTTCACTATTATTTTTTTAAGAAACACTATATTAGTAGATATTACGGAACAATGGATCATTTGCTCAAATTTTTAAACATTTTTTTTTTCCGCGAAATTTATTTCTCAGTTTCGTTGTTTTACAGTTTCATCATTTTATATATGTACGAGTATTTGCTAGATATTGTTTACTACGCATGAAAATTTATGAGTAAAAAAGGATTTTTATGTACGACGTACATATGTTTTAAACGCTCTTAACTATTGCTAAATTATTTTTATTTGAACTCATGGTATTTGTATTTGTTCTCATGTTATAAAAAATAAAATGCGCGACTGGATCGCACGCACTTGCTCATATATAAAAGTACTTTGGAATTTAAAATACATTTTATGTATATAAAACATGGATTTAATGAAATAAAAATGTTCAAATGCATGAAATTGCCGTCTGATTTTCGAAAAAGTATAAATTTGCGCAAATAAAGTTCAGAAATCGTTTTATTAAAGTATTTTTTTATATAACAAATTTATTTCAAATTTTTCTAGAACAAAATTCGGGATGCCAATTTTAAGTGCTTAGTAATATAGATTTTAGAAAATAATATCAAAAAATAATCGTTCACACGTTTTCAAGATATTGTTATGTATTAATTTTAAACTTAAGAAGGCGCCTGGTAAAAATGTTGGGTTAAAATCGTTAGAGCCGTTAATGAGAAAGTCGAATGTCAAAAAAACGGTTCTATGGTACCATTAATAACATTTTGCCCCAAAATGTCTTGTCCATAATATCAAACCTAATTTTTTTCATCAAAATCGTTAGAGTCGTTTTCCAGATAAATTAGATTATGCATTACGGTTGTATGGATGGCACCGTTAGTTTTGCAGCTAAAAACAAATTTTCAATTTCCCCTCTAGCGAATCACTGAACACTCTTAAGTACCGAGTTTAAAGAAAATACCTCCAGTAGCTTAGGCTGTAGTTCGAGGTATAGACAAACAGACCTACAGACAGGCAGAAGGAATTGCCGGACCCACTTTTTTCGTCTTCGCTATCATCGTAATGTCAACTTTGATCAAAATCTCGAGTTCGATTTTTTTTTGCAAATGCAGAACTTGCCCTATAGTATCTACCTACACATACATATATAGCAAGTAAAAATGAAAATAGAATTTATGTATATGCAAATTTTCATTTCCTTAATGAAAATATAGCAAAATAATGTTAGTTCTAAAAATTTCCCTGGCAGACGATTTTTTTAAGAAATATAAAGGTCAAAAATAATCTTGCCCTATTGATTCAATAGTATAACAACATTGAAAATACATGTTTACGGTATGCAACTATTGATTCAATACTACGAAACAATTCTTTTTAGAAAATTAATACGGTGATACCATAGAATTTTTTAAATATAAAACTGCCGTACTATTAAAATTATAAGATCATGTTTCTTCAAGATACACCATGTTCCCACCTTGTTTATTTTGTTGAGTATTTTTTTCGCAAATATCAGCTGCAGATGTGTCCCTATAAGCATTATCATTAACAAGTTTTATCCACTCCAAAATTATTCAGCTATACCGCTTTTCAAGACAGAGTCTGATCTATCAGAGTACGAAATAAGCGAAGTCATTGGAAATAATTTACTCGACCGTGAGCTCTCTTTTTCTAAAAACAACAAAATCCACTACGCACACAAGTTTGGACTTAATATTATAAGCGTCCGTAAACCCTTTTTTGCTCTTTAACAAAGCTCATGTTTTATTCTGCCACAAAATGATAAAATCATTTCCTCCCAGGTTGAAATATCAAACTCTGCATTTTATATAAATTTACACACACTAGCATACGTGTATTAATTAATAAATTTTAAATTTTAATTTACTTTTATGGTTGTAATTTCTACAAATAATAATAAAATTACTTACATAGCTAGGAAAAAGTAAAATGTTCAATTTTTCATAATGCAATAGCAAAATAAAACACTAGTATATATTTTGCACAAGAAAAGTGTCAACCCTTGAGTTTAAGTATGTATTTGCGCGCTCATAGGGTAAACCGACCAATCATTGGCACCTTAAGGTTACTCACCACTTATTCGGCTTATATAACTTATGGGAATTAAGAAACGACAGTTTTTTTTATTTTTTTTTTATTTTTAATTATATTTTTGTTTAGTGAAAAACATTAAACACATTATTTTTTGTTAAAATTAATAAATAATTAATAAAAAGTAAAACAATGTCCTTTTACCAATGATTGGCACCATTTTCCAATCATTGGCACTGAACAAACCAATGATTGGCACATTGATTTTGTTTAATTTTTAAAGTTTATTAAAACCAATAAAAACAAAATAAACAAATAGTATAACTCAATTATATAATTTAATAAATAAAAGGTAATTTATTTTTATAATTATATTTAAGTCTTTTAAGTTACATTATGTTTGAATTAAGGCCGAGATTAGATAAGATTTTTATTGATTGATAAAAAAGTGTTATTATCAACCTAAGGAAAATTGATACAAAATTATGAAAATCTATAACTTTTTCATTTACCAATGATTGGCACAGTGCCAATAGCCAATGATTGGCACTTTTTCTAATGATTGGCATGGCATCCAAAGATGGGTATAGTGCCAATCAACCTAGTGATTGGCACCTCAGCCAATGATTGGCATGTGCCAATAAATGGAAATTTGATGGATTTACATTCCTATAGTTGACACCCCTTATAAAAACTATATTTTTAATAAAATATTAAAATAAAAAGAACTAACCTCTTTGTTATAATTAATTCTTTTATAATAACTGCACTTGACAATGGTTTTCCTCCTAAATTTATTATTAAATTACACTACAATGTCACCACTTTCCTTACGGTTTTCACAAGCTTCACATTAAATTTGGCGCGAACTTGATTCTAAATTTTTAACAGCGTTTTTTTAATTGCTACTAACTTCAGATGCCAAAAGAAATGATGCCAAATCATTAGAAATAGACTAAGGCTAATATTTTTAAAAAGATTTTATTAGAAAACTTTTAAATGTTATTAATACGAGTAATTTAAACTGTAAGTGCCAATCATTGGGGGGGTGCCAACAATTGGGCAGTTTACCCTATTGCCTGTTTTTTCTTTGTCTCGGTTTGTTTGCATCCCGTTAGATATTTCTTCATTATTCTCATTCGTGATTTTTACCTCGGCAGATCAGTTCAGTTTTAGTTTAATCAGTGAGTAGACAGTGCGTGTTGTTGCAGTATTATAAAAGAAAACTTTTGAAACTGTTTTAAAATAAAATACACATAAAATAGACTAAAAGTCTAATCAACATTTTGTTATATTCTGGATATCCTCGCATTAAGGCCTAAAGTTGTTTTCCAGCTGAAAACTCTAACAATAGTTCATCACGAGTACAAGCGGGTAAGTTAATTTATACGTATAATCCTGTGACGCTGTGAGTGCAAAAATGTGTAAATTGTTGTTTTATTCTATGAGTTCTGGTAGTGCATATACCATTTTTATTTTATGTTGGGGTATATTGTTCTGAAAAGATCTCTATATTCTAAACAAATATAATTGCAATACCTAACATTTTTGCACGCACAGCCCTATTTGTTTATTATTGTATATTTATAAGTATTTATTTGTTTATTTTGGCCAAATTTGTTTTATTTCTGATAAGAATATAAAACAAGAAAAATCAATTAAATCCAAAATCAATAGTACGCGTACTATTGGGATCTGGCGTGGGTCATATTATAATCAATAATTGTTGTTGCTTTATATCATGTCAATCAGATTTTATTCAAAGAAAAAAGCATTTCTTTTCGACGCCTATAATAAAATAATTATTATCAAAAATTTTAACTAATTCAAATTCTTAGTAGATACCTTTTCAATTTTCATAATTAATTTATGCACAAAAAAGGGCTTAGTTTACATTTGCTTTCGATATAGATCATACATAAGTTATGAATAGAACAGAATAGAATAGGTATGTTTTTAATTTTAATTTTGTTTGTGGTGATGGCAAATAACCAAGTAAATTGAGTTTCACCGATTAAATTATTATTATTCAAATGAATTTTTAACAAATCTTCAATTCAAAGTAACTCACTTCGCATAAACTATAGTAAAACATAAATTTTGAATCTATAAAACAAGTTTTCTTTGGGTTATAATATTAAAATTATTGAATATTATCGTCCCCCTTATGCCAGGAGCATGAATTTAAAAAAATTCATTGTCTAGCATTTATGGTGTATCAGAAAATGGTCTTTCTCAAAAAATAAGTTTGAATATTACTCGTACCTACATAATATGTATATGAAATGGATTTAAATAGAAGTTTATTTTCTTTAAGTAGTAAAATGAATCGATGAGTGCAACAACAGTGCAAAAGACAAAAATATTATTAATTTTTAGTTATGTATATACTAATGTTTATCTTAAATTTTTAGTATGGTGCTTAGACTGTGTTTATATTCACCGATTCAATTTTACTTTTGTCTACAACAGATCTAATAGATAAAGGATTATAGATTTCTGTTTTCTCCTTGTGTTGATTCTAGAAGAATATTATTCTCATTATGGAAGAAAAGAATATGTTTTCCCTAAAAAATTACGTAGTAATGGAAAACTCGAGTAATTTGGTTGGTGACGAGTTAGTTGCGAGCTTTAATCAAAGTGGAAATAGTTCTGCAAATGACTCAATTGGTAACGAGTTACTTGGGACCATAGTTGAACCAAGTGAAAACAGTAAAATTACCGATTTAATGGTTGGGACCTTGGTTCCCACAGCAAATAGTACTAAAATATTTGAATATGAAGAAGACTTTAAGATTCTGATTTGTGAAAACTTTGGACTTGACGAAGACGTGTTTTTACGTCTTTTGGGTAACTCTTTTGTTATTATTTTTTATATAAATCTATGTATTTATTTCTTAACAAAGATTGCGGTGTTGATATAAAGACTATTAAACTGTTAACAGAGAAGGATCTAGAAGATATTTTTCCAATTTCTCAGATTGGAAAAAGAGCTCTTTTTCGAAACCAACTCAACGTATGGCGACAAAATGTAAATTTAAAATGTCTATCCCTTTATTGAGGAGTCATTTAAGCAGTTTAAATTAAAAAAAACTCAGATAAAAAGAAGTTTTTATGAATATTTTTACATAGTTTTAGGGAAATAAAGATCTACCACACCATTTTTTTTTTAAATTTTGTACATATGAAATTCTTGTATTAAAAGAATACAAAATAAATAAAAATTGCCAAAGAGAATTGGTTGATATTTATATAAATCAAAATATTGTGCTAAATTTAATTTAAACTTATTAAGAGCCAGGGTTAAGATCTGTTTTAAATGACTCCACTGCATATCTAAAAGTGTTTATTGCACAAAATTAATAAATATAAATTATTTCGGTTTGTTAAGTATAGCACGGCCTCTTACGTTGATAATGTTCTGAGCCAAAATACATCTATATCATATGTATTAAACAGTCCATCATCGTCAAATACAACAAATACTACAGAGCGATATGGAAAGATGCAATTAGACGAACTTCTAGAAAAATCTGAAAGGGGAAGGGCTATCAAGAAATATTATGAAGAAAATTCATGTTTAACGAATAGTTACAGAGAAATTTTGACTGCTATTATTGTGGAAAGTTACATGAATAATAATACTGAAATGAGGATGCGTGACATTGCAAATTGCACGAATGCTATTATAGAGACTTTTCCTTCTGAAAGCAGAGTATGTCGACAAACTTTTTATTAACCAGATTGACATTAATAATTAAATTAGTCACCATGTGGAAGAAAGAAATATTCAGCTTAACGGAACCTTGAACATTTTGTTTTTCAAATTTTGCTAATTCATTGGTTTCTCTTCTTTTTTTTTTTGAGGTTGTACATGTCGTCGCTTTTCTGGAAAATAGTCATCTAGTGAATCTATGATTTTCAAAAAAGTTTTCTCTCACATAAAAAAGTCATTGTTGTTAAAAAGAAATAAAACTAAGAGGTATATTTTATATGTACATAGACAAATATGATACATGTTTTATTTCTTATAAGAGTTATAAAAAACTCAGTATTTTATGAAAAACCTTTCCGACTTATGGTTTTTTTTTTCAAATGAGACATAGTTAACATTTGCTACAATTTTTTCTAAAAAAATGGGATTTTTATGATTTCTTAAAAATTGCTCTTTTGACTTATGGCCTCTAACCAATCTAGGCATTTATTTCCTTCTTCCATCTGACAATTACTTAAAAAGGTCAACACAATTATAAAGAAGATTCATTTTAAACTTTATAGTTGAATTGAGCTTTTTAAAATATTTCAATTATTTTACCTAATTGTTTTTATTTATTTTTTTGTTTTACCAAAGGAATACTATTTCAAAAAAAGAGGTCGGGGCTTAAACCCTATTGGGAAGTTGCACGACAAAGCAGTAAATATTCGTTATAAACAAAGAAGACTTGATAAGTTATATACAGAAGCAAAACAAGGTATATTTAAAGAATTTCATATTTGTTGGCAACATAAGTGAAAATTAAATCTTCCACCTAAAGAGTGAAAAATATGTAATTACGATTTTTTTCGAAACCTTATAAACATTTGTTTTTCTCAAAAACCGTCCCACAGCTTTAAAAAAAAAATAACAAAAATGCATTTAGTTAAAGCTAGTTTATGGTGGAAAAAATTTTCCAAAAATTATTTATTTTTGCTACCTCCTATGCAACCATTTTTTTTTTTGTTTTTGATTTTCTCATAAACAGTATGACTGATTTTGATCATTTCTTTATATCAAAGCTTCCCAGTAATTTTAATGTTAATGTGTATTCAAATTTAAAAAAACAAATTTATTTTTTGATATTTTAAAAAAATTCTTTTTTTTTTTGAAAATTCAATATTTCGAAAACCCCATGCTATATACATACATGTTTTTAAAACTTGATAAATACAAGTTTCTCAATAAAATGTACAAGAAATGAAAAAAAGGCTTTGTTTTACCTAATAATAACGGTGCTCTCCATACAAATGTTAAAAAATGGTTTTCGAAAGTCGTATTTTTCTCGAAAACGGTTCCAAGAATGTTGCTTACATTTTTTTTTGCTTTTCATTAATTCTTATGATCTATAATTTAATAAAAAAAAATGCAAAAAAAATATACGTATTACTGACTGTGCCTACCATAGAACGATTTTTCCGAATTTTGAACTTTTCATGATTGTCATAACAGATTTTAATGAAATTTTGTATAGAGAAGCTTCTAAAGAGTTTAAAAAACATTGAATTTCAAAACTTAAAAAAAAAAAATATTTTTTTTTAAATTTTAAATAAAAAGGTTATTTTTTTTTTGGTAAATTCAATATCTTAAAAACGAATTAATATTTTTGTTTGTAAATTTAATTTTTATTCGAACAATTATAAAAAAATGTTTTCTTAAAAATGGTTTTAAAATTTTGTATATAAAAGCTTATTTTCTTAATAAACACTTAACACCGAATTATAATTTTGTTCTTGCATAAACTAATATTTGCTTAAAACACATGGTATCTTGTGTTTAGCTCCAAATACTAAAGGAGTTTGTTTTCGTCATTTAAATAATGAAGTTTATGCTTATGAACAGTTTTTCTCTAATAACATTAATTTTCATGCTTCTTCGTCTTTTAGATAAGAGCAAGTTCGTGCGATCCAGTCGTGCATTTTATTTTTAATGGTGCAGTGAACTTTTGGCAACACTTTACTCATAGAACCTGAAAAATATTTTGAAACAAATATACATATGTTGATAATTTGCTTTAATATTTAATTTAAATATTTAAACAAAGTTTTCATCACTCAGTAATTACATAATTTTCTTTTAAATTGCATTTTATAAAATAATTATAGTATTTTATATTGCACTAATAATATTCTCCTTGCATAGCTCATGTAATTGAAGAAAGTTTGGATTCACCTTTAATTTCCCAAGAACAAGAAAGTGGGATTATCTGGCTTTGCCACAATAGCGAACCTTGGTCTGAGGTGGAAAAAAAGTGGGCATCGCTTGTAAGAATACGAAGAGCTGAAATATTATCAGAGACCAGCAGCTACATTTTAAAAAGGTGGCCACTTTTCAAACACAGCCTCGGACATTTGTTGGTAGGCTCATACCATTATTTTAAAATATTCATTAAAAAACTAACTAAGATTCCTTTTAAGGTTGAAATAGACTATCTTCTAATATTCCCGGATAATCCATCAAGCCTGCTGACCAGATGGGATTCTTTTCTTGAAAAAATAATACCGTTTTTCAGAGAGTCAATTAAAGACAAACAATGTCGCAGCCTAATGAAGCATTTAGATTCCGCAAATGACAGTAAGTTTATGTTTTGCTATATGCTAAAAAAAACTTAGTTTATCCTTTGTAATTTACATTCGACAATGTTCAGGTTAAGTTAATTAAGATTTCAAGAGTAAAAAGAGTTACATAACCCCATTATCATTCTGTATACCATTATTTTGATTATTTGGAATAAAAGATTTGAATATTAATATACTAATTTAGTACGAGTAACAAGCAATCATATTAATTTGTTTTCTATGCTCTTTCAGATGCACGAGACTGTATTGTGTTCATGCTTCTGCATGCCGTTTTAAAGTCTTCAATGGTGTCATCGAAGGGAAACAAATGGAAGCCGAGCATCATTGACTCCCAAAATTCAACAATACTTCACTGCTTCACTGTAAGTTCTTATTCAGAAAAAATTGAAGAACTGAAAGCTAAATATTTTGAAAAAAAAAATACGTTTCAACCAATAATTATAGTTATAGGGCTTAGCTTAACAGAATTAACAGCATATTATACTTACTACGATGGTATATTGTACAAATTTCAAAGTTTTATAAAATGTTTAGACTCAACTTATAAACTTTTCAATGTTATGAATTTTAAGTACCCAGTTGAAGGTAAAAATGTTTATGTATTCCTTGAAAATTATTTCTATGACAATTTCAATACATCACTTAAAAGTACAAGCACATCAGCTTTGTTAAATTACTTAAAAATCTAAATTCCAATTTGAATTATAGGAACATTCTTCAGTTATTTTATATGAGTATTTTCACTAATTCCAGTTCTTTATTTTTTGAATTATTCATCTTGTGTTTTAATCCTGCAAAATGTATGAATGCTTCTCTTGTCACTTAACTTTTGATTTGCCAAAAATCTTAGTAAATCACATAAAATCACTTATTCTTATTCCGTATTCCCTGAAAAATATTTCTGTGACAATTTCAATACATCACTTAAAAGTACAAGCACATCAGCTTTGTTAAATTACTTAAAAATCTAAATTCCAATTTGAATTATAGGAACATTCTTCAGTTATTTTATATGAGTATTTTCACTAATTCCATCAGTTCTTTATTTTTTGAATTATTCATCTTGTGTTTTAATCCTGCAAAATGTATGAATGCTTCTCTTGTCACTTAACTTTTGATTTGCCAAAAATCTTAGTAAATCACATAAAATCACTTCATATCATCAAAGATGAGAATTTTCATTGTATACAAGGAAATTGTTCTCAAGTATTTACGAGTCTTTACTCTTTTAAGAGGCACTTGGAAAGGGTTCATAAAATTTCAAAAAAGTTAAATGAACATGAATCTGAAAAAACTCCAAGCAAAGCGAAGAACCTTGAAACAAGTTATTTGAAAAGATCAGAGATATATTCTCAAGATCTGCCTTCCTGTACAGAGATTTCCAGATTCAGTTCAAAAGAATCGTCCTTGTCCTTAAGAAATGGTCTTAATTTCATATTAGAACTTCATAACAAAAACAATTTTAACCGAAAAAACGTGTCATTTATTATAAACGCAATAGAAGCGCAAATAACGAATCCAATAGCATTTACTATTGAATCAAAAATTTTACATTTAATTGAAGATATTGATAAGAGAAAAGAAGCTTCAAATTTGATATATCAGTTAGTATTTCCTTTTCAAAAAATAAATACAGAGTATAAATTTATTCAAAAATTGCAACAAGAAAACCTTTACCAAAATCCTCTCCAGTACGTGATCAATGAGGAAGTTTGTGAAATAATAAAAAATTATTCTCCAGTATTGGACTCAAATAAGTCCATGGGAGTAATTATGCCCTTAAAGTTTCAATTCAGAAAGTATTTTGAAACTGCAAACATCTTAGATCAAACATTTCAGAACATGAGCTGCTTAGAAAAAAATAAAATAGATGAATTTCATAATTTGGTTAACGGCATCGTTTGGCAAAAAAAAGTAAAATCATTTGAAGGAAAACTCGTTATCCCTTACAATTTGTACTTTGATGATTTTTCGGTAGATAATCCTTTAGGATCACATGCTAAAGACCAATCCGTTTGCGGTGCTTATTACAACTTCCCAACTGTTCCTAGGCAACATCTTTCTAAATTAACCAATATTTTTGTAGCGGGGTTTTTTAAGACGAAAGACAGGTCATCTTTTGGAAACTCAAATGTATTAAGACCATTTATAAATCAAATAAAAGACTTAGAAACAATGGGTTTAGAAATCGTTTTGAATAATAAAATATTACGTGTGCATTTTGTTTTAGCTTTTGTTCTTGGTGACAATTTAGGGCTTAATACTTTTTTGGGATTCAGTACAAGTTTTAACTCTAATTATTACTGTCGACTTTGTAAGAGAAAAAAAAAAGAAATGCAAGAAGATACTTCTGAGGAAACAAAATCACTTCGTGACTCAATTAATTACAATGCTGATCTTGCAATAGATGACGAAGCACTAACAGGTATTAAAGAACCATGTATTTTCAATGAAATTTCATCATTTCATGTTGTGGATAACTACAGTTGCGATATAATGCACGATATTTTCGAGGGTGTTTGTAGATATGATCTTTCAAAAATTTTATTATATTTTATTGAATCTACAAAACTTATAACATTAGAAACTTTGAACTATCGAAAGCAAATGTTTGACTATGGAGAAACTGACATTGGAAATATCTCGCCACCATTAACAATTGCAAATTTAAGATCATCATCTTTAAAAATGACAGCAAGTGAGACAATAACATTCGTAACTTACGTTACTCTTATGATAGGAGATTTGATTAATGAAGGTGATGAAGTTTGGAATTTTTTGATAGTTCTTATCAAAATTATTGACCTGGTAATGCTTCCGTTTTTTAATGAACATACTTTAAAATCTCTGGAATGTCTTATCTCAAAACATAATTCTCTTTACGTAAGGCTTTTTAGAGACACTTTAAAACCAAAGTTTCATTTCTTAGTTCACTATCCAAGTGCCATCAGAAAGTGTGGCCCACTGAAGCATTTATGGTGCATGCGCTTTGAAGCACTTCATAAGGTTTATAAAAATGCTGCAAGAGCTACAAGTTCAAGAGTAAATATAGCTTATACACTCTCGATTCAAGCAGGATTAAAATTCGCGCATAACGTTTCAAATGAATCATTTTTTAAAAACGATTTCCAGTTTGCTCAAAAAGATACATTCTCGGTTGATTTTACAAAATATTCCAAATATATAACCTTTAGTAAGATAGATCCTAAAAATTCGACTTGCGTCAAGAAATTATATTTTAGGGGTAAACTTTATAAAAAAAAATATTTTCTCACAATTTCATCCTCAGTCCATAATATTTTACTGTTTGAAATCGAAGAAATAATAATAATTAATCAAGATGAAGTGCATTTACTTTGTATGCAATGGAATATTGAGAGCTTTAGTGAGCACTTTCAATCTTACATTGTAAGTAACAATGAGGGGAACATTAGTTTAAAAAGTATTTTCGATTTTGATGGTCCTCCCATTCACCTACATTTGCTTAATAGTGGCAAGAAAGCATTTCGCGTAAAACCATTCTGAACATGCAGGGCTCAGCTAGAAAAGAAACTGATCCAATTTTTACATTTCTTTTTGAAGCTTAAAAAAGCTTTTTTGTTATTATTTTTACTTGGTTGGTATTTCAAAAAATAAAAATAATAAAAAACAGCTTTTATGAAAGATCACAAAATTGTAGGTTCAGTTAAAACACTTAGGGTCCACTTAAAAACTTTTCTATAATGAATTTGTGCTTTGTTAATTACTTAAAAAATATAATTCCAAGTAAAATTATCGAAGCTTTGCTTACCTTACTTATTAAAATAGAATATTACATGTTTTAAAGTTTTTTAATATGATTTGAAATGATGAATTCAAGGAGTGTAGGATGTGTATGCATTCCTTCCAAATTATTTTTAAGACAATTATATGGCTAGGCGCGCGCATTAAATTTTTAGTTTCACAACTGCTTGGTTCGAGCAACTAAAAAGTTTGTGTTTTGACACAAACTAAACGATTGCCTAAAATGAGTTCGCTATTTTGTAATTATATGCATCTGTGCCGACATTTAACCAAATAATTCATCTTCTTTCTATAAGCAACCAAACAGTTGTGCAACTAAAAATTGAATGTGCGCGCCTAGCCTAAAAGATCACTTGAATTCGAAGTAATATTAGTATCGAAGCATTTTTCACTTATTTCACTTATTCATTAACTTTTGAACTTATGGTATTCCACTTATTTTTGTTTTTGTTTTTTCCTTCACTCAAAAATTGTAAATCAATTTGTATCCTTTAACTGTTTGACTAAGTTCAAATATAAAATTACTGTATAACATAAAAAAAAACTGTATGTATTGTTTCACTTATAATTTTTCATATTTGATGGAGTTATACTTTAGAGTATTTTACAAAACTCAGAAAGCATTTATAATTAAAAAATCATTTGCTTAGAACAAGAGCTTCATCTACATAATCTACTACTTATTTAAAATCAAAAATCATGAAATCATAAAAATAAACAAAAGATATTTTTAAGTTTTTGTAAATATATGTAAGTAACCATGAAAATATATTTTCAAGTTCTTGTTAATAAATTCAAAAACATATAATTGAAAAACAAAATCTTTTTTTTTTGTAATCCTATTTTGAAGAATTTTTCAGTTTATGTATATGTATCTTTGGACCTTATTTACATACATATTTCTAAAACGTAAGTATAAAACAATAATAAAATATTTTATTTAATGTACCAGTTAAAGAATTATAAGTTTCTTTCTTGGAACTGATTAAAATAATTCTTTTCAATGTATTAGTTTTGAACTGTGTTCTACTTAATCGTAATTTTACAAAACGTTTCTCATAATATATCATGCTGTTTTATTTTAAAGATAATAATGATTTCTAAGGTATAGTTTCTGTGTTTTATTGGATATCATTTCAATTTTCAGGTATACAAACTTTATTTTTATGATTTAAAAATATTGTTTTTATATTGGGTAATACGTCATTCATACCATAACAAAAATATAATATTTTAATAGTACCATCTTCAAATTAATAAAAAAAAAAACTATTAATTTAATGCTGCCATATTATGAAAATAATGGTTTAAAAACTATTATTTTGAAAGGATCATCATATTGATCCAATAAGCTATCCTTTTAATTAATAAAAAACAAACTATTAATTTAACGCTACCATATTATTAAAACAATGTTTTAAAAACTATTGTTTTGAAAGGATCATCATATTAATCCAATAGGGTATCCCTTTAATTAATAAAAAACAAACTATTAATTTAATGCTACCATATTATTAAAACAATGTTTTAAAAACTATTGTTTTGAAAGGATCATCATATTGATCCAATAGGGCATCCTTTTAATTAATAAAAAAAAAAACTATTAATTTAATGTTATCATATTATTAAAACAATGGTTTTAAAACTATTGTTCTGAAAGGATCATCTTATTGATCCAATAGGGTATCCCTTTAATTAATAAAAAACAAACTATTAATTTAATGCTACCATATTATTAAAACAATGTTTTAAAAACTATTGTTTTGAAAGGATCATCATATTGATCCAATAGGGCATCCTTTTAATTAATAAAAAAAAAACTATTAATTTAATGTTATCATATTATTAAAACAATGGTTTTAAAACTATTGTTCTGAAAGGATAATCTTATTGATCCAATAGGGTATCCCTTTAATTAATAAAAAACAAACTATTAATTTAATGCTACCATATTATTAAAACAATGGTTTAAAAACTATTGTTTTGAAAGGATCATCATATTGATCCAATAGGGCATCCTTTTAATTAATAAAAAAAAACTATTAATTTGATGCTATCATATTATTAAAACAATGGTATGAAATCTTTTATTTTTTATAGTGCCGTCCCATTGGTTCAATAAGACATCCTATTAATTTTAAGGCTTTGCATCCTTTACGTTGAATAGTAGGGTCCTATTAAATTAATAGGATACATTATAACTTTTCTAAAGTACACGTTATTGAGTTAAGAGGACAAACTATTAGATTTAATAGTACAGTCACACTATAAATATAATAGGACCCACCTATAGTTAATAATAGGATAAATCCCATTGACCAATTTTAATAGTAAAAAACTATTGAAAACAGCTAAAATCCTATTGATTTTATAGTTTTTTTCTCTGAGTGTGGGTCTCCTGTCTCACCCTGTCCCTCCGATCACGACCCCGATCGGACACAGTCCTACTGAACCGAAGGCGCTCTGCTCCGTCTTGTATGAGTGCGTCTAGACCATAAAGGAGCGGCCTATCCACAGTACTAAGGCTGACGCGGTAGGCTAGCGGAACTGCCTCTCAATCCTGGATCAGCCCTCGACTGTCTAAATAGAGTAATGCATTAGGTGCAATATGGCCACTTAAACGCACACTCTCGAAGTATTCATTGTTGAGGCAGTAAGCTATTAGTTGAGGTCAACGCTCTCGCAATGTAACCCCGAATCCAGAGTATATCTAATAATGAGTAGGGACACTCTCCACGTGTTTCTAATCAGTAAATTTTTTTTAAGTACACAGAAACGAGAAATAGATGAAAATAAGAAGTGTGATGGTGAAAGAGAGATAAGAATTCAACTCGTCGCGCCTTTGAAAATACATTATGAAAAAAATGTAAACAATTCCCAATCCACTCCTCCTAGTGTGATCAACCAAATACTTAAAAAGTAAAAATACTGTTGCTACTACTCAACCAAAAATGGCTTCGTTTTATTTTTCGAGAATACCAAACAAATATCAAATGAATATTTCAATATTTAAAAATGAAGTACAAATTTAAGATTCATTTATATGGTCTATATCATTAAAAAAAAATTAATCGACAGAAATAAATCCAGTATCACGAAAAAAAAGAATATGGTCACTCAAAAGAAGAGAACGGCACAGAGAAAAAATACGCTCACAAGCAACCAACCTATCGCGCCTTTAAAAAAACCTTATGAAAAAATATTGCATTTATATATCTTACGAATGAGATTGTTTGTGGTGGTGCTTGAAAAAAATATTGTGGGTTTTTCTTACATTAGTGAATTGTCGTAAGGATTAAAATTAATACTTTGGAACTTCTCACGCTTATTGTTTGTTTTTGTTCTTGTTTTTATTTGTGATAGTAGGACTTGCATATGTGTAGAGAGTGTCCCTACTCATTATTAGATATACTCTGCCCGAATCAGCTTCACTAAGAAATTATCGATTCTGTTTATGTTGGCTCCGTTGTATAGAACCTGGTTGGAATAATAATGTCTGTACTCCGACTCTGGTGTTCTGTGTAATCCAACGCAACATCTAAGACACTACCTCTCAAACAGCAACCATAGGCAATCATCGGCCGGATGAGAGCCATGTAGCAAATCACCTTCACTCTACTGTCAAGCCGGCAAAGGCTCTCCTAGCCGTGTTATATGTCTTTCGAAACACAAATACTGATCCAACCAGATGTCAAGATACTTTACTACACTTTAACTCGCCAGTGGCTGTCGATGTGGTTCTACAATCACCAGCTTGCGTCAGTTCTTTCTCCAGCCAACGGAGTCCTAAACATAATAGTTTTAGATTTCTGAAAGTTGATTTTCAACGTCCAGTCATCACAATATCGCTGAATCTTGTCGAAGTCACGCTGAAAGAGAATTCTGATGACCTCAACTTTTGGAGACGTTCTTAACGTAATAAGATCGTCGGCATACGCAATTGCCTGAGTTAGACTACCTATCAGATCGCTGATGTAAATGCTGTATAGAATCGGCGAATTCACCGCTCCCTGTTGAAGACCACTTTTTATATCGAAGATTGCGGTAGAAGTTACTTTGCCCCTGTTGTCCCCCCCGACGAGTTTCACCTGGTCGCGGTCGGGGGGGGGGGGGGGGCTTACGTCTATTCTCTCGCTGCTTGTTCAGTTAAGAGATTTAGACATACTAAGAAAACTCAAGGGAGTAGTAGAGTCATTACGGGTGTGTGTTGGTAAAATCTCCGGCTACTTACGTGGCTGGAGATTTTTAAGGTATTCTCCAGGTTTTGAGGTCTACTAGGGAGGACTAGGGTGAAATTGTGAAGTCTTTGGTTGCTCGTGTTCGGGCTCTTGAGGGATTGACTGTTAGAAGTGTATTGCTACTGAACTACACATCGGACCATGGCAACAAGCGTAAGTCCAAGATTATGGTCGTAGTGGCATACCTGCCCGAGTGTAGCTTGCGTAATTCCCACGATCATAATGGTTGGCGGAGAAGCGTAAGGCCATGGTTGTTGGATGGTGGTGCAAGTGGTTAATGCATGGATGATGGTCTTGACTTTTGGGGCTCGTTCACTTGTCGCTGTAGACTTTTTGATGGATCTTGGTTGATAGGGGGAATGGGATTGGTGAAGTCTTCGGCTGGGCAAGCAGCTGGAGATTTCTAAGGTCCTACTCGAGGGAGCAGTGAAATTAGTAACGTCCCCGGCTGCTTTTGTGGCTGGGGATTTCGAAAGTATCACTGGAAGGGTTGACCTTGGTTTGTAGGGGTAAGATGAGTAAAGTCTCCGGCTGCTTATGTGGCTGAAGATTTTGAAAGTCTTACGTAAGGAGCAGTGAAATTAGTAACGTCCCTGGCTGCTTTTGTGGCTGGGGAAGCTTTTAAGGTTGA
The DNA here is from genome assembly GCA_911387755.1 of Chrysotoxum bicinctum. Classification (NCBI taxonomy): domain Eukaryota; kingdom Metazoa; phylum Arthropoda; class Insecta; order Diptera; family Syrphidae; genus Chrysotoxum; species Chrysotoxum bicinctum. Next base: position 177,540,813 of record OU426988.1, on the reverse strand, counting down.
TCTTGGTTAGTATTAGTAAAGTCTCCGGCTGCTTATTTGGTTGGAGATTTTGAAATTCTTACGAAGGTTCAATAAGGGTTTCTTATTTGTTCCTCATTACTTACTTACTTACTTACTTAACCGGCTCCCGATCCATGGAGGGTCTCTGCCTGAGTTATTATGGTCTTCCATCGGTTGCAATCCCTCGCGAGCTCCCTCCAGTCGTCGGGACCAAGCGCTCTTGCATCTATAACCGCCTGGTCCCTGTATCGGAGGTTCGGTCTTCCTCGTCGTCTCGAACCTGGGGGCTGGGATTCGAAGATTTTCTTGGCTGGAGCGTTGTTGTCCATTCGCTCGATGTGACCGAGCCAGTGTAGTCGACGTGTTTTGGCTTTTGGATTACATCCACATCTTGGTACAGCTCGTATAATTCACGATTAAAACTTCTCCTCCATTCGCCCTCTTCACAATATCCGCCGAAGAATTTTTCTCTCGAAAGTGCCCAGTATCAATTCCCCATTTTTACTTATCGTCCAGCACTCGGCGCCGTAGAGTAGAACTGGTAAAATTAGCGTTTTGTATAGCGTGCACTTTGTCTTTCGAGAAAGGAGTTTTGAACCCATTTGTTTGGCCAAACTGAAGTAGCAGCGGTTTGATAGGGTAATTATTCGTCGAATTTCCACTAAGGTGTCATTCGTGGGATTGATGTTCGTTCCGTGGTAGGTGAACTCCTTGACTACCTCGAAATTACTGCTACCAACAGTGACGTTTTGTCCTAGGCGATGGACAGATGCGGCTTTGTTTGTAGATAGCATATACTTTGTTTTGTCCTCATTAACTTCAAGACCAACGCTCGCCTGTTCATCAATTGCTGTGAACGCTTCTAGTTGCAGCTTGGAGCGGCCGGTGATATCGATGTCGTCCGCATATCCAAGCAGTTGGGAAGACCTGTGCCTTCCAGGTTAACATCACTCTTGCGCACTATCTGCTCCAGGACTAGGTTGAAGAAATCACATGATAGCGCATCTCCTTGTCTGAACCCTGTGCACGCCTGGAATAGCTCGGATGAGCTGTTACCCATTTGCACGTTGCACCCCGTATATTGTAACGTCATGCGGCATAGCTGGATCAGTTTTTTCGGGATCCCGAGCTCCGACATTGCCAATAGAAGCTCTTGGCGACTTATGCTATCATATGCGGCTTTAAAGTCGATGAAAAGATGGTGGGTCTCGACTTGAAACTCGTTGGTCTTTTCCAGGATTTGCCTCAATGTGAAGATTTGGTCTATCGTTGATCTGCCTGGCCTGAAGCCACACTGGTACGTGCCGATTATAGTGTTGCAGAAAGGTTTTAGACGCTCACATAGTACGGTGGATAGGATCTTGTAGGCAACATTAAGCAGGGATATGCCCCTGTAGTTTTTGCAGGACATAGGATCGCCTTTTTTGTAGATTAGGCATATGGAGCTATTTGACGAGTCGTCGGGCATGCTTTCCTCCTCCCACACTTGGTTGATGAGCTGATGCATGCACCCTATCAGGACATCTCCTCCATACTTAAAGAGTTCCGCAGGTAGGCCATCCGAGCCTGCGGATTTGTTATTCTTAAGCTTGCGTATGGCTTTCTTAACCTCTTCAGTACTGGGTAGTGGGACTGGATCTTCATTGACTGGTCTTATGCTTCTTTGCTCCCCTGTGTTTTCGTTTAAATAATGCCCATTAAGCAGCTGCTGGAAATGCTGTTTAAACACGTCTACAATTCCCTGTGCTTCGGTGACTAGGTTCCCTTCGCTGTTTAAAAGAGCTTGCGTGCCGGTCCTATAACCTGATGCCAGTTGTTTGGCTGTTTTATAGAACCGGCGGGTGTTTGTGGTGGTGCTAGATTCCTCGAGATACCTGAGCTGAGAATCTGCGGCTGCTCTTTTCTTTCTGCGCAGGGTTTTTTCTCTTTCCTTCTCTTTTCACGGTACTCTTCTTTTGCTGCTCTTGGTTTCCGTTGCAGCATTTGCATTCGTGCATTTTCCGTCTCCTGCTTCAATACCACGCATTCATTATCATACCACGGGTTGCCAACGAGGAGGATTGTAAGCACCTGATGTGTAGGAAAAGATACAGCTCGAAGCCCCCAGTTCCTACAGCATCCAACCACCTTCCTCTTTATAGTGGCGTTAGATAGGCCTCGCTCCTTAGCAAGGGGTGTGAACATGCCTTAACATGTTTGCAAATTTGCTACTGGAGTGGTGTAATGCTGCTTCGGGGCGGTGGTCAACGCTTAATTTGACTCCGTTATGTGAGTAGGCTCGCCGTGGAATTAAGCCTTAACGGCAGGTGTCCACGTAAAACGTATTCAAGGTTCTTCCTCTTTATAGTAGCAAATAATAGGGGGATCGTCGTCCTTGTTCTTTAGAACAAAGACTAGGAGCGTCTTTCCTTGTTTGCCGTAAGGCAAACTAAAGACAGGAGCGTCTTTCCTTGTTTACTAAAGGTCTGCATGAATACATTCATTTACCTTCTCTGAGTAAGCACAGTACTTCAGTGTATTCTGTTCGTTGCATGCATAGAAAGTAGTGTACACTGAAAATGAATACACTATTCTAAAAGAACAAACACTGCACACCATTCGATTCCTTTATAATAAAACGAATACACTGTTTGGTTTCTCTCCTAAGTATTTCTGGAATTATAGATAATTTTGTATAGCAAAATCGATAATAATTTACAAATTTTAATTATATGGGCTTAACCGTGCAAATTTTAACTTTTGCCATGCGTCGAAATATATAGACATTATTAATAAATATTCAGGTTTTGGAACTTATAATATTATATATATCATTGAGTTTTAACTATTCAATTTATAAAATGAACTATCGAGATAGTGCGAAAGTGTTTGAAATCGAAAAAATCATCGAATATTGAGGCTTTTGGCTGCGTGCGTGGATAATTAACGTTTTGTATTATTGCAAAAATAATGTTTAACATGAGATTACTTAGTACAATTTTTGTTTTTTTATTTCAGATAAATGAAGGGCAAAATTAATTGAAATCATTCATTTTGAGCGCGTGCCTTCCTTAAAAATAATCCTATATGATATGTATAAATTTTAGAAAAAACTGCCATGCGTGATTTTTCGTAAATCTTTAATTTTCACAAATTTTCGTGTCTATTTTTTTAACATTGATCATGGGGCATTTTTGTATGGTCTGCATCATTATTTAAGCTATCTAGAGTAAAAAAAACTTTGGCTTCAATGCGTGCTTCATTATGTACAAATTTTATGAAGTTAACAAAACAAACGTAAAAAACGTAACTGTTTCAAAAAAGGAACTTTTTTACTAGCACACCAAAGCATTGTTTGATTATACCCTTACAATGAGCGTAATTTAAACAGTAGAAACTATAAAAAAATGGTAAAAGTGTTAAACAAATAAGTTTTAAAAAAGAAGCTGTGAAGATTAAAAATAAAAACCAAATCAATTAACTCGGTTCTTAAAGTAAATTATTTCAAATTCATTTCTCTATACTTTATACCTTTATACTCTTCAACAAACAATACATATGAGTTATTTTGAAGTTTTTTATTTATTCGTGGTTTATAATTGAAGAAAAACTCAAATTTACATGCGTGCCTTAATTTTTTTTTTGTTTTTTTTTTTCAAACTCAAGAAGTTAAAATTTACAGGGATAAGGCCATATCTTTCTTAAAAATGAAATATGTTCAAGGAAAATATACTAAAACTTTTTTTGCAAATTTTATAGAACATTATAATACAGTTTCTATGTCATTCATGGTAATGTTTTACATATTTGAATAAGAGCATATTTGTAGACAAGATAATTTTTCAAAATGCGTTAATAATGTCAAAACTAATGAGTGATATATGTATACTGGAACAAGCCTTTAAAAAAAACTTAATTGAAAATACTTGTATATCAGCTTTCCTCTTAGATTTAAGGTTTTGTAATCTTTTACATAATATGTTTATTTAAAGAATAAGCAAACCAATAATATAAAAATACTTATTTTCTCCATTTTTAATTTTGTATACAGATTTTACATTTTTAGTCAATGGAAAAGAAACAGTACTTCAATTTCTTTTAATATTATTTTTTCAGATTAATCATGTAGAGTTGGATAATTTCTTTTCACAAATTATATATTTGCTTTAATGACAGTATTCTCAGACCTTAATTTTATAGATCTGTTGACGATTTCGGAAGTTAGAAACTAGTTTATGAACCATCTCGTTTGAATTGTTTTATGAAAATTGTTTTTTTTTTTCGAATCCTTATGACCAATTTTAGTGTGTAACTTGTTGAATTGATCGTAAAATATTGTTCGGCATTATCTTAGAGCAGGGTTGGGGCAATAAATGAGTTTTAATTTTTGTTCATTATTCAGAAATTCTTCATCAACTTTTGAATTTTTATTTATAAGAACCTATCCCAGTTTTGCTTCACACAGCTTTTTAGTATTAAATTTGGTGTCAGTTTGGAAAAAAATTTAAACAAAAATAAAGATGACCATATTTCATTGAACTATTGACCTCAATCATAAAGACCCGTAATACTCAAGTTAGAATCGATACCGAAAATCGGCATTTTTTCACGATTTTAATTTTTAATCTTATAGTGAGAAATTATATAAAGTTCCTCTACCTCGTCCCCCGTTGCATATATCAAGTTATTGCCTATGAAACATTCACCCTTATTCCGATAGTCGTTTTACTAAAACGCCAGTAAAACGACAAGGCTCTAGAAACGAAAATTGGAATTGTATTGAAACGACTATCGTTATAATGCTTAGAAAAGTGAAGAACATTGAGAACGCTGCTGGTCTCTGGAGCCTTCTCGTTTTAAAGGCGTTTTATTAAAACGACTATCGGAAAAAGGGTGATTATAGAGAATCATTACGATAGTAAATTTGCATCATAAGATTCTTAAAATTATTCAATTTTTCATCAACTTTTGAATTTTTCATAACAAAAGTTGAAAATAAAAGAACTTTACCCATTCTTTTAATATGGTCAGTTTTACCCTTTCCCAATAGTTCTTATCAAAATTTAGCCTGAGTTTTCCACTTTCTTTATTGATCTTCACCTTAGTGTTCGGATAATTTGATTAAAAGTTAAAGTAAAATTTGCCGTGATAACTTTTCTATTTGTTCACCCTCACATTCTTTAGCAATTGAAAGTTCTCAGTTCGCTTCTACTCGGTGTGTTTAGTGTATTATTTGGTGTATTCGATGTTTTCGATATAAACTCGCTGTATTCGATGCATTTGAGAAAACAAATCAAATGGTGTATTCGTTTCGAGTGAATACACGATTCTTTTGTTTTGGTATGGGGTAATGATTAATTTGTTTTGTTTTAAAAGAATTGAAAGCAGCAAATAGTGTATTTGAAAAAATATAGAATGGCTTGGAAGTGGTTTCGAGCCATTCGTTGCAGATGTTTATATGTTTACCGCAAGGTAAACTAAAGACAGGAGCGTCTTTCCTTGTTTGCCGTAAGGTAAACTAAAGACAGGAGCGTCTTTCCTCGATTACCGTAAGGTAAACTAAAGACTAGGATGCACATTGAGTTGTTGGTTTCTGCCCAGGCTGACTTTTTGTTGTGTATCCTAAGGGTTGACAGGCCCAGGGTTTTGCAGGAGCCCATCTGGAAATGACGGGTTCAGATCTGGTAATTCCGAAGCTGAGTAAGAATTTGGACTATGTCCCTGTTCCGTTCGCCTAGGAAGCTCCATGAAATGACGAAGTGGCGAAGCTTCACCGGAAGCTATATTCTGGTACCATGGGAGATAGTGCCCATTTGAGTCGGAAGTTGAGTTTTACCCTCGGCTCGAACCCTGTCTATGAGGTAGCATCTAGTGGGAGTGGGAGCATCATGGTGGCTTGGTTTCTCCAAATGCGGAAACACATGATTTTCAAGATTCTTTTCTTGAATTCAAGAGGTGTTAGATAGACCTCGCCTCCAAAGCAAGAGAGGTGTGCATATGCTGCAACATATCACAACTTTGCGACCGAGATAGCTTGCTATGTCGGGGTTAATGGTCAGGACTAAATCTGACTCCGATGGTGGTAGGCCACCCGTGGGGTAGAGCCGTAATATGCAGGTATCCACGTAAAACCCAAAGCCGATCTTGGCCACTTTTGTATATTCCATTGAGCATGTCATAAAGTTTATACAGCAGTGGTTTACTTATGCCGAGTCTGATCAGTTTTAGATAGAGCCCCTCTAACAACACTTTAATGCTTCTGTACATTTCAATGCATCTGAATTAAATAAATTATTACCTATTCTTTCAAACAAAAAACCGTTTTGAGTGCACATTTCACTGCAATCGAAAGACACTATTTTGAGTACCTACCTAACCTTATCCGCATGATGACCATGATGAATAAGTGTTCAATGAAATTATTTATTGTTAAATAACCTATGGCCCAAAGTTATCAGTTCACACTTTATTGCAGTACCAATTGATGTGAATTTGGTGGAAACAACTTCCACGGATCCACATAAAACTCCTGCACGAAATAGCCTCTCGGCAAAGCTGACGTCACCGACATTGTTGTTCGCTGGCGAATTTTCAATTAACTAATTAGTCCTAGAAAAGTATTCGATTGTTCTCTGAAATCATCGCCTTTCTACCCGAATTTGAATCCGAATCGTCTGCACTTGACTCGACCGGCCATCCACACCCCCTGCTACCCGCGCTTCTTCCTAAAACTTTGTCCACGTTTGCCTCGAAAATATCAAAAGTAGGCCAATTTAGCAATCAGTTATGGTAGCCAAATTATTTGCAATTTTCAGTACAATAGCATGGCGTTAGCGCAGCAACGGAGATATACCATATACCCACACAGTAGACACACACATGAACCATTGCACTCTCTTGAAGAACTAGGATGCTCTTCCAAAAATGCAATCCCATCATATTTCAGTGTTGCACTTCACTATGATCCATCAGCAAAACAACATTCTGCCTAATAGAACTCTAAACTATGTATGTCGTAGATGCAGAAAATTAGCGTTTGTGCATATATATTTGCACTGATGTTTGCGTGTTGTATAATGTGATATGAATTTATCCTTCTCTAGTTGTCCGAGGATGTCTGACTGTTTATCATACTGGCTCTTGGCTGTTGCAGATAGATAAAGGATTCATGCAAATTGTTTGGAACAAAGCGGCAAAGTATGAACATTGAGTACCCGTTACCGCGCACTGCACCGTTGTAGTTGTAGCCATATCGAAGCCACAGCCGCCACCGCTGCAGTCGGCATCCCATCAAATTGAAAATTAGGTGAAATTAGACATGTGAACAGTGAAACATTGAACAAGGACAACAATGCATCCGATTAGTCCTCTAAATCTCTCGTAGAATTGCTCTTGGCAATATTTAGAAGTGCTTTCCATTAGAGTCAGCTCTTACGTAGGGTATTAAATTGCAGTGAAATAATTCCACGGAAATTTACTCCGTATAAGAATTTATTCCCCTATGTTTTCGGTCTGAGCATGAGATTAACTTCAATTTGTAAAGTTCAGATATTTCCTTAATCTAGGATGACAATGTCGAATTAATTTAAATTATCTACGTGATTTTTTAACCAGTTTCACACGCCAAGTTGATTGAGATCCACTAGGTGTTGTCTTAGATTGCATATAATGTGATGTGGATTCGTCCTGGAACATTGGATCACTGCAATGAAAGGGAAACATGGAGCCGGGTAAGCCATTCCACATTCGTGTAGTATGGCTAAAAAAACAATCTCTGTACTACACAGTACGTCCGAAATCGGGCTCAAGGGTGCATTTGTGAGCATGATGAGCATTCCTAGAAGTACGGGTCTTATACTACAGTTGAATTGTTTGAGGGGAGGAATGCAACTAGCTATTTCATTAGAGCACTATTTACAAAAATATCGGCAATATAATGATATACATGAAACATTGCGGCAGTGCTCGAGAAATGTGTCCGTTATATCATTTCACCTATCATTTTTAAAACTCTTTTTTGAACTCTATCCAAAAGACTCAATTGGATTATTGGAGCACGTGCCCATGAAAATTGTACTCAAGCTATCGACGAATATAGGCTTTACAGATTAAAGACAGATCATAAGCCCTTAGCAGCGTTTTTGGCGACGTCAAATATGTGATCGCTCTACAAAAGATGGTCTCTGATTCACATGCTTAGAACTGAAAGCTGTTCAGTCTCTTCGATGCAAGTTCCACCCGAAAGGTAATCTTGTCTATTACAGAATTCGCAGAATTTTACTTCCGGTGAGTTGACTAGATTCGCATCCGCTGTAAAACTCAATTATGTAATTGGTCGGATGAACTACATTGTCGATTCCTAAAATTACCTTATCATTTATGAACTTTCCTATCGACACTGTCAACTGTCACCTACAAATATTTATTAAACTGGCCTAGGCTGTGATAATAGTATCGCTTTCGATCAGCGAAATCAAGCATCGTTGAGATTGAGAGTGGTTAGTACGAAGATGGAGGACGGTTCAAAACCAACCGTGTGCTCTTTTTTTTTTAGATTTTTTGGTCTCTGGTTGCCATGCTATTTTTGGATTTTCCATTAAAATTTGTTAAGCAAACACTTTAGCATTCAGTATGATAAGCTTTTTACTTGCATTTTTGTACTATCCATTGTGTATTTTCGTTTAATCAAAAATTCACTTCAGATTCGTCTCGAAATTGGTGCGAATGTGAAATGATAGAAATTGTATGGAGTGCGAAGTATTGCGAATTCAGTAATACTCGTACCATATAAGCTGAACAAAATGTCGGTGATGCAGGGATTGTTACCGACATTCGTTCAACATTCATTCGTCGGATTCAGTAATAGCAAAAGTTTGGAAATGAATTGAAACTGTCAACTTAGCTCATTCGCCGAATTCTGTAATAGGGGTGAATATCTAATCCATCGAAGAAGAGATTCATCGATACCAAATGCACGCATTTTCCATAAGAGAGTTTGATTCCAAACTCTATCAAATGGTTTTGAAATATCTTACTTTCTCCAAAATGATGTATTAGATTTGTGTCACTGTTCCGTGAGATATACCATCAGATCACCATTGGACCTATTGCTACGAAAGCCATACTGCCGGTCATTCGTTCATCAAGATATTTCTTAAGATGAAAATTGATCAGCGTTTGCATGACCTTGGAAAGTAAAGTAGAGACGTAAGTACAATTGGTCTACAGTTAGAGGGGGAGGGGGAAGATTCGCCTTTTTTAGGGACATGCTAGACAAATGCTATTTTCCATCCACTCGAAAAGAGATCAGTAGATTAGGTCAGATTCAAAATCTTTGCCAGCGTTGAACAACACCTTTTCAGAACAGTAGGAGGGATATTATCCGGACCATCGGATTTGTGAATCTCAAGATATTTTAGTACTCTAGGAACTGAAGGAGTGCGAAGAAGAAGAAGATTCGTCCCATAAATTCGTTTACGCTGTCAAGTACAGGAGGAGTCTTATCCCTCCTGGGAGCATCGAATTCACAGCAAACTGTACTGCAAGTAAATTGGCTTTATCCATCAAGCTTACAACAGGAGTGTCATTGAAGGCAACGTCGCCTAAGATGCATTTTACATCAAAGCCTTATATCTTCAGATTGCCATATCGATGAAGATTGGCAACTCATCAAGGAGTTGTCTTTTGACCTCCAAGACGAAGCACAGGCTCTCCCGATTACGATGTCAAAGTTCTGAGCGGGAACTTCAATTCTAAAATCGGAAAGGATGATGTCGTGGTTAGTTAGCCTCAACGTAAAGAGAACTGATAACAGCTTTCAATTAATAGACTTTGCAGTAGCTCGTAGTGAGGACAATACTTACAATCCACAAAGTAACCTCTCCAGACAGTTCAAACATCATCAACTTAGGCATGAGTACAATTCGAGTGGCAAAGGTTGTCTTTGGCCTTTTACTAAAGAGTTTTTCACTAGGGATATCCAAACATTGGCAGTTAGTTTAAGCCATTTTGACTATTCAATTGGATGTCATTTATTAAATTTGTCTAGCCAATTCAACATGGAGGGTAATAGTGCTTGAAAACATGTGCAAATGAATAATTGTTTTATAAAAGTGTGTCTTCTGTTCGAACAACATTTCTCTCGCTTCATATTCAACGACCAAGCCCATTTGAGGAGGAATAGGTTCATTATAAAGGAAAACTATCGAAATTAGGACGATCACAATCCGCACGCTATCCAACGAATTGCAGACAGAGATAGTCACTTTTTGTGGTGCTTAATCACAATTCTTTACCATTAAGGCACAAACCGCCACTGTCCTGAAAGTCCCACATAATACCTGAATACCATTGCCAAATTGGTCAAATGCGTAAGAGTTATGAAAAATTAGACTTTCGGATGCCCGCCATGCATTGGAGCCGCGGTAGATATTTGTATGATGTTTCATTCCATACATAGTGGTAAACATGAACCTTTTAAATCAACTAAGCAAAAACTAATGATGTCTTACTGGCAGTTCGTTTTATTCAAATTTAAAGATAGGAAATGCTTAATAAAACCTCGCCCAAAAAACTAAATTTGACTCTTGACCCCTTAGCATAAAAACCGGAACCCACAGAAAGCAGTGGAGTCAGCTCTTCACTGTGCATTTAAGACAAGTAACTTATGGAATGAATATCGCGATAAAATCAAAGGGGTATCCGAAACTTACATAGACCACCCCAGATAAAGAACAGAAACATCCTTCAATTTACACCTGCGACCTTGTTAGACTAAGAGATTCCCTTCTTTACACGAACTGCAACAATGTGAAATGTTTTGGCTGTCTCACTATTTCCCATCCATTGCGATGTTCAGACATTCAAAGCCGGGACTGGTATCTATATTTCCTACTAGCACAGTTGCAAAAGCCCTTCGAGATCTTGATATAAGCAAATCCACTAGCCCTGCTGGTATACGTATCGTTCTTCTGAAAAAGTATTCTTTCTCGCTGGAAAACAAATTGTGTAAGATCTTCCATTGCTCCTACTGTTCTGCCTGGAAGATGGAAAACAGCGCATTTGCCCAGCAATGATATCGTATGAATAAGAATGTACCCCTTATGTCATTGTCTTTGAACGGGCATCGAAGAAACCGGTGAGCTCTAAGTACCCGGTATGTGTGCAAACGACGATCTTCATTGCAATGACCACATTCTCGAGACCGCCATAAATTCTACTAAATGCTTTGGATTTCTGTATCGATGTGAGGGCTACAATTTATAGGGCGTTTATACGTCCAAAACTTTTTTCACATCTTTGGGCAGGTGCAGCCCAAACGTCTCTTCATTTATTGGATAGAATACAGAACAAAGCGTTTAAATAGATAGGAAATAGATCATCATCCCATCTCTTGCTGTCTTATCACTTCTTTCACAAGCAAACCGACCCGACCAGAATATTGGTCCGTTGTAGCTTTGCTGCGGTTGTTAGGGGATTTTTTCCTTCTAACCTGATGACAGTCAGAGCGGGAGTGCTAAGATTAGGACAAAAAAAGCTGTTTTTGGCAGGCTCCCGGAAACTAAGCCAGAGAAAATTACGTCAGTTTTTTATTTGGAAAAATCACCAAAATTTTGTTCATACAAATTTTGGCCTTTTTTCCAAGAAAAACAGACCAGACTTTTATGGCAATCTTTCCAGAATTTCAGGCATTTTTTCCATTAATTGGAGTAAGACTGAAGACTATTGCTACAGGCACCTGCCTGGCTACTAAACATACCCTTAGTGGAACAACGGAATTTAATGATCCCCGAAAAGGGAATTAAAAACCTGAAATCCCGCGGAGCGGCCCACCCAAGCTACTGTTCCCAAAGAAAACCCCGAACGTCGGCCCCCCACGCGTTGTGTGCAGTAAAGCACCATTCAGGGTGACTGTTATTTGTTTCATTTTACTTCATCACATCTAAAGTGTCTTCTTTGAAAACGAAAAAATATTTTCCGGTCTTTTGTCCAAAATCTAAATTGGAAATTAGACCAGAATAAATTGATTTTCTGGCCTAATTTCCATTTTGCTGTCTGGCTCCTTTTCCATACATAGCTGGTCTAATTTCCAACATTTCTGGCTTATTTTGCAAAATAATTTCTGGCCCTATTTCCAATTTTGAGCAAACAACATTTTCTGGCGTTTTTTCCAGAAATAAATTCTTGTGTAATTTCCGGGAGCCTTTTTTGCATAAAGACAAGTTCTGTCAAGTACAAGTACTGTCTGTTTTGGAGGCTTCTTACTTTGAGGCCATTTACACTTGATACTTGTACGACGCTATGTCAACAACTGTACTTTTTTTGACTCAGAAAAACCCTGAATCAGAAATTTGAAGCGCCAGATTAATCTGCACGAAAAAACCCTGCACATTCAGGCCATGGCGGCGGTGGCTCAACGGTGACTTCGGCTTCATTGATGACGTTTTCGTTCTCGACTGCTTCATCAACTCTATCGAAGTGTGCTCTCCGATATTGAAGAACCTAAATCTTGATATTCCTGAAGCCAAAACGTTGTTTGTATTCGGCCTTCTTGAGAGCTCCCAGGCTGACCTATGTTTTTTTCCGAAGATAAGAGTGGCATCAGCTTTTGCCAGGAATCAAAAATTTAGTAAAATTTGTTCAAGCCCTGGGTCTCATTAGAATAGAAGTATTCAAGGAAAAAATTGAATAAATTATTAATATCTGGAATACAAATAATGAATACCAATTATTATTATTCTGAATAGAATTTATATTCTTTATGCTAACAAAAGAACATAAACACAGTTATAAATCAACTTTATCCTTTTGTGAAATCATAGTGGAGATGGGAAGCTAAAAGTGTCCTTTTTTGTATAAATTGTTTACATCCAACAGCTGCATAATTTTACACAATTCATTGGGAATGTTCAACGAAAACAAATTCCTATGAAAACTCATTCACACACAAACAATCTAAAATGATACCTCTTGCTTGAGTTGTTTTCTTATCCCTTATTCCTCCCCAGCACCCAACCTGACCCCTTCTAATTTTAACCCCATCTCATCTCAACACACTATGCTGTGCTTAAATTATCCATTCTTACCAACAAAACCTTGGCGACGACAAGTTCTACGTTCGCACCCAGATAATTGCAACAAACACCATCAACATCAGAAAACGCGCATCATTCTCACCAAAGGACCTTCTTACAAGGGAGGAGAAATTAAATAAGACAAAGACAACAAAAACACAGAGATCATGTCCTTCCTCATCATTTTAAAGATATTTGGATGCGAGAGGTAAGGATAAAGAAAAAGAAGAAAAAAAAGTTCCAGCAAGAATAAAAAAAAAATAGTAAAACAATAAGGAAGAATAACTGCATACACAAGACTTGAAGATTTCCTTCCGCAATTGAAAGTAAGAAAACAAAAAAAAAAGCAATTGTGCACCATGCACCAAACAACGCAAAGTTTTCATTCTTTTTCTTACCATCGGACTGTTACACACAACACACCCACCCCCTAGCCCCTCCTTCCACGCCCTTTGACCTAGCGCACATTTTTCCCTTACCTTACCTACCCAACATAAAAGACGGAGCACCAAATATATCAACCGAAACAACAACAACAACAACAAAAAAAAAAACAAAAAGAAGTAAATAAAATGCCAGCACTCAGTTTTTCTCCACCAAAAACTGCGATAAAAAACAAAGCAGATTTTCTCGCTTTGTATTCCACTACTTCTCATTAGATGCAAACGACAAAAACAAAAGCAAAAAGGAACGAAAACAGAATGCCTGACGACCCATGAAATGAATGACTAAACAATCCAGAAGCAGGATTTCGAAATAATTAACTCTTGTGGAAACTGCGTGTGAAAAACGGTCCAAAAAGTAGAAGAAATAGAAAAAAAAAAAAGATACAGCACAATGAAGATGGAAAATAAGGGACTCCACTACTCGAATTTCGAAATGAATTTTCCCAATATATCTCTATGGAGAGCTACAAGCAAGAGTGGAGACTTTTTAAACTTGACGAAGTTTTTAAACATTTTGTCTATACCTGGGTGAAAATGTTTAAGGCAGTTGTAGTCCTGCGCACTGCATTTCGACGAGAGCAACAAGGACCAAAATGGGATAATTTATTCGGAGTTATTCGGAGTCTTTGGTATGGCAATGCCGGCGACCGAGGACTGTTTTGGTATAGAATAGGACAACAATTCAAACATTGGGAGGGCTAACAAAAACGAGTCACAATTCACGACTGATAACAGAAACAGAGTAACAGTAGTCCTTGCTCTCTGCACAGATTTTGAGCGAGATTTTCGGAAACGAAACTGCCGGAGAGCCGGAGAAAGAGCAGAGTATAAAACATTTGATGTCTAGGAGTGAGATATTTTCTAATGCACAGTGATTTTTTTTTTGTTTCGTCTTCCGAACTCCAGGTGGGGTTCGTCCAGTATCCTTCAGTTATCTTCTTTAGTATAACCCGGACTTGAATATGAATCAGATGGTCGGTTCCATTGCGCGTTTCGTATACGTACTGAATAGATACTACCTGTCGGATTATTGAATGGTATCTCTGAACAGTGATTAATATTCAAAATAATAATATCCTTTCTACTCCCTCCGAGGATATTCCATCGGTTAATCGGTTGATTTTTGATATAATTTGAAAACGTGACACCTTCAGCTTTTATGGATGGTGGATACAATTTTCTTCTAATCTCCCCCCAACTTCAGTTCAAAGTTTCAAGGATGATCCAACGAAAAACAAGTGTTATCTATACACACATCCGTGCATACGAAATTAAAAATATATACAATAATCGTCTGAATGTCCTGTGAAGCGAAAAAAAAAATAAAATATATAAAATCGTAAGAAATGCTTCGCTGTGAGAGCATTCCTTTCGGCATTTATCAAAGTGTTATGAAAGAACAGGATTCCGTGTCCTTTCTCTTGCAGGAAATGCCAAGAGTGTGAGGATTTTTCCTTCGCCCGATATATAAGTCCTTTTTTTTCGGTCTCGTGAGTTCGTACTTCGTACGCTGAATCTCGGCTTTGGTGCGTGTGGAATTTTGTTTCCAAGGATATCATTATTTTCCCATCAACAACGAAGCAACAAAAAAAAAAAAAAATAATAATAAAGTTCTCCCCGGTTGAAAGCGTTATCGAATCTACTTTCGAGTGTTTCCTTTTCCTGTCCCATGTTATAAACTGCTGACGAAGAACTTTTACAAACCCAACAATTTATGAAACCGAAAAAGTTGTGTTTTGTTTGAAACGAAAAAAGGAAAAACATCCCTGAAACATATAACCCACATGCTGTTGTATTAGGTTGCTTTCGGGAGTTAAAAAAGAAATTTAATTTGCTCCTCGTCTTCGTCCTTTTAGTTCGGTTTGTTAATTAGTCCTTGTTCTTATGCTTCATGGTTGTTGCAAAAAAATAAATCGAAGTTTGTTTATTTTGTGAAAACGTAAATAAAAAAAAATAAATCAAAGGATATGCATTGCTTTGTTTTGTTTCTCTAACAGTGTTTGTGTTGATGTTAGTGTTAAATTGCATTGCAATTAAGTTAAATAAATAAAGGAGGGGAGAAAATTATTTACACATCATTAAAGCACATGCACAGGCATTGTAGTTAGTCGAGAGGGTGTTAATGAAGACGTCATCGACACCATCATCGTCATCATGGAGCTACTGGCATGGTTTTTATTGTTCCTATTATCCTTGAAGATGGATTTCACAGCTGCTGTTAAAGATGGTTAGTTATGTTTGTCTTTATGTATGCATAGATTATTATGAAATGTTTTAATTAAAAGTAAACAACAAAGCACATCGTTCATTGGAATACAGTCAAAGGATTTATCTATACTTACATATGCAAATGTGCATGGAATTATCTTCTCAAATGTTAAATTGTGTATTGCCACATTGGCAGGGATTATTTCTGCTAAATCAAGCTCATGATTTATTTTTAATGAAAGAGTTATTTTTTTTTCGGGTAAATTGTGCAAAAATGATACTTATTCGATTTATTTAATTTATTTTCAATTATTATTTTTTTTCCCTAAGTCCGGATTGTTTTTTGTAGGCCAATTAATTTGCGATAAGCATTTTAATTATTATGTTACAACTTATGATAAATCATAAACGTTACGGAATTAAAGATACTTATGATATACGTGATTGTATAGCCCTGTATTAACATAATTTATTTATAAAAATTGATGGAAAACCATAAAGTAATTTTGAGGATTCATATATTTAGGTATGTGCATATTTACCTCTATATCCAAGGTCGAAATTTGGTACAGATGTTCTAAGGCTATAGGTTACTTATACATGCGATACACTTGTGAGGGGGGGGGAAGTTCGTATTTACAGATATCAAGAACTGCTCAAACCAAAACACCATTTTCCTTAATCAACTTTTCGAAACCCCGTTGATGAAGTTTTTTGAAATCACCATAATAGACCAATATACATATGTAGTTTTGTTTAGGCATAGTGGAGTCCATAAAATGAAATATTTAGCTTTAAACCTTTAAACTTTAGCTGGAATTTTGATGATTTATTTTGAAAAAAAGGTGTTTGTTCTTGGATAAATTATTAAAATTTAGAATCGTTCTAAATTTGTATTTTTCAAAATACAATAAAAATTTTTATGAAAGTAAAATATTTTTTTCAAATAAAAAAAGCAAAGTCGGTGACGCATATAGCTCGTGGATAACTAGGGGTCCTACTGAATAAAAATTCTCAACTACCTATATGTGAGTAGGTATTGCCTTTAAATAACAGAATACAAGAATTTGCTTACGGTAAAGTTGGGTAAGAAATTGCATATACGACAATTCGAATTAGATTGGATGGGACAAAAAGACATAAGTCAAAACAACAAGGAAACATACGGAAGCCGGATTTTATTTGATTTGCAGTTAAGATGGGATGGTCAATCTGAAAAATTTCATAGATAATCGAGTGGTTCGCATAGAATTTTATAGATTTTATGCATCAAACATGGATGTAATAAAACTGCTTAAATAGTTTCAAACTTAAAAATTTTAAATAAATCCAATCTAATTTCATAATATACAAGTAGGTATATGAACTTATTCAAAGAAAATTCAAAATTGATTGAAGTGCTTTTCTGAAAACGGTGCAGTTTCGATGAACGCAAGACCGGAACACGTTCATTTTTACCATTATTGAAAATATTTTATCAAAATATTGATAAAAACCATAAATTTTGAGAATACAAGTTTGGGTGTGAATGATCTATTTCATTTGATATTTGTTTCATTTTTCAGTAAATAAGAATAATATTATTGCAACTTGGCAGCTATTTTACAGTAACCAATTTTATCTATTTGTCTGTTCGGCTACAGCGTTAACGAATCGGCCGATTTTTCCTAAGATTGGTATATAGCATATTTTCCTCACGCAATTTTTTTCCTTTTTTTAAGGTTAAAATAACGGTACCTGCCATTCAAAATTTTGTTCGATACTTCATAAAATATTTTTTTTTTTTTTGAAAAACTGTTCCACAGATTGAATAAACAATTCTAAAAATTGTATTTAAAAAAACCTAGCAAATGGTTAAGAAAATTAATTCCGAAAAATGGTTATTAACTGGTTTTGTTGAGGTTTTTATGCTAAAGCTACTTGAAAACTTGAATAGTATTGTGTATTCCCACTTCAAACATTTTTTTCTTAAAATAAATTTATATCTTGTATTTAGAATTTTCATAAAAATTGTTTTCTTTCCATTAATGTTTACGAAAATTCAAATTCAATGTACCTACCATAAAACGATTTTTTTTGTTGAATTTTTTAATTTTTAATTATCGCCATAATGGATGTTAATTAAATTGTTTTTTTTTTTTTTGATTTTTGAAAAAAAATGTTTTTTTTTGAAAATTCGATTAATATTTTTAATTTTGAAATAAAAATTTTATATGTATACAATAATACAAATTTAAAGCTGATGTACTAATTTTTTTCTTTAAAAATGTTTTAAAAATCTTATAAATGAAAACTTTTTTTTTTTTAAGAAACCCCTACATCTATTTGTAATGTTTATTCTTGCATAAATTCATATTTGCTTAAGAAGTCTCCTATATTGATTGAAAGTACTCGTATCATCAAAATGGCTTAAAATTACCAAATATTGCTGCATCCATCTTTATCACGATTACTACCAAATTTCACTACGGTTTGCAGGGACTAAAAAGTGCTTCGTGTTTCGAGAATTTTAAATTCAAAAATATCAAAACTTTTTCGCAAAAGAGTTGATTCCAATCGATTTCCAATATTTGGTACAAAGGATTTTTTTATAATAATTAATGGTCTTTTTTTTTAATTCCCGAAAAATTGTACAAATGGATACTTTATAGAGAGGCAAACTTATAATGGTTTGCTTGAGCGGTTTTAAGCAATTTTGACAGAATCATCAAACTAATTCTTGTGACGTCTTTCCTCTTTTACTCTGATCTTAGGGTTTTTTTCTATTTGAATACGAAAGAATGTCTTTGATTTGTTTCAAATTATTAATAAAAAAAAAAATGTATTTATAAATTCAATGCACCCTTCGAAGTTTTATTTTGCAAATTTATCTAAATGTATATCAAAACACAGCGAATAAATAGAAAAAACTTTCAACTTGCCCTTCAAGCAAATAAGTCCGTTTTAGATCCGCGCAACAATGTATATATGGATAGCTTCGCATTCAGATACAAGTACGGATTTGCGTTCAAATTCTTATCAACGTTAGAACCATCCCCACCAATACCTCAATATGTCATTGTGAGAAAGACGTTGGTGAAAACCGAAACATCACACCATGCTAACTCGAGATTTTGTTCAAAGTTGACATTTACTACGTTTATATGGCGTATCGAAAGATCGAGTTGGACTAGGGTCTGATTTTCGACCCAGGTTTTTCGTCATTTGAGTTAAGAGCTCGATTTAGAGTTGAGTTGAAATGGTGTTGAGCGATTCTGCAACAATTTGCTAAGCCAACTCCTCGATCCATTTCGACTCGACACCGCTGAGCGAGTGGAACGAAGCTCCTTTCAACTCAATACAAGTATACAAAGGGTCGAAGGCTCAGCCGATTTTCCCTAAGCTTGGTAGATATCATTTTCTCCTCACGGAATTTTTTTCTTTTTTCTTAAGGCCAAAAATAACGGTACCTGCCATTCAAAAATTGTTCTCTTTCCATTAATTTTTCGCGAAAATTTAAATTAAGGCATTACTGATTGTATACCTATCATAAAACCATTTTTTTGAATTTTGAATTACTCATTATCAGCATAACGGATCTTAATGAAATTTGTTTTAGAGATGTTTCTAAAAAGTTTAAAAAATATTGCATTTCAAAACTTAAAAAAAATTATTTTTGATTTTTTAAAAATTTGATTTTTTTTGGAAAATTCGATATCTCAAAAAAGGCTCAATAGTTTTTTTTTTTGATATTTAATTTTCATTCGAACAATAATAAAAACTTAAGAATGGCGTACCAATTTTTTTTATTAAAAATCTTTTAAAAATTTTGTATAGGTATAAAAGCTATTTTTTTAAGAAACAACGACTTATAATTTTTGTTCTTGTATAAATTCATATTTGCATAGCATACTGTTTTGTTTTTGTCTCTTACTACTGAAAGAATTTAAAAAAAATTATTTTATCCATATGAACAGTTTTCTCTAATAACATTCATTTTTGAAATTCCTAGTCTATTACATAGGAGCTAGTTTTTATTTTACCTCATATCTCATAGATTGTATTAAGAAACTTTTATTTACCAAATTTAAAAAAATCGAGCATGGGGTTTTCGTAATATTGGAGTTTGAAAATAATTTATAGAAAAAAATACATATTATGTACATATGTAGTGATATAGATAATTCATTTTTGTATAAATTGTTTTTTACTTGCAACTTATATACTATAAGGCAAGTTATGCATTCGTAAAATAAATAGAACTCGAGATTTTGATCAAAGTTGATATTACGATGGTAGCGAAGACTAAAAAAGTGGGTCTGGCAATTCTGTCTGTCTGTCTGTTCTACTACAGGCTAAACGGCTCGGCCGATTTTCTTTAAACTTGGTAGATATCATTTTTAATTTTTCCCCCCACACGTTGTTTTCTTTTTTTTTTTAAGACCAAAAATAACGGTACATCTGCCATACGAATTTTTTTCGAAATTTTATAAACATTTTTTTTTCTCAAAAACTGTTCAACAGATTTTAAAAATAAAAATAAAAAAAAAATTCATTTAATTAGAGCTAGGTATTGGTTGAAAAAAATTTTCCCAAAAATGGTTATTGAGGGTACCCCCATTGAACCATTTTTTTTGGTTTTTGATTTTCTCAAAAACGGTTCAACCGATTTTGATCATTTTTTTTGCTAAAGCTCCCTAAAAACATAAATAGAATTGTGTACTCCAATTTTCAAAAAAAAAATTTTTTGGATTTTTAAAAATTTTGTTTTCAAAACTCAATATTTCGAAAACCCCATGCTAGATTTTTTTTAAACTTGATAAATAAAAGTTTCTCAGTACATTCTACAAGATGTGAGAAATAACATTTTCTTTTACCTAAAAATAAAGGTACCTACCATACAAAATGCTAAGAAATTTAAAAAAATGGTTTTCAAAAATCGTATCTTTCTCGAAAACGGCACCTAGAATTTTGATAAAGTTTTTTTTCTTTCAAATAATTTTTACGATCTTTAATTTAATAAAACAAATTTGAAATTAAGACATTACAGCTTGTACCTACCATATAACCATTTTTTCGAATTTTAATTTCTCATTATCCACAAACGGATCTTAATGAAAATTTTTATAGAGAAGCTTCTAAAAAGTTTAAAACACATTGCATTTCAAAACTTTAAAAAAAATATCGCAGAAACGGCTCAAGATTTTTTTGTAAATTTAATTTTTATTCGAACAATATCTAATAAAAACTTCAAAATCTTAAAAATCTTTTAAAAAGTTTTTATATAAAAGCTTTTTCTTAAGAAACCACTACAACGACTTATAATTTTTGTTCTTGCATAAATTCATATTTGCATAGCATTTTGTTTTTGTCTCTTACTACTAAAAGAATCTAAAAAATTAATTTAATCTTTATGATCAGTTTTCTCTAATAACATTCGTTTCTAAAATTCCTAGTCTATTACATAGGAGCAAGTTCGTGCGACCCAGTGGTGCATTTTATTTTGTAAATATTCTTATATTTCGGCTTACCAATCTTATGCGTTTAATAATTATACACAAAAACATATACCTATAGGTTAAAGGAAAATCCCTTATACCTTTTTGGAAATACATATGGATTTGTTCGAAAATGTGTTTAAAATTTTTTTTTTAAAACCGAAAATATTTTTTTGTATGAAGAGTTCTTTAGTAAAAATTATCATCGAAATCGTTGCAGTTGTTAGGAAGAAATTTGATAATATGAAAACAAACATCTTAGGCATTTCCAAAATCAGTATCTAGCATTTTAAAAACACTTTCTCGTTTGTATTAGTGTTCAAGAAATGGGAATGATTCGGTAATACCTAGTTCTGTTTCCTTTCAGTTTTAACGCTCTGTTATGGATTTCATCTAGAAGAGAAGTTTGGGCTACACCTGTCCAAAAATTTGAGTTGTATTTTGAACCTATAAATGCCTTATAATTTTTAGCCATATCACAGCGGGTGAAAAATTTCATACATCGATATATAGAAATCCTAAGCATTTAGCAGCGTTTTTGGCGGTCTTGAGAATGTGCTCATTCCAACGAAGATCATCGTTGTCACACGTACCTACCTAGTACTGAAAGCTTGTCAATTTTTTCAATGCCACTTAAGTGCAATTTATGTTGGCCCAAAGTGTATGATATTGCTTCGAATGAAATGTGATTTCAAGCGGACGATGATATGTGCCACACAGCTGATGATAAAATGATGAAATATGTGCCTTTTTAAATAATAGGTTCTTTGATATCTCACACTCTTTAGAGTTTTTTCTACTTGGACAAAGTGTCGAAGAGTTTAAAGCAGTACAAAATCTCTGAAGAACTAAAGGAAATATACAACATGATGTGACAGTTATAATTTCAGCATTCGTCTAACTTCATGAGCGAAACAGAGTATTTCAAATACATTGAACTCAATCCCCGTGTAAATTACAATGAACCTAATTCTGGACTATTTGCTCATATTTTCATCAAATGACAATTTTTTCGTTGAGTCAATGAATTTATCTCATTACACACATTTCCCGTTCATTAATGAAATACAGGGTGTCCGGTAATTCGTCTGCCATACTTTAGGATGTGATTTTAGGTCGTATTCTAAGAAAAAAATTGTTTCACAGTAAAGTCTGATTTTCAACTTTGACATCACTTTTTGACAATTTAAAAAAAGGCTAACTTTGGTGTACCCTGACCCATGTTAAGGTCAATTTCTCTGTCAGTGCTAATAATAGGGACCTCATTTTAGACTTTTTTTCGTAATAAAAATATTAACCTTTAAGACTACGCTTAAATTAAGCTGATATGTTTTTAGGGTTGTAAGATATTCAATTTTAAAGGGTGTTCAATATTTCTTGCCCGAGCAAAATTTTGACTTTGAGGTAAATTTTTTTTCAAAAAATGCGTAATAAACATAAAGTTTTTTTATTTCTACCTGATGAACAAAACAATAATAAAAAAAAAACTCAATAATAAGTGCACACAAAAACCTATACATTTTATGATAATTGGGAAAACCTAAAACGGGTAAAATTAAAAAAAAATATTTTTTGCCCTGAGGTGTTAAGGGTTTGAATAAGACAATGATTTGTGTAGTTTTAAGTAATTTTTTATTTATGTAGACAAAAATACGTGCTCAAAGTGCCCTCCTGCGTTTTGAATGCATGCTAGTGCCCGTTTCTGGATTTCATTTTGAATGTTTATTCTCCAAAAAGTCCAAAAAATTACCTAAAAACTATCAATTCTTGTAAAACCAATCCAATCGCCAAGTGCTGCAATAAAAATAGGTAAGAAACCAAAAATTCGCTTTTTTACCTGTTTTAGATTTTTCCAAGTATCTATTATAAAATGTATGGTTTTTGGGGTGCACTTATTAATAAGTTTTTTTCTTATTATTGTTTTGTTCATCAGGTAAAAATAAGAAAACTTTATGTTTATTACGCATTTTTTGAAAAAAATTGGCCTCGAATTAAAAATTTGATGTCAAAGTTGCAGATCAGACTTAACTGTATAACTATTTTTGTCTTAGAATATGACCAAGAATCACATCCCAAAGTATGGAAGACGAATTACCGGACAACCTGTATATTCATTGAATTAATAATTTTTTTTATTTTATTTATAAAAAGGTTCATTCACAAACATGGAAACGGAAACCCAACGAAAGCCATTATAAGATGAACTTTCATAAATATGGCTTGTAAAACCGATTTAAATTATGTAAAGCTATGTATTTTTCGGTTTATCTTGACAGGATCTGTCTCAATGTAATTCGAAAAAATACACTGAAACTGAGCCGTTTTAGACCTTATGTGACCAGAATTTGCTTATCATTTGCACTTTGTCTATCGAAGGTAAGTCGAATCACTTAGCTCCAATCGCATTATTCGACGACGGCTATTCCAAAATTATTGATTTGAAACAATTGTCTTTCCTGAAGTGTAAGGGTTAATCGCACACGAACCCAGCACACGTGATACCTTTGACGAATCAAATGAAATCCCCTACGGTCCCTAAAGAGCAACACAAAACGGGGTATAACAAATGTATTGCATATTATAATGAATAGGATGGCTTAAAATGATGATACCCCCAAACAGATACTCTTTTCGCCCTAAAGCTAAGAAAAATATAAACGTATTTATGGATATGAAAATATCTCATAATTCTATACCCCTTAGGTGCTAACTTTAAACTTTAAAGGCTTTCGGGATCGAAAGCCTTTGAATTGCCATAGTGATGCATTTAATAATTAATATTTAATGCTCCCCTGAAGGCAGATTATATAAATTTCCCTCCAATAGTGCGTTAAGATAAATAATAATCTCCCAACTCCTATTCTCTGTCACGATTCCCTATTTGCGGAAATATTACACTTACTTAATTAATCCTGACAGCAAAGTCTGTTACGCAAACAGCAAGGACGACTGACGACGACAGAAAGCGTCAAAATATGGTGGGTGGGTGGCTGGAGAAACGACTAAAGTCACAACCATATTCTTCACCCCAGAGGAACCATCCTTCAATGTTAATAACATAATTAAAACAAACGTAATGAAGCTACTCAAATGCAATAACCTACGGTTAGGTTTCGATAGGCACATAGGCAAACGGGGGAGGGGTTATGATTAATTCACCCCATTGTGTATCTTCTAATTACCAACTAATTAATGATTGGATTCTGAATCACGATAACGGTCATTTTCTTTTCCCATACCATTGGTGTTCTATAATAGTGTACATCCTTCCTCTCTTCCCTTTCTCAGCAATCTCCTGCGAATGGAAATTCATCATTAAACATCCCCGCTCCGCTTGTGAATGAAAATATTCCAGCGAACTTCGACAACAGATTGTTCCACGTGGCTGTACAGTGTACAGTCTAAACGTAATTAATATCTTCAACTTTTTCGAGTAAAAATAATGCTGTATTGACTTGACATTTTTAAGGACAATAATTTTGTCCTGAAACGAAAATGGATGTGAAACTTTCTCCGCAAGCACGTTATGATGAATGGAAACTTTTCCAGCATAAAATCATTTGGAAATCAGGTTAAAATGATGAGTGTATCCTTTCAGATAATTATCATAATCCAGATTTCAATGCAAAACTTAAAATTAACTCATTCACAAGCTGGAATTAAAAACTTTTGCTTGCCAGGTGCACGTGACTATATTTTTTGTTTTTCTCGGGAGTTGAATTAAATTTGCTAATGAATCTTCTTTTATTTTATTTTTATCTGGATAGGTAGGTACTAAAAGTTTTTGTTTTTTTTTTTTTTTTTTTTTAATTTTTATAAACGAGAACTTATGGTATCTTCGAAAATAAATTCATTAAATTTTTTTGTTTGTTGCGTAGATTCGATTGGAAGTTTCTGGATTGGCAAACTGCTTAATTGAAAATTTTTATTTTCTTCTATTAAATTCAATTGATATTAAGGGTTGAGCCTAATTTATATAATATTCAGTCTTTGTGTATAAGGACTTTTTAACACTGTCTTTATGTAAATGTCCCATTACTTGCTACTACGCTCAACTTAGTGTTTTCTGAAATTTGAATTTTTTTTTGTCTTAAGAAGTAGGTACGTAGATTTTGATTTAAACTTGTATGTATTCAGTACTTGGTTTTCCCATACAAATAGTTCTTAAACATTTCATAACAACTTAAGTTACACGTAAAACATAATTCAAAAAAACGGTTTCGAATCTGTAATTCTGAAAGCATAAATCCTGCAAAAATATATTGTTAACAAAATGTGAAGCTTCTTAAATTTATATCAAAAAGATTTGGTTGACTTTTTTGTACCATAAGCCGTTCTTGAGATATTGGTTAAAACGCGTCATTACTTAGTTCCTTTTTTATACTTATAATGGGTGATTTGTTTGCTATTTTCTTTTTGGCAATACTGATTTTGACAGCTCACGCACGTTTCGTGTCTTGTGTCACTGTCAAACATCTTCAGTTTGGTGTTTGGTATATAATTTAACGATGAATCGTCTTACGATACGAACAAACAACGCACAGTGGATCGAATGCATATATTTAGACGTGAAAAATTCGAATCTTCTTGGAAAATATCTGTTTCCATCTATAATGTTCATAAATGTATAGAAAAATAATATAATTTTGCAAAACAATAAGCTGGTAGTCTTTTCGCGACAAAAAAATATTTGATTTTTTTTAGAAATATTTTAATATAAAAAAGAAAGAACCATAATATGGTTACAATTTAAAGCAAATCAATAAATATTTAAATAAAAAAATTTTTATGTTCGTACTTAAATATTATAGTATAAAAAAGTAAATATAAAATGAAAGTAGAGATTTCTTCTAATCTGAGTTCGAAATCTGACTTTCGGAGTCAGAGTCGTTTTCAGACGGTGAATCATTTTGGCTGCATGTCGTAGATGTTTCTGGTAATACAAGTGGGCTTGGTTGAGGCTCAATCAAAAAATGTGTAACTTCGGAAGACAAGGATTTAAATTTTGTTTGTGGGCCCTTTCTTGACAGGCGAAAGCGTCTGCATTCTTTATTTCGGGCCTCGTGGGCCTCCTCTGACAATTGACCAATTGGAACAATAAATCTTTTCATTACTTCAGTGGAATGGCATAATATTTTATGAACGTCAACGGCCTTGGCTTTGATGAAAGCATCGCTTCCATTCGATCAGCGAAATCAAGCATCATTGCGCGCGGTTAGTACTTGGATGGAGGACCGTTCAAATACCAACCATGTGCTGTTGACATGTGTTTCTTCTGTTGTTCTCTCTCTGTGTGTCTCTCTCTCTGTTGTGTTGTCTAAAGCCGATGGCCTCAGTTGCCAGTGCTTTTCTGTGTCTCTACCTCGTAGATTTATCTACGGAGTAGTGTAAAAATGTAATGTTATGTATTTTATGAACACTTACAGGCATAGAGTACCAGCCATATAATTGTAAGTAAATTGTTTTAGTTTCTAAAAGATATGTTTCAAAAAATAAAAAATTGATGCTATGGCCTGAGGATATGCAACTCAATATAACGTAAAACCGATTTATGAGATCTGCATCAATACCAGTTATACGACTTATTTGATGGTTTTTGAAAAAACGTCTAGCGGTATTTCCGTCGTTCGTATTGCCTAATCCTGGTTTTGGTCTGTCAACAATCAGCCCCATTTCAGACTTAAAAAGCACTTGAATATTTTTTTTTCGTGCTTCCACAAGAACTTTTTCATCTTTTTGTCTTATTGCCCACTTCTTAACATCTAGCCTGTAGGATATGTGTAAAAAACATTCGAAAGCTTTTATCCATGCATGCAAAGTGGATAGACTCATTTTCTACAAGGTGACGCAATTTGGAACGCTTTGAGTACACTCCGCAGGCCCCAAAACTTTTTTTTGGCCTTCCAGACATTAAATGGCTGGTTGAGTTTTCGTTAGGGTTGTAACTTTCAGTTTCTTTTGTATTTTTTAAGTCTTTAAAAATTTCGAACTCCTCCAGCCAATTTTTATATTTTAGAGTAAACCGTTCCCTGCGATTTCCAGCTGACTTCCATTTTAAATCAAAATTGGCTGATTTTGAACTGATGATTCTCTTAAAATTAGCAGTATTTAAATAGTTTCTTGGTTCTGATGAATTAAACTTGTTCAAATATTCTAGAAGTTTTTTTGTCCGAGTCGATTTGGAATTCGAGCACCAAACTTCAAAAAATTCCTTCCTTTGGACGCAGAAATCTTTTCCTAAAAAGTGGAAAAAAGGGGTTTGCAAATCTTTGCAAAGTTTTTCACATATATTTCCAGAAAGTAGACGTTCACAACTATCCAAAACACATAATTTATTTGTAAAGCAACCCTAGGCACATATTTAGATTTTCCAAAGCAAACATAACATGGTAGACACAAATGTTGTTTGTTCTTTGAATAACACAATTTTTGTATTCAACAAACAAACATTAAGACAATTTCAACACAGAATTATAAAAGTAAATACCTTCACAAACATCTGCCGTTTTTACTTGTGATATATGTAGGTACTATAGGGCGAGTTCTGCATTTGTTCGAGATTTTGATCAAAGTTGACATTACGATGATAGCGAAGACGAAAAAAGTGGGTCCGACAATTCCGTCTGTCTGTCTGTATGTCTGTATGTCTGTATGTCTGTACCTCGAACTACAGCCTAAACTAATGAAGGTATTTTCTTCAAACTCGGTACTTAAAGGTCTTCGGTGATTCCCTAGAGGAGAAATTGAAATTTTTTTTTTAGCTCTCAAACTAAGGGTACCCCCCATAAACCCGTAATGTAAAATATTATTTATCTCGAAAACGGCTCTAACGATTTTGATAAACAAAATTGGGTGTGATATTATGGACATGGACTACATTTTGGTCAAAAAAAAATTTGGGGGGAAATGTTATTAGGGGTACCTGTCATAGAACCGTTTTTTTGATTTTCGATTTTATCACCAACGGCTCTAACGATTTTAACCTAAATTTTTATGCAGGAGCTCCTTTGCATTTTAAAAAATATAAACTAAAATTTTTTTCGAAAAAATAGTTCTTGGATTTTTAAAAAAATAATACAATTTTTTTTTTGAAAATTCGATATCTTGGAAACCGATACACGATTAAATTTTTAAATTACGTTTTAGAATGTATTTTATTAAATACTAACAATTTGCGTAACAATTATTTTTATAAAAATTTTAAGGAAAATTTAGTACACAAAAAACATGTTTCAGTGTGTCTGTATGTCTGTACCTCTCACTACAGCTTAAACCACTGGACCTATTTCTTTCAATCTCGGTAGTTAAGGGTCTTCGGTGATTCCCTAGAGGAGAAATTGAAATTTTTTTTTTAGCTCCAAAACTAACGGTACCCCCCATACACCCGTAATGCAAAATCTTATTTATCTCGAAAACGGCTCTTTGGGGGTGGCCGTGGCGCGATGGTTGTGTGCTCGCCTGTCAACCTCAATATCACAGGTTCGATCCCTGCCGTCGTCTATGTCGTCTTTAATTCCATTAAAACCTTCTATAAATTGTCATCAATGGGTTGCTGGTTTACTCCTTAGATGTTGTTCAAGCATAACACTAACAACATGTAATTGAGTTAAACTAGTATGCCCAACAAGAATGAAAAATGAATAAAATAATGCGAATTATAAGGGACATAGAAAAAAAGACACGGCAATTCTCCGCCTTAGTTCAGCCGCCATCCCTGGAGACAACCACCTTCAGTCTCAGAACATCGTGCCACACATCTTTCCTATCCTTCTTTCTCTTCCGTAACTTCACGCTCACGCTGTGTTGAAACATTTAAAGGGTAATCATAATCCCTTGAGCGTGAGTAGATTATAAAAAAAAAAAAAAAAAACGATTTTGATAAAAAAAATTAGGTGTGATGTTATGAACATAGGCTACATTTTGGTCAAAAACAATTTTGGGGCAAAATGTTATTAGGGGTACCTGCCATAGACCCGTTTTTATCGACTTTCTCATTAACGGCTTTAAGGATTTTAACCCAAAATTTTCAGCAGGAGTCCCCTTAAGTTTAAAATAATATTGTATATAAAAGTATTCGAAAAAATATTTGTTGGGTTTTTAAAAAAAAAATTTTTTTTTAAATCAATATCTTCAAAACCTATGAAGGATTATTTTTTGAAATTATTTCCTAAAATCAATATTATTTAATACTTAAAATTCGCATCCCACATTTTTTTCTTGAAAAATTTTAGAGAAATTTCTTATATAAAAAATTTATTTAATAGTAAAACGATTTTTTAAAGTTTATTTGCATAAATTATCTCATTAAATCCATGTTTTATATTTATAAAATGTATCTTAAATTCCAAAGTACTTTTACATAAGAGCAAGTTCGTGCGATCCAGTCGTGCATTTTATTTTTTTTTTTATTTCACTTAAAATTGTAATTTTTACAATAATTTTCCTAAAAAACTTAAACGCACCAGATCAAAAAGAGACTTTTCAGTTTCAAGTTTAGAGGTCAGTTATTCCATGATAAACTGGCTTAAACAAGAAAAAAAAGTGTTTTCAGACTTAACAGTTATCCGTTATAGATAAGAAATAGAATTTTTTGCGATTTTAGTCATTGACTTTTTCACGTCTTATTATACATATATAATCGATCCACTGTGCAACGCTTGCAAATTATTGAATTTTTTTATCAAAATGCGTTCTCTGTAAAGAACGTTCATCGTGCGCTTCTTCCATTTTATGGTCAGTTTAATCGACCTACTGAGGCTGCTATTCGGGCTATTGTGAATAAATTTCGCACCAAATTTAAATTGTTAGACATTAAACAACCAACACGCTTACGTAGAGTGCGAACTGAGGAAAATTTCGCAGCTTTATCGGCCAGTGTTAGTGATGATCGTGAATTATCGATTCGGCGCCGTTCGCATATAGTAATTGGGCCTCTGTTACTTCACTACGTGGAAAATTTTGCGAAAGGATTTAGGTGTGAAGCCTTTCAAAATACAGCTGGTGCAAGAATTGAACCCGAGCGACCTACTACAACGCCGAATTTTTGGTGAATGGGCTCTTGAAAAGTTAGCCGAAGATCCACTTTTTTGTCGAAAAATTGTGTTCACCGACGAAGTCATTTCTGGTTGAATGGATACGTGAACAAGGAAAACTGCCGTATTTGGAGTGAAGAGCAGTCAGAAGCAGTGCAAGAGCTACCAATGCATCCAGAAAAAGTCACTGTTTGGTGCGGATTATGGGCTGGCAGAATTATCGGGGCGTATTTCTTCAAAAATGATGCGATTCGCAACATTACTGTGAATGGTGAACGCTACCGTGTGATGATAACAAACTTTTTTTCCGCAAAATAGAAGAGCTTGACTTGCATGATATGTGGTTTCAACAAGACGGTGCCACATGCCACACAGCAAGCGTAACAATGGACCAATTGAGAGGCTAGGTCTGTGAATAGTTTATTTCACGTTTGGGGCCGGTCAATTGGCCGCCTAGATCGTGCGATTTAACACCTTTAGACTTTTTTTTGTGGGGCTATGTTAACGCCCATATCTATAGCAACAATCCCGTTTCGATTGACGCACTGCAAGCCAACACAGGAGCATTTATTCGTGAGATACCGGTCGAAATGTTAGAAAGAGTATATGCTAAAATTGGACTAAGCGGATGGGTGGCCGCGGTCAACATTTGCATAAAATAATCTTCAAACATTTAATTATATCGACCGTACTATCGATTCAAATAAAGATTTCATGCATTTTTTTTTAATTTTATGTGCTTTTACTTGCGACTTATAGGTACATACTATATAAGGCAAGTTATGCATTCGGACAAAAAATCGAACTCGAGATTTTGATCAAAGTTGACATTAGAATGATAACGAAGACCAAAAAAGTGGGTCTCGCAATTCTGTCTGTCTGTCGGATAGACTACAGCCTAAACGACTCGGCTGATTTTTTTCATTTTTGTTTTTGCTCATTAACTCAGCCAGTTATAGTTTCTGAACTGTTGTTATATGTCCGTTAAAACACACTGAATAAGTTCCTCTTTTGAGTCGACAGAAATCCGTGAGTAGTGCAAGTAATCCGGTCGAAGTGTCAACTGCGACCTTACCATTTGCAATATCTAATAATTGCTTCGAAAACATAACCGCAGTTTGATCTTGTTGCAGAAACACTCATATGGAATCCTTAAGCTTATCATCCTAATGTGAATCGTTAGATAGATTTTAATAATCGTCTTGAAGTTTATTTATTTATTTCCTTTTGTCGACAACCAACTGACACTTTTATACTTTTTTATTTTTGAAACAGAACTGTTTTGTGTTCTAACAAAACAGAACAAAAAGTGGAAAATAGCTAGGATTATTCTTGTTCCCAAACACATGAAAGGTGATGAGTTCAGGCCAATTTCTATACTACCATTTTTGTCTAAGGTATTTGAACGAATTATGCAGAAACAAATGGGTGTATTTTTAGAACGTGAGAACTTACTCACCGTCAGGCAATCAGACTTTCGAAAAAAAAATAACTGTATTACGGCTCTAATAAGTGTTTCTGAACACATAAGGAAAGCAATTGATGAAGAAAAGGTAACTTTTCTGATTCTCCTTGATTTTTCTAAAGCTTTCGACACGGTCAACCACTTAAAGTTGTGTTCAAAACTTTATTGGTCCTACAAGTTCTCTTTAACTGCAGTCAAACTGATCTTATCCTATTTAACAGGTCGACAGCAAGCGGTGGAATTTCAAAAATCCCTGTCTAATTTTTTACCACTCGCAAGTGGAGTTCCCCAGGGATCCATTTTGGGACCACTATTATTTTCGCTCTACATAAATGAACTTCCTTCAGTTATACAGCACTGCTCCATACGCATGTATGCAGATGATGTTCAGATGTATGTAAGTTGTCCTTTAGGGCTTATCGAACATTTTTCAACTTGCGTAAATGAAGATTTAGTAAAGATCGTACAGTGGTCACCAAACTTTGATCTAATACTCAATCCAAAAAAGACTAAGTGCCTAATAGTATCTAAAAATATTCTTGACCTTTCCTACTTTCCTCCAATAAACTTAAACGATTCTTTACTAGAATTTCTACAGTCGGCTAAGAACCTTGGAGTTGTTTTTAATAGAAACTTGTCATGGAAGGATCACATAAGTTATATAGTTAGCAAAACATATGGTGTGCTCCGTGCTTTATGGGCAACACAGCACTTCACTCCTACTAACATTCGCATATTGCTCGTCAAAAGTCTAGTAATTCCGCTACTGACTTACGGTTGTGAAACGTTCGGTAAGTTAGATTATGATAGTAAAAGGAAAGTTAATGTTGCCTTCAACAGCACTGTGAGATATGTATATGGATTACGTCGTTACAATAGAGTATCTCACCTTGCCCCATCAATACTTAATATGACAATCGACAACTTCATGCATTCCCGCGCTATGGTATTGTTTTCGGATATTCTTTTAACCAATCAACCTTTTGATCTATTTAATGAACTACAATTCCTTTCATCAAGCAGGAATAACCATTTAATTCTCCCTCGCTTTAATTGTTTAATCTCCGAACGTCAGTTTTTTGTAAGCTCAATTCGACAGTGGAATTCATTGCCTCGAGACATAAGAAGAATAAATAGCGTTGTTAAAATTAAAAACGAACTTAAACTTTATTTCCAAAACAACTAATTAAATTGGTAATTTTTCTTTAATCTGTAACTATTCAACTGAATTTTAAACATAACTTTGATAAAGTAGCTTTTAAGTAAAACCTTTTATTTAGCTGGCACTAGATTATAAGATATTGTATCTTACTGTGTAAGTTTTCAAATAGAATAAATACTAAATACTAAAAAGATCGGACCTCATACATCAACTATGAAACAGACAAACTTCTGAACGCACCTATACATTATTTGACAATTTTTTTTAAAGACAAGAAACATAAAATGTTTCTTAGCTAGGAACATTTTGTATTGGAAAATTAAATTGTCATTTTTAGTATTTTCCGTTAATTATTATTTATGTTTCTCACCGTTAAAACCTTCCCTGAACTTGCACAAATATTTCAAGATCAAAATTAGCAAAATCGGTCCAGCCGTTCTCGAGTTTTAGCGAGACAAACGAACAGCAATTGATTTTTATATATATAGATTCCGAACAAAACCATTTTTAATCTTAACAAAGAAAACAAAAAACAGTTTCTTGGGAATAACAAAATAAAATGCAAGACTAGGTCGCAAGAACTTGCTCTTATGTAAGAGACTTAGAATTTCAAAATAAATGTTATAAGAGAAAAACTGTTCATAAGCATAAAATTATTTTTTTAAGTAACTGAAACAACTACTTTAGTAGTTGGAGTTTAAAAAAGGGAGCTAAAGGATTCAAGCAAATATTAGTTTATACAGCAAAAATTATAAGTGATTGTAGTGATTTCTTAAAAATAATAAGCTTTTATACATACAACATTTTTCAAACATTAAAAAAAAATGTTGGTAGGCCAACTGAAAGTTTTTATTATTGTACGAATAAAAAATAAATTTTCAAAAAAAGATATTGAGCCTTATTAATAATAAAAAGCTAATGTTGACTATTAGTTAACTGGAAGGTTAAAACAAAATTCTGAGCTTTAACAAAATGCTACCAATAAACAATTTAATTATTTCACTAACTAGTCTCTAGACTTTCTATTGAATCTATTACAAAATCTACAATAAATGAGAAAAAAAAAGGAATAAGCTGTCAGAATTTTTACCAAGGTCTGTCAAAGTTCAGGAGCTGGCATAATTTGCTCTATACCTTCAAAGTTAAGTATTGCCGTACTCGTTTTTAACAGAAAGCATTGAAGTACTTATAGTACGTCAATTGATTTGAAGTGTCGGAGCAAATTTTCAATTGTTTTTTTTTTTTTTTAATTTAGAAGACCATATTTTTTAACAAGGAAACATATTTCTTTATTTATTTTATATTATTTTAATATTTTTCAATCGCAATGTACATAAGGTACCAAAGTAAGAAAATCTTAAACTTAAAATATTTTTAAAATATAAATAAGTGAACTGGCATATTTTGTGTGAGAATATTGTTTTTTTTTTTTTAGGTTTTCTATTGATAAACAGTAGGGGCCAGTTTTTTCACAGTGTGTCATCTTAAATCCATAATTATTTCAACTCGTAACAAAAAATTCAAAGTTTAAGTTTAGTTTTTAATCATGGATTTAGCTAATCAGCCGATTTCAGTTAATTGATTAACACCATTTAAGCAGCACCTTTGTGTATCAAATCAAAAACTTATCCTAATATAAAAAAAAAAACGTAAACATCGTAAAAGTCATAAACTGGGTACCTAAATTTAATCCTTTTCAAAAATAAACAAACAAATGCAATTTTAATTTGGTTGTAAAGAAAGATCATCCCGCTATAAATTTGTAAGATAAGTTTTTCAAGCTCATCTAACTCTACTGAATGTGGTTCAAATGTTATTTTTGTTTTTGTTTTCAAAATAAATACACACAATTTTACCAACACAACAACAGACAAAAATAATGTTAAATCGATTCCCTTTCAACACGGAAATTACTTTTTTAGATATACGTAATTATGTAAATACACTGCCGGTCATAAGGTTAGAAGCAGGCATTTTTGAGAAGTAAAATCGACTTTTCTCCCGTTACATGATGGATTAGAAAAAAACAACAATGGTAAACGAAAGACTATTTTGTTAAGAACAAAATATAAAATTTGGGTATAGGAAAGATTAAGCTAACGGAGCTTTTATGACAAATTGTAAAGTGAGTCAAGAATATGCGAAAATAAATCGGGTCATTAGATTAGAAGCACATCAAATAAATGAAAATAAAATGCAGTTATTTATAATTTGTTATTTATTTTAGCTTTTATTAGATTTTTAATAATGTGTGCTGCCACCAGCCTTCAAAATAACTTCAAAAATTCTATCTTTTAAGGATTTATAAAGAGATTCCAAGTAGTCCAGTGAAATCTCACTCCAGGCCAATTTGATACACTGAATTAGCGCTTCCTTGTCATCGTATTGCTTCCCTCCCTCATATACCTTACGTGTAAGCCAGCCCCACACATTTTCAATTATGTTTAGGTCCGGGGAATATGGTGGCCAAGGCAGCAAGTGGACGTTTTGGTTCGCAATGAAGGATTTTACCTCTCGGGCTGTGTGTATGGGAGCGTTGTCCTGCTGAAAAATCCATGGAATTGGTCCAAACACCTCGCTAATTTTGGGGAATACTGATTCAAGCAAGGCTTTGTAGGTTTTCCCAGTCATTTTGGTATCTTGGACTACCAAGTCTATAGCGCCATAAAATGAAATTGAGCCCCAGACCATAACGCCTCCTTCTATGCTATGGTGACGGTTTAAAAAACCGCCCCTCTTTCCTCAGGTCATGGAAATAATAATTATAACCATCTGGCTCATCTAGGTTAAATTTTTTTTCGTCGGAAAAAATAACCTTCCGCCAATCATTTGTGGTCATTCCATTTTGCACATCCCAGCTCATGTGATCTTTCGCGAAACACAAGCGTTGCTTCTTCCTTGCGTCATTAAGTGGTGGTTTTTTTTAAGCTTCAGGCGCTTTAAGTGCTTAGCATGGCGAATCGTGCGTTTAACAGTGGACAAGCTGG
The DNA here is from genome assembly GCA_911387755.1 of Chrysotoxum bicinctum. Lineage (NCBI taxonomy): Eukaryota > Metazoa > Arthropoda > Insecta > Diptera > Syrphidae > Chrysotoxum > Chrysotoxum bicinctum. The sequence goes on along the minus strand of OU426988.1, from coordinate 177,504,984 downwards.
CCTTAACATTAGCTTTCTCCCTTATTTTAGCTGCCGATAAAGCTGAATTTGACGCTATTCTAAGGATACTTCGCGTTTCGCGAAGTGTTAAGGCAGAGGAAGTGTTTCCTTTATAATTGTTTGAGTAAGACGATGGATTTTTTAAATAATTGCTGACACAATGATCACTTCGATTTGTTTTTCGGGCTATAGCACGGCATGAAAGACCTTCAGAGCAATAAACATCTATTCTTGCCCTTTCCTCCACTGTCAAACATTTTTTCTTGCCCATTTTAATTAACACTCAATCAAGAACAATTAATTTATAAAATGTACCGTTTAAACCGAACAAAAATTTATTCACTTCACAAAACAACGTTGATTTGTTCAATGCTTCTAATCTAATGACCCGATTTATTTTCGCATATTCTTGACTCACTTTACAATTTGTCATAAAAGTTCCGTTAGCTAAATCTCTCTTATACCCAAATTTTATATTTTGTTGTTAACAAAATAGTCTCTCAATTACCATAGTTGTTTTCTTCTAATCCATCATGTAACGGGAGAAATGTCGATTTTACTTCTCAAAAATGCCTGCTTCTAACCTTATGACCGGCAGTGTACATTAAATGGAATCAACAAATTAACCACGTATTTTAAGTAAGATCCAGACTTACTAAATATTTATAAAAAAAAAATAAATAATCTATTCCTGTTGCACATAAACATACAAACAAACAAATAAAGTACTTACTTTTCACTTAAAACAAAAATCTGAAAAATCGACGTGATAACATGGGAGTAGACTTAAGTGTTAAATACAAATTTAGGTACCATAAAACGGCACTAAGGCAACACTTTTTATTTAGTGTTCGACTTTAATGATGGATTTCCGTGTATTACATTTTGACATACAACTAACAACTTAACTGGAGATCAAATAAGTTATTGGTATGGGGATTTTCTAAAATCTGGAGATTTTTTTTAACCTTAACACTAAATTTGATTATTAGTAAGGCCCATTGAGCCGTTTTTTTGATATATCGAATTTCCCGAAAAAATTTAATTTTTTCTTTCAAAAATTCAAAAAGGGTTAGTACCGTTATAGGCAGAATCAAATTTTTTTCTCACTTCTTGTAGATTGTATTAAAAAACTTTTATTTGACAAGTTTAAAAAAATCAAGCATTCGTGAGTTTTGAAAAAAAAATAATTTTTAAAAATTTTTTTTTTTAAATTTAAATACACAATAACATTCAATTTTCTTGAAGTGTCTTAAAAAATGATTAAAACAGATTCTACTAGTTTTGAAAAAAAAAAATGTTCCATAGGGGGTATACTGCCATTAGCATTACCATTACCTACACTGAAAATAAATTCCTAAGTAATATTGACAAAAACGTTTTGTTGACCTTTAACAAAACTATTTTATCGTTTTGATTAAATTTTTGTCAATAAGAGAGAATGATTTTGTTGATTTCACCAAATTTTTATAATTCAGCATGATTTTTTGTCAGTTTAACAAAGTTTGCACTACAAATAATATTGTCAGTTTAACAAACCAAGTTTTGTTAATATAACAAAATACAACAGAGATTTTTGTCACATCCACAAACTTTTTTGTGATGTTAACAAAATGTTTGTTGTATCTACAAAAAGTCTGTTTTGTAAATGTTTGTCAATATCACAAAGTTTTTGTTAATTTTTTTTTGTCAATTTAACAAAAAATGGAAACGTCTTTGTTAAAATGACAAATATTTTGTTTTGGGGTCGAATTATTTTTTAATATTGATAAAATAATATTATCAGATAGATAAAACTATTTTGTAAGGAAACCAAAAAATTCTGCGCGTATATTTTTTGATCATGACCTTTTGTTTGTGTATGATATAGTTCACTTTTGTTTTTGTCGAAAAATCGATGTAAGATTAATTGAACTTAACAAAATTTGCGTATTGTCCATACGCTCTCACACATGGTTGCATGTGAAATCGTAAGGACGAAACGCCAATTTTTGTGGACTTAAATCCCAAAAAAAAAATATTTTGAAAAAATTAATTTTGTGGATTTAACAAAAGAAATTTGTAAAATTGACAAAATATTTTGTTGAATTGACAAAATATTTTGTTAATTTAACAAAATATAACAAGAAATTTTTGTTAGTTTAACAAAATATTTTGTTAATGTAATAAAACAATTTTGTTTATTTAACAAACAAAGTTTGTTAATCCGATAATAATAATAAAAACAAAAGCACTAACAAAAAAAATTAAAACTGACAAATTAATTTTGTAAATTCTACGAAATTTTGTCATATTGACAAAATATTTTTGTTATTTCAACAAATTAATCTGTTAGCATAAAAAAATAATTTTGTGGATACAACAAAATATTTTTTGTTACCTCAACGAAATTCTGTAATTTTTATCAATTTGACAAAACTTTTTGTTGGACGTATATTGACAAAATTTTTATCAGATCAACCTACATTTTTGTAATATATACCTAGATTTTATTTTCAGTGTAGCTTTAACTAATTGAATTTTTTTGAATTTTCATTTAATACATCTTTGGAACATTTAAAAAAAATGTATAAGATTTAGAAAAAAATTCGTATTCGTTTTTGTCTTAAAAAAAATACGTTTGGGAGGAAAAAAATTAAAAACGATTTCTACCAAGTTTAACTAAAATCGGCCGAGTTGTTTAGGCTGTAGTCGAACAAACAGACAGACAGACAGACAGAATTGCGAGACCCACTTTTTTGTCTTTGCTATCATCGTAACGCGTACCCCTTGGCATAATGGTTAGTGCGTTGAACTGTCATGCAAAAGGTCTTGAGTTCGTTTTCCAATCGCTGTATATAAATTTTTTTCAGGGGTGTACTGCTTGTTACGAGGAATTGACAAATCCTCTAAGAGTGTCTCTTGTCATGCTGCTCATTAGCCGTTCGGACTCGGACAGAAAACTGTAGGTCCCCTCCGTTCCTGGTAACACGCACACAGGAATGGTTGAGAGTTGTAACTTGTAAGTCACTAGGTTCTGGTTCTCTTCGAGCTGTTGAACCACAATATTTATCATCGTAACGTCAGCTTTTATCAAAATCTCGAGTTCGATTTTTTTACGAATGCATAACTGCACATATGTATGTATATCTAGTACGAAAAAATGTTGTATAAACGTAGCAATTAACTCATTTCGCTCGATATTGAATGCCACTCAAAATAATTACAAAAATTCTCGATAATAATCATTTTATGTTTCCATTCCATTGTTATTTTTTTTTTTTTTGAATTGCAAATTGTTTGTGCGTTTGATAGTATTATCAATAATTACATCTGCTGTAAGCAATTACACATTATGTCAATTAAAAAAACACACCCATACATTAAATTCCATTAAATAAATTGCCATAGCACATTCAAATCATTCCCACAGTATACAAACCATTTATTTGCATGTAAAATTACATTGGATGAAAATAAAAAATATTTCCGCGACATTCCTCACCAAAATATGTGTAAATTATACAATTGTTGTTATTTATAGGAAAAATACAAATACACATAAAATGCCGATTAAATTCCTCCATTAATAACAAAATACAAAATGCCCACATTAAATTGTTTGTCATTGTGTTAAATGGCAATAATTAAAAACACCAAACGATAAGTGAAACAAATTACTGGAGTTTTTTTCAAAATTTTCAAAAGCGCTTCCCTTCGATGTAATAGAATTAATAAACTCTGTATAGTCAGTCCATCATCCGCAGCAGAGATATAGAGCGAAAGAGACAGTCCTTGAGATATACTCGTATTATATTGCAGATAAGGAGGACAATCCGATTCCTGAGCTCTCACATAAAAACCCTCGGTAGAATAAAAAGTGAAATATAAAATCCACTTTGGGATTATGAAGTAAGGCAAACAAAAAAATAGAACAGAAGGATCATCCTTGCTTCATATTCTACATCAGCAAACTTATTTCTAAATAATCTTACACCATCTTTCCCTGTAGTTGTACCTAACTATCCTACTGGCGATGGCGGTCGACAGCATTGACGGTGATGATGACGAGGACGACGGACAAGGACGACGCCGACAGCACAATTAAATCGTCCTTACGGTTTATTAAATCTTAAAAGAAAATTTCACGGTTTTGCGCTTTTATGACGGCCATACGTCACTCTGCCAAACTTGATCTGAAGAAATAAAGGACACGATGGTCTGTAGACAACGTCTCAATAAAGTGAGGGTGTTTCGCTGCAAAAGACCTCTATATAAATAACCCAAACCAAGAAAAGGTGATTTCTAATTAATATTTATCATATAAATAAACGGGGTGTAGATTTATAGGAGAGGAGTAAGGACGGAAGGAATTTTATGATCCCGCCATGGAGTAAGATATTGGAAACTTTTTTAAGAAATTGGGATTTTCAGCTTAAGTAGAAAGCCAAACAGCAAACCATTTTGTAAACTTATTTAAACCTTCAAGGATAGCTATACATTATTTCCAACAACAGGGATTGAGTACGAAGGACTCGCAGTAGAATTTAAGCAAACAGTCAACACCCGCAGCGAGGGAGACTGAGGGGGATATTAGCTTTGAGCAATTAAAGCTCCTTTCCTTCTGTGAGTTGAAGCTGCCATTTAAAGTTGGACACGCGGACAAGTTGGTTTGATTTTGAGACCGTTATAATAATGAACATAAACATAACACGAGCGAAGTTGAAATAAAGTGGTGGGGGGGGGGGGGGGGGAGTGGGAGAGAAAGGATGTTGGGAAGTGAAAACCGTGTCTGGTAGATTATTCCATTATCGTGTCTGTCAGACTCAAAAACGAATCTCCGTATTTGACGGACCGTTCAAAATTAGGGTAGGGTATTCCTCGCGACACAGGTATAAAGGGTGAACTGATTGAGGGTATAAATTAATCTGGCTAATTCTAATGAACATTGCTTGTGAAAGAAGCAATAAAACAATGAAATACATGAAACATTCCGAGGGTGTTCAAGAGATGGGAATGAACCCATGATATAGCTTTGTTTCCTATCAGTTTTAACGCTCTGTTCTGAATTCTATCCAATCAGGGGAGAGAAGAATTTTGTGCTGCACCTGCCCAATGATAGTAGTTTTACTAGAATTTTGGAAGTATAAATGCCTTATAAAATGAAGCTCGATCAGAGGGTGTGAAAAATTTCCTACATCGATATAAATACAATAGAACAAGTCTAGCATTTGGGAAAAATCGAACTCGATATTTCGATGATAGAGAACACGTAAAAATTTAATTCCGTAATTCCCGTCTGTCTGTCTGTAGGTCCTATACAGCCTTAAACGCTGTATCGGTGAGCATAAATAAATTTTGTTTTAAGCCTTATAGCTTACGGTACCCACCAAAAAATCTTATTTATCTCGAAAACTGCTCAAATTATTTTGATAAAAAAAATGATGTGTAGGCATGATCTACATTCAAGTCAAACCAAATATCCAAATAAAAACGTTACTAACGGTAAGGGTTTTTTCACTTTCTTTTTAACAGCTTTAACTTTTTTCCAAAAATTTGTACTCAAGAAAATTTGTACCTATACAAAAATTTGTTTTTGGATTTTTGAAAATATGAAAATATGTTTTAGGATATTTTTTGAAAGTAAGCAAAAAATAGTATGCCTTTTTTATGTATAGGTTTTTTTTTATTCAATTCAAAAGTACTTGTATATAAGAGCAAGAACGTGGGATCCAGTCATGTTTTTATTCTCTTTGATTTTCTCTTTCTAGTTCAACCTTGTATCCAAAGTCAATCCAATATAATTGCCAGCATTGACCCAAGGTAGAGCTTGTCTATTGATACAAATTGGAAAGTTATTTAACTTTTTCTTTGTAAAGTTAAAATTTGATGCATCCAATCTCCAACTTCATCGACTGCATTTTGCAATTCTGCGTTCTTTGAAATGGATCTTTCAGGCACTTACATATATTGTAGGTAGTATCATCAGCAAATGTTGCCAGGATAGCGCTAATATCCAATGGAATATGCCTAGTAATGAGATTTTCAATTGGCGCGATTAGATTTTTTTCGGCCTGTAACGGCCATGTAGTTTCGGTGACATATGTCGAATCTGTAATTTATTATTCAATTACTGGTACTAATATTTATAATAGTAAGGCTACAAGATTGAACAGGACATTCAAATGATAAAACTCTATTACAAAATATGAGCGGTCTGTGAAAGTGTGCAGCGGTGCCCAAGAACTTTGCGTTGCATCGGGTCTTGAGGGGGATTTCTTAAAGACACAGGTCTATGCGAATAGACTACAATTGAGCGATGCCCTTTGGACGAACATACCATCGCTCAAATTTAGGCGGATCTTTGCGGAAGACTCATTGAAAATTGAAGCCCAGGCGTTCATTTGAACGATGTCATATTTTACACAGTATGAACTTTCCAATTAAAAAAGAAGTTTGTCAATACCTCACACACAGCTTGTTTTATTCCATTTCAGTATCTACCCGCACTTATTGAAAAAACACTTTACTTGCATAACAAAAACAGGGTTGGTTCTAGGACACTTACCAGTGGGACAACGGCTTCAATTTGAGTTTATTGTTTAAAGAGAAAAAAAATAAAATACCTTGAAAATAGTTTCTTTGGGATATTTAAAGACATCTTTTATTTAAAAAAAAAATATTTGTTTAAATAATAAGAATACAAGCCAAATTTGGCTTCGTATGCAACAAGGGTTATAAAACTAGAACATTTTTAATTTGAGTTTAAGTATATAAAATTTATAATATAGCAAAAAAATGTAAAGAAATAAATAAATTATAAATAAAACACAACAATTCATTTAAGTTAATAAATAAATAAAAGTTTTGTGCCTATGCGCCGTGGTATCTAAAAAAAACAATTTCTTTTTTCGTTGTTACACAAATAAGCTTTAAATTTTTAGCATAATTTCTAGTGAAATAGCCAGTTACATTCCTCCCCTGAAAGAATTCAATCGTAATACTTGTACTTCTAGGAATGCTCATTAATTTACCCTAGAGCCCAATTTCGGACGTTCTGTCAAGTACAGAGATTCTTGTTTTAGCGGCACTACATGAATGTGGAATGCTTTACCCAGCTCAATATTTCCCACTCATTGCAATGTGCAGACATTCAAAACCAATATGCATCGGTATCTCCCTTTCTCATCCCATTCTATTTTCCTAATTGCTCGCACTGTGTTTAACATTATAAGGGTATTCATAACCCCTTGAGTGCGCGCATAATATAAAAAAAAAAAAACATTTTGAACAAAAAGTAAATTAACAATAAGTACAGTCATTTTGGCAAATTTGGCGTTTTTTTTTATTTCTGGGAAATGACCAACGTTGTCAAATGAAACTGATAATAAGGGAAAATCTTATGTCTTTCAGGACGCTTTCTCTTTGGTGTTGATAGTGTTTCCGTCGGTGATCGGGTACGTATTTCAAAATTGCTGATAGAGGATGTCGAAGTCGCCAGAGATCCAAGTCTAGATCCCTTACAGGGTCGTCCACGTCTTTTCAAATGTTGCTTTTTAGTTTTACACAATGTCTTATTCCAGTAATGTCTGGACGATGAAAGTTGACAATAAGACATAAATATCACCATCCCGATAAGTTGTTCCATTTCGTTTTGACTGGCTTATTTATATAATTTTGGAGAGCTTTTTTATTCGATTCCTGCATTATTTATGTCAACAAATCGTCAGTAAAGAACTTAAAAAAGTCTGATGGTGTCTCGAGTTGTTTTACACATTCTGGAAGCTCGGCCGATCCTGTAAATTTGAATAACTCTTGATCATAATCAGGAAGATGTGCCTTTCTTCATGATAGTTGTTCTTTTTTGTTTGTCTTGTCTTTCACGGATTTTGATTTTAGCGCTACAAGGTGCTCATCATATAAATCCGATTCCGTACCCTCCACCGTAACGTCACTTTGATTAGTGAAATTCAACTTTGTCCCTAACTCCACATCTGAATCTCCAGCCAATTCGTCACCGCTATGTGTTTTCAAAAATTCATAGAATATTATTGATGTGTAAACATCTTTGCCGGCGGTAGGGTGAATCGAAAACGTGAGTAAAACTTATACGTTCCGTGTAACCCGTTACGGTTACACGTTATGGTTACACGTTCCGTGTACCAACCTACCTTACCGACGATTGCATTTAACACCATGTTTACATTGGAAATATTGCGTACTTACGACATCGTGTTTACATTGTAAACTTTGAGTACAGAAATCTAGATTGTATTACTTTCCATTGCTGGCTAGAACTTAATTCAATCTCTCAACATTTCTTCACCTCTCGACCAGCGGGTTCATTTAATGTCTTAAAAATTCCACTTCACGTTAGTGATGGTAGATAACATTTTATTTTATGCTCGCAAAAAATGCATTTTCAGAGTTGAAATTCAAAAAAACCAAAATATATTGTTCATATTCTCGATACGTCAAAATTTAATTTGTCCCTTAGGCTAGGCGCGCACATTAAATTTTTAGTTGCGCAACTACTTGGTTCGAGCAACTAAAAAGTTTGTGTATTGACACAAACTGAACGATTTCCTAAAATGAGTTCGCTATTTTGTGCAACATATAATTATATACATACGCCTGCGCGGACATTCAACCAAATAGTTCATCTGTTTTCTATAAGCAACCAAACAGTTGTGCAACTAAAAATTGAACTGTGTGATGACTACGACTTCAATGGATTAAAAAAATTAGTTTTTGTTACTTATAATCCCATTACAAGGTGCGTATGATGTCAATCGTTTTATAAATCTCTGACAGAGGGAGTACGAAAAAGTACAGAAACCTAAAAAAAAGGTTAAAGGATTGGTTTGATTTTGATAAAATGAACGCTCCATCTAGTGGTTTGTCAAAAAAAAAAAGTTTTGACTTTTTCGCTACATGACAAGTATATTTGTTGGCGGCGTTAAGCCAGATATACATTGTTCAAAAGCATCACGTAACCCTTTGTGTGTTTTTTTCTGCAAAAATGTGTTTTTTTTTTTTCGAATTTCTTAGAGATTTTTGTAATTTTATCCGAGTAATTAGTTTTATTTTGTCGGTCCATTTCATCATACAATTTTCGTTTGCTGTTTTAATATTTTAATCAGTGCTTATGCTGTGCTGTGTTCTCATCTCTTCAACGTACTATACGCAAATGAACCAATAAATACATGATCAATCATCAATCTTGCATATATACAATATTTCTATGCAGTACGCTAGATTGAAAAGATTTTGATTTTTCTTCAAGCCGATCTATACGTGTGACTTTTTCACTTACACTTACAGGTGCTTGTCAAGCATTTAAACAATGTATATCTAGCTTTAAGCGCAATTGCTGAGTTTCAGAAAAATGCGGAGTTATCGTTCATTCTTCTTTGTGGTTTTCTTTTTTTATATTTGGCGTTCGCTCAGTGAAATTCACTTAACTGAGTAGAGAAAGGAGTGCGAATAGATGACTCCTTTTCGCATGAACAAAGTTAACTTATATTAAAAATCGCTGTGTTTAAAAGCACAGATGCACTAGAAGCCAAGCCAAAAGAGAAACAGGTATTAAAATCGCACTTGTGTAAAAACAGTCTATTTTCTATCAGATAACATCTCTGTTTGAATATGAGTGTACAAATAAAGGGTTTTCCAATAAGAGGTGTTATTTTGAATAGCCCGCTATTTCGGTAGCTGTCACTTTTGAAGCTGTCATTTTTTGACATTTGACAAGTAGAAACTACGCTATTAATAAAAATGGAACGATACACGCTTCAACAACGCATTGAAATTATTAAAATTGGGTCCTTGAAATGCATGAAAATGAACCGGAATTTCATCGAAAAATCATCTTGACTGATGAGGCCCATTTCCACCTCGGAGGCTACGTCAACAAGCAAAACTGTCGCATCTGGGGCTCAGAAAACCCTAGAGTTATTGTTGAAAAGCCTCTCCATCCTCAACGCGTGACTGTTTGGTGCGGTTTATGGTCCCGCAGGGTCATTGGACCTTACTTTTTCGAAAATGAGGCTGGAGCAACAGTTACGGTCAATGGATTGCGCTATCGAGAGATGATTAATGATTTTTTATGGCCTGAATTGGATGGTATTGATCTGGACAACGTTTACTTTCAACAAGACGGCGCTACGTGCCACACAAGCAATGAAACCATCGATCTTTTACGGGAAAAGTTTCCGGACCGTGTTATCTCTCGAAGAGGTGATCACAATTGGCCACCGAGATCTTGTGATTTAACACCTTGCGACTTCTTCCTTTGGGGCCACGTGAAAGATAAGGTCTACGCCAACAGCCCAGCGTCGATTCAAGACCTCAAAGATGAAATTCGTGAGGCTATCGAGGACATAGGGCAGCCACTTTGCGATTTGGTTATGGAAAATTTCATGAAAAGGATATGGTCCTGTAAGCGTGGTCTTGGAGGCCATTTGGCTGATGTTGTGTTCCATTATTAACGGCAGACCTTCCTCTTTATAATGAGATAAACATCCGATCATTTATCTCCAAAAATGCCATTTTTCTTTGAATATCAAAATAACACCTCTTATTGGAAAACCCATTATAATGCTGTCTCAAGCAACATCCCTGTTTAAACATAAGTCAAACAAACTTTACGTTACGTAGCGGAGTCCGAAGCATATTGTCGATAAGGTTTTTGAGTAGTGTGAAATGAGTAAGTGTCGACACAGCATTGCGAACTCTGGGAATCGAAGTAGTATGCCGACATGGCGCACAGTGGCGGAAAATCCCAAAAACATGGCCAAAATTATTTTTTGTGTTTGCAATGTAAGAAATGCTTTTATTTATCAGATTAAACTATTACGAACGCAAAAGAACAGTTTTTTATTATATTTGGTTAAAAAAAAAAATAATAACGACAATGGGGCAAAATTTAAAAAAAAACCTATTGTTAAGGGCTTAGAATCTTACTAGCTAGCAATTTGTTAAACTTTTAGTAATTTACTAGCTCTTCGAAAATGTTAAACCTTTTTTTTGTTTTACTAGCTAGTAAATTCTATTTCCCTTTTATTAAAAACGTTGCATTTCTTGAAAATTAACAAAACAAACAAGATCAAATCTGGGGAACAGACCTAATAATTTGGAAACTCAAAAATCAAAGGGAGAACCTACCATTTATTTTGTTATTTATTTATTTGTTAAAACCTTTTTCGTAATGTTTTTTTTTATCATTTTCCCTATTGTGGACTGGACCATTCCATGTAATGCTCCTATAAGATTAATTGGTGTACATAGATACATCCTTTGTGTTCCATTAGGACCTTTTTACTGCATAAAACTTAGTGTTCAAACATATATGTATGTATATCAAAATCTTTGTCCTCCGAAAGCATTTTATATTATTTTATTTACTTTTAAGAACAATTAGCTAATGAATCATAAAAAAACACAATTTAACTCTTTCATATAAAATTGCCAATAGATTTTTTTGTGGAAATTCACAGATATCATATAAATTTTTAGAAAGTTAAAGTAGCTAGTTCGTGATTTTAACTTTAGTAAAATGTTAAGAGATAGTAAGATGTTAATATCGTAAAATTAGCAAAATCCTTAGTAACTTACTAAAATGGCTTTAACATATTACTAAATCGCTTAAAATTTTGCCCCAAAGTTATAAAATATAGAATTTAAATTTTAATAAAAAACACGCTCATGCCCGAAGTTCCATCGCAACCCCATTAGAAAATAAGAGTAAACTTTGAAGTAGTGATTCTGCAAGTTACTGTTTTATGTTTAAATTTTCTGGATAACATTTTTTCTTGGCTTTCGTAATCGCTTCATAGCTAGAATATAGATTGGCACCATGTTTTTTGGCTGCATCTCTAATAATATTGTATTGAAACTTTGTTAATTTGGCCTGAACAAATGTTGACAGTCTCATCTTTAGTGAATGGAATTATTTCGCAATTAAATTTTTTATATAGCTTTTTGGTATTTTACGGCGCGCCATGGAGTTGAATAGCATACATCTTTTATTAAGTGGAAGAATAAATTTTCCCTTTTTGCCGAAGTTGCATTTAGGCCGCATATAGCTTAATTCTCCGGCGTTTTCCGTCGTCAATTTGTGGCTGTCCAGCCACTCTATGGGTTCGGCATGGAAACAGTATTTCGAACTCCAACCAGGTTTTGAATGTATTTTGGAAAGCTCGGTAATTTCTAGATGAAGATAACCATCGATCCTTATATCCATTTCCAAATTTAGGCAATATTTTCTTTGTTTCATTCGATGTATCAATGTGGGTGAAGTTTTAACTTTTTCTGACAAAAACTCAATTTTTCTTTTGAATCATGTGATGAACAAGTTCTTAAAACCTCACTTAGCTGATTTCTTGATAAAACAATTAAGTTTGATTGTGACCCTATATCAAAAAATAAGAACATCAAAAACTATTTATTGAGGCGAACTTGCATTTTCAGTGTGTTCAAAAGATTTCATCTACAATAGCTCTTAACATCGCAAAATATCGCAACATTTTTTGTTAATAACTTATAAATGAGATATCAAGGTAAATTAGGAGCTACATTTCATCACGGGATCTCACGGGAAACATAAACTTTTCCATTACTACACAAAGTTCAAAATTTTTTTTTTAGTCACAAAAGGACATTTCTTGTAAATGTTATACACCAACATATAACATGAAATTATTTGACTGTTTTTTATTCATTTCACTAAACATACCACCAGCAATAGATTCCATATTGTTTTATGAACAAAATATTTACACAGCGAAAAAAAAAGATCAAGAAAACCAACCTTCTCTCACAAACAAAATCTTTAACTGCAGCTTATTGAAATGTTCCCACTTTAGTCGCATCGCCTGACTAAATAGATGCAAAAAAAATAACGGAATTAATCAGATCATGCACTTAACTTATCTGTTAACAAGTTGGCATACAAAAACAACAACAATTCTAATTTTTGTTTTTAATAGTTTTGGCCACGTTTTTGGGGTTTTCCGCCACTGTGTGGCGTGTAAAAAGGACCGAAATAGTTCGTCGACATAATTTTTTGTTATTATTCGGTTTTAGTTGTTAACTAGTGTTTTTGATCCCATTAATCTTAAAGTCACTCAATAATATTTTGATCATTACATTAAAAGTATCCTAAACACAAGTAATAATGGAAAATGAACAAGAAAAATGTGTTTGGACTCATTCTGAAATAATTATTTTACTAGAAATAAGTAAAGACAACAAAATACATAGTTGATTATTTCAAATCGTTATTACAGGACATGGTGCAAAAATACATGTGTTTAGGTCGAAAGCGTTATGTTCAGCTATGTAGAGATATTTTTGGATTTAAGAATAAGTGAAAGGGATAAATTGTGGGAAAAATAGTGGCTTTCATTTGAATATATCTAAAGTCACAAACTAGTAGGTACGATTGCATTGTATGTTTATTGGGTACGTTCGATAACAAAAATTCGGCACTCGGATGAAAGTTGATGTTTACACATCTTAACCGTGAGTCCTGGCACTCACACTTTTTTTTTGTGAGAATAAGGAGAAAAACGGACATAAAAGTGAAAAGCCATATTTGGCTTCGTATGCAGTAGAGGGTTAAAAGGTACCAATACTTATTTGTTCTCAAGTCCCAAGTGCCAAACCTTATCAAAAGCTCGCACAACATCTAAGAATAGAGCTGCATATACTTGTGTTTCTCCAAGTGCCTTTTATACAACATCCATGATTCGATGCCCTTCGTCTAGCGTGGAATGTTTATTTGCAAATCCGAACTGACGACGCTTCGTCCTTTATATCTCCATATCTTTATATCTCCAAAATGCCCTAGCTTCTTGTCGAACCAACTTGTATAGGGTTTTCCGCGTCGTTTCTATTTAAATGTCAAAACTTTCAAAATTTCATCACAGAAATATAGATCTCAGATGAATGACGACAGTTTTTTTCTTCTGTCACAAAATGGAACGCATCGTGATTAAGTATATTCCCTTAGGTAAAATCAAGTAACTTCAACACAAGAAAATGAAACTCTCTTTGACACACTTACAAAACGAACAAAAAATAACGGAAATTCCGTAGCTATTTAGGAAATGACTTGTCAGTATTGTTTCCAACGATATTTCTATTAAGAGACTTAAAGAAGAAAGAATAGAAAACGTCAATGGCAGTTTTTTCCATTATTATGTTGGAGGGCTTTTCAAAAAAAAAATCACTTAAAAATAATTCTACAGTCTACTATGTATGTAATGTATTATAGAGGCAAGAAAAAAAAAAAACACACTTAGGCCCCAAAGGACACTCAATCTTAATGACCCATAACTAAATACGCACACACACACATACTCTATTAGTTTTTTGTTGTTTTTGCTATGTTAATCCAAGTTGACAGAAACAAAATCTTTTAATAAAAGTTCCTATAGCCAAAAAGGACGAAAGTACAAGGGTAGATAGAAAAGAAGTTGATGGCGGAGACCCCCATAATTAAGGTTTTGCCAACCTCGAAAGGCCGATTGACGATAAATTTCATTTAAGTGCCAGGGTGTTAAATTTATTCACAATGCGGGAGTGTAAACAAATTTGTCTGAAATTAATATCTAGATACACACAAACGGAATAGACTATGAACTTATGTGTGCGTGTGGGTGTCTATAAAATCAAAAGCTTAATTAACAAATTAATATTGCAAACACGAAAAAAGTTATAAGGAAGCTGAAATAATAAAAAAAAAAGACGGTGCGAATCATTGCTAGCCAAAGACGAGTTGATAAAAGGGGGATTTTTTTCGGTATGAAAAGCCTTCCTCCGTCGGCGTGGTTTAAGATCGTTCGACGGGGAAGTCTTGTATCTTTTTTGTGCAAGCACGGACGTGTCTGAAGAAATGTACCAGTAGGAAACAACCTCAATCAATTGAAGCAAGACACAACTTTTGTTAAAGACGAAACGAAGGTCAAGTCATGCAACTACAGTATTAGCGGAGTGATTCAATGAATCAATCAAAATGAATGAGTTGTCAAATTGACTTGACAAATTATCGAATAAGAAGAAGAGTCCATTTCTATGTAACCCGAATATTGCTATACAAAATGAAGCCCAAACAAATATTCCAATGAAAATTAATAGACTAATGGTTAGCAAAAGATTTGCATATACATCCGTACCCCACTTTAACAAGGATGAAACTTTGTCAACACGGAATGATTTATGACCACCAAATAAGAAAAAAATAAAGATAGAGCCGCTGAGCCCCAAAAACTTAGCTGTTAGTCGAAGACATCGCTTTTGGAATATTAACAAAAATTCATCTATACTGTTTATTGCTCTGTTTTATAGAACCTCGTTGGAATAATAATGTTTGTTCCCCGACTCTGGTGTTCTGTGTACTCCAAGGCCAAGTCTAAGAAAATGTTTCTCAAATAATTATTTCTATTTAAGATAGGGCAACGCTGAACCATCCCGGGCGGCCAAGGCAATCATCGGCCGGGTGAGGGCCATGGAGCAAATCATCTTCATCCTGCTATCAAGCCGGTTGCTCTAAAACAACCATTTCGTATGAGCAAAGGCACCCCTCGCCGTGATTAGAGAAGCATGCCAAGGTACTTTATTACACTTTTACTTACCAGTGGGTTTCCATATGCCCCTTAGATCACTGACAGCGCGATCACTGGCAGAAACGGAAATAAGAAACTTTCAGATTTCTGAAAGCTGATTTTCGATTCCAGTCATCACAATATCGCTGGATCTTGTTAAGTTGAATTCTGATTACTTCGACTTTTAGACCTGTTCTGTACGCCATTAGATCGTCGGCATACGCGATTGGCACAGTAAGACTAACTAAAGGATTTTTCAACAGGGACGCTACAAAAGTGGAGCGAAAGGGACAGCAAACGACGCCATATTTCTTGCCGCTCTTTTGACATTTCTCTTCAGTAAGGTTTGCCATTTCATGATAGAAAGATATACGAGCCAACAACGAGTCGAAATTATTAAAATTTACTACCAAAATTCGGAGTAATTGGCCTCAACGTTAAGAGTGCTACGTCCAATTTATGGTCGTCATAATCGTCCTAGCAGAACAACAATTGAGCGTCTAGTGGAAAAATTTGAATCCACAGGCACAGTACAAAATGTTCCCGTGCCAGTGAGACAAAGAAGTGCCCGTACTGTCGAGAATATTGCTGCCGTTGAGGCTTCAGTTGCAGAAAGCCCAAATGTGTCTCTCACACGTCGTTCTCAAGCGTTGGGCATCTCTGTGACGTCGTTGTGGCGAATTTTGCGAACATTTTGAAAACCGTCAAAAATTGGGTTCAGCGTCTGGACTTCTGCAAGCGTGCCCGTGGTGGTCATGCAAAAGAAATCGAGTTCCATACATAATGGCATCAAACGTACTTTCACAGGAATAAAGAATTTCATTGGTATCGGCGAGTTGACCGCTCCCTGCGCGTTCGAAGTTATGTTGCCACTTTTGGGAGAAAACTATTTGCCATTGAGCATGTCATAAAACATGTTAACTTTTTAAGCTCAGAGCAGGGAACTGAGCTGTGAAAAAAAGATCTGTGTTTTGCAAACGCTTTAAAGCGCTCAGGTTGTGTTTGCTTTTTTTTAATCAGAGCTGGCTCGAAGCGCGTTCTGTGAGCTCCGAATAAAATGGCCGAGCAGATGAAGTAAAAAGATGAGCGCGGCTATCTTCACTTTTTTTTTTGTGTGATATGACAGTGATAGAAGGCGAAAAAAAAAGACAAGCAAATACAGATAGAAATCGACCGACGCCTTTTCCAGTTCAGTATTCCATCATATTTCATAAACAAATTGGAGAGCTCTGCTCAGAGCGTACTCGACATGCTCAAGCTCTACTCAGTGCTCTGCTCAGGGTTATGAGAGAAAAACCCCTATAGACATCCTCTTAACTTACGGTGTTGAAAGCCTTCTCTAAATCAACCAGCCATCAATTAGTACAGTGCTTTTTCTTTTTGTTCCATTGAATATCAGGGACTGGTTTAGACGGGGCATGAATTGTGTCATTTCCCGCCTTAATCCCGAACTGAGTATCCGGTATGATCTTGTTGTCGTCCGCCCATTTGGACAGAGCTCTATTAATAGCCTTTCGCAACACCTTGCTGACACTCGCAAGAAGACTTATCGACCGAATATTTACCAGATTGGAATTGTGAAGTGTGGAGCAGCCGAAAATCCAATGGGCCTCGTCGCTGAATATTAATTTTTGATCGAACTTGTGGTCAACTTCCAACTACTCTAGAACGCATGGGAACACGTTTCATGGTACATGGTCGTTATCTATGAGAGATCTTGGGTTCATTGAAGCTTGTACAGGTGTAGGCCAAAGTTATAACGGAAAACCCACCTAATTGTGGTCAGCGAGAGGCTGAGTTATTGCTTGCGGCGTGTAATGATTAATTCGGGTTCTCCTGCATCACGGATTGCAGTGATATTTTGGGAAATCTTGCGTTTCATTGAAGTTTGGTGGTGTTGGATTTCGCACTGAACCGGTCCATTACGTTGCGAATACTCGTAAGGAAGGAAAACCCTAATATTTCGTTAAGTTTCGTTAATATTCCATAAGAGATAGTCAGTAACACGCATACCAAAAAACGGAAATATTTTCGATGTCTTTGATGCAATTGTTATTCATGGGTGATATATTTCGACAGAAGAAAAGCTTTTTATTTTTGACCATTAATTTCCACGCGGATTTTAATCACCCATTATAGGTATAACTCTGTGAAGAATGAGCTACCGGTTAAGTTCCACAACAAAATCTAGAAATGAATATGAAAATTTGATGGTGCTGTCTTTCGTGAAAGATTGAAGTGAATATTAAATTTCAGGTAGAAGATCATTTATGAAATTAAGGAAGAGTTTCAGAGACAAATCAGAACCTTAGGGAACACCAGCTATTATTTCTTGAAGCTATACAGGACATAACTCTATTTGAACAGAACCGAAGATTAACATCTGATCTAAGAAGGCAGGGGCTCCTGCTGAATAAGAGAGCTTCCTGCCAAGCTCTATCAAATGCATCAGAAATATCAAGTGTAATTGGCATTGTTTCGCACAATTAATGTAAGGATTGGTTCGGTGAGATTATGTCTTCAGATACTAAGTTACCCCATTCCTACGAATGCCATACTCCCGTTTATTAAAGAACTTTCGTTCTTCTAAGCAACTTTCTTTCGCTAATTGTTGATAGACGCTTAAATGATCTTTTATAGAAGGTACTTTAGTGCAATTGGTCAATAACTGAAGAGGTAAGAAGAGTTGTCGTTTTAGTGTAGCGACTGAGCAAATGTATCTTCCAGCTAATCAGAAGGAGTCCTAAAAATCTGAACATATGAAATAAGCTTACTCAATGGTCTTTGAAATATAAATACAAATCTTCAGAACTATAAGGAGATATTCAATCTGGATCAGCAGATTTATGTGTTTCATAATCTTTAAGGACTTTTGCTAATGTACCAAGGAAGTTTTGTCTTACAAAAACCATATAAGCTGTTAAGTACTATTACAGAAATCATAACACATTATGGTAAAGTCAATTTTCTAGCAGATTCAAATGAAGCAGATTGAGTGACGTGATGAAGAATCTTAGAAGATTTTTTTATAGTTTTTACTAATGATTTAAGGTTTTTACTAACTTTGGGACATTCTTTGATAATGAACGTAGCAGGTATTCCTGGA
Organism: Chrysotoxum bicinctum; assembly: GCA_911387755.1. Classification (NCBI taxonomy): domain Eukaryota; kingdom Metazoa; phylum Arthropoda; class Insecta; order Diptera; family Syrphidae; genus Chrysotoxum; species Chrysotoxum bicinctum. The sequence continues at coordinate 177,486,291 of OU426988.1, read as the reverse complement.
TTTAATGCATTTTTTCCGGTTTTTTTTTGAGTGGGATTGGTAAAGTATCAGTATCTGATACATTACCCTCTTAAACCATATTTGTTCCTAAAATTCCCTTTAGAACCTGCACTTCATCTTTAACTTAAATATGAGAGTTTCTGTTTCATTCAGAGTAGTTATATCCCGTCATAGTGATCAGTTAAAGTGAAGAGGGAAATTGGTGAGACTGTTTCCAATTTGCTTGTTTCCTCTTATTACCAAACGATTTTTCTTTCAATTTTCTACTAAGCTGGGTAGGTCAGAGTATAAACATGATAAATTTGCTATAATGGACCAACTCGACGTGCCTTAAGGTGCTTAGACTCTACAAGAGTGCACTTACCAGGTTTTAGAAATATCAGCTCAAGGATATTGGGGGTATAAGCTTCAACTTAGGTATTCGAGTTGGTTCTTTCACAACCTATGTTAAACGGTATAAATGACCAAAAAGCTGTACATGCCTTCCTTCGGGTGTTGTCTGGGCAGAATGTTGAAACCAAGAAATCATTCGAAATAACGATTTCTGTGCGGAAAAAATGTGTCAGACAATGTGTCAAATTTATTAGTTCATTATGTAGTTTAATTATTATAAGCTCGGTTGACTTCATTAGCTCTCCTCTACCTGAAGTTTGCTAGCTCGCGGTCTTAAGATGGATGAGTACCCGTTACAGAAGTCTTCGGGGTTCATCTCAGAGCCACTTGGTCGTGTTAAGAAAAGAGATCAAGTCTTTGATCTTCAGTTTAATAAGTTTGCTAAGGTTGACGAGGAATGACTTTCCGAACAGTTGGCGGTTGAGAACATAGTGTGATATAAAATATTCTGTGATATCAGTATTTTCAACATTAAAGAACAGGCAAATTAACTCGGAATTGGCAGGGATTCAGATGAAAATTTCCACATCCAGGGGCACCCCACAGGGGAGAGTTCTCTCACCACTCCTTTGGGTGCTGGTTATGAAACAGTGTAGAGTAAAGGTAGTAGCCTACGCTGACGATCTTGCGTTATTAGCAACAGGTAAATTCTTCTCCACTATCGGCGAACAGATCTAATATGCCCTTTCAAAGGTTAGTAGATGGACTAGGAAGTGTAGCCTGATGATTAACCCGTCAAAAACAGAATTAGTCCTTTTTACAAATAAGAGGAAAATACCAAGCTTCAGAATAACTTCAATTGAAAGCACCCCGCTGAGGATTTCAGATCAGGCAAAGTATTCTGTTGTGATTCTTGATAGGAAACTAAACTGGAGTCTTAACATTAAGGCAAGAGCTAAAAAAGGAATGATTGCATTCTACCCCTATAACAGAATCTTTGGGAAATCCTGGGGACCGAGCTGCAGAATTATCAGGTGGATGTATTTGGCGATAATCAGACCAATACTAACCTATGGCAATTTGGTATGGTGGAATGCAACGGAAAAAAGCATGAACCTCAAAACTCTGACAAAAGTACAGAGACTTGCGTGCATTAGGATTACGGGGACAATGAGATCCGCTCCAAATGCAGGGTTAGAGGCGATACTCACTCTGAAACCCCTAGATCTTTTCGTACAAGAATCCACAGCATATATTGCGTCTTAAGGCTAAGCCAGACTAATACCTGGAAAAACAGCGCAATAGGACATGCTCAAATTCTTCAGAAATACTTGGGTGATAGTATCATTACAGAATATACAGCACCCGAACTTGACTTTTATAAACCTTTCCAAACTCCCTTTCCAAGCAGAGAAGAATGGTTGAACAAACAACCCTACAACAGTGAATCAGCAATAGCAATAGCAATCTATACTGATGGCTGCAAAATGGACACGGGTGTTGGTGCAAGCTTTTTCTCAGAACCTCTTAAGCTAAGCAACTCACTTAGGCGGTCCTTATTCGGAATGCACCTTTTTTTAATAAATCGATAAAAAAAAGTGTGCTGTTGATAAAAATCATCAAATTATGGAGGAGAAACACTTTTTTATGGTAAAAAAGTGAAGTACAAAAAAATTGATATAGGTAGGCCATAGGGTAAATTCAAAGTTTCTTTAAATCCAGATTCTGTAAATGCAAAAGAAACCTTGCATACACCCAACCTCGCATCTACCCCAAATCCTATAGTGTGCCCAAGCAGGGGGGTTGCAGGGGGGCAGCATGGCCCCCCATACATGTCTCACTGTTTATACGCCGTAATGCGTAAGCAAGCAAAAAAAGCAAATATCCCATACAAAAGTAGTTTTAGTTATAGTACTGTGGGTGGTCCGCTTATACTTCACTTTTTTACCATAAAAAAGTGTTTCTCCTCCATAATTTGATGTTTTTTATTAACAGCAAACACTCTTTTATCGATTCGTTAAAAAAAAAGTTAATTTTGGTGGGGGGGGGGGGGGAATTCCGAATAAGGTCCACTTAGGCTCCCAGATTATAGCAGTGGCTTCCAAGCGGAGGTCCTGGCAGCTGCTAGATAGGTATCAATGATAGCGATACCACGAGCTGATGTCACCTTTTAGCCAAGCGGCAATAAAAGCGATTTATGCCACTCACTGTGATAAAATCGAAGCTTGTCTCTTGCTGCCGCGAAGAGCTTAAGGTTCTTGGCACGCAGCACAATATTAGACTCTGCTTGGTCCCGCGAAACAGCGGCATATCAGGTAATGAAAATGCCGATGAGTTGGCAACACAAGGATCACCGCTTGACGCTAGTCAAGCAGAGATGGTAGGTACCCCACTCTGCAACATTAAACAGAAAATTTCAGATTTAATCCTAAAGAAATCCAATGAAGGGTGAAGTTTACTTGACACCTGTGATACTACTAGGAAAATATGGCCTTGCTTTAACAAGCAGAGGACCGACAAAATTATGCAACTTAGCAAGAAGTCCCTTTGTTCTCTTACGAGCATAATCAAGGGACATAATTTACTGGAATATCATAAATTCAAAATGAAACTAAGTACAAATGACCAATGCAGAGGATGTGGTGACGAAGAGGTGCATGAAGAAACATCACACTTTCTCTGTCATTGCCCTTCACTATGCCTACGTAGGTAGAAATTGTTGTGATCAAATATGTAGAAAACAAGATTTTGAAGAGATTTTTGCCAAAAGTTCAAAAGGTTTGAGCCATTGAACGAATATGAATTCATTTTTTTCATTTCATTTCATTTTCATTTATTTGACAGTATGGTATGTACAATAAGATGACATCTTTTATAGTACTTAGATAATATTATTAGAAATTTACTTTTAATAAAATCATGCAGATATATTTAAAAAAAAAAAAAAAAATAAAAAAAATAATTATAGTAATAATACTTAAAACTATTTCTTGGGATCAGAGGGGAAAGGAAGAGGATTATGGTTGAATTGAGAGAGAGGCGAAGTGAAGGAAGATTGCATCTTTGAATCTTGATTGGTTTATTATTAATTTAATTGGTGTCGGGAGCGAGTTCCATAGGGTAACAGAACGTATGAAAAATAAGCGGGAGGAGTTTAGGTAATTGCTTAACTTAGGGATTATGTTGATACTTCTTGCAGACCGGTTAAAAGATAGTTTGTTAAAAAGATATGATGGAGCATTGATATGAATTAATTTATGTAAGAATAAACAGTTTCTTGCGTTGATGTATTGCTGCAAGGTGCAACCAAGCAATTTTTTAGAGAATTCAGAAACATGGTCATGTCTCCGTAACCCATAGACATAACGGATTGCGTCGTTGAAAGCAACTTGTAATTTATTTTTGGATAATGAATCGAGATCACTGTATACTATCTCAGAGTAGGTTATAATTGGAATAATAAGAGATAAGATTAGTTTACGTCGAGTTTCGACGGGAGTGAAGTGAGCTGAAGGCCATAATTTTCGTAAACATCCGTAAATGCGACCAATAACAGTATTGGTGTGTCTATAGCCGGAAAGGTGACAGTCAATTACATAACCAAGGCTAGTACAATGATCCACTGCTTTGATTATACGATCACTTAGTAAAATGTCAGGTAGAGTAGAGATATCAAATCTTTTCTTGGAAATTGGAATGACTTGTGATTTTGAGGGATTCAAGAGCAGGCCGTTGGCAATGGACCAAGTATTTATTTGATTAAGATCATCGTTGATGGAAAGAGAAAGTTCATGCAGCTGATGAAAAGGTCGGGCAAGGTTAAGTTGAACATCATCGGCATATAAGTGGACCGAAGCATGCGAACAACACAAAGGCAGATCGTTAATGAACATGCAAAAGAGAATTGGACCAAGGATCGATCCTTGTGGGACTCCTTGTTCAACAGGTCTAAGAGTGGAGTATTTTCCACCAGAAATTACTCTTTGAAATCTGTCAGACAGATAGCTTGTTATCAACGAACATGCTCTATCGCTGAAGCCGAAGAAGTTTAGCAGTTTCCATTTAAGAATGCTGTGATTCACCTTATCAAAGGCTTTAGAGAAATCGAGTAAGCAGAGGAGATTAATGTGACCTTTATCATAGCCAACTCTAATATCTTCGAGAAGATTGACCATAGCTGTTTGGCAGCTGTGATTTGCTCTGAAGCCTGATTGTTTTTCATATAACAGATTATTATTAGTGACGTGGTTTAGAATTTGCTTCTCCATTATCTTCTCAAAGACTTTAGAGAGACAAGGAAGAATGCTGATCGGTCTGAAATCAGCTGGAGATGTGCAGTCTCGTTTCTTGATGATGGGAAGAACTCTAGCAATTTTCCAAGAGAGAGGAAAAGTAGTAGTGACGATGCACCAATTGATAATGTCAGTGAGATGGGTTATGATTAAGGGCAATATCAGTTTAACAAAGCGGATGGGCACCCCGTCCTCACCAACTGAGTCAGACTTAACAGCCATCACACATTTCATAACTTCAAACTCACTAACAACCTCAAAATCCTCAAGCCTGGGCACAGAAACCGACGAGTTAAATGCTGTATTTACTTCAGAATCAGTAACAGGACTACAATTACGAAGAAAAAAATCATTGAGCTCATCAGGGTCTAAAGAGCATTGAGAGCCTTTTTCCTTACACAAACCAATCTTACTGAGGTTTCCCCATAATTTTTTGGGAGGTAAAGAGGTATTTAGTTTAGACGAATAGTAGTTTACTTTCGATGATCTAATTATGGTTGTTGCTCGATTACGCGCTACTGTGAAAGCTCTCCAGTTATCGAGACTTGGTCTCCGCTTCCATTTACTATGTAGTTTATTTCTATTTTTGATAGCAGTTTTTACTACCGAGGTAAACCACGTGAAATAACCCAAATACCCGTGCTTCCTGACTTTCAGGGAAGAGTGTATATGGGGAGAATTTAGTTTATTAAATAAAAGATAAAAATGATTAAAAAATGAAAGATTTATTAAAGTTTAAATGTTTTTTTATTGTTGTTCTCGCAAGGCCCGCTGTCTCAATGCGTAGGCTGCAACCTTCGAGTTTAATGTGTGGCTAAATTCTGGTTTTCCCTAATCATCCTTTGCTTATTTATACTGATTTAAAAGAACCAATTTCCATCCCCACCATTCAACCACTTGATAATGAAATTCGGCATTTCCATATGAAAATGCATTCTTACGCAACCTCATATGAAAAGAGCATTTTCATCATAATTCCCAACATCCGTTGCCAACATGCATTGACACCAAATCAATATTGCATTATTATTATTGCCTAAGAGTTCAATGGATCATATTTCATTTATACTGGCCCAATACAAAACATATCCAATAGATACACGTATCCATTGTAGTTCCAGATACACACAGTCAATATAGTGACCTAGTGTATTGAAGTGCCATATGATGTCCATAGAACCCAAAAACAATGCATGTGCATAATTGTCATTCTTACTTTGCCTTACTTTTGGAACCTTCGTTCGTACCGGCTCATGTTATAGTCGTAGCTATAGTTATGACACAGAGCTGGCGACAATTAATTAATTGCCGTGGTGTTAGGTTTCACCAAGTGGGCTCTCGAAGATGACACATTAATGTGCCGCAGTGTTGTGGATCGGTTGCGCGAATTACAAAGAAAGATGATACCGTACAAGATCGTGTGTGGTATCTTGGGAATGGAAATGAATGTTTATATGATATAAGGCTGTCAGAGTGGTCGCATGTAGTGGATCACTACATCCCGCTCCCCTTGAAGAAAGAAAATTACACCTTGAAGAGGTTAATTTTCTGTAAGGTTGCGAAAGGATGATAAGGTTACATTTTTGGTATAATTTTGATATGGTTTAAATAATATTTTTATAGTGTTTTTTTTTTTTTTTTAAATTTCCTTTTGTTTGACATTTTAAAATATTTATGTCTTATAATTAATAACATAAAGTTTTATATTTGAAGTTTAAGCAATTTTTTTTTTTTTTTTATATCATTTTTTTTTTTATAGATTCTTAAGATTTTATAAAAGTTTACTTACAAAAATTTTTGTTCTTAAAGGTAGCTAAATTATAATTTGTAAATATTTGTTTCTTCAATTTTTAGAAATAATTTTATAATGCTTAAGTATATGGATATACTATTTTTTTTTTTTTTTTTTTTAAATAAAATATATATATTTCTTTGTTTTTAATTGGGTTTAATTGGACCTAGGACAAATTTTGGAGAGGGTTCGGGTTTTGAATTAAAATTTGTTTCTACTATGGTATCTTTAGGTGAGGAGGTTTCATTAGGAAAATTGTCATGGGTCTGTAAGTCTGTTTGTATTTTGTCATTTCTGATTGTTTCTGTTTTTGTTTCTGTTTCCGACGGAATTGGTTTCAGTTTAATTTTATATTTGAGGATATAGATAAGAATGATGAGTAAGGCAGTTGCCATGCTGTAGATAAGAGTGTAATGATGTATGTCGTGTTTGTTTAGTGGTTGTAATTTTTTGTTTTCTTCCCTTTTTAGGTTATCAATTTGTTGTGATAACTCTGTAAGACTATTATCGTCTTCATACTTAAGTAATTTTAATTGTTTCTTATTTGATAACTTTGGTGGGGGAGAGGAATTTAACAGACTTATATTGATTGGGGGAATAAATGAATTTTTCAGTATAGTATTTTCTGAATGTTGACCAAAAATTGTTAACTCTTTGCTACGAAGGTAGCATTTTCCAGTAAATTCTATTAATCCTGTTCCCTTAAATTTATGGGTAGTTATTTGTCTGTCGCACACTTCGTCCATGACATACTCATCTTTTACTGATAATAACCATTTACCAGGTTGAGATAGTTGTATCCAGACAATAGATAGATGCGATTCTTTGATTTCACATGAGGAAGGTTGAGTTTCTCTGCGCAATAATTGTATTTCACAATGGTCTTGGTTAGAATTGAAGTCATAAAGGGGGTGTGTGATAGGACACAATAATGAGTCGATTTGGGTGGTGCATTTATTAAGTTCTAAAATTGAGAGGTCATAAAAGTATTTCTTATCGAAATCAACGATGATAAAATTAATTTTAGGTTGAATGTAAAGAAATTTATCCTGAACTTTGGTAGGAAAAGGCAGGATTTTATATAATTGGTAATTATCTGTGAAGGGTAAAGGAAATTTGATTTCATAGATGATTCTTTTAGATTGGATTGAGGATGTAACAGTGCTGATTCTGTATAAAGGTAAAATGTCTTTTTGTTTTATGGAAATTGGGAGTTTTGTATTACTTGGGATTTCTTTAAGCATTGTTGCTAAAATTGTTTCCAATTGTTCGGGAGTTATTATTGCAGGGTGTGGCTTTCCATGTCTTACTTCGGTTACGGAGTCGATGATTTCGTTTAATAGGTTTTGGTGGTGAAGAACAGCTAAAGATGTGTAGGAAATGAGTGATTCTATATTGTTTACTATTTTTTCCTCTTGGTTAAAGTTCGTACAGTCGTCCATTAGTTTGAGTATTTCTGCAAACTTGTTATTAAGTATGTTTATTTGTTTCGTTTCAGCTTGTCGAGTTCTGTTGAAAATGTTAATAGTTGTTCCCAAAATGTATGTTTGATTTTGTATGAGAGTCAATAAATGATTCTCGTTTGTCTTAAGTGTTTCTATTTGTTGGTCGTAGTATGTCGCATCTTCTTCCGATAAGGTGCCAAAAGTGATTTGCTTACTATGCCAATGGCGTTCAGCAATGCTCTTTTTGGTCTTCGTTTTTTTACTTGTAAGTTGAGCAGGCTACATTTTTGTATTATGTCTGTCATTAAGTCGTTTAGTTCTAGTATTGTGCTGGTGCACAGATAAGTTATTTGTGTGTCTATTTTGAGCGCAGAGCACAAGTTGCTTATTTCAGCTATGTATTCGTACATGAGTCTTGTTGTCGTGAGTATTCCTTCTAAGTCATAGTATGTTATAATTTTCCATTCTGTGCTGTAGAGGTTTACTTTTTCTAGTTCCTCGAAGTATATGCCCGAGTTTTGTTGTATTGGCCTAAAGATGAGGGTACTGTCTACTATTGCCGTTAGAATTGTGATTAAAAACGGAATATTCATTCTACGAGAGGAAGAGAGAAAAATAAATAATAAAAAAAAATCCTTAATAAATGGTCGCGGTAAAGTCTACTAATGGTATATATGTTCTGAGAGAAAATAAAGTATGTAGGTGTGTGGGTGTTGAAAAGGTGAAAACGGAGAGTATTTTGTGAGATATGCTTATTTATTTTCAGGGAGTATAATTTTTGAGTAAGGTGGGGGTCGCCTAATCCATGGATTCGGGATATGTGAGTACGCCCGTCTTCGCCTCGCTACATATGCTGGACTAATAGAGAGTTCAAAATCTTCCTTCTGGATTCCAAAACAAATTTCGTCTGGTTGGTCAAGGCTGCTCAAAAGTAACGCCAGTGAGTCAATTGTTTTGGGGTTATTGACTAGGTTGCCCAGGGTAGTGTTTTTTAGTATGTAAGATGGGCAATTGTTCAATTCGAAGTTTACATTACTGATTCCAAAACTAATAGAATCACCAAATACTATTTTCTTCTTCCTATGACCGATTTGTTCACCATTTATATATGTACCTCTGGACCCAGGGGCTGCTTTTATGTAAACTTGTTGGTCGCATGGTTTAACTAGAATAGCAGCATGTTTGAAGGATACCAGAACACTATTGATGATCAAATCATTACGTGAGGAATCTGTGCCTATGTCCACTTGCCCAATTTTTAGTTTGACTTTGTTTTGGTTAACAATATTGACCAGCATCCAGTCAGAGTTAGACTCATAGTTGATTACTTCCATTCTATGAGAGAAGATTTGTCTTAATGCAAGTTTTTTTTTTTTTTTTTTTTTTTTTTTTTTTTTTTTTTACGTTAATTATGGGATAGGGGATAGTTATTTAGTCGGTAAAAAGTTTGAGGTCGTTGTTATGGATAACTTTTGTTTGGTTTCGTACTTTTATTTCAGTCGTTTCGTCGGAAATTATTCTACATACCTCATGGGGACCTTCCCAAAGTGAGGAGAATTTGTTTTTTCTCGTATGGTTTTTTATGAGAACTTTGTCTCCTACATTAAATTTCTTTTGTTTCGAATGTTCATCATAATATTTTTTTGACTTTTCTTTATTACCTATTAGAGTCTCCTTAGCGATATGAAATCCATGCTGTAGTCGGGACTTTAGTTCATTCACGTAATTTTCGTAGTTGTAAGTTACTTGCGGATTTTTTCCCAAAATGGTAGGAATCCTAGCTGGATAACCATACAATAACTCATGAGGCGTATAGCCAGTGCTGCTATGGGGAGTTGTGTTGAACACGAAAATAGCGTACGGAATCCATGTGTTCCATGAAAGAGGATCACGGTTAACGTAATGCCTCAGGTATTCGGCTAATGTTCGATGGCTACGTTCGAGAGCTCCATTAGTTTGAGGGTGGTATGGGGTAGTTTGAATTTTTTTGATTTTGAGAAGCTTGCAAACTTCTTTGAATAATTGACTGAGGAAGTTTGTGCCCTGATCCGTAAGGATTGCCTCAGGAAATCCGAAGCGACACAAAATCTTTTCGACAAATTCCCTAGCTACGGTAGAAGCTTCTGCATTTTGTAGAGGCATAGCCTCGGTAAATTTGGTGAGGTCGTCTTGGAATGTAAGGAGATACTTATGGTTCTCGTAACTAATAGGTAGTGGACCAACAATATCCAAGGCTATTCTCTCAAACGGAGTTGAACTTGTCGTGGTGATTTTCATGGGAATTCGTGGATTTTGTATAAGCTTGTTTGTTTGACAGGATTTACATTGGAGTATGTAGTTTTTTATGTCTGAGTTCATGGTTGGCCAAAAATATTTTTTTTTTATTTTTTTCGTAGTTCTTGTTATACCTTGATGACCTCCGAGTGGGGAGTCGTGGAAATCATATAATACCGTTTTAATAGACTCGATATCATCCAAAAATATCTTTTCATTGGTAAAAATGTGAATGATTTTATTTTGTTTTTGAAAAATACCTGTAAGAAGTGTTTTAATTTTAATTTTTGATTCATTATCCATGCAGGGCAATGAGAATGCAATCGACTGTTCATTGATATTTAAGTTGCTAACCGAAGTGAGACATTTTTTTATTAGTTCCATATCTTTGTATGTTCTAATTGGGATAGGTAAAGTGATTATAAAAAATGTTTCTTTATTATGTGGGAATGTTGTGAGTTCTCCTATATCAGGTTTAATATAGTTTGGACATTTATTTTGTAGGTATTCCTCATCTGTTGATTCGATAATTGGAACTATTAATACTTTTATTTTAACTATTTTGTTTTCAAAGATTGATCCCTTATCTTCCAAAAGAGTGAATGTTGATAGGTGTTCTATACTATCTTCTCCGTTATCTTGCACAGTTTTGTGGTTATTCTGGTTTCTTGCTTGATTACGAGTTGTCACTAGGACTTTACTTTCATTGTCAAGCTTTACTCTACTGAGGGCGTCTGCAATAACATTGCATTTGCCTTGCTTGTGGATGATATTGAAGTCGTATTCTTCCATCAATATACGCCAACGTAATAATCTAGATGTGGGGTTCTTTTGCCCAATCAACCATAAGAGATTGTTGTGATCAGTATAAATGGTGAACTTTCGCCCATAAATATACGGTCGAAATTGTTTGAGAGCGTACACTATTGCTAGTAGCTCTTTTTCTGATGTGGTGTATCTGGTTTCTTGGTCATTTAGCGTGCGGCTTATAAAAGATATTGGCCTGTCTTGTCCAATTTGACCTTGGGAAAGAACTGCGCCTAATGCTAGATCGCTGGCGTCGGTAGTGACAATAAATTCTGCTGTGAAATCAGGGTAAGAGAGTATTGGAGGTTCTATAATTTTTTGTTTAAGATTTCTAAAAGATTCATCACAAAATGCATCCCATTTGAAAATAACATCTTTCCTTAAAAGTTTTGTCAATGGCTTGGCTAGATGAGCAAAGTTAGGAATAAATTTCCGATAATATCCTACGAAGCCTAGAAATGACTTAACATCTTTTGGTTTCTTAGGAATGGGAAAGGTTCTTACTGCCTTGATTTTTTCGGGATCGGGTTTGATTCCATCTTCCGAAATAATATGTCCTAAGTAAATTAATTCCTTTTTTAGAAAATTTCATTTATCTGGCTGGAGTTTTAGGTTATGTTCCCGTAGACGTTTTAATACAGTGATGAGTTTTCCATTGTGATTGTCAAGATCATACCCATAGATAACTATGTCATCTACGTAAACAAAACATTCTAGGCCTTGTAGACCCATAAGGACGTTATTCATAAGTCGTTGGAACGTAGCAGGGGCGTTTTTCAACCCAAAAGGCATACGATTATACTCGTAGTGGCCAAATGGTGTACTAAAAGCAGTTTTTTTCTTGTCGGAGTCTGCCACCAATATTTGGTGAAACCCTTTAGCTAAATCCAAGGTACTAAAATATTTTGCTTTACCTAATTGGTCGAAAATGTCTGTGATATTCGGCAGAGGATATGCATCTCCGATTGTTTGTTCGTTAAGTTTTCTAAAGTCTACAACAACTCTCCATCTCTTTTCACCAGAAATGCCAGACTTTTTCGGAACTAAAAGAAGAGGTGAATTCCAAGGACTAAAACTAGGTCTGATTATTGAATCATTCAACATTTCTTTCACTTGCTTGTGAATTTCATTTTTCTGACTCTCGGGGAGTCTATAAGGTTTCAGAAATAATGGGGGATTAGTGTTATTTGTTATTATTTTGTGTTGTATTGTATTCGTGTGGGTGAGGTGGTCGCCCTTTAAAAAGAACAGATCATTGAATTCTCTACAGATTTTTAGTATGGACTTTTGTTCTTCTCGATTACAGTGGTCTAATTCTATTACGGCTTCCAAGTCTGAAAGTCTTTCCTGTAAACGATCTTGGTGACCATTAGGTGAAATAATATTATAATCGTTAAGGGTATCCCATTCTATATTTAAGTCATTATAGTTTAAAGTTTTCTCTTCATCCAAAATGTTCATTAAGAGTATTTTTATTCTGTTATTTTTAGGTGTTACTATTGATTCGCCCAGATATATTCCAGGGGTAATTTCCTTCTTTCTTATTATTATATCTTGTGAGTTTAAAAGTTTGTTCTCAAAAGGGATTTCTACCAATTTTTGACTACGTTGCTCAAGAGTAATGTTTATAATTTTTTTATTTTTTTCTTGCCCAGTCTTATTTTTTGCTGAGATGTCTTTTATCTCAGTCTTACTTTCTGCTGGTTTAAATGTATTTTCTGCTATGGTTTCTTTTACCATAGGCTTATTGTAAATTATTTTGCCTTTGACCTTCTTCGAATGAAGTTTTTTGCTAGCAACTTTATCGAAGTCTTTTTGTGGCGAATCTCCTGACCCGACCCGAAGGCAAGCGGTATCATTCAACGATTCCCATACCTTTTCTGTACTTCCTGCGTTGATGTCTGTAAGACACTGAGGGGAGTCAGAGTCAGTATTTTTAGACCCTTCCGTCGTGCAATCTTCTTGCCACCATGAAATAACCCAAATACCCGTGCTTCCTGACTTTCAGGGAAGAGTGTATATGGGGAGAATTTAGTTTATTAAATAAAAGATAAAAATGATTAAAAAATGAAAGATTTATTAAAGTTTAAATGTTTTTTTATTGTTGTTCTCGCAAGGCCCGCTGTCTCAATGCGTAGGCTGCAACCTTCGAGTTTAATGTGTGGCTAAAATTCTGGTTTTCCCTAATCATCCTTTGCTTATTTATACTGATTTAAAAGAACCAATTTCCATCCCCACCATTCAACCACTTGATAATGAAATTCGGCATTTCCATATGAAAATGCATTCTTACGCAACCTCATATGAAAAGAGCATTTTCATCATAATTCCCAACATCCGTTGCCAACATGCATTGACACCAAATCAATATTGCATTATTATTATTGCCTAAGAGTTCAATGGATCATATTTCATTTATACTGGCCCAATACAAAACATATCCAATAGATACACGTATCCATTGTAGTTCCAGATACACACAGTCAATATAGTGACCTAGTGTATTGAAGTGCCATATGATGTCCATAGAACCCAAAAACAATGCATGTGCATAATTGTCATTCTTACTTTGCCTTACTTTTGGAACCTTCGTTCGTACCGGCTCATGTTATAGTCGTAGCTATAGTTATGACACAGAGCTGGCGACAATTAATTAATTGCCGTGGTGTTAGGTTTCACCAAGTGGGCTCTCGAAGATGACACATTAATGTGCCGCAGTGTTGTGGATCGGTTGCGCGAATTACAAAGAAAGATGAT